>OX465297.1:216771275-217971275 GCA_949987735.1 Leucophora obtusa
CAATCATTTGCAACGTTTGCATCGTTTGCAATACCCATCGTGAGTACCCTTAGATTTTCTTGTTTGAAATTTCATTTTAATTGCGCTTATTGAAAATTCACCAAGTTTAAAATATTTTCCAATAGAGGCATATCTTTCACCATTTTCTATGCGATCTAAAATTACCATTTTTGATTCTAACGAAATTACTGTCTTTTTTTATTTGTTTTATACATTTCTTTTCAGAAAACCTTTAAAAAACAACACAAATTTTTTTATTTTATTTTAAATTAAGTAAAAAGTATTGTAAAAGTTGTAAAAAAACGCAACGCAAGTCGATTTTAAAACCGCATAACTTCAAATTCGCATAAAAAACGCATAAAAAGAGACTTAAGTGTGTATATTGGACGCGGACACATATTTTTTATTTACAGATACGCCTGATTTTCGACGCGATCGCTTCGCTCGCGAGATTGTTAATTCAAATATTTACGAATTTAAAAAATGCGAAAGCTACATAGGGCAAACCCCTAAGCACGGCCAAAGCCTATTGCTCAGAAAAGTTTTACTCAGCGAAGCCACTTAACTGCCTACCACATAGGAAAAAACCCCTAAGCCCGGCCGGTTACACGGATAAACTTTACTCAGCGAAGCCACTAAACTGCCTATCACATAGGAGAAAACCCCTAAGCCCGGCCGAAGGCCGGTTACACGGACAAACTTTACTCATCGAAGCCCTTAACCGCCTATCACATAGGTAAAAACCCAGCTCGAAAGGGATTTTGAAATCAACTCAAAAACTTCAACATTGTGCAAAGTTCAAAAATAGAAAAATATCAAATTTAACTCTTAATATCTGCGCTGTTAGAAGGGTTAAAGGCTTAAATTATACCTTATATTAAAGCTTAAAGCCTTATCTACAAATAAATAATAGTTAATGGGTTAATAGTTTTGAAAATTTTTTAAGGGTTAATAGTTTTGAAAATTTTTTATGCCGGATTAAAGGTCATTGAATGAGGTATCTAATGACACCCATTTCGTTCCGTTCAGATAACGCATTCCGAAGTTAAAAATATATAAATATATATACACCCTTAAAAATACGTAGTTACTGATCACTATATTTTCAACTATTTCATAGGTGAAATAACCCCCACTATGCCATAGTTGATATGAAGTAGTGGAAGGCAACTATGTTTAATTAAATTCTAGAAATTGACTATGGAAAAAGTTAATGCCAATGATTTCGTAGTGGAATTTAAATTAAATCTAAACATGGTAGCCAACGACTACTTTTAATTTAAAAATGGTCAATAGAAACCACGGATCTTTATATTTTAACTTATTTTTTGCAACAAATAAAATATTAATCAAATCAATTGTTCACAATATTTTTATTTAAATTAAAACATGATATTTTAAATTATTTGCATATACCATTATATAAGATAATGTTCAGTATTCTGCAGATAGGATTTTCCTTTGGGATCTTATTTGTAAATTCTGAAAATAAATAGAATAAATTATTTTAAATTGAATTCATATATTTTGCAATTATTTACCTTAAGTTCTGGACTTGATTTCAAATTTTATCTCCAATAAAAAATAAAGGCATTAATTGCAATTCGAGCAAAATAAGTTGGAAATTGTATCGGAACATCTGTTGGTTTTCGTTCTTGTATTTTTTTTACTTGTTTTTAAATAATTTTCTAATTTGTTCATATCAACTTTTCTGTTAATTTTGTGTTTTTCAAATTGTCAATAATTTTCATTTTTATTTGAATTTGTATTGTTAAACTTTAAAAAGGGTCAACAAATGTAAGCATTTTTGGTATTTTATTTTATAAATTTTGTAAATTTAAGAATCCTTTTTTGTAGTGAATAAACACATTTTTCAACCGTTTATCAACCCCTTTTTTAAAGTTGCGAAATTTAACATCTCTTATTTGAAATTTATGTATTTGTTAAGATTTTTTTGTAATTTTGGCTGTTTTATTTATTTTTATATTTGACAATTTGTATTTCACAATTATGTAGTAATTACAAAATCGACTATGTGTAACGGGGTTGCTAATGCCTACACCAATAGTTGTTATTGATTATTATAGTTGATTCATAAAAAATCTAAATTGACTATGGATTTTGTTGACTATGCGGCCACGTACTTTTTAGGGTGTATATACAGTATTGTTCGAAACCTAAGCAACTTTTCCTAATAAAGTAATCAAAGTCCTACATATTCTTTTTAAATTGGTTTATACAAAATAACACTTAATTTTTATTATGTTATGTGCCTACATTCTAATAATAACAAAAAAAATTAATTACATTTCCTTGCCAGTAAAAACAAAAACAAAAATGAAATTGACTCCATATATTGCTGTTCGAAACTTAAGCAACTTTCAGTACTTCCTATGATACCCTTTCTTGCTATGATACCCTTTCTCCGAGTGAACTCGCCGTTCTGGCGGGCTCCCATTCAACCTCACCTAACCTAACACCGCAGTAAAAAGCATAAGGTAGTACAAAAGTTTGGCTATATCCACAAATAAACAATTATTTATCATTATGGGGTTACCACACACAGCTTTTAAAATCTTAATGTCAGATAGTGTTGTGATTGGTATTGATTCCCCCTCTGATTTTAAGCAATTTATTAGTTCCCGCTTATTACTAAAACGGCGAGTTCCGACCCTGCGCTTCAAAATGCCGAACATATTTTCTATGGGAGTCAATTCTGAAGATTGAGCTGGCCAATCCAATAATTGAATCACATTAACAGGTAACCATTCTTTGACCCACTGTGACGAGAGTTTGGGTCATTATTACGCTGAAACACCCATCGAAGTGGCATTTCCAATCCGTCATATTGAAGCATGTGTTTGGCTAAAATATCCAAATAAATAAAGCGATCCATTTTTATTTGTATTTCAACAAAAGGCTAACTCCACTCGTCGAAAAGCAGGTCCACACCATTACATTTCCGCCCCCATGCCTTATTGTTCCTTTACAATAACGCGGATGTAATTGTTTTCCCTTCGGTCTTCGAACGTGGCATACTTCATCTGAATTTAACGGTTAAATTTAAACTTGTCGCTTAATAAAAAAGCGGCCCTATGTTCCACTGGGAATTAAAGGATTAAATATATAATATTAATAAAACTATTTTCCATTTCCCCACAGTCCAATTTGCGTGAGCTTTTGCAAAATCCAACCTTTTTAAATGTTTCTTTGTCAGTATAGATTTCTTAGACGGCATGAAGCTTCTCAAATTATTTTCCAATGATCGTTTTCTCACACTGCTCGAACTAATATTGAGATTAAGCTCACTCACAACATCTTTGGAAGAAATAAAGGGTTTTTTTCTTAATTAATCGGACAATTTTCAATCTGTTCGATGTGAAGTTTTTCGAAGTTGCCCTCTAGTATTGGCTTTCTCTACTATTCCAGTAGCTTTGTACTTTTTAATTAGTAGCGAAACTATTGATTTGTTAATGCTTAATTTGTTAGCTATAGAGATTTGCGATTGGCCCTTATTAAATAGTTCAAAAATTTTGAGCTTAAAATCGATTCCGTAATGTGTACGCGCCATAGCTGCACTTCTAAGTAATTGATTCTAAATCTATAGAAACAAAAAAAATTAGTTTTCTTTTTCAAACTAAACGGGAATTAAATAAACGTTTCAAAAAGTTTGTTTATTTGTTGCAAAAAAATACAACAACAAAATAGTTGCTTAAGATTCGAACAGCAATATATGGCAATTTAATTTTTGTTTTTTTTTTACTGGCAAGGAAATGGAATTAAATTTTTCTTATTAGAATGTAGGCACATAACATAATAAAAATTGAAAGTGTTATTTTGTATAAACGAATTTAAAAAGAATATGTAGGACTTTGATTACTTTATTAGAAAAAGTTGCTTAGGTTTCGAACAATACTGTATATATATATATCCAAACTTAAGAGGCTTATAACTCGGAAAATATGGGACGCCGACACAAAAAAATTTTTTAGCTATGCCCGTAAATTAGATTTCCCAATCAATTACATCTCTGATTGAGATGCATGCATACTCGTTAAAATCCTATGCTCGTTGGTATTATCTTATAAATGCCAATGACCTTGGGCTATAATAAAAAATATTTAAATTAAATTTAGTAATGGTTTCATCGTCTCTGAGAGATTACAAGACATCTCGTCTGACTACATTCTTGGCATTCTTTTAACATTCATCATTTACACGCATTTATATATTTATATGCCACACAATATAGATCCATATAACAAACTTTCACTTTATGAAGTCTCCCAAAGTATAATTTACCGTTCAGAAATTTTTCAATGCCGTACTAATTAAATGTTAGTTACCTTCTCGGTTTCATTTTTTAAACCATCTAAAACAATTTCCACACATGAATTTTGTATTTCCTGAAATGTCGTCTCATCGTACGCCCCATATAAAATCCATACTGCTATGGTTTTCTTGAAATTTCCGATCAATTCACGACACTTTATTTCACCTTTTTGAAACACTTTTTGGGGTTTTTCTTTTACTTTTGATGCCATTATTTTGTATATTGTTGGAATTTAAAACTTGCATCTGAAATTCCCAAATCTTTTTTTTTAATTAAACCAAACCACAATTATGACTTAATCGTTTCTTTACTGTAAAAAGTTATTCGCAATATGAAAAAAACACAAAGCTAGAGATCAAGGTTGCCATCGCTTAAAATAAAAAAATTGCTAGATTACGAAGAAAAAAATGACTAGAAATGGCTAAAATTGGAAAATTTAATAAAACTCAATAATTATAATGTAATACTGCATTTAACTGAGTAAAAACTACCTACTTTTTGGCTCTTTTAGTTTTTAATTGTCAAAACGCATATATAAACAACAAACAAAAACTAGTTTTGTACAAAAACTAGGTAGTTTTGCTGAGCCTAAATTCAGTATAAATAATTAATAATAATAAACTTTAACATGCATTTGATGAAAGGCACTTTTTATTTTTAATGTTTTTCTAATTTCTAAAATATTTTCATTTCTTTAGTGTCTACAAATGAAATTAAATGTGCAATATAATTTAAAAAAACACACAAAGCAACAACAACGAAAACAATTTAGTTTTCCAAATTTAATATTTTAAAACAAAAATGAAAAATGAATTTGCATGCAACTATTAATACCAGTAATAATTATAAAATAAATAATTAAATAAATTAATCAAATTGTTTTAATAAGGGAGAAGGAAAGACTAAATAATTTAACGTAAATTAATAAATAAAATAAATTAATAAATTTAATAAATAGTGATAGGGTATAAAATAGTTTCCATTAGCTTAGTTTAAATGAAACACTTACGGTGGGTCTCATACTGCAGGTTTAAACTTAGGTTAATAGTTAACCCAAAAATTTGTTGTTGTTTTGTGTACATTTTTTTGACATTTTATTTTGTTTTTAGTTAAGTTAAAGTTAAACCTACAGTATGAGACCCACCAAATTTTTATATAAATTACCTAAAAATATAATTTTTTATTGGTACATTATATGGCTGAAAGTAGATGCCAAAAGTGAAAAAGTATTGAAAAAAATATAAAACAAAAATTTAATTGTAATAAATAAACTAAATCATATAGTGTCTCAGAGAAATCCATGAGCAATTGATAAGAGGTTTGCATTCCAAGGAAGATGTGAAGGAAGGAAGCTGTCGTACAAGAAGTTCATTGCGGCCAACACGTTAAGTAATAAATATAGTTTTCTTATTATAATTATTTTTAGTACAATATATATATCTATAATATATAATAATAAGCGTGCAATGTATTAAAATAGTAATAATTGTAAAATAAAATAAATATTTTAGCTTAAGTCATTCACAATAGAGCTAATCAGAGGTGGTTTTTGCTCTATCTCTAGAAGTTTTCTCTCTCGTGTAGATGTAGATGAAAATGTGGACGATAAATTTGTAAACGCACCGATAGTTGTGTCTTATGTGAAGATAAAGCCATATCCGTTTGAGATTGTCCATTAGCCTTAACCACCGACAATTCCATATGACATTAAAAATAAAATTTTATATTATTTTACATGTTTCTAATTTTTTCACTTTTGGCATCTACATTTCGCCATATTGTTTTATATTCCTTATTTTTTTAACAATTTTCAACTTTGGCAATTTTAATGCTAGTTTTAGGAATTATACACATTGTACAAACATCTGGCAACACACAAACAAAGGCACTCACACATTCACAAAAACGTGCTCTGGGGTGTGGGCAGCTTAAAAATTCCTAAAAAGTTTATTTTGGGTCTCGTACATGAAATTTTTTATCATTTTCCCATAATGTAACTAAATATTGACAATTATTTAAATAGATAAGTAAACTTCTAGAGATAGAGGAAAAAACACCTCTAATTAGCTCTATTGTGAATGATTTAAGCTATTTAGAGGCAAGGTTGCCAACTCTAGGACATAAAAAATAGCTAGATTACAAAAAAAAAATCGCTAGAAATCGCTAAATTTTAAAAAAATGCAAAAAAGTTTGTTATTTATTTAAAAATTTAATAGTTTAAGGTAGTCTGTTTCTTGAAAATTACCCAATTTTCATTTCCTTTAAAAAAAGTCTTTGGTCAAATAGCAATGGAAAAAATTACGGAAGAAGTTGTCGTATAAGGTTAAAAATTTTTTGGAATATATATTTGAATAATCTAATCTTCCAATTTAAAATTCATTCATGTTTCCTTTTTCATCTCTGCAATTTTGTCGTATATACACACAAAAAAATCTTTTCCAAGTAATTAGGAGCAATATCTGACTAGTTTTTTCTATCTCATGTTTTGAATAATTTATGCGAAAATATTTTATTAGATGAAGTACTCGTAAATAATTGGCACCGATTTTTTTTTTGTGTATTTGATTTTAATTTGAAATAAACAATTCTATCAAACATTAATCATATGAAAAAAATAGAACAGCATTGCACTGAGCTCATAATAAAAGATACAAAAAAATTTGAAAGCCACTGATGAAAACTAACTAGGAAGAAAAAGATATGCCGCCTAGATACAACCTAAATAGTTTTTTATGACTTGTTGAAAAAAAAAACGATGGGATAATCTGCAAAATGGCTTAGTGGGCTATAAAAAACTCCAAGTTAAAAAAATGGCTAAAAATAGCTAGGAAGAAAATTTAATGGCTATATCTTCCGGCTAGATGCAATCTAGCGATTTTTTTATAGCTAGATGAAAAAAAAATCGCTAGATCTAGCCGGAAAATAGCTAAAATGGCAACCTTGTTTAGAGGTGTTTTTTGCTCTACCTCTAGTAATTTTCTCTCTCGTATAGATGTGCCCATGATCAGTGGTGCGCGTTTCAAAGCACAATTGTGAATTTACTACCTCACACATATTCTTATGCTCTTTAATTTAGTCGTCACTGAGACAGCGACGAGTGCAACATGCTTAGCGGGTATTTTGATATTTTTTTCAAGTGCGCTAAAAACAATTATTTATGATATTCAGAAAATATATGATGAAAAATGTTTTTGATATCATGCAATGCCTTTTACGTTATAAACATTTAAGGAATCTAGGGACTATGTTATAAAAAGACATTATGATTATTTTCATAGTAATATCTTTCATAGTAGATCCTTAATAGAAATAAAAAATAAAATATAAACAAATTGCCATAAAAGTATTAATATAGAAGATTTTGATTAAAACCTATAAAAATATGTTGCAGAAAATTTCATTAAGATTGTATAATATCAATAATTGATAAATATCAAGGTTGGTTACCGTTATCGTTATAATAGCGTTATCGCTAAAATACCGTTTCAAATTGAATACCGTTACCGTTATCGATACCTCTAAAAAAGTTCTAAATACCGTTATCGTTACCGATACCGTTATTTTTATGGGTAGTTACCGGTATTTTACCGGTATTTATTATTTTATATAAAAATTACAATTTTTTATTTTATTATCTTGAGTGTTTTTTTTTTACAAAAAATTTATAGATAATAATTTTACTTATTAAAACTACCAGTATTGAATTTATAGCTTAAAATCTATATTTTCAGTACTTAAAATTAAAAATATGCCATGTTTTTACTTGTTTTTATATGTTTTTAACATAATTTTTAATACCGGTACGTACCGGTATTGCTGTTTCGATAACGATATACCGTTACCGAAACAGTCTTAAATACCGTTACCTTTACCGTTACCTAAACAAACGAAATCTGATACCGTTACCGTTACCCTTACCGTTATTCGTTTCGGTAACCAACCTTGATAAATATGTAAAAAGACATATTTTTTAATTCGTCCAATTTTTTTCCCAGTGCAGTTCTCTCTCTTGCTCACTAATAAAATTGCAAATTAATTTTGCCCATCACTGCTCTGGATGTGCCTTTAAGGCACATCTACACGAGAGAGAAAACTGCTAGGGATAGAGCAAAAAACACCTCTAAATAGCTCAAATGTGCCTTAAAGGCACATCTACACGAGAGACAAAACTGCTAGAGATAGAGCAAAAAACACCTCTAATTATCCCTATTGTGAATGATTTAAGCTATTTAGAGTTGCTTTTTGCTCTATCTCTAGCAGTTTTCTCTCGCGTGTACATGTGCCTTTAGACTGGGCAAAAACCAGTAGTTTTTTTTTGCCATTTTCGTTTTTGAACCAAAAACTTCAGTTACTTTAGTTTTTCCATACAATTTTCATACAAACTGAAAACCACATTCTACCTGTTTTTTGCCAAAAACCACACGCAGAAAAAAACAGGGGGAATATTACCTAAGTACTATGTAATTATACAACTACATAATTTTCAAGTTAGTTTTACAAAGTTCTAGTAAAATATGCATATTTTTTTGTAAAATATATACAATCCTTGCAAAATATATACATGTGTAGTGGAAAATATCCGAAAAAATACATATATTTTGCTAGAAAATTGTAAAACTTACTTCGAACTTATGTAGTTGTATAATTACATAGCACTTAGATAAAGTTCCCCCTGTTTTTTTTTCTGCGTGCAAGGAAAAATATCTGAAATTTGCATTTTTGATACACTCGGTTTCTTTTAAAAGTAATTTTAAATCACCCTAATTTAATTTAACACTAAAAACATAAAGAAAAGTGTTTAATAAAAAAGTGATGTGACAAAGAAAAACTAAATTACCAGTGTAAATGACTTGACTTTTGTAATTTAGTGTTGTACAAAAACCACCTGGTTTTAGCTTGGTCTAAATTCAGTATAAGACCCAATGGAAATGTACTAATGATTGTAAGAAGTGTTGCGTGGTTCTGATTTTTGCTTCCCGCGAAGCATAACTATGAAGAAAGCATTGGGAAGTGCATGTCTTCCTTCCGCCAAAATATTGCAAAATCTGGCTTCTAGCTTGTCGTCCATATAAACAAACAAAATTTACTAACATATTTAGCGTTAGATCTTTACATTAAATAATGTAAATTGTACTCCGCCAATGACTAAAATGGTTTTTAGAAATGTTTTTAATTTGAGGTAATTTTTTATAGTACTTTCTTTACAAAAAAAGTGCAGCTGTCAAATCAAAATCTCGCTACTGTCATAAGTGCAAATGTAATCGGTCAAGATTTCGGGTCGAGATTTCCATTGAAATCTCGGGATTTGAAAACAGACGTAAACGCAACTTAAAAATTGAAGGGTTTGATTTAAACTAAGCTAATGAATACTTTTTTTTTCTGTAGGAAATCGTTTTTACCAAGAATGATTATATAATATTACATACGCGTGTACGTGTATATTAAAATGAATATTGCCCAGTTTACTTGAATGGTGTGGCACGTGTGTGGCGAGTAAGGTGACTTGAACAAACACATTATTGTGCAAGTAACTTGCATAGTCTATTTGCCGCATAGCATATTCAATAGAGTTGCATTTTTCACACTGTGTACGTTGCCAGATTGCCATTATATGATCACCATGTTGCCACCCTTAAATAGTTGAACATCATGGCAATCTGGCAACACTATAGTTAAATTTGACGCACATAAACGCAGTTCTCTAACTTTGTTGTTTTTTTCAGTAACGTCAAGCATCGCATTAATGACTTGGTTGTTCATGTTCGTTTTTTATCGTAAAACAAAACGAAGTCGTTGCTGTCTGCCATCGACTTGTCTTTTTGTGTGATTTGTTAAGTACGGACGTGTATAAAAGTTTTTTTTAGTATTCAAGTGAAATTTATAAAGAAAAAATTAATTAAATCTATTAGTTTTAAAAAGAAAAAATTATATAAAATTAAAATTTTTTTATCTTAATAAGTTTTTCTGTTGATAATTGGGACTTAGAGTATTTTTGCCAATTTAATTTTTTGTTATATGTACTTGATATACTACAAATAGCCACCACTTTAATTTTTTCTATACTGTCTCGTTTTCGACTTATAAAAATTTCATTTTTATTAATGTTTGGTTCGTCTTTTAGTATTGTTGGTGTCGAGTAATCATCAGTTTCAATAGAAAAGTTGAACTTTTCGCTGATTTTTTGCACACATTTTTCTTCTAAGAAAAATTATTAATTTTCCTTAAATCGTTTAAATAAAGAAAAATGAGTGTCGATGTGTCCGGAGAAAATGTAAGTAAAATTTTTATATACATACATATGATTTTATGAAAATTGCATAAAATATTAACAAAAAAAGTTTTTTTTTTTATGAATTTTTCCATAAAAACAATAGTTTTGTAGTATATTTTTTTGTGACTTGTAATATTTTTTAAAATTTTATCAATGTAATATGTAAAGACTTTGAAAAATTTCATGAAAATGGCGACAAGTCCACCACACGTAGTACATAATAAAATTGTATAAAGTTAGCTTGTCTGGTTGATTGTTGGTTGCTCGTTGTCTACCCATGTAGAAAAATACAAAAAGCACAATGTCGGCCCACTGTTGGGGACAGTAACTCATAAACTGTCAATGCATCGTATTTTCCTAGATAAGTCCCTTATCCTGATGGAAAATTCAGTGATTAAAAATAGTATAGTGACAAGATGTTTGGTCATTATCTAAAGATTGAATCAGCTGATTTGTAACATTACCTATAACTAAAATTCTAGAGAATTCTAACACTATAGTTATATACAGTGGCACAGAAAAGTATACATACCCCCTTGAAAATGCTTGTTATACAGAATGTATGCATGTTGTAAGAGAAAAATATTTGCCATATCAACGTTGGTTTATGTCATTGCCATAAAAATTTGACATTAGTAACGTTGAGAGTTAACACTAAACGTTGGCCTATGTCAAATTTATATGGGAATGACATAAGCCAACGCTGATAGCTTGCCGCACAAACACAGCTAATAACAAAAAATCGAAATATTGGTAATTATAAACTCGTAAATACCTTGTAAACCTTGTATAAATACAAACCATCATTTTTATGTATGGAGTTTGACATTAAACTCATAAATATACCAGCTTTACACCGTTTACGAGTAGAACACGAGTTTATATGTAAACCCCAGAAAAGTATACATACTGTTGAACTTAATAATAATATTCTCATATTTTATGATAAAAAAAAATCTTATCTAATACTTTGTGTGTCCACCTCCAAATGCTAAAACAGACATTCTTTAAAATACCGTTCCATTGCTCCAAAAGAGCATTTTTGATATCCATCTTACTTTTTTAGATGTTTTTTCGGATACGGCGATACAATTCATCCCACAGATGGTCTATGGTATTTAAATCTTGCGATTGCGGTGGTTGTTGTTGTTATAACAGTTTTAAAACGAGAATTTGTAGTTAATAATTCTCATTTAAAGCCGGAGTGGCAATCCTTGTTCGGATAAATTCGAATACATCCGAATCGTTCCGGCACATAGTCCGATTGCCGTGGGAACCGGGTTATACCGCGCATACTCCGTCGTCAGAGCCTCGTCAGCGTTAACAGGGGACACCATGTCCAAGGTGGACTGTGGGTGAGGTTGGCATTTGGAAATAATTTCCCTTGGTGAATGCAGTTGGTGAGGCACATTATATAGAAGCTATCCCAGATGGAAATTGGAGACGGTACAAAAAACAAAGCGCTGTGAAAGCATTTGTTGTCAATGGTACAAAAAAAGAAGCATTTTCGCAGCGTTGATTCCCAATGGTACGAGAAAAAACATTTGAAAAACATTATTTTGGATTGCTTTTCGAACGTTCACAAACAGTATTTTAGGAGTGCTTTTCATACAAAATTTGCAACCGTTTGTGAAATCCGATCAAGGATTGCCACTCCGGCTTTAAATGAGAATTATTAACTACAAATTCTCATTTTAAAGCCGTTACAACAACAACGGTATTGGTGTCAATTTTTTATTAGTTTCGGTATCGGTAACGGTATTTTAATCATATCGGTATCGGTATAACATTAATACCGGTATATACCGGTATTATTGAAAAAATTTAGAAAAATATAAAAAAACGTTCTTAATTATGAAAAACTCAATTTTATTAAATTTTTATAAAGGATAACTATAGTTTATGGATATGTTTTTATAATATGAACAAAAAACAATAAGTTATTAAAAATTTCTAAGTGTTTTATTTTTTAAACACAAACATTTTTTTAAATCTATTAGGAACACAAGTTGATTCACTACAAATATTTTATATTTGTATTGAGATCATATAATAAAATAAACAAAAAATAAGTTTATAAAATTAATCGCTAAAAGAAACTGTAAATTCAATTAAAGGTTTAAGAAACCACCCAGGTGGAAATTGGAGACGGTCCAAAAAACAAAGCATTCTGAAAGCGTTTGTTGTCAATGGTACAAAAAAAGAAGCGTTTTCACAACGTTGATTCCCAATGGTACGAGAAAAAAACATTTGAAAAACATTATTTTGGATTGCTTTTCGAACGTTCACAAACAGTATTTTAGGAGTGCTTTTCATAAAAAATTTACAACCGTTTGTGAAATATAAACACTGTTAAAACATTGCTTTACAGCGTTTTCCTAACGTTTGCAAAAAGTACTTTAGCAGTACTTCTTTTAAAAAAAATATATAGTTAACCGATTATTTAAAAAACACTGCCAAAACATTGATTTAAAGCGCCTTCAAAATGTTCGAAAAAGTGCATTCCAAGCACTTTTTTTTTACAAAATTGTCTGCAGTTAAACAAAAAATGCAATTAAATCAGTGGTCGGTAGTAAGAGAGAATGTGAATGTATTGGGTGTCTTTACACTGTGAGAAATTATTTTATAATTTTTAAATTTATATTTGTAATTAATTGTAATTTATTTCTTAATGAAGAAATGAATTAATGAATGTATGCATGCATGAATGAATGAATGCATGAATAAAAGTAATAATAAAATACAAATAATTCATAATAAATTATGAAATACAAAACATCATAATATCTTAAGAATTAAGGTTCAAAGCAAAAAAGGGCAATAATAACAAAAGGATAAAAATAGTATTGTTAAATTAGTTGATGTTAGTCTAAGTTGAATTGTTAATAACAAATTGGATTTGCTTTCAACAGTCACATAAGTAGACGATTATCAAAATATTAACCCACTCAAAGGCTAAAGGCATTGATGATGGCTTTGTAGCGAAAGCCGAAAATGCGCATTCTGTCTTGCTGGTCTTATCGAATTCTTTCAAAAAATTTTTATTCTTTTTAATTTACTTGTAAAAATTGTATCACCTTTCTTTGATTTGAAAATAATTTAAAGAAAGTGATATTAATTTATGATCTAGAGTCAAACTAAAATAACATTCATTTACTTAAATAACATATCAACTAAAACATTTCTCCCCCATTCAAATTTTATTAAACTTATTATTTAAAAAATATTTACTTTTTGTGTATAAATTATTTATTCTTAAAAAAAGTATTCCATTAGTTAGTAAATTTAAATGAATGAATTAAAGAAATAAAAATAATTCATAATAAATTTCCTGTTCTCGTGTAATTGTAAAATTTTAAGAGTGTACTATTTTTCTAAAATTTCTTAAACAAAGCGACATAAAACTGCTTTGTTGAAAGCTACCATGCTACTAAATGTAATATTTTTATTTGTTATGCTCTTAGTTGAGAGTTTTGTTGCCATTCGTGTTGTGTACGTGTGAAAAGCCGATTATGATCGGCCACTGGTGGCTATGGGTGCCGACCACTGAGTTAAATCCATATGTCAAAATGTTAAAAAAATTTTTTTTTTAAATATAATTTTAATTATATTTTATTATTTATGTAAAAGAGTTATAGCAATCATTATTTATGCAAAAGAGTTATAGCAATTGTCTCATTATGACACTGTAAGAATATACTTAAATCGCACTAATTGTATACTAATATCAGCATAATTTTCATTAAATTTTTTAACGTTAAACAATCCAATTTATTTTGATGAAAGTGGATACTTAAAAACATCAGTTATTTCATTATAAATTTGATTATTTAAAAAAATATCAACACAATTGTGTTTACAATGTTTAATCCCAAAAATTTCATTAATTACTAGAATATTTCCATTACTGAGTAGGTATTCTCAGGGTGAGATGAAGTGAATTTAAAACCTTTAATATTTATAAAAGAAAACGCCACTTTTGATTCTGAGGATTCTAAAATCTTTTCAAGAGAATATTTTGTATTTTTGAACAGTGGATATACCAACGGGATATTTGGTGAGTTTTTGTTATGAAAAATGTGCAATTTTCTTTGAATTTGTCCAATAGGATTTTTGGGAGATTTTACAATTGATTTTATAAAACCTAAACTGTTTTCAAAATCGAATGCCGAAAATTTTGATATAAGAACTCCAGTATTGACTACGTCATCCGCGATATGAATAAGATTATGAATGCTCATCGTTTGCGAATTTGGTCCAAAAAAATGTGGCATAAGTTCAAAAAATTTCTTTGAAAGTTGTTTAACATAATCAGATTTACGTTGCTAATATACTAGAAGATAAAATTCTACGCTAGTTAGACGATTGAAGAAGCATTTTAAAGTTTTTTTTGAAAGGCTTTGAAAACGTTATAAAATACCACCCTCACACCGTAAATCATGGTTATCATTTGGGGCGTTGTCAAAACGCTTTAAACCTGTAAATCGGTATATTCTGAAAACGCTTGTACCACCTTTTAAAATGCTTTTAAAACGTTTTCGCGATCGTATTTTTCCACCTGGGCAGTTTATATATTAAATTTTATTTACAAATTTGTAAATTTGTGGACCTTTGTTCCTAATGGAACCATAGGACATAATATATATATATATATATATATAAATTTGTCACAAGTTAGAGAATATTTATGAAGTTAAATAAATTATAAACAATGTTGCCAATGCAAATTAATGGCTGATAACCGCACTTTGAATTTGTAACACGATTTTCTATTAACAATGAATAAAAAAGTTTAATTGTTTAACAATTTTGGAAATTTTATATTAAAAAAATTTGTATTGTTGCTAAAAACGTGAAAAAAAACAATTTTTTTAAAACCGATTCCATACCGGTACGACACCGGTATTAAGGGAAAAGGTTTTTGAATACCGGTATTTTTTGAAATCAAGAATTTCGGTATTGGTATCGGTATCGGTTGCCAACCTTGCTTTAAAGCGTTTTCCTAACGTTTGCAAAAAGTACTTTAGCAGCAGTACTTCTTTTAAAGAATATATAATCGATTATTTAAAAAACACTGTCAAAACATTGATTTCAAAATGTTCGAAAAAGTTCATTCCAGCACTTTTTTTCACAAAATTGTCTACAGTTAAACAAAAAATGCAGGAGAATATTAAATTTGGAATATATTTAAAAGGCAGTTAAATCCATATGTCAGAGTACATTTTTTAAAGTGTTTGGTCAAAATGTTAAAAAAAATTTTTTTTTTTTTGATATTTCATTTTAATTATATTTTATTATTTATATAAAAGAGTTATAGCAGTCATTATTTATGCAAAAGATTTATAAACTATACAATATGAAACTTTGTAAGAATACCCTTAAATCGCACTAATAGTATACTAATATCAGCATAATTTTCATTAAATTTTTTAACATTATACAATCCAATTTATTTTCATAAAGTGGATACTTAAAAACATCAGTTATTTCATTATAAATTTGACCATTTGCCAAAAATTTCATTAATTACTAGAATATTTCAATTACTGAGCGTATCAGAGAACGGTTTGAGTACATTCGTTTTTATTGTGCAGTCATACCATTCATTGCTTTTGCCATGTATTCATACAACAAAAATAACTAATGCTATTGCTATTATATACATTCATTGTTTTTGATGAGTGGTTTTTACGCATTATTTTTATATTGCCACTACATGTCAAGCAACGAAATGAAGAGATGACGCATTAAAAAAATAAAATCAATCACAACATTCATTTAGTATTCGTTGACCTGTTGCAGTATTTTGAAAAATGCAGTGTGAAGAAATTTCCATTTTTTTTATTTAAATATGAAATATGTATATATTTTCTCAGTTTGTTAATGTTTAAGTGATTTTTTTGATAAACACGAAAAATATACTAAAATATTTGACAGAAAAAAATTTTCAATTTTTATACCAACCAACATTGAGACCATTCGTAACAATCGGTTTGTATTCATACCAATCATTTTATATTCGTTGCTTTTGTGAGTGTTAGGTAAGATTAACAGAAGACATGCAGTGCAATGCATGGCTTTCGTCATACTCAATTTTTTTCAATTGTGTCTGTATTGCTTTACTGAAATGATGTGTATTGACAACAATATGCACATTTTTTGTGATTGCATTCAAAAGCATAAAATAAGGCACTCAAACCGTTCTCTGATTGCTACAAGTTTCTATGTTTGAAGCCCTCTTTTTGGGGGAGACGTCGTAAGGTCGATAAACAAATTAAAAGTATATTATTTTTATATATATTGTGGCAGTAAATAATTTTGTAAACAAAACTGGTTCATATTACTAGTTTAATAATAATTCTGATAACACTACCATATACGGAGCCCCAAACCATGAAAGCTGTTGACATGTTCATTACAATTTTAGGCGCCCTAATGAAAATGAGTTTCATCCGATGTTTTAAATTAACAGTATATTGAAAAAAAATTAATGGCTTAGAATTAGAGGATTGAATTTACTAGCTACTAGGGTATTCAGTCGATTAATCGTTATTCGATTAATCGAACAATATTGTTCAAAAATTGTTCGAATAATTTAAAATGGCCATATTTCGAATAACGAATAATTCGAATAATTTAATACGATTACCCGATTAATCGAAATTGGTAAAAAATTAATAAAATGTTTCAAAAATATATATTTTTTATTAAAGTAAATATGGAATTTTATTAAAACTTAGTTAACAAATTGTAAAAAGCATCTTAAATAAAAAACAAAAACATCAAAAATAGTGAGCACTCTGCATTCATAATATCCTTTAGCAAATGATATTATCCCAAGCCATAGGATTGGAATTAATAAATGCCAAATTAAAAGACAAATAAACATATCCAGGTGTTTTTTATTTGAAAAGTAAGACAAAGAAATTTACAAATAAGTTGTTAACAAGATTATGGTCAAAATTAGTATTTATGAGTTCTAAATGATGTTTAATGAGAACTAAATAACCTTTTATGTATATGAGCTTTTTAGAGCCCAATTCAGCTAACTCTGCTAGAAACAAATCTGTCAAAATTAATCACAAGGTTTTTTTTTAAATTTCCTGCGAAATAGTTGCTAAAATCAAATGAAGGGATGGAGGGACGTAAACGTGGAGGGAAAATCAATTCTCAACAGAATGTCTCTCTACATTTATGTGTTTTAATCGTTGAATGCATACGAAATAGATACAAAATAATCTACGAGTTGTTATATTCTTCTTCTCATTGAAGATATTATAGAGCGCTATGTATAATATATGAACGTCTGGCTAATTTTTATAAAATGCTAAATTTAAAGAAAGGTCTGCGGTGTGGTTCTCCCCGATTTGGATAAAATTTGAATAGATTACAGAGAGGACAGAATTAATAAAAATTTTTATAAAACATGATCTCAATTATAGCATTTTCTATTTTTATGAATTATAGAAGAGTTTCCGAAACTCTTTTTGTTCTTTTTTGTTTAATAAAATTATTGAAAATACAACAAATATATCTATATTATTTTACATAATATTTTTTCGATTAATAGATTAATTTTAAAATTTTATTTGATTAATCGGTTAAGAAAAAACCCGAATAATTTTTTGACCGATTAATCGATTAAATTGAAATGTCGATTAATTGAATACCCTACTAGCTACCATAGAAAAATAAGGCATTTTTTGCAAAAATTTAGAATTTTGGCCAAATTTGCAATATACATAGTCTTTAAAAACATTTTATTTAATAGGAAAAGCAACCCAATCGAAAAATTTTTGAATACCAAATAGTCCATTCTATTGTCCTGTTAAATATTTTTGGATTTACTAAAAAAATCAGTATGGTTAATATTGTCATACCCCAAGATGGGCTTGCGACCTGAACAATAAGGAAAATTTTATTTGACACCAAATTTTTGAAGAGATAAAAGCAATATTTTGCAACAATTTATCCAAATTGCATAGAAAAACAGCAAAAATTCCATGATTTTTAAGTTTATATTTAAAATTTTTAAAGAAAGTTATCAAAAATTAACCGCGTGCAAAAGTGTAACATTTGTCTTTAAACAGAAAAATGTATTTTTTTCCCAGTTAAATAAAAGAGTTGAATTTTTTTAATTAGGATAAGTTAATAAATATATAAGGCTAGAAATAATTATTGGATTTGCTTTCATAGTTAAACATTTTAAGCAAAATATCTGAACCATGTTAACCCTGTTACACTTTTGCTCCTCACTGTCAGAGCTTTGAAGAATTAATTCCTTTTTGAATGAATTCACTACCAATTGAATTCAATTTTCTCTACAATTGAATGAATTCCTTTTCTTAAGTAATTCACTGAATTCGTTCAACATCATCAAACAACAAATTCAAAGAATTAATTCAATTGCAATAGTTCTTTTTATTAAATCAAATGAATTAATTCACCGGTGAACGCGTTCAATTTTATAAATCGAACGGAAAAAAAGTGAATTAATTCCTTACTGAATTAATTCACTACTGAAAAATAAAAACTTTACAGATATAGATAAATTTGGAAAAAAAATATAACTATATAACTAGTTTGAAAAATTAATAGTTATATTTTTTTTCCAAATTTATCTATATCTGTAAAGTTTTTATATTTAATAGTAAAAGGATTTATTTTTGAATCATGTAGGTTGATAAACAGCATCCGGTTTCTATTTTGTTTATTTTTACTAGCACACGCTGTAAAATTGCTTATTTAAAAAATTTATTTGTAGATTATTGTTTTCTTCTACTGAACGGCAGAAAACAGGCTTTGAATTTAGTGAACTTATTTTATTTTTTTTCAATTCAGTGAACTTATTTTATTTTTTTTTCAATTCAGTGAACTTATTATTTTTTTTTTAATTCACTGAACGTAATTTTATTTTTTTTAATTCACTGAACGTAATTTTATTTTTTTTAATTCACTGAACGAAAATGAAATTGAACGAATTCAGTAGTGAATTAATTCAATAAGGAATTAATTCACCAGTGAATTAATTCTTTTGATTTAATAAAAAGAACTATTGCAATTGAATTAATTCGTAACAAAATAAATCGAACGAAAGCAAATATGAATTAATTCCATTCAATATATATTGCTTAGTGAATTAATTCATCGAATTTTTAATTCAGAATTGAAAAATTGAATTAAGGAATTAATTCTTCAAAGCTCTGCTCACTGTAGATCAAAATTTTGCGTTTAAAGGTGTGGTATGATAATTCTAATCACTTGAGCTCTGTAGGCAAATAATTAAAAATATGAGACACCCTTACATTAAATGAATGCTCTAAGTGTGATGTTAGTCTTGGAATCTGAATTTGACGATTTCGTCTAGAATGACTAAAAGTAAAAACTAAACGGATTACCCTATTAAACAATACTGAAATAGAGTTGTGAAATTTCGATACTTTTTGAGTACTCAATACTACTCAATACTTTTCAATTGAGTACTCGATACTACTCAATACTTTTAACGGTTTTTTTGAATTTAAAAATAAAAATGTTACGAATTCGTATTTATTAGGAAAAGTAATAACAATTCAAATACACGTGTTAAATAATTATTGTTACTTACATTTTAATTAATTTAAAACATTTAAAAAAAATTAATTAAATAACTTTTCCCAAAAATTCGTAACAAATTTCTTTGCTTCAAAAATAGAGTTGTATTTTTAGATTACTATTTTTAGAGTTGTATTTTCATACGAAAAATACACATTTCTACGGAAAATTGCATCTTTAAAAGTATTGAGTAGTACCGTTTTAGTATTGAGTACTCAAAAAAACAGTCAGTATTGAGTACTCAGTGCTGGAATACTCAATACTTTTACAACTCTATACTGAAAGCCTTTTCATAGATTAATTTTAAAATTTTATTTGATTAATCGGTTAAGAAAAAACCCGAATAATTTTTTGACCGATTAATCGATTAAATTGAAATGTCGATTAATTGAATACCCTACTAGCTACCATAGAAAAATAAGGCATTTTTTGCAAAAATTTAGAATTTTGGCCAAATTTGCAATATACATAGTCTTTAAAAACATTTTATTTAATAGGAAAAGCAACCCAATCGAAAAATTTTTGAATACCAAATAGTCCATTCTATTGTCCTGTTAAATATTTTTGGATTTACTAAAAAAATCAGTATGGTTAATATTGTCATACCCCAAGATGGGCTTGCGACCTGAACAATAAGGAAAATTTTATTTGACACCAAATTTTTGAAGAGATAAAAGCAATATTTTGCAACAATTTATCCAAATTGCATAGAAAAACAGCAAAAATTCCATGATTTTTAAGTTTATATTTAAAATTTTTAAAGAAAGTTATCAAAAATTAACCGCGTGCAAAAGTGTAACATTTGTCTTTAAACAGAAAAATGTATTTTTTTCCCAGTTAAATAAAAGAGTTGAATTTTTTTAATTAGGATAAGTTAATAAATATATAAGGCTAGAAATAATTATTGGATTTGCTTTCATAGTTAAACATTTTAAGCAAAATATCTGAACCATGTTAACCCTGTTACACTTTTGCTCCTCACTGTCAGAGCTTTGAAGAATTAATTCCTTTTTGAATGAATTCACTACCAATTGAATTCAATTTTCTCTACAATTGAATGAATTCCTTTTCTTAAGTAATTCACTGAATTCGTTCAACATCATCAAACAACAAATTCAAAGAATTAATTCAATTGCAATAGTTCTTTTTATTAAATCAAATGAATTAATTCACCGGTGAACGCGTTCAATTTTATAAATCGAACGGAAAAAAGTGAATTAATTCCTTACTGAATTAATTCACTACTGAAAAATAAAAACTTTACAGATATAGATAAATTTGGAAAAAAAATATAACTATATAACTAGTTTGAAAAATTAATAGTTATATTTTTTTTCCAAATTTATCTATATCTGTAAAGTTTTTATATTTAATAGTAAAAGGATTTATTTTTGAATCATGTAGGTTGATAAACAGCATCCGGTTTCTATTTTGTTTATTTTTACTAGCACACGCTGTAAAATTGCTTATTTAAAAAATTTATTTGTAGATTATTGTTTTCTTCTACTGAACGGCAGAAAACAGGCTTTGAATTTAGTGAACTTATTTTATTTTTTTTCAATTCAGTGAACTTATTTTATTTTTTTTTCAATTCAGTGAACTTATTATTTTTTTTTTAATTCACTGAACGTAATTTTATTTTTTTTAATTCACTGAACGTAATTTTATTTTTTTTAATTCACTGAACGAAAATGAAATTGAACGAATTCAGTAGTGAATTAATTCAATAAGGAATTAATTCACCAGTGAATTAATTCTTTTGATTTAATAAAAAGAACTATTGCAATTGAATTAATTCGTAACAAAATAAATCGAACGAAAGCAAATATGAATTAATTCCATTCAATATATATTGCTTAGTGAATTAATTCATCGAATTTTTAATTCAGAATTGAAAAATTGAATTAAGGAATTAATTCTTCAAAGCTCTGCTCACTGTAGATCAAAATTTTGCGTTTAAAGGTGTGGTATGATAATTCTAATCACTTGAGCTCTGTAGGCAAATAATTAAAAATATGAGACACCCTTACATTAAATGAATGCTCTAAGTGTGATGTTAGTCTTGGAATCTGAATTTGACGATTTCGTCTAGAATGACTAAAAGTAAAAACTAAACGGATTACCCTATTAAACAATACTGAAATAGAGTTGTGAAATTTCGATACTTTTTGAGTACTCAATACTACTCAATACTTTTCAATTGAGTACTCGATACTACTCAATACTTTTAACGGTTTTTTTGAATTTAAAAATAAAAATGTTACGAATTCGTATTTATTAGGAAAAGTAATAACAATTCAAATACACGTGTTAAATAATTATTGTTACTTACATTTTAATTAATTTAAAACATTTAAAAAAAATTAATTAAATAACTTTTCCCAAAAATTCGTAACAAATTTCTTTGCTTCAAAAATAGAGTTGTATTTTTAGATTACTATTTTTAGAGTTGTATTTTCATACGAAAAATACACATTTCTACGGAAAATTGCATCTTTAAAAGTATTGAGTAGTACCGTTTTAGTATTGAGTACTCAAAAAAACAGTCAGTATTGAGTACTCAGTGCTGGAATACTCAATACTTTTACAACTCTATACTGAAAGCCTTTTCATAGTATTAGAGTTGTAAAAGTATTGAGTATTCCGGTACTGAGTACTCAATACTGACTGTTTTTTTGAGTACTCAATACTAAAACGGTACTACTCAATACTTTTAAAGATGCAATTTTCCGTAGAAATGTGTATTTTTCGTATAAAAATACAACTCTAAAAATAGTACTCTAAAAATACAGCTCTGAAAATACAACTCTATTTGTGAAGCAAAGAAATTTGTAACGAATTTTTGGGAAAAATTATTTAATTAATTTATTTAAAATGTTTTAAATTAATTAAAATGTAAATAACAATAGTTATTTAACACGTGTATGTGAATTGTGATAATTTTTCCTAATAAATACGAATTCATATCATTTTTATTTTTAAATTAAAAAAACCGTTAAAAGTATTGAGTAGTATCGAGTACTCAATTGAAAAGTATTGAGTAGTATTGAGTACTCAAAAAATACCGAAATTTCACAACTCTACATAGTATTACCAAAAGTACCACTATACTTCAATGCCGTATAAAAATATTGGCATGATTAAAGAATGGATAAGCATAACCTTGATTTTCATAGGTAAAATAAAATTTATATTATATATGTATATAGTTTACGCAAAGAGTAGTTGACTCTGGAAATGACATAACTAATAAGTTTATTGAAGTTCAACTTATTGTCCAACCACAAACCAAGACACTTGATTTGATCTACAAACTCAATATTAGTACCATTAATATTCATTACCAAATTCAGTAAAAGGGATCCAAAGAACATTGCCTTCGTCTTATCCGCATTAAAACAAAGTTTGTTATCTACCATCCAACCCGTAATATTGGAAACGCAGTAATTTAAGTGTTGTTGCAAAACATCTGAGAATTGCCTCTCACCACTAAATAGAAAAAACAAGTCATCTGCATAAGCAAATGATGTACATGATGAAAAATGAATACAGTTGAATAAATCATTGAAATATATATGCAACAATAAAGGTCCAAGTACCGACCCCTGTTGAACTCCACTTATTACGGGTAAAACATTAGAACATTTATTACCAATAGATACGTATTGGGCTCTATTTATGAGATATGATGATATGAGTTTGCAAGACGAAACAGATAGACCTAGATTCCGATATATAGTTTAGATATTAAAATACTATGATCGATCTTATCAAAAGCCTTATGAACCCAGCAAAAAAAAAACCGTATGCATTCTACAAGAATGCATTTTTCACTGCATATAAAGTAGCTATATATGCTGATTTCTTACTTCCAATAAACGTATTATAAATGACTTCCAAAATGCCATTAATTAAAAACTTTTTTTTACTTCCCAGAAAAAAATACCTGACCAATATCCGTATCTTGTTGAGAAGGTTGTATTCTCTTGACTTATATCTGCCTCTCTCAATTAGGATGCGTGTGGCACATGCCTTGTTGATGCCTAATATATTATATTGTGTCGAGGTATTTTCTGGTACCACAGGCGGTGAATTTAATAGGTTTACCAAGATTTTCAATAGAATTATTAGATATGTTTTTGGCCTAAGACTTCGCTCTCATGTGACTCCGTACGTAATCCAATTTCTTGGGTGCTCTTTTGTTAATTATGTAGGTATGAGGTTATTGATATTTTTTTACAAAGCAATGGTTAATGGGTTTCCGGACTATATAGTTGACAACTTTCTTTTGTCCAACTCGGAAAGAAACCCCCAACTGGTTTATCCAACACATCATACTACTACCCAGCAAAAAAATACCTGACCAAGATCCGTAAAATCACCTATATTGTTCGGCACGAATGCCTTCAAATTGAGGTGAAAAAGGCATTTTTTTAACATTGGCTTGTCATAGGAGAGAAGGTGTTTATGCTACTTTAAGTCTGCTTTGCACGTCATAAAAATGAGTGCTTGGATGTTCTTTTTTATACAGGAAAGAAATTCATTTTTTTTACTATCTAAGGAGAGATGAAAAGTAACTTCTTGTTAATGCATTCAAATGTATATTTAAGAAGTGATTTTTATGACATACTTTAAAACCTATTAAAAAATAATTTTTTATACAGGAAATAAATTCATTTTTCCTGTGTTTAAGGAGAGATGAAAAGTAACTTATTGTGAATTCATTCAAATATATATTTAAGAAGTGATGCTTATGACATGCTTTGAAACCAATTAAAAGAATTTAATAATTCTAAAAAATAAAATTAATTTCATTCCGCACAACTAAATCGAAAGAAAGCTAGAAAAAGGTTTCGTTCGTTTTTGTTGTGCAGAATTTGGTTAGCCATTTAATTACATTTTAGTTTTATTTAAAATAAAATAAATAATACGGAATTCAAGTTTTCTTAAAGAGATCGATATTTAAAAGTTATATAAAGTACATTTTTAATTCATTAATTATGAAGTTCAGGTAACATATTAAAAGTAATTTAAATTATTTTTTATAAAAAGAGAACATATTGCAATGGATTGTCAGTATGTTTTAAACATTTATTATTTAAGCCCCTGCAAAAAAAGAAGTCTATTCTCCAATAAATAATATAAACAGATCCACGTGCAAAATAACAGTTTTACGATACACAAAAACGCTGAATTGGGGAAATTCTCTACAGAGTTTGTGGGACGTCTTGTAAAATGAAGTAGTGTACGAATCAAAAACAAACAACTGACAACTCTGATACTGTTGAAAAATTTTGAAGTTTTTTGTTTTTGATTCGTGCACTACTTTGCACATTTTTGTGTATCGTGAAAGTGTTATTGTGCATGTGGAGCTGATTATGTTGTGCTATTAAAGATTTTTTTTTTTATTTTAAAGCAGCGAGGTTGTATGAGTAGAGTTATTATTTTTTTTTTTTGCTGGGGTGTTGAACAAAAAGTTTGTTTACGGTAAATTTTTGCAAATTATTTCATTAGATTTTAAATTTTGTAATATTTACAAAATTTTTTCAGAGATCAATATTTAAAAAAAACATATACATTTTAAAACATAAATAAAGATGTAAAATTGGTTTTATTAGCAAAAGAAGCATATAAATTAATTGTAAGTAAAAAATATATTTTAAAAATATATCCTGGTTCATATTTAATTATAATTATAGGAACGAAGTTGTGTTATGAATTATCAAATGCTGCGTTATCTAAAAGTGCTGTAATTTCAAACAAATTAATGGATATATCAATCACGCAATCCTACATCTTTGGCCAAATGGCAGATACTATGAAGTTTTAAAGAATGCATCCCCTCCAAATATAAAAAGGTATCTACATAGTCTGAATCTAAAAAGATGGGATCTAATATTTATTCTTCGTATAGGGAAGACGTATTGAATTAAAAAATCAACAAGCTGTAAATATATGATTTAATCACCAATCCAACACATAATTCCAACCCACTGATAAATAAGCTTCGTTTCACTGAAAGTACTTTGTCGGGATACACGACCCGCCTTTTTAAAAGAAATTTTTAAAAAAATTTTAAAATCAAAAAATGTTTTCTTTACTAAATAATAATAATAAAAAATTATAACTAGCTTTAAACTTTTCTAAAATAAATTTTAGCAAACAAGTAATACAAAAAAGTATTTTTAATTTTATAAAATTAAATATTTTTAATCGTATGAAAAGAAATATCGAATCCATTTTAAAGCTATAGTTTTTAATTAATGGCATTTTGGAAGTCATTTAAAATAGGTTTATTTGAAGTCATAAATCAGCATATATAGCTACTTTATATGCACTGAAAAATGCATTCTTGTAGAATGCATTCGTTTTTTTTTTGCTGGGTATGTACGAGCGATCATTTCAGATTAGGCTTTCAAGAATATGGAACGATCTACCTCTATACCTTAGAGGTTTTGCTTTTTCACCCCAGGTCTTTAGGCGAAAGCTTAAGGATTATGTAGCTATTCAGGAGTTATAGCATTTTATTTGTGCTACTATTTTTATCTCTCTCGATCTTTTCTTTTTTTTATCATCGCTGCACTTAGGAAAATCTGGTGATTGTATTTTTTTTTTTTTTAAATATCTATTTATATTATTCAAGATAATGTTTTCAGTATTTTTTTTATATGATAGTTTTACTGTATTTTTTACTTATTTTTTTTATTATTTATTTTTATTATTATTTATTTTTATTATTATTTATTTTTATTATTATTTATTTTTATTATTATTTATTTTTATTATCTTTATTTAAATTATTTTTTTGTAGTAGCTTTTATTAATCATATATGGCCCCAGGGCTTTGGTTATGTAATTTGAAGTAAATAAATGCTGTATTTATTATAAAAAAAAAAAAAACACCTATACTATTCGGCACAAATGCGTTCAAATTGAGGTGAAAAACGCATTCTTTTAACATTGGCTTGTCATAGGAGAGAAGGTGTTTATGCTACTTTAAGTCTGCTTTGCACGTCATAAAAATGAGTGCTTGGATGTTCTTTTTTATATAGGAAAGCAATTCATTTTTGTTACTATCTAAGGAGAGATGAAAAGTAACTTCTTGGGAATGCTTTCAAATATATATTTAAGAAGTGATATTTATGACTTTTGAATGCATTCCCAAGAAGTTACTTTTCATCTCTCCTTGTGGAAATATATGTCTTTTAGATGTAATTTTAGTTACAAGGTCTTTTATATGTCTAAATTATTTAGAACCTCTCATATCAGCTGTTTTATAGTGCGGCTATAGTTATGAAATGGAGTGTATTAGCATGTCTCTTAAAATAACGATTTGCCGATTTTCGTGCATTACACCCCCCAGTTTTATTGGAAATGGTCCCAAATGGAAGAAATCAATTTTTTTTGGAAAACGTTAACCCGTGCCGAAAATTGGACGAAAATGGACCATTTTGGAAAAAAGTGTATTATTATTAAAAATTCCCAAAATTCGGAATTTAGAAAAAAAATATTTCTTGTTTCATTTATTCATTTAATATAGTTAAAATGATTCAGATATGCAATTTTGACTTCATCGGATATCATTAACCCACTTTAGCCTGGAATCCAAAACGACCCACAAATTTGATAAAAATGCAAAAACGTGTTTTTTTAAAATTAATTTTAAAGATTTTTTGAAATGCCTAATTTGGAGATGTCGATTGCTATTTGTAGCACATAATAGTTGATATTAAAGAAGAAAAAATTTGAAAAATGATAATTCGAGTTTGTGCTTGCTTTCCAGGACATTTTACAAAATCAAATCAAATTTTAATGTTTTCATCAAAGTTTACATAGTTTTCGGAAAAGTATCACTTACATTTGGTAAGACTATAATTTGTTTAAAAAATCGTTAACCCTTAGTGGCCTGGGGTCAGAAAAGACCCGTGAAACTTAAAATTGACAAAAAAAAATCTCAACTGGATAAAAATAATAATTTTATTTAACATGATCCATATGGGGTTAACTTTATTTTAAGATCGCTAAAAACAAATAAAAATTTGTTCATGTTTAAAGCGCTGTCATTTTAAATCTGGCCACCATTTGTGAATTAAAATAATCCAAGATTTAAGGAAATCTTATAGAATTTCCAACAATATTCAGTTTGTATAGATCCGACCAGTACTCGCTAAATTTTACTATGTAATTTGATGAAAGGTCGATATCGATGACTTTTCAGTAAAAGCCACGCCTACTTAGAACGGGTAGCAAAATTAAAAAACAAACGATACACTGAAAATGTCTACAACTTTCCGGATCATCTTCCAGTTTTTCGTGGATAACGTAATCATTATTTAGATCTTTAGAAAAAACCTTAATTTTTATACCATTTTTTTGTTTTATTAATAATGTTCACAATAATTTAATAGCTTAAATTTAAGAGATCAATTACTATAAATTTTTCTTCTTAAATATTTGAAATCTAAATTAATGATTAAGTTTTCAGCAGGCACCAGAAAACGTTTTTTTTTTTGTTTTTATAAAAAATAAGTATCACTAAAGTTCAAAATGTTTTTATTTCTCAATCGAAAACAAAAAATTTCAAATGTACTTTAAAATAAAAATATCCCTCAAGTTGAAATTCCAAAAATATCTTTAGGTATAAATATCAAAGATAAAAAAATTGATAAAAAAAATAAAACTTTTTAAAACGTTTTTTTTTTGTTTTTCATCTTTGTACTAACCCAATAAACCATAAAACGATACAGTATCGTTAACGAATTCATATTAAGTATCATATTTGACATCGTTTATGATACAAAAATATGAACTCGTAATGATATAATAATTTTTAAAAATAACGATAAATTTTCTGAAAAAGTCACATTTGCTTGTTCTAATTTAATCGTTAAAGATATCATATATACTTCTTTCTTTCGATATCGTTAATGATATCATATTTTCATCGAATAGTGATAAAATAACGACAAAAATTTTGCAATTGACAAAAATATTATCGCATTGCCTGATATTTTCGATATCATAACGATATCGTTATTTCATGAAAAAACGATATCATTAACGAATGTGCATTTTTCTTCACAGTACCTCATTCTCGGACAAACGTATCATCGAAATGATATCGTTACGAAGTCGAAACGAAGTCGTTTGGTTTGTTGGGAAGTACAAAAATATGAATAGAATTTTAAAATTTCTCTTATTTTTATGGTGGAGATACTATTCTGGTTTTCGGTTAAAAATCATTAGAAAATCATATAATACCCTGGAGTTCACTGTTGGGCGGTATATACATACAAACATATATTGCAAATATTTTTTTTGGTAAAATAATTGCCAATTGACTAGCATTTTGCATTAATATTATTCATTTTCGGAATGAAATCGCTGTATAAGTTTTCTAATTAAATTTTTGCACCATGAAACCTTTTTCGCATTCCGCCATTAATTCGCAGTTTTTTAAGTGCAGATTTTTAAAATTCATAACCTAGGTACCATAATACCCATATCTCATACCAAAGTTTGGTAATTAGGTCGGAAAAAAAAATTGCCAAAAAAAAAATTTGCAAAAAAAAAATTTGCAAAAAAAATTTTTTGCATTAATGTATTTTTTGCAGAATATAAATTGCTGATTAGGTTTCTTAATTATTTTTTTGTATCATAAAGGCTTTTTCGCATTCCGCCAATATTTAGCAATTTTTTAATTGCGGTTTTTTAAAATTTTTGACCTCAGGACTATAATTGCCATATCTTATGTCAAAGTTTGGTGGTTAGTATGCAAAAAAGTTTCGCGAAAAAAAATTTTGCAAAAAGGAAAATTTTTCCATCAACATATTCGTTTGCAGAATGTAAATCGCTGACTGAGTTTTTTAATTTATTTTTTGTACCATAAAGCTTTTTTTCGCATTCCGCCATTATTTTTAAATTTTTAAAGTGCGGATTTTTAAAATTCATAATCTAGTGACTATAATACCGAATATCTCATATCAAAGTTTGGTTGTTAGTTTGCAAAAAAATTCGCGAAAAAAAATTTTCCGAAAACAAACATTTTTTCATCAATGTATTCGTTTGCAGAATGTAAATTGCTGATTCGGTTTTTTAATAAAAAACAAAAAAAAATTGGGGAAAAAAAATTTCCAAAAAGGAACAGTTTTGCATCAATATATGTGACGCGCAAAATAGAAAGGGACCTAAGGATAGAAAGGGACCTAAGGTCAGGAGAGCATGGGATCGGTCTCATTCGATACTCAGATCATAGGCTCAGATGTCGTCCACAAAAAAAAAAAAATTGATTTTTTTTTTGATTGAAAATCAATTTTTTTTTAATGTGGACAACATCTGAGCATCGAATGAGACCGATCCCATGCTCTCCTGAACAAAACCAGTTTTTACCCTTAGGTCCCTTTCTATACATATTATGTATGTATATGTATAGCAGAACGTTAATCGCTGATTAAGTTTAAAAATTTTTGAGTACAGTTTTTTAAAATACATAAATTTGGGACTATGATACAGAGAAACAAGCCGATCAAAATAATCGGCGGCGGCGGCGCAAGCAAAAAATCGGCGGCGGTGGCGGCGATTTAGGTTGAGCCGGAAAAAATCGGCGGCGGTGGCGGCGATTTAGGTTGAGCCGGAAAAAATCGGCGGCGGCGGCGCAACCAAATAATCGGTGGCGGCGGCGGCTTGATCGGCTTGATAGAACATTATACACGTAATTTAAAGATGTTTAAGGTTTTTTTCAAAATATAGCAGTAGAAAATTGTACAAAAAATTTGGAATTATCAAATAAAAAATTATTTTAAGTTAAATTCATTGATAAAAATTACAAATTTAGGATTTTTAGTTTTTGAACGGACCTAGAAGTTGAGATAGTTGGGCTTTCCAAATATATACATACGTTTATACATATATTCAACAAAATTGTGTGGAAATATTTTCAAATAAAACTGATTTTCTTAATTTTTTCTTATTTTGATTAATTTCGACGGCTTTTAATTACAATATTTTGTTAAAAAATTTGTTATTCTTAATTCAGAGTAAAATGAAGTTCTACTTTAATCGCTTTAAAATTGTCAAAGTTATACATTTATTTATAAACATGGAATCTCTGCATTTATAAGAAAATTTAAAAAGTTAACCTTAATGAGTGTGCAAACAAGAACATCGAGATGTCTTATAATAGCTGAAATTAAATGTTTAGAAAAATTACGATAACTTTATCAATTTTCAATTAATTTAAACAAAAGAATCTGATTTTACTAAAAACTAAACCCACTTTTAGAATAAATTACAATAGTAAAGAATTTTTTAATACTGTAAAAAAGCTGTCAATATTTTTTAAAAAACTTTCAACATATTTCAGTTACAAATAAATAATTCTATATACAAAATATTCCTTTTATTTTCACCAAGCTTTTTAAAACACGAAATAAAACGAAGAAAATAATTCGGATGTGGATCACAGAAGAGCAAAAAAATCGGAATGTTTCACTTTGGAATTTTTTTATGTGGATTCGGAACTTAGAAATAAACAAACTCTATTTTCACTCAAAATTAAATGTGTTTTTAGAATAAACTACAAAAAATATGGTTCGAAAAAAATTATGCTCGAAAAGATGTCAAAGTTGAAAAACTTAAAAAAAAAGTAAAAACATTCAGATATTCACCCCTGTTCTGAGTCCCGAAACTTTTTAATTAGAGTTGATTTGTAAAATCACACGGAATTAAAAATTTCGAAAATTTGCTGTTCCTACCTAATTTTAATATTCATAGACTAATTTTAAAATAAATTATTATATAATAATTGTTGTTAAAAAATATATATTCGTTTCACTATCATCAAGCTTTTTCTGCACAAAATAAAACGAAAAAAATAACTCGGATGTGGATCACGGAACAGCAAAAAAATTCGGAATGTTTCACTTTAGAATTTTTTTGTGAATTCGGAACTCAGAATAGCGTCGATTATTGTAAATATCTCCCCAATTTTATAAGTCGGCCGAGAAATAACTTACTTAACATTTTTTTCGTCCGCAATGTCTTAAAAATGTGTCTTTTGATAATAATTTTAGGTGTACTACTGAAATTTCTGAAAAAATGTGATGTGATCTACTTAACCAAACCTACGACCATAGCTTCGAATGAATTAATTCTTTAATTCACTTTTGGATTTTTAATTAAAATTTACTAATATATCATTCGTTTATACCATTCCTTATGAATTCATTCACTGGCATCATTCTTTTAATTTTTATACATAGTGAATGAATTCTTTAATGAATTCATTATTTTTATAATTATCTTCACGTTTTATTCGGTTTTTAAAATATTAAAACAAATGTTTGCGTCTTTAAATTTTGGTTAATTACCTTCATTATTTTTATTATTTTATATCAATATTAAATCCCTAAAATAAGCCACATTTTTATTTAATTTGTAATTATAAACTAAAGTGTTGTCAGAATCATTGGTATATTAATACCTTAGTCTTTTACGGATTGAATAAAATTACTTGATTGATAAGCCATTTTGTAAAAGATTAGAATTAATGAAAAAAAAATAGGAAAATTCTGTGATACTAGTCGTTAGGTTAAACTGTGATTTATTTAGGTTGTAATTATTCAATTTTAAATAAAATACTTGACAATGTAAATAAGTAAAATCAAATTAATAAAATTCGCACTCCAGAAGAAGTTGAAATACCGTCAACGAAACGTCGAGTGAAAAGGATGAAATAATTTGATTTTTATTTCATTTTAACATTTAATTGACCATAATTAGCCCGTGGATAGAAAATTCTATAAATAAAGTATTGGTCACAAAATAAACTCGAAGAAATTTATTATTTAAATTGATTGTAATTATATAAGGAATGTATTCAACATAAGAATGCATTCTATTTAATATTAAACTTTGGAAATGAAACATATGAATTAATTATAAAGGAATGGTTTGATGGAATGATATATATTCAATTTCTAAAGCTGAATTCGGTTTTGTGCGAATTAAGCTAAAATTGCATATCCTAATTTCAGCGAAATATGTCAGAAGTTTTCAAGCAAAACTTCCAACTTAAGAAATATTTATGACAAAAATCCTTCTTAGCTCTGACTACAAAACTGGTTCTTTTATTTCTTTTGAACTAAAAAAAATACTCTTGATGGTTCAGGAAATGATGAAGTAGAAAATTTGTTTTAAAAATGACATTTGTTTTTAATTTTTTTATTTTGGAAAATTGATATTTCCAGCCGAAATGAGCCGAAAAAAATCGGCGGCGGCGGCTGAGGCAAAAATGACCGGCGGCGGCGGCATAAACGGCTCACGGCGGCTGGCTTGTTTTTCTGACTATGATACCCATATCTTATGCCAAAGTTTGGTGATTCGTATGCAAAAAATTTCGCGAAAAAAAAATTTTGCAAAAAAGAAAATTTTTGTATCTACATATTCGTTTGCAGAATGTAAATCGCTGACTGAGGTTTTTCATTTATTTTTTTTACCAAAAAGCTTTTTTTCGCGTTCCGCGATTTTTTTTGCAATTTTTTAAGTGCGGGTTTTTAAAATTCATAATCTAGGGACTATAATACCAATTATCTCATATCAAAGTTTGGTGGTTAGTTTGCAAAAAAAAATCGCGAAAAAAATTTTCCGAAAAGAAAATTTTTTGCATCAGTGTATTTGTTTGCAGAATGTAAATTTCTGATAAGAATTTTTAATTCATTTTTTGTACCATAAAGTTTTTTTCACGTTCCGCCATTAGTGGGGTTTTTTAAAATTCATAATCTAGGGACTATAATACATATGTATATCCTATACAAAAATTAGCTGCCCGAGTAAAAACAGTTACATATAGTCGTCTAAAATTCGATTAAGTTATATCTGTATAAATATACTGTTTCATCCGAAAAATGGCCCGATGTAATTGTATCAGTTGTTTATCAGTTTTTATCTAATTGTATTAATTTAGATCTCAACAAATAAAACTATACATTAATCAGATGAAATTATATCCAATTTTTGACCTGATACAATTTTAACGTTTTAAATGTAATGGTATCTGTTTAGATCGTAGTTGATACAATTTTATATAAATAAAATATATTTGTATCCGACATTTGCCTTATATAATTGTATCAAAGTTTTAAAGCAGATATAATTGCATCAGGTCAAAATTCAGATATAACTATATAAGTTTGTATAGAAATGTATCTATTTTGATCTAAACTAATACCATGCGACATAAACGCATAAAATTGTATCAGGTCAAAAATCAGATAAAATTTCATCTGTTTAATATATAATCTAATCAGTTAAGATCTAAACTGATGCAATTAGATAAAAAGTGATAACCAACTGACACAATTATATCGGGCCATTTTTCGGATGAAATGGTATATGGATCACATTAAATTATATATTACCATATAAAGCTCCATATTAATTTTTTTTAATAGGGTGGTTAGATTGCAAAAAAAAAAATCGCGAAAAAAATTTTGCAAAAAGGAATAGTTTTGCATCAATATATTTGCTTGCAGAATGTTAATCGCTGATTAAATATCGAAATAAATTTTTTGTAATATAAAGCCTTCCCAGCAAAATATTGGTAATGACACCTCATTACTATCAGCATTACCAAAAATGATATATCATTACCTTCTGCATTATTTTATAATATAAAATAATGACTTCCTAATAATGGCCTATTGTATTCATTGTTTCTAAATATAAAATAATGACTTACTCGTAATATTTTAAATAAATACTTTTTAAACAGTTAAATTTTATACATTTTTATTTATTATATATGTTTTATGTTTAAATTTTTATGACGAGTCCTAAAATAACACATTAGAAAAAACTTAAATTTTTCTGAATGTATTTTCTTAAGCTAATAGTATTTGCTTAACTCCTTATTTTTAAAAATCAAGTAAGCAATCGGATAACCACTTATAATTCAACTTTTTGTAAGCATGTGTGTAACCACTTATTATTCAAAATCTCATAACTACTTGTTTCTCATTTTTTCGTAAGCGAGCGGGTAAGCATGACTACTTATAAAAACGACCACGCCAAACAAAAATAATGAGCTTAGACGCCAAAAAATAAGTTGTGCGGAGCTATGAATTTCTATTATATAACCACTTATTTGGTAATGAAAGATTTTGCTGGTATTTTTTTGCGTTCCGCCATTATTTTTCAATTTTTTAGGTGCAGTTTTTGTGGTTAGTTACTCACAAATCCTATGGTTTTATTAACCACAGTTTGTCTTTTGTAAAAAATTATTCAGCATATCATGTTTTGTACACTCAAAAAAAAAAGTCAGTAAAGACAGCAAAAAATGTTGCTGTGTCAGCAAATTTTTAGTCAGGAGCGTGCTTGCAAAAAAGTTGGTAATTTCAGCAAAAGGTTTGCTGAAAATCAGCGAGCTGATTTTTACCAAAAAAATAGTAATCTTCAGCAAAAGTTTTGCTAACACTTAGTCGAAGGCAAATGAAAAAAATCCTTGCTAAAATCACTAAACTTTTTGCTGAATATTAGTAGACTGAAGAAAACTCAAAAAACTTGTAGCGAAATTTTACTTTAGTGAATTTATTTGCTGAAAATTTAAATATAGAATATGTGTCGAGTTGTTTTTCTTTTTTTGTCATTTCCGTTTCCAGACAAGCTGCGACATCAAGATGTAGATGTCTATCTGGTTGTCGTCCACGCTATGCATGCGGTTATCAGCACAATTTTTGTAGCAAAATAAATTAGTAAAACATTAGTTCAAAATTAGTTTAGTGCTAAAAAAATATAACTAAAACTTTTGCTGAAAACGGAATTTCATTTAAATTTTTATTACTTTTATCATATGGACACATTTCTGCATCATTGGATGCAGAAATGTGTCCATATGAATGTTGTTTTAAGAATTTTTACAAAATTTATATGTAATTGTAATCAGAAAAAACTAAAAAAAAACGTTTAAAACGTTTTATTTTGTTTTTTCCTCAATACAAAAAAAGTTTTTTTTTTTTGTTTTTTCCTCAATATAAAAATAATTCTCAACTTTCCTGAAAATATCAGTACGGATATTTTTTAAATTTTGTTTTCGAAAAGAAAACAAAAAATAAAAAAATTTATGAAAACAAAATATCTACCAAAAAAAATAAATTCTTTTGTACACAAGTGATTTTTTTTTATTGAGGAAAAAACAAAATAAAACGTTTTAAAAGTATTAATATCGGGTGCCTGGTTTTCAGTATATAATTATGTTAGTAGGGAGAAAAATTAAAAAAACCCAATAAATTGAAAGAAAAAAGTCGGTTTAAGATAAAAATTGTAGATATATTTTCCTACAAACATAGTGCATTTATGTGAGGATAGCTAGAGTATCGACAATGATTCATAAAGGTTTGAGATAATATTTTAAGTTTTGCCGGTTTACCGGTTTTTGTAAATAATCATTTGATATACGAAAATTTTCTTTATAAAATTTACAAAAAATTGCTAAAAATCTTGAAACTTGTGATTTTTACATTAAATGTCGATTCACAATGCTGGAGTACTCTCTGCAGAGTGGGATTTGTTCCTTTCTTAAAAGCAATCCGCAGCGTAAATTATTCAAAACTTATTCTTTGTAAAGGCGCCATTTATTTTTTCTAAATAAAAACAGTTTCGGAAAGATCTAAAAGACCAGTATTTTTGTTCGTACTTTTTGCGAAAAGAGCTATTAACCTTCAATAAACAAAAATAATTATTCACTTGCGTGTAATTGTTGCGAAATTGCGATGGACTTTTCTCGCATCAATTCAATATACATAACCATTTGAAAAGATTGTAGCTTTTCAATGAATGCGAAAAATTTGTGGCTTAAAACTTTTATTACAATCTAAAGACAATACTCCTTTTATTTATTGAGAAAATGGAAAAATCGAACTTGTATGTATTTTAGGACAAAACCCAGGTGGAAAAATACGATCGTGAAAACTTTTTAAAAGCATTTTAAAAGGTGGTATAAGCGTTTTTAGAATATATCGATTTACATGATTAAAGCGTTTTGACCATGATTACGGTGTGAGGGTGGTATTTTATAACGTTTTCAAACCGTTAAAATGCTTTTTCAATCGTCAAACTAGCGTATGTAGATCATTCTGGTTTACAATTTTAGAGGGTTTGGGAAAACGACCCAAATGATAACCATGATTTACGGTCTCAGGGTGGTATTTTATATCGTTGTCAAATCGTTAGAAAAACAAATTTCAAAGTACTTTCTCGACAGTCTATAAACGTTATTAGAACATACCAATTTTTACGTTGTTAAATCGTTAGAAAATAAAAAAATGAAGTACTTTTCCATCGTTTTAAATACAAATATGAGAATAACTAGCGGGCGCAGCCCGCTACGTTGTTAGCGTGCCTTAAAGGTTAAGGGGGGGGGGCTGCGCCCTCCCCCCCGGGGGGCTGCGCCCCCCACAATTTTTATTAAATTCGTTTTTTTATTTAAAGTTTTTTTATTTAAAGCCTTCACCCAGCCACCACAAATAAATAATTCTGCACAACAATGGGTTTAAAATAAATAAATATTTGATCACTTTTTCTCATGAAAGTGGATTGTTAGTAATGAATCCATAATAAATTGCAATATACGTGTGTATGTTAAGATAATTTGGTAAAGTGCGAACTTAGGTAGATAGACCCGTAAGTAGTTTTGTTCATTTGTGTTTTGAATGAAAATAAATAACGTAAAGCAGGGTTGGAAAGCATTTTATAATATTAAAAATAGCGGGCAAAGCTACGTTGTTAGCGTGTCTTAAAGTTTTTTTTTTTAATTCCAGTTTATGTAAAGGTAGACCTGGCAATTCAAGTAAATTCACAAATTCAGTTGGAAAATTTACTGCGGCGGTTTCTTCCACCTGTGCTTCGTTACATGAAGTTTAAATATCGGAATATATAAGTTCCATTCCTTTTCTAAGGTTTTTTCTCTTTCAGAAAATTTGTTTAACTTTTTGGGGAGTATGTTTCAATGCTACATAAGTTTCATATTCCGTTGATAGTGTTTGAACAGGTAATTCCCTCTTCCAATCCATTTGCATTGTCTATAATTTCAATTCCGCTCGTTCAACGTTTATATCCATTTCATTCCACTTGTGTAGTGTTTCAATCCCACTCGTTTTCTATTTAGTTTCTTAATTTTAGTGTTTCATATACACTTGTTCTTTAAGTTTTAGGTTTCTAGCTAAAGACGTAGACGTTAAGAGGGGGGGGGGCAATTTTCCCCTTTTGAACCACCATTTTTACCACGTTCCTGTCCAAAGTCCTAGAAATGCCTTGTCGATAAGTTAGCCCATACTCCAAGGAAAACATATTATATATTACAGGTTTCTAGCCGAAGGGTTCGGTTAGGCCATCAAGGGGGAGAATTATTCCGTTTTTACCCCTCCCGGTAGGAATTTCCAAAAATTCCGTCTTAGAGGACGTCTGCGTTGGAGGAGGAACCTACTACATACATAATTTTAGGTCTCTATATCCAGCAGTTTGGCCAGGCCGTCAAGGGGGAAGTTTTTTCCCTTTTTACCCCTCCCGGTATGAATTTCCAAAAATACCATCTTAGGGGACGTCAACGTTGGAGAAGGAACCCAATTTAAGATCCCTTGTTCCAGCAGTTTGGCCAGGCCGTTAAGGGGGAGACTTTTCCTGTTTTTGACCCTACCTGTAGAAATTTCCAAAAATCTCATCTTAGCGGATGTCTACAATAGAGGAGGAACTTTAATACCAAATTTCAACTTCCTACCTCCAGCGGTTTGGACAGGCCTTTAAGCGGCACTTTTCGCTTCATTAATCCCCATTTTTGCAATGTCCCTGTCCAAAAAGCACCTCCTCGGTAAGTGAGCACATACTCCAAGTAACATATGTTTTACATTTCAGGTTTCTAGTCAACTTTTACTATTTGTGCCCCTCTCGGTAGGAATTTCCGAAAATCCATCGACAGGGAATTCCAGCTTCCTAGTTCCAGCAGTTTGAGTAGGCTGAGAGGAACTTAAGTACCGAATTTCAGCTTCCTAGTTCCAGCAGTTTGGACAGGTCGTTAAGGGGCAACTTTCCCTTTTTGAGCCCCCATTTTATAACGACCCTGTCCAAAATTCAAAAAAGTATCTTTCTAATAAGTTAGCCCTCACTCCAGGGACCCACATTTTAAGCTTCAGGTTTCTAGCCGAAGGGGTTTTTACCGGCCCCCAAGGTGAGGCTTTTTTTTTTTTTTGCCCCTCCCTATAGGAATTTACAAAAATTCCATCTTCGCGGCTATCTGCGATGGATGAGGAACATTCATACCAAATTTCAACTGCATTGCCTAAGCGGTTTGGGCAGGCCGTTAGTGGGGACATTTTTCCCTTTCAACCACCATTTTTACTATGTTCCTGTTCCAAAATAGAAAAATTACGTTGCCGGTGAATTAGTCCTACTCCAAGGAATACATATTTAAAATTTTAGGTTGGCCAAAAGGGATTGGGCAAGCCGGCAGGAGGAGACTTTTACCTTATTTCCCCTCCCGATAGGAATTTCAAAAATTCCGTCTAAGCGGACGCCTACACAGAAGCAGGAACTCACATACCGAGTTTCCTTTTGGGATATCCTGTAGGGAATTCCAAAAATACAAACTTAGTCGATGTCTACTACAGTGGAGGAACCTTTATACCAAATTTCAACTTCTTACCTCCAGTGGTTTGGGCAGGCACTTTTCCACTTTGTGAGACTGTTTATGGGGAGACTTTTCCCCTTTTTGCCCGTTCCGGTAGGAATTTCCAAAAATCCCGTCTTAGCGCACGTCTATGCCGAATATCAAGAAACCTTGTTTTAGTGGAGATATCCGTGGGGGGAGGAAAAAAAGTAGTTTTTTTGAAATTATATATTATTTTAAATGGTACTTTTTGGAAAAACGAAATTTTTTGGAAAAAGATACTTTGTTTTTACAAAGTACTTTATTTGTACTTTTTTTGCAAAAGGTATTTTTTTTTTAAAAGTTGTTTTTTTTAGGAAAAATGTATGTTTTTTGGAAAAAGGTACTTTTTTTGGAAAAGGTACTTCTTTTGGAAAAGGAAAATTTTTTTAGAAAAAGGTACTTTTTTTTGGGAAAAGGTACTTTTTTTTGGAAAAGGTACTTTTTTTGCAAAAGGTATTTTTTTGAAAAAATGTATATTTTTTGGGAAAAGGAAAATTTTTTTAGAAAAAGGTACTTTTTTTGGGAAAAGGTACTCTTTTTTGGAAAAGGTACTTTTTTTGAATAAGTTATTTTTTTGGAAAAATGTATGTTTTTTGGGAAAAGGTACTTTTTTTTTGGAAAAGGTACATTTTTTTAGAAAAAGGTACATTTTTTGGAAAAAGGTACTTTTTTTAAAAAAGGTACTTTTTTTGGAAAAAGGTACTTTTTTTGGAAAAAGGTACTTTTTTTGGAAAAAGGAATTTTTTTTGGAAAAAGGTCCTTTTTTTGGAAAAAGGTACTTTTTTCGGGAAAAGGTACTTTTTTTTGGAAAAAGGTACTTTTTTTGGAAAAAGGTACTTCTTTTGAAAAAAGGTACTTTTTTTGGAAAAAGGTACTTTTTTTGGAAAAAGGTACTTATTTTGGAAAAAGGTACTTTTTTTGGAAAAAGGTACTTTTTTTGGAAAAAGGTACTTTTTTTGGAAAAAGGTACTTTTTTTGGAAAAAGGTACTTTTTTTTGGAAAAGGGTACTTTTTTTGGAAAAAGGTACTTTTTTTGGAAAAAGGTACTTTTTTTGGAAAAAGGTACTTTTTTTGGAAAAAGGTACTTCTTTTGGAAAAAGGTACTTTTTTTTGGAAAAAGGTACTTTTTTTGGAAAAAGGTACTTTTTTTGGAAAAAGGTACTTTTTTTGGAAAAAGGTACTTTTTTTGGAAAAAGGTACTTATTTTGGAAAAAGGTACTTGTTTTGGAAAAAGGTACTTTTTTTTGGAAAAAGGTACTTTTTTTGGAAAAAGGTACTTTTTTTGGAAAAAGGTACTTTTTTTGGAAAAAGGTACTTTTTTTGGAAAAAGGTACTTTTTTTGGAAAAAGGTACTTTTTTTGGAAAAAGGTACTTTTTTTGGAAAAAGGTACTTTTTTTGGGAAAAGGTACTTTTTTTGGGAAAAGGTACTTTTTTTGGGAAAAGGTACTTTTTTGGAAAAAGGTACCTTTTTTGTCCCCTTTTTGCCCCTCCCGATAAGAATTTCCAAAAATGCCGTCTCAACGGACGTCTACACCGGTCGAGGAACCTACATACCAAATTTCAACTTCATAGCTCCAGCAGTTTGAGCAGGCCGTCAAGGGGGAGACTTTTTCCCCGTTTTGCCCGTCCCTGTAAAAATTTCCAAAACTCCCGTCTTGGTGGATGTCTACGATAGTGGAGGAACCTTTATACCAAATTTCAACTTCTTACCTCCAGCGGTTTGGGCAGGCCGTCAAGGGGGGCCTTCTTCCCCTTTTTAACCCCCATTTTTACAACGTCCCTGTCCAAAATTCTAGAAAGTACTTTCCAGAAAAGTTAGCCCCTACTCCAAGGAACACATATCTTAAATTTCAGCTTTCTAACCAAAGGGGTTTTGGCAGGCCGTCAAGGGGGACACTTTCCCCCTTTTTGCCCGTTCCGGTAGGAATTTCCAAAAATCCCGTCTTAGTGGACGTCTACCCCGAAAGAGGAACCTACATAACAAATTTCAACTTCCTAGCTTCAGCGGTTTGGGCTGGGCGATGTTGAGTCAGTCAGTCAGTCAGTCACGTTATTCTTTTATATATAGAGATTTTTTAAAACAATTGACAACACTCACAGTACGGAGAAATGTTTTTTGCTTCTTTTTGTATTGACAAAGAAGTAAGGTAAAAATAAAATTTGTATTTTACTTATACCGACGGTATGAAATACAAAAACAAAAAACTTTCATAATATTTCTATTGTTGGTTATGTCTTTGCAGAAGACTTCGAAAACATATTTTATTGTTTGCTCCATTATCATTTTATGTGCGTTCCCGTACGGAACACAAAACAGCCCAAACATCAACAATTTACACGCAATTTTGAGTACGGGAACGCCTTTGGGGTAGTTTGTGTAACTTCGGTAAAGTACGGGAACAGACATTTTGTTGATGTAGCAGATTACTAGGGCAAGGAATTTAATGCACTTAAAAATAGAAAATATGTGCCTAAAATATGCGGTTAAAAAAGAAAAATATGCATAAAAAATATAAGAAATATGTACTAAAAACTATTATTTTTGCAAAACTTAAAAATATATTTAAGTTAGTGATTTTGCAAACAGACACAGAACTCGAAGATTTCCAATAAGGTCAATAAGGTTTTAAGAATGTTTATTTTGATTGAATCAAAATATGACAACGTATCAATTTTTTATATTTTTTTTACAAAATAAAAAATGCTCCTAAAAATGAAAAATATGCGCGAATATGCATTAAAAAGCACAAAATATACATTAAAAAGGCACCAAATATGAATAAAGTCAAAATATGCAAAAATATGCATTTATGACAATATATGCAAAAATATGCAACTACAAATCGATGCCATTTTGTTCTAAATTTGATGATTCGGATAAAATAAGTCCATATTAGTTTTGGACTATCGAGAAAAAACATGCATTTGCATGGAATTCCTTGCCCTACAGATTACATTTAATATGAGATTTTGATGCTTCAAATTGCATTGCACTATTGCCACCACTTTCTAAAGAAAACTGAAGAAGGGGACCTGGAAAATCTCCGAAACGATCGTCTTTTCATTCCTAAAAGTGTAGAGGTTTTTGAAAGCAAAAACTCTGTGCAGTATTTGTTAGGAGAGTATCCTGATGAAGAAAAATAGCAGTTTTAGAAAAAAAGTACTTATGTTAATTCATAATTAGGAAATTGGCCTCGAACTGAATTAATAAATTTCTGATTAATCAATTAAAAAGGTCGAAAAAACAATTTTCATTTTTTAAATAAAATTTAAAAAACCAACATTTTGACAATTTTATATACCCAGCAAAAAAATACCTGACCAAGATCCGTAAAATCACCTATATTGTTCGGCACGAATGCGTTCAAATTGAGGTGAAAAAGGCATTTTTTTAACATTGGCTTGTCATAGGAGAGAAGGTGTTTATGCTACTTTAAGTCTGCTTTGCATGTCATAAAAATGAGTGCTTGGATGTTCTTTTTTATATAGGAAAGCAATTAATTTTTTTTACTATCTAAGGATAGATGAAAAGTAACTTCTTGGGAATGCATTCAAAAGTCATAAATATCACTTCTTAAATATATATTTGAATGCATTCCCAATAAGTTACTTTTCATCTCTCCTTTATTTTATCTCTCCAGGATTTTATTCCTGCGAAAGATGCGTTGTTCACGGAGAAACCGTATTGTTCGGCACGAATGCGTTCAAATTGAGGTGAAAAAGCATTTTTTTAACATTGGCTTGTCATAGGAGAGAAGGTGTTTATGCTACTTTAAGTCTGCTTTGCATGTCATAAAAATGACAATTAATTTTTTTTACTATCTAAGGATAGATGAAAAGTAACTTCTTGGGAATGCATTCAAAAGTCATAAATATCACTTCTTAAATATTATTTGAATGCATTCCCAATAAGTTACTTTTCATCTCTCCTTTATTTTATCTCTCCAGGATTTTATTCCTGCGAAAGATGCGTTGTTCACGGAGAAACCGTATTGTTCGGCACGAATGCGTTCAAATTGAGGTGAAAAAGCATTTTTTTAACATTGGCTTGTCATAGGAGAGAAGGTGTTTATGCTACTTTAAGTTTGCTTTGCACGTCATAAAAATGAGTGCTTGGATGTTCTTTTTTATATAGGAAAGCAATTCATTTTTTTTACTATCTAAGGAGAGATGAAAAGTAACTTCTTGGGAATGCATTCAAAAGTCATAAATATCACTTCTTAAATATATATTTTAATTTAAATTCATAATCTAGGAACTACAATACCCGTTTCTTATACAAAAGTTTAGTGTTTAGTTTGCAAAAATAATCCGCAAAAAAATATTTTGCAAAAAGGTAAAGTTCTGCATTAATATATTCGTTTGCGGAATGTAAATCGCTGATTAAGTTTTTTAATTCATTTTTTGTACCATATACAGTATACCGATCAAATTTGCGAACACCATAAAAACTAAAGAACGCGAAATAGCAGATTTAGTTATAAAGTTTGTATATTTTTATTGCACGTTATTTCTTATTCAGTTAATTGATCAAAAAATTATTCAAAGAGTTATTTTTGACAAATTGCGAATTTTGCATAAGAAAAAAATGTGAAATTGCTAGTTTGATTTCAAGTTTTGCGTATTTAAAAATTTTTATTGTACGTATTTGGGTTTTTATTTTTTCATTTTGAATTCTACAAATAACTATTGAAAGAATTATTCAAACACTTGTTAAAAATAAAATTCTCTAAATTTTGAGATTTTTATTTTCCAAATTTAAAATTCATACATTTTTGGGAATTTTATTTTAAACAAAAATTCTTATTGAGTTTGTAATTTAACTTAACAAATATTTCCAGAAATTCTAAAAACGTCGTCCCCTGACGATTTCCTTAGACAAGAATGAAATCCGGATAGGGACATGCCTACAACGGATTATTTTTCACAATTTGTTAAATACGTTTGGGATTTTAGCATATTTAATCCTTTAATGCAATTAACGTATATCCAAGGTTGCCAACACTTGAACTGAAAAAATGGCTAGATTACGGAGAAAAATGGCTAGAAATGGCTAAAATTGGAAAATAATGCTAAAACCCAAAATTTTAATATAAATCAGTGATAATGAAGAGTTCTAACACGAATTTCATGAATGTAGCCTTTAAATTTTAATGTTTTCGGAATTTCTAAAATATTTTTATTCAAATTTTACAAAAAACATGATTTTAAATCGAATGTAAAAATTACATGTGTCTGTGAACCCAAATAAAAGTTTTAAAAAAGTGAAAATTTTGTACTAAAATTTTGAAAATCATAAAAATTAAAGCTCTTTTATATGAAATTAACTGGAAAACATTAAAAGAAAACAAATGGCTAGGGCAAAATAAAATGGCTAAATCTTCCGGCTAGATCCAATCTAGCCATTTTTTTATGGCTAGATGAAATTAAAATGGCTAGATCTAGCCGGAAAATGGCTAAATTGGCAACCTTGCGTATATCCCGATAAAATAAAATTAAGAGAATAAAATTTCAAATATTTATGAATTTTTAAATAAAATTCTGAATTTTGCCTTGCCTGAAATATTCTAGTAATTAATGAAATTTTTAGCATTAAACATTAAACATTGTGATATCTTTTTAAATGGTCAAATTTATAATGAAATAACTGATGTTTTAAAGTATACAATTTCATTAAAGGAAATTCACATAAACAATGATTGCTAAAACTCTTACTCTTATTTTCATCAAACACATTATTTAGTAAAATCATCATTAAGGCATATGATACCAATAAAATATCTTAAAAGTAGGTTTTGTAACAGTTTTTTCGCTTTCCTGAAAAACTATAAAAAAAACACATGTGACATTTTGCAGGCCGTCGACGATATGGATTTAACTGCCTTTTAAATATATTCCAAATTTAATACTTTCCTGCATTTTTCGTTTAACTGTAGAAAATTTTGTAAAAAAAAGTGCTTGGAATGCACTTTTTCGAACATTTTGAAGGCGCTTTAAATCAATGTTTTAACAGTGTTTTTTTAAATAATCGGTTATATATTCTTTAAGATAATGCTTTTCAAATGTTTTTTTCCGTACCATTGGGAATCAACGCTGTGAAAATGCTTCTTTTTTGTACCATTGACTATAAATGCTTTCACAGCGCTTTGTTTTTTTACCGTCTCCAATTTCCACCTGGGAACTTTTAGATCTTTATTATTAAGCTTATTATCAAAAAAATGTGACTTTTTAAGATGGAATTGAATTCCGAAAAACAGTATCTTGAAGAAATGCTAAATGTTCCTGTTTCGAAAAAATAGTTTTGCCAATATTCCACAAATGTACTTCTTAGGAACGACAAAATGAATATAACTTACCTAAAGGAGGGAACAAACGGTATATATTTTGTATAATTACACTGCATTACAAAATAAAAATTAATAGAGATCTGGCCATCAGTTCTATATATTTCGCAAATGCTGATTACAATGGCGTACTTTATTTTTCGACGTATGGCACAGATTTTCCGCGAAATACCTTTAAAGTTTAGGGGTTTTCCATTTAGTTTTCTTTTTATATACAAAAATTTTCAAATGCAAACAGTATACATTTTTTGTAGTGAAATGTAGGCACAGGACCTGTATTCATATTTAGGGTTAACATTTGATGCACATAACTTGATATTAAAACCACTGTTCGTTTGTGCGTTTTATATGGATTTTTACGGTTTTAGTTAATTTAATCGCTGAAAGCAAAATCGACATTAATAACCCAGGAAAATTTTCTGTTCCAAAAAACTCGGTTGCACAATAGCTGCTTTTCCTCTAAAACCCCTTCTACTGTCAATTCTAACACCGCCCGAGTAAAAATAGTTATATAGGAAATTATATAATTTAATATGGACTAATATATTTATATATAGTCAAGTGTAACACTATATCTTTGCGGATATAATTATGTATAGCTTTGAGTTTTTCAAAAATTTCTTATATGATGTCATATATAGATCAGTATAAATATACATGTCCCCATATATATTTGTATGTGCCATATGCTATGACAATTTTAATACATCGTCATATATAATTAAAAATGGCTTTATCGGAAAATATATAAAGTTTTATATAGCTCAATGTTAAATTTTTTTCTAAGTTGTTTTAGATATGTTTAAGTATAGCGCAATGTAAAAAAAATTCTATGCTTTTTTGAGATATATTTATGTATGATTTCAAAATATAAAAGGCGTACTCATTATAACTCGTAAATTCCTTGTAAACCTTGTATAAATACAAGCCATATTTTTATGTATGGAATTTGACATTAAACTCATAAACATACCAGGTTAACACAGTTTACGGGTAGAATACATGTTTATATGAGAAGGCTTAAAAAGCGTGGTTAGAATTATGTACAACTTCTTTTAAATTTTTTTTAATTCTTAACTTAAGGGTGTTATTTTTCAGTACTTTTTAATAGTTTTTGTTTTGATCTTGAAGTATGAAGCGTTATATAATTATGTCTTTCTACATCAAATTAGATATAATTATATCGGGTCAAAATCCGGATAAGATTCTATATGATTCAATATATTTAGATCTTATCCGATATAATTTTATCCACCATTTTTCGGATCATAGCATATCTCCAATTATATTAAATAAGATATCATAACATATGACATCATATTATTTTTTTTACCCGGGCGATTATTTTTGTTTGAAATTGTCCCAAAAACAACCACTTCTATAGCTCCAAAGTAGAACCGGCTTCCCTAGAATCAGTTCTGGAGAGAGATCCCTGTACCTGGTTCCGGAACCAGTTCCATGGCATCGGTTGCAGTGGAACCAGTTGCAGAATTGGTCTGATTGGCAACCGATAGTAAAAAATTTTCCTGGAAAATGTTATGGCTACCCGAGAAAAAAAATTGATCTCGCGCAATATCTAATCATATCCAATTTGATATTGTTTAAGATCTGTTGTAATATCTAGCTGATCCAATTAGATCTCAAAATTGGGTGTATCCAATCATATCGTATTAGATCCCATTGTATATATGGGGATAAACTAAGATTAAGTTATATCTCAAAATTGGGAGGTCCAATGATATCTTTGGGGATAAACCTAGATCTAATTTGATCCGAAAAATGGCGGATCCAGCTATATATTTGCGGATAAACTTAAATCTAATTTGATCTCAATTTTGGCAGATCGAATTAGATCCAGCTATATATTTGTGGATAAACTTAAATCTAATTTGATCTCAATTTTGGCAGATCGAATTAGATCCAGCAATATATTTGTGGATAAACTTAGATCTAATTTGATCCGAAAAAGTGGCAGATCGAATTAGATCCAGCAATATATTTGGGGATAAACTTAGATCTAATTTGATCCGAAAAATGGCACATCGAATTAGATACAGCAATATATTTGTGGATAAACTTCGATCTAATTTGATCCGAAAAAGTGGCAGATCGAATTAGATCCAGCAATATATTTGTGGATAAACTTAGATCTAAATTTATCCGAAAAATGACAGATAAAATAAGATCCAGTAATATATTTCGGGATTGCGTAAGATCTTAACTTTTCCGATAAATTGCAGATCGAATTAAATCCAGTGATATATTTGGGGATTTGGTAAGATCTTAATTTATCCCATAAATTGCAGATCGAATTAGATCCAGCAATTTATTTCGGTATTAAAATGGCAGATCGAATTAGAAACAGCAATATATTTGGGGTTTGACATCTAAAACTATCGAGAAAAATGACAGATAAAATTAGATCCCACATTATATTTGGGTACTATGTAAGATCTCCATTTATTTGGAATTAAATAAGATCCCAGACAGATATTGACAACAGTTCAAAAAATAATACACTGGCAGAGCACTGATTTTATAAAAATTACAATATTTTGTTAAAATAAGGTTTAAACTCAGAAGGTCTCGAGTTCGATACCGTTCACGGCTATGCATTTTTTTTTATAAAATGAATTTCTTTTTATAAAATTATAATTTTATTTTCTATAAATGTTTTTATAAAATTATATTTTTTTATTAAATTTTAATTTTTTTTTTTTAAATATTTTTATTTACATCTTTTCAACGCTCTACACTATTTCCAATTGTATCAAGTTTTTAAGATTTATCAATTGTGTTTCAGAAATAATCAATTGAATTTCAGTTTTATCAATTGTATTTCAGAAATTATTAATTGTATTTCCGAAATTCACAACTGTATTTCAGAAATTATCAATTGTATTTCAGAAATTATGAAATGTAATTTAGAAATTTTTCTCTATTAACTATGATAAACAATCAACAAGTTCCGAAATAGATTTGATTATTTCTGAAATACATTCCATAATTTCCACCACATTGAATTTCTGATAAAACGCGAAAAATCTCGAATTTCAAAAAAATCTGAAACACGTGTTTTTTAAGTCGTCTATAGAATATGATATGTAAGTTTGACATATCAATCACAAATATCTCCGTACAAAAGAGTCAAAAATTTGTTTTATTTTTATAGAATATCCTTGAATATAGGACATGTCTTCAGTTAAGATTCCAATTTCTTACTCAAACAAAAAAAAAGATAGTTTTTAAAAATGGTCCAGCTCGTGAGATCTCATTGCTAGACCCGAAATATTTTGGGAATCATCATAAAACAAACCAAGGTTTATTTTGAGGGGGGCACTTTTTTTACTTTTTTTCTATCCACATAAGGTGAGTCGCTCTAATACATACATATGTAACATCATACAGTAAAAGGTTAAAATATAAAAAAAAGCATTGGTTCACATTCAAATCGTCTCCATAATAAAAAATATTGAAATCGAAGTATTTCGGTGTCCTGATTCCAAATAAGTCTCAATTTTAGGCAGTTGGGACTTTGCAGAAATAAAAACAAATTTTTATGGTAGATTTAAAAATTGATATTTCTACTTTCAAGTGATCGTGAAAATCAAATTCATAGTTAAAAATATGAATTAAAATGAACGATAATTTTCAACTATGGATGTTATTTTCGTTCATTTTATTTAACTCACATTCACAACTATGCATTTTATTTTCATGATCACTTGAAATGTAGAGAAGGAAGTTGTTTCATTTCAAGTCTACCAACAAATATATATTTTTGGACTTCACCATCTCCGATTGTGAAGAAATTTGGTTTGATCATAGTTTTTTCATTTTAGAAATAAGAGGTCATAAAAATTTAAACACTTTCTAAAAAAATTAAGTTATTTCACATGGTTATTTCAAAAGTAAAAATAATATGCCTCAAAAATTCCTATATTTAAAATTTTGAGAAAATGTGTATTAAGATCTACCTACATAAGATCTACCTGACTGCAAAATTTTAAAGTGGTAAATTTATTGCAGCCTAAGTTATAAAGAGAAATGTAGTGTAAAGAAAGACAATTATGAAAATTTCCTTGAATTTCCGTGAATTTGATATGATTAAATCGTAATTAACAACGAAAACCTTTTAAGGCTTACACGCGATTTGTATGAAACTCAGGTGTGTGATAGAGATTTAAAAATCTAAACTGGAAGCACATTTTGTACATGCCATCTACGATGTTTGCAAATAATTAGTAGTTGAAGGTCGTGTATTTTATTACTTTTTGTTTCCGCACTTCAAAATCTCCTTAATTATGACAGGTAATAAAATTCTTCAATAGCAGAAATAATAGATTTTGTATGCTAATGGATCTCATGATTGAGTATTAATTAATTAAGTATGTCGCCGGTTTTTCTACTTTTAGAAAAAACGCCATTTTGTAAAATAGTAAATAAGAAAAGTGTACCTTAGAAGGATATGCGGAACTTTTGCATTTTTTATTGCAAACAAAGCAATAATAAATTAAATTTTTATTAATGCAGTAAAGTACATTTTTGCTTTTTTAAAAATTCCAATTTCTTACAAAAACAAAAAAAAGATAGTTTTTAAAAATGGTCCAGCTCGTGAGATCTCATTGCTAGACCCGAAATATTTTGGGAATCATCATAAAACAAACCAAGGTTTATTTTGAGGGGGGCACTTTTTTTACTTTTTTTCTATCCACATAAGGTGAGTCGCTCTAATACATACATATGTAACATCATACAGTAAAAGGTTAAAATATAAAAAAAGCATTGGTTCACATTCAAATCGTCTCCATAATAAAAAATATTGAAATCGAAGTATTTCGGTGTCCTGATTCCAAATAAGTCTCAATTTTAGGCAGTTGGGACTTTGCAGAAATAAAAACAAATTTTTATGGTAGATTTAAAAATTGATATTTCTACTTTCAAGTGATCGTGAAAATCAAATTCATAGTTAAAAATATGAATTAAAATGAACGATAATTTTCAACTATGGATGTTATTTTCGTTCATTTTATTTAACTCACATTCACAACTATGCATTTTATTTTCATGATCACTTGAAATGTAGAGAAGGAAGTTGTTTCATCTCAAGTCTACCCACAAATATATATTTTTGGTCTTCACCATCTCCGATTGTGAAGAAATTTGGTTTGATCATAGTTTTTTCATTTTAGAAATAAGAGGTCATAAAAATTTAAACACTTTCTAAAAAAATTAAGTTATTTCATATTAATAATATGCCTCAAAAATTCCTATATTTAAAATTTTGAGAAAATGTGTATTTCTTATGTTCTACCTGACTGCAAAAATTTAAAGTGGTAAATTTATTGCAGCCTAAGTTATAAAGAGAAATGTAGTGTAAAGAAAGACAATTATGAAAATTTCCTTGAATTTCCGTGAATTTGATATGATTAAATCGTAATTAACAACGAAAACCTTTTAAGGCTTACACGCGATTTGTATGAAACTCAGGTGTGTGATAGAGATTTAAAAATCTAAGCTGGAAGCACATTTTGTACATGCCATCTACGATGTTTGCAAATAATTAGTAGTTGAAGGTCGTGTATTTTATTACTTTTTGTTTCCGCACTTCAAAATCTCCTTAATTATGACAGGTAATAAAATTCTTCAATAGCAGAAATAATAGATTTTGTATGCTAATAGATCTCATGATTGAGTATTAATTAATTATGTCGCCGGTTTTTCTACTTTTAAAAAAACCGCCATTTTGTAAAATAGTAAATAAGAAAAGTGTACCTTCGAAGGATATGCGGAACTTTTGCATTTTTTATTGCAAACAAAGCAATAATAAATTAAATTTTTATTAATGCAGTAAAGTACATTTTTGCTTAAAAAGATTGATAAAAAATCAATATAAGTCACATTTGTGCAAAATCAAAATTTTATTAAAAGTATTTTTAAAAATTGTTTAGAACTCTACACAGAAAAAATTATATACTTTAAATATCTAATTAAACATATGTATCTCATTCCATGTGAAAATCGATATATATATGACCATACATGATGACTTGCATATGATCATGCATGGGCATACATAGTCATATACGTCTATGTCGATGTATGACCACCCGAGTAAAAAAAATTATATATTATTATATGTGGCATATATTACAATATATAATTAGACATGTCGTTATGTATATCCATATATAATTATATACGACGTCTTTTTCTTAAATTTTTCCTTATATTATGCCATATATAATTTCATCTAATTAGATATCGGCTATTATAATATTAGATATGGTATATATGTATGATTATATATTACATAGCATGGCTGATCTTATTGCATATATGGTTGTATATAGAGCTATATCTTAATATATATGGCGGCATTTTAGGAATATATAATTATATATGGTATCATTTAAACAATATATAACTATATATGGTGCCAGTTAAACAATATATTATCATATATGGTGGCATTTAAACAATATATGGTCATATATGGTACCTCATGAACAAAATCTTTAATACAGTTGCAGATATGATAATATATGCTACTAAATATAGTGCCATATATATTTATATATGGTGTTATTTAAGCAATATATTAGCATATATGGTGCCATTTAACCATATATTATTATATATGGTGCCATTTAAACAATATATGGCCATATATGGTACCTCATGATCAAAATTTTTAATACAGTTCCAGATATGATAATATATAATACTATATATAGTGCAATATATATTTATATATGGTGTTATTTAAGTAATATATTACCATATATGGTGTCATTTAAACCATATATTATCATATATGGTGCCATTTCAACAATATATGGTCATATTTGGTACCTTATGAACAACATTTTTAATACAGTTCCAGATATGATAATATATGCTACCATATATAGTACCATATACTTTGATATATCGTATTATTTAAACAACCCGAGTAAAAATAGTTACATATAGTCATATATGTGATTAAGTTATATCTGTATAAATATACAGCTTCATCCGAAGAATGGCCCGATATATATTTATCAATTGTTTATCAATTTGTATCTAATTGTATCAGTTTAGATCTGACCTGATTAAATTATGTGTTAATCAGATGAAATTGTATCCGATTTTTGATCTGATACAATTTTATCGGTTTATATGTAATGGTGTCAGGTTTGATCGTAATTGGTTCAATTTTATATAAATAAAATATAATTATATCCGACATTTACCTTATACAATTGTATCAAAGTTTTAAACTGATATCAGGTCAAAATTGGGATATAACTATATAATTTTGTATACAAATATATCTATTTGGACCTAAACTGATACCATGTGATATAAACCAATAAAATTGTATCAGGCCAAAAATCAGATACAATTTCGTCTGATTAAAACATAATTTAATCAGGTCAGATCTAAACTGATAAAATTAGATAAAAACTGATAAACAACTGATACAATTTTATCGGGCCATTTTTCGGATCAAATGGTCATGGATGACTCTTAAGTTATATATTACCATATAAAGCTCCATATTTTTTTTTAATAGGGATCATACCATATATGGTGCCATTTAAACCATATATTGTCATATATGGTGCCATTTAAACAATATATGGTCATATATGGTAACTCAACTACAATATTAACTGTATTTCAGAAGCAATTAATTGTATTTCAGAAATACATAATCAAATCTATTTCAGAACTTGTTGATTGTATTTCATAGTTTGAAAATTTCTGAAATCCAATTATGAATTTCGGAAATACAATTAATAATTTCTGAGATACAGTTTGATAATTTCTGAAATACATTTTGCCATATAAACGTTAGGTAATGACCATGGGTAGCAGCTTTACGGTCATTAAAAGCGACGGCCGACGGTATATTTATTTAAGGACAAAATTCAAAATCAGCGTTACCATCTTTATAAAAAAATTTAAGAGCCCGAGTAAAAAAGTTTTGATATAACCATATATTATTTTATGTAATTGCATATAGTAAGTTATAGTTACATATGGCCACATATGCTTTTAAATTCAAGCAAATATACTTTTATATAGTCATATGTTAGATATTTTTTCCTCAAAGGTTTTAATATGGAGACATATGTGATTTTATATTATTACATACTGGCCTACATATAATTGCATGTGCAATATATAAGTACATACAGTAACATATTACAGATATAATTACGTATACGTTTATATATAATTTAGTATGACACTATACATAATAATATAATATTATATGTGGAGCCATGTAAGAAATATTTCATAATTTGTGTTAGATATGACTATATATGGACGAATAAGAACCCATATATAACTTAATATGGTTCCATATCTACAATATTTCATGATTTCTTTAATATATAACAATATAACGTTCTTTATAACATCATCTATAATTATATATCATCCCACATAAGCAATTATTTCAAAGTGATTTTATATAAAACCGTATATTATATGTGGTTCTATGTTAACAATGATTTTGAACTACTTTTAGATTTAGTAATTACTAGGGATTGGCGCGTGACTAGAAATGTGAGTCACGTTATTCACACGTGATCGTGAGTAATAATTACTATACTCAAGTGATTCGTGCGTGAGTCTGAGAATATATAATTCGTACTTGATTCGTACGTGAGCGGGAATAAGAATATATAACCCGTGCATGATTCGTGTGTGAGTTTATTTTTTGCATCATATATTTTTAGTAATTTTTACTATTTTGTAATATTTTACTACTTTTTTACTATTTTTCTTATATCTTGGTTGTATAACATAATCCTATTAACTTAAAATTTCAGTCTTGTTAACTTTATTTTAAAATTACTAAAAATAAAGAAAATTTTGTTCATGTTTAATGCACTGTCATGGTAAATCTGGATAAAAGTAATGGAAGATTTATCGAAATTATAGGATCTCCAGCAGACCTTTGGGTTAATCATTATATTTGGAAATTAATTACACATGCAATTACACAATTACATGTAATTGTAATTAAAAAAAAATAATTACAAGTAATTTGTAATTGAAAATTTTCAATTATACATTACATATAATTGTAATTGAAAAAATGTAAATTACAATTACATTTTTTCGGAAAAGAAATAATGAGAAAAAGCCCATATCAAACTATGTCCACTTTTATAACATTTTATATAATTTTATATAAAAAGGTATAATTTGATGTAATTGGATGAGGACAAAATTCGGATACAATTGTATCGAATACCATAAAATTGTATCAAATTGTACCAAATTGTATACAATTGTATACAATTCGATACAATAAGATACAATAAGATGTTCTCATTTTTCGGATATAATTATATCTAATTACATAAAAGATTATATATAATTAAATATAACTTCATATGGCTCCATATCATTTTTTTTACTTGGGAGTTAAACTGAAATCAATCGAAGAGTATTTTTTCCGCTCATTAATTCTGCATTTTCTCAAGATCTTCAAAATTCAAAGTCTTTTAAAACAATTTCTTCACTCAAAATTCATCTCAAGCTTATTATTGAAAACCATTGCAACGTATTCGTTTTCACTCAAGATTTGTGGAAAATTTATACACGTAAATATATCTGAACGAATTTAACTTTTAAACAACCCTTATTTCCTACTTAGTAGGGTGAACATTATTCCTTAAAACTTTCTAAACATCTGAAAATGTGGTATACTTTAAACCTAAATATTTTAGTTTTATTTGTTCCTACTAAATCAATTAAATTCATTTAACGTAAAATTACATACCATATTTGCTCTTAATTAATTTATATTTAATTTTTATCGTAACTTTAACTTTTTTAAATATTTTTAGTAATAATATCGTGGGTTTCTATAACACTCTTCCTCTGTTAACCTTTACTCTTTATTATTGTTCGTGAAGTCGGGAAATCAAACTAAAACATGTTGGTAAACATTGTAAAAAAATGAGAGATTGAGTGTTTTTTACACATTTCCCTATATAAAAAGCATTGAGGTTGAGTGAGTTTTTTCAGATTTTTAAGAGAATTTTCATATTTTTAAGAGGATTTAAAAGATTCCAATGTTGCCTCAACATGCAAAAAATTCCCGTGCCTACAAAAATTTGTCAATGGTGTCAATTTTGGGTTTTTTTTAAACTAATATTGATAGTTAATATAGTTTTATTTTTTAAAATATAGTTTATTTTAACAAAAACAATATACATTAAAATTAGCAAGAACGGTAAAAATGAATTATATATTATTTGTATAATAAAATAAATTATTTACAAAATTTTCAAATAATATTAACAAAAATTATTAAAAACAGTAGTTGAAAAAAATTTACTACACTCATTAAAAAACCCCTAAATGGAAAATCAAAATTAACAACACTGATCAAAGAAGTTTTTCAAAAGAAAAAATCGAAAAAATGTTTCTCAAAATGCTCTTCCAACTCATTTTTTCTCTTAACATTATCAATATGTTTTCTTAGCCTTTCCCAAGTTCGCCACACAACAACAAAATTTGGTGAGGACGGTAGTCTCTCTATAGATTTATATAATATAAAAGGTGCCCTATTGCTTTTAAAAAATACATTACTCTCTCTCTCTTATACACCTTCATTCAACATCACTCAATGCTATTTTTGCTTTCTTAAATCTTAAATTGAGTTACAAATTAAAACCACTCAATATAATCAGATTTTTAATTTGTAACTCAATTTAAGATTTAAGAAAGACAAAAATAGCATTGAGTGATGTTGAATGAATGTGTATAAGAGAGAGAGTAATGTATTTTTTAAAAGCAATAGGGCACCTTTTATATTATATAAATCTATAGAGAGACTACCGTCCTCATCAAATTTTGTTGTTGTGTGGCGAACTTGGGCAAGGCTAAGAAAACATATTGATAATGTTAAGAGAAAAAATGAGTTGGAAGAGCATTTTGAGAAACATTTTTTCGTTTTTTTCTTTTGAAAAAACTTCTTTGATCAGTGTTGTTAATTTTGATTTTCCATTTAGGGGTTTTTTAATGAGTTTAGTAAATTTTTTTCAACTACTGTTTTTAATAATTTTTGTTAATATTATTTTAAAATTTTTCAAATAATTTATTTTATTATACAAATAATATATAACTCAACTTATGTCTTTAATAATTTTTGTTAATATTATTTGAAAATTTTGTAAATAATTTATTTTATTATACAAATAATATATAATTCATTTTTACCGTTCTTGCTAATTTTAATGTATATTGTTTTTGTTAAAATAAACTATATTTTAAAAAATAAAACTATATTAACTATCAATATTAGTTTAAAAAAAACCCAAAATTGACACCATTGACAAATTTTTGTAGGCACGGGAATTTTTTGCATGTTGAGGCAACATTGGAATCTTTTAAATCCTCTTAAAAATATGAAAATTCTCTTAAAAATCTGAAAAAACTCACTCAACCTCAATGCTTTTTATATAGGGAAATGTGTAAAAAACACTCAATCTCTCATTTTTTTACAATGTTTACCAACATGTTTTAGTTTGATTTCCCGACTTCACGAACAATAATAAAGAGTAAAGGTTAACAGAGGAAGAGTGTTATAGAAACCCACGATATTATTACTAAAAATATTTAAAAAAGTTAAAGTTACGATAAAAATTAAATATAAATTAATTAAGAGCAAATATGGTATGTAATTTTACGTTAAATGAATTTAATTGATTTAGTAGGAACAAATAAAACTAAAATATTTAGGTTTAAAGTATACCACATTTTCAGATGTTTAGAAAGTTTTAAGGAATAATGTTCACCCTACTAAGTAGGAAATAAGGGTTGTTTAAAAGTTAAATTCGTTCAGATATATTTACGTGTATAAATTTTCCACAAATCTTGAGTGAAAACGAATACGTTGCAATGGTTTTCAATAATAAGCTTGAGATGAATTTTGAGTGAAGAAATTGTTTTAAAAGACTTTGAATTTTGAAGATCTTGAGAAAATGCAGAATTAATGAGCGGAAAAAATACTCTTCGATTGATTTCAGTTTAACTCTTAAATTTTTTTATAAAGATGGTAACGCTGATTTTGAATTTTGTCCTTAAATAAATATACCGTCGGCCGTCGCTTTTAATGACCGTAAAGCTGCTACCCATGGTCATTACCTAACGTTTATATGGCAAAATGTATTTCAGAAATTATCAAACTGTATCTCAGAAATTATTAATTGTATTTCCGAAATTCATAATTGGATTTCAGAAATTTTCAAACTATGAAATACAATCAACAAGTTCTGAAATAGATTTGATTATGTATTTCTGAAATACAATTAATTGCTTCTGAAATACAGTTAATATTGTAGTTGAGTTACCATATATGACCATATATTGTTTAAATGGCACCATATATGACAATATATGGTTTAAATGGCACCATATATGGTATGATCCCTATTAAAAAAAAATATGGAGCTTTATATGGTAATATATAACTTAAGAGTCATCCATGACCATTTGATCCGAAAAATGGCCCGATAAAATTGTATCAGTTGTTTATCAGTTTTTATCTAATTTTATCAGTTTAGATCTGACCTGATTAAATTATGTTTTAATCAGACGAAATTGTATCTGATTTTTGGCCTGATACAATTTTATTGGTTTATATCACATGGTATCAGTTTAGGTCCAAATAGATATATTTGTATACAAAATTATATAGTTATATCCCAATTTTGACCTGATATCAGTTTAAAACTTTGATACAATTGTATAAGGTAAATGTCGGATATAATTATATTTTATTTATATAAAATTGAACCAATTACGATCAAACCTGACACCATTACATATAAACCGATAAAATTGTATCAGATCAAAAATCGGATACAATTTCATCTGATTAACACATAATTTAATCAGGTCAGATCTAAACTGATACAATTAGATACAAATTGATAAACAATTGATAAAAATATATCGGGCCATTCTTCGGATGAAGCTGTATATTTATACAGATATAACTTAATCACATATATGACTATATGTAACTATTTTTACTCGGGTTGTTTAAATAATACGATATATCAAAGTATATGGTACTATATATGGTAGCATATATTATCATATCTGGAACTGTATTAAAAATGTTGTTCATAAGGTACCAAATATGACCATATATTGTTGAAATGGCACCATATATGATAATATATGGTTTAAATGACACCATATATGGTAATATATTACTTAAATAACACCATATATAAATATATATTGCACTATATATAGTATTATATATTATCATATCTGGAACTGTATTAAAAATTTTGATCATGAGGTACCATATATGGCCATATATTGTTTAAATGGCACCATATATAATAATATATGGTTAAATGGCAGCACATATGCTAATATATTGCTTAAATAACACCATATATAAATATATATGGCACTATATTTAGTAGCATATATTATCATATCTGCAACTGTATTAAAGATTTTGTTCATGAGGTACCATATATGACCATATATTGTTTAAATGCCACCATATATGATAATATATTGTTTAACTGGCACCATATATAGTTATATATTGTTTAAATGATACCATATATAATTATATATTCCTAAAATGCCGCCATATATATTAAGATATAGCTCTATATACAACCATATATGCAATAAGATCAGCCATGCTATGTAATATATAATCATACATATATACCATATCTAATATTATAATAGCCGATATCTAATTAGATGAAATTATATATGGCATAATATAAGGAAAAATTTAAGAAAAAGACGTCGTATATAATTATATATGGATATACATAACGACATGTCTAATTATATATTGTAATATATGCCACATATAATAATATATAATTTTTTTTACTCGGGTGGTCATACATCGACATAGACGTATATGACTATGTATGCCCATGCATGATCATATGCAAGTCATCATGTATGGTCATATATATATCGATTTTCACATGGAATGAGATACATATGTTTAATTAGATATTTAAAGTATATAATTTTTTCTGTGTAGAGTTCTAAACAATTTTTAAAAATACTTTTAATAAAATTTTGATTTTGCACAAATGTGACTTATATTGATTTTTTATCAATCTTTTTAAGCAAAAATGTACTTTACTGCATTAATAAAAATTTAATTTATTATTGCTTTGTTTGCAATAAAAAATGCAAAAGTTCCGCATATCCTTCGAAGGTACACTTTTCTTATTTACTATTTTACAAAATGGCGGTTTTTTTAAAAGTAGAAAAACCGGCGACATAATTAATTAATACTCAATCATGAGATCTATTAGCATACAAAATCTATTATTTCTGCTATTGAAGAATTTTATTACCTGTCATAATTAAGGAGATTTTGAAGTGCGGAAACAAAAAGTAATAAAATACACGACCTTCAACTACTAATTATTTGCAAACATCGTAGATGGCATGTACAAAATGTGCTTCCAGCTTAGATTTTTAAATCTCTATCACACACCTGAGTTTCATACAAATCGCGTGTAAGCCTTAAAAGGTTTTCGTTGTTAATTACGATTTAATCATATCAAATTCACGGAAATTCAAGGAAATTTTCATAATTGTCTTTCTTTACACTACATTTCTCTTTATAACTTAGGCTGCAATAAATTTACCACTTTAAATTTTTGCAGTCAGGTAGAACATAAGAAATACACATTTTCTCAAAATTTTAAATATAGGAATTTTTGAGGCATATTATTAATATGAAATAACTTAATTTTTTTAGAAAGTGTTTAAATTTTTATGACCTCTTATTTCTAAAATGAAAAAACTATGATCAAACCAAATTTCTTCACAATCGGAGATGGTGAAGACCAAAAATATATATTTGTTGGTAGACTTGAGATGAAACAACTTCCTTCTCTACATTTCAAGTGATCATGAAAATAAAATGCATAGTTGTGAATGTGAGTTAAATAAAATGAACGAAAATAACATCCATAGTTGAAAATTATCGTTCATTTTAATTCATATTTTTAACTATGAATTTGATTTTCACGATCACTTGAAAGTAGAAATATCAATTTTTAAATCTACCATAAAAATTTGTTTTTATTTCTGCAAAGTCCCAACTGCCTAAAATTGAGACTTATTTGGAATCAGGACACCGAAATACTTCGATTTCAATATTTTTTATTATGGAGACGATTTGAATGTGAACCAATGCTTTTTTTTATATTTTAACCTTTTACTGTATGATGTTACATATGTATGTATTAGAGCGACTCACCTTATGTGGATAGAAAAAAAGTAAAAAAAGTGCCCCCCTCAAAATAAACCTTGGTTTGTTTTATGATGATTCCCAAAATATTTCGGGTCTAGCAATGAGATCTCACGAGCTGGACCATTTTTAAAAACTATCTTTTTTTTGTTTTTGTAAGAAATTGGAATTTTTAAAAAAGCAAAAATGTACTTTACTGCATTAATAAAAATTTAATTTAGTATTGCTTTGTTTGCAATAAAAAATGCAAAAGTTCCGCATATCCTTCTAAGGTACACTTTTCTTATTTACTATTTTACAAAATGGCGTTTTTTCTAAAAGTAGAAAAACCGGCGACATACTTAATTAATTAATACTCAATCATGAGATCCATTAGCATACAAAATCTATTATTTCTGCTATTGAAGAATTTTATTACCTGTCATAATTAAGGAGATTTTGAAGTGCGGAAACAAAAAGTAATAAAATACACGACCTTCAACTACTAATTATTTGCAAACATCGTAGATGGCATGTACAAAATGTGCTTCCAGTTTAGATTTTTAAATCTCTATCACACACCTGAGTTTCATACAAATCGCGTGTAAGCCTTAAAAGGTTTTCGTTGTTAATTACGATTTAATCATATCAAATTCACGGAAATTCAAGGAAATTTTCATAATTGTCTTTCTTTACACTACATTTCTCTTTATAACTTAGGCTGCAATAAATTTACCACTTTAAAATTTTGCAGTCAGGTAGATCTTATGTAGGTAGATCTTAATACACATTTTCTCAAAATTTTAAATATAGGAATTTTTGAGGCATATTATTTTTACTTTTGAAATAACCATGTGAAATAACTTAATTTTTTTAGAAAGTGTTTAAATTTTTATGACCTCTTATTTCTAAAATGAAAAAACTATGATCAAACCAAATTTCTTCACAATCGGAGATGGTGAAGTCCAAAAATATATATTTGTTGGTAGACTTGAAATGAAACAACTTCCTTCTCTACATTTCAAGTGATCATGAAAATAAAATGCATAGTTGTGAATGTGAGTTAAATAAAATGAACGAAAATAACATCCATAGTTGAAAATTATCGTTCATTTTAATTCATATTTTTAACTATGAATTTGATTTTCACGATCACTTGAAAGTAGAAATATCAATTTTTAAATCTACCATAAAAATTTGTTTTTATTTCTGCAAAGTCCCAACTGCCTAAAATTGAGACTTATTTGGAATCAGGACACCGAAATACTTCGATTTCAATATTTTTTATTATGGAGACGATTTGAATGTGAACCAATGCTTTTTTTTATATTTTAACCTTTTACTGTATGATGTTACATATGTATGTATTATGTCCATATATGAACATTTATGGTTCAACCATATATGTATGGATCAGAAAAATGAGGTAACATCTAAGTATGTTTATATATGGACATATATGAACATATACATTTATTAAATATATGCGAATACATGCGAACGTTGCTGTCCTTTATTATAAGGTTGTACGATAGATATAAATTTATGTATGACATTCAAATTAGGCGCTACATATGTTCCTTTTTTTTCATGGCATTAAATATAATTCCATATTTATCCAAATATGAGTTCCTTTTACATATATGGAAAAATGTATTCTTCGAAATATGTTCATATACAAGTCCCTTTTGCATAAATTAAATAACATATACTTTCATATTTGTCCATATATGAGTGCCATTTCCATATATGAAATAACAGATGCTTCCATATATGTCTGTATATGAAATTTTTTCCATATATGGAATCACATATACTTCCATATTTGTTCATATGTGTCCATACATAAACCATATATGAACATGTTTGAGCGTATATGAACATTTTTCACCGGGATTCAATAATTTTTTCAGAAAATATGGAATGTATTTCAGAAAGTATTCCGAAGTAGATTTGATTATTCAGAAATAATCAAATCTATTTCGGAACTTGTTGATTGTTTATCATAGTTAATAGAGAAAAATTTCTAAATTACATTTCATAATTTCTGAAATACAATTGATAATTTCTGAAATACAGTTGTGAATTTCGGAAATACAATTAATAATTTCTGAAATACAGTTGATAAAACTGAAATTCAATTGACTAGTTCTGAAATACAATTCATAAATCTGAAAAATAATTGATAAGTTCTGAAATACAATTGATAAAACTAAAATTCAATTGATTATTTCTGAAACACAATTGATAAATCTTAAAAACTTAATACAATTGGAAATAGTGTAGAGCGTTGAAAAGATGTAAATAAAAATATTAAAAAAAAAAAAATTCAATTTAATAAAAAAATATAATTTTATAAAAACATTATAGAAAATAAAATTATAATTTTATAAAAAGAAATTCATTTTATAAAAAAAATGCATAGCCGTGAACGGTATCGAACTCGAGACCTTCTGAGTTTAAACCTTATTTTAAAAAAATATTGTAATTTTTATAAAATCAGTGCTGTGCCAGTGTATTATTTTTTGAACTGTTGTCAATATCTGTCTGGGATCTTATTTAATCCCAAATAAATGGAGATCTTACGTAGTACCCAAATATAATGTGGGATCTAATTTTATCTGCCATTTTTCTGGATAGTTTTAGATGTCAAACCCCAAATATATTGCTGTTTCTAATTCGATCTGCCATTTTAATACCGAAATAAATTGCTGGATCTAATTTGATCTGCAATTTATGGGATAAATTAAGATCTTACCAAATCCCCAAATATATCACTGGATTTAATTCGATCTGCAATTTATCGGAAAAGTTAAGATCTTACGCAATCCCGAAATATATTACTGGATCTTATTTTATCTGTCATTTTTTGGATAAATTTAGATCTTACTTAATACCCAAATATATTGCTGAATCTAATTCGATCTGCCATTTTTCGGATAAATTTAGATCTAAGTTTATCCACAAATATATTGCTGGATCTAATTCGATCTGCCACTTTTTCGGATCAAATTAAATCTAAGTTTATCCACAAATATATTGCTGGATCTAATTCGATCTGCCAAAATTGAGATCAAATTAGATTTAAGTTTATCCACAAATATATAGCTGGATCTAATTCGATCCGCCATTTTTCGGATCAATTATTATTTGTATAAATTTACTACACTGGAAAATCAAAATTAACAACACTGATCAAAGAAGTTTTTTCAAAAGAAAAAAACAAAAAAATGTTTCTCAAAATGCTCTTCCAACTCATTTTTTCTCTTAACATTATCAATATGTTTTCTTAGCCTTTCCCAAGTTCGCCACACAACAACAAAATTTGGTGAGGACGGTAGTCTCTCTATAGATTTATATAATATAAAAGGGCCCTATTGCTTTTAAAAAATACATTACTCTCTTATACACATTCATTCAACATCACTCAATGCTATTTTTGTCTTTCTTAAATCTTAAATTGAGTTACAAATTAAAACCACTCAATATAATCAGATTATTCTTATTCTCCCAACATAAACAAAAATGGTAATGATAAACAGTGTTGCCAACTCCAGAAGGCAGAAAAGCACCGAGAGCATTGTAAAAACGGGTAAAAAGAGTAAAACTTTAACAAAAATGCACGAAAGTAATTTTTTTAAAAAATTTAAGTTAAGAATTTTAAAATGCATTTTGGCGTTGTAAAAATGTGTAAAACGAGGCTATAAAAATTCCCAAAAAAGTGGTAAAAAGCACCAAACTAATATTTCAAAATTTCAAAGTTTATATATAACGGAGTTTGGACTAAAAATTTTATAAAAATACTGTGCGAAAATGGCTGTTTAATGTATTCTTTATGAAATTTATAATATTTTTCAACTAATATATCACCGGGTACGGAGAGGTAAAAAGCACTAAAAAATACCCGAAAAGCACCAAAATGGCAACACTGATGATAAATAAAAGTAAAAGTGGGTATCTATCCACCTTATCTCGCTCAATTTATTTTGTTGCATTTTATATAAATAGGCTTTCTTATGCATTTTTCTCTTTGCCCGAATTCGCTAATTATCGAGAGAACCGTGAGTAGCATAGTCAAGCATTAAACACATAGACGACTGCAGCTACACGACTAAAGCCTGTCAAAAATAAAATACACACGTTTATATGAAAACGATTATTTTGACACCAACACAGCTACACGACTACTTTTGCCCTGTAGTCAACTTAGGATAATTTTTATTTTTGTTGGCTACAAAACAAAAATAGTGGTGACAATATAACAAAATATGTAAAACAGTACAATTTTTCCCGCTAGAGGCGAAATAAAATCGCTAGTTCTGACTAAAAAATCACCGTTATGGGAACACTAAAGAAACAGATATTTATATTTTACAATTTTTTGAAGGTTTCATTAATTTATATTTGGAACTAATTTTATTGTGATGTTTTGTAAAAAAAATGGATCTTACAAAATTAACAAAATATTCCTCAGCCATTATTTTAGAAGCACAAACCAAAAAAGATTAACATTTATCAAAACGTCAATTTTTTTGCATCATCTGTTTACTATGTTGCTGTCGTTTTCAAAAACATTAAGTAGCTGACTACACGACTACAATTGCAGCTAGCAGCATTTGTAGTCGTGTAGTCATGTAGCCGCAGTCGTCTATGTGTTTAAAGCATCAATCTATAAAGTATATAAGCTTTGGTTGTACGCAGCCTTTCGTTAGTTTACTGGCGCCTGTCAACAATGGAGGAAGTTAATGTAAGTTAAAACGAATTTTTGATTAACAATTTTAGTTACTAACACTGAAATTTTTTTTTCACATCACAGAAAGAATTTACAAAATTAAATTTTTAAACATCTTTCTCATACCAAATTTTGTAAATACAAAAAAAAACTTTTTAAACAAGCACCAACAAAAAATTTGTAAATCCAAAAAAAAATTTCTTTTTTTTTTGTAACTTTGAATTTTTATTTTTAAACAATTTTTATATGAAAGATAACAATGTACAAACGGGGTACAAATATTTCAAACAAAAAATTTGGTGGTCATGGGGACAAAAATTTTCATTTGGGGACGGGATTACAAAAATTTTTTGGGGATATTTACAATCTTTCGTGAATTTTGGAGACTACATTAATTTTGAATAATTTTCAGAAAACATTAGACAGGTTTTTTCACGTAATTTATATATTTTTCGCAATAATTCAATGCTTTCAACACGAATAAATATATCATGCCTGAGATTTTAATAGGATTAATTCTATCTAAAATATTGAAAAAGATAAGCTGAAATTAAAATTTATGAATTAGCTAATAATTGATTATCACTTCAAATCAATGATTTAAATTGTATAATGTTGAGATTTATTCAAATTCGATTAAATTTTTATTTTATGATATGATTCGCGAACTATAAATCAAGTCAAACATTTTTGATTAAATTCAATCAATTAGCTTCAACAAAAATCAGACTGATTCTTTGAATAAGATATTGACTAATTGAAGTAGGAAATAATTCAATCAATAAAATCAGTTTTGCGAATCTATTTGTTAAAAATTTATTCAGATTTGAAAGTCAAATTAAATAATTATATTTTTAAAGGCCTGATTGTGGAGACAAACTTGAAAAATTCAAATTTACGAATTCTTTAAAAAATTAGTTCAAAATCTTGAAAATTTTAGCAAATTAAATAAACTCGAGTACCTTTTTTAACATTTTTTCTAGTTGGGGATTTTTTGGGGATATTTTAAGATTTATTTGGGAAAAAAAGTATCTGGCAAGCATGTTTGTAGATACTCCAAGAAAATTTCACTCTCTTTTATTATTATGGCATTAGGGTTACCATTTCATTTTTGTTCATTTATAATAGTTATTAAATATTTCCCTTGTAATTTAAAAATCATAATAATTCTTTTAATAATTTAATTCCTTTAAATAATCCTTTTAGTTAAATTGAAATTACAGGATAATTCTAATTAGTAATTTACATTTCCTTGTAATTAAATTTGGTGTATATTGTTAAATAAAAATAAGATCTTAATTACAAACTGGATCTTTGGTGAAGTATTCATATGGGCCGACTGAAATCTACCCTATAGTCGACAAGGTAGGGTGGGTATAGACCAGAGTAGTCAGAACATTTAAGACTACCCATATCAATCATCAACTTCCCTTTTCTGTCCCGTTTTTACCATTTCATTGTTACCATTTTTTCTATTTAGCTACCTTAATTTAATATTTTTGTTAACGATCCTAAATCTACCTCCGAAGGGGCAAGAACACACCCCAGTCTTGAGTACGGCCGGCATTATAGGTAGCCCTGCCCTGGAAGAGGTAGACCAAGGCTGCAAGGTTCGTAACAAATATTGCCGTAAAACATAGGATACTCCATGTTGCATTTGTTTAAATTTTAAATAAAGGGTGAACCCACCAAAACTGCGACACTTAGAAACTAATACCAGAAAAGAACTAGATGGCTTTGAAATACATTTTTTTTTTATTCGAATACTTTGAAGTTTAGAGGTAATAAAAATATTAAAATATTAGTTGTTAATTAGAAATTTATTAATTCTGTTCGAGGCCAATTTTCTTATTATGAATTAACATAATAAGTGCTTTTTTCAAAAACTCATATTTTTCTTCATCAGCATACTCTCCTGACAAATACTTCACAGAGGGTTTGCTTTCAAAAACCGCTATTGGCCTCGAACTGAAGTAATAAATTTCTGATTAATCAATTAAAAAGGTCGAAAAACTATTTTTATTTTTTAAATAAAAATTAAAAACCAACAATATTAGTTATTATTTGTTCCATATGCAACTGATCGGATTTTTCGTAGCACACGCGCCATCACCTTTTGCACGAGTGCACCATCGACTTTTCGCGACGACGAAAACCACTTGGTTTTGAATTCTGCACCTGTCTTCTTCAATATTCCCTTCACTATTGACCAATATTCCTCAATAGGGCGTAGCTCTGGGCTATTGGGTGGATTGTAGTCGCGAGGTACAAAATCGATTTTATTTGCATTGTACCACTGTAATGTGTCCTTGGCATAGTGGCAGCTTGCCAGGTCCGGCCAGAACAGTTTTTTGGTGACGTGACTCTTATTAAATGGCAGAAGACGCTTTTTGAGGCACTCAACCCGATAGATTTGAGCGTTCATTGTTCCAGATGTGATGAAAGGGCTGCTTTTACGACCACAGGAGCAAATGGCTTGCCAAACCATGTATTTTTTTGGAAACTTGCAATTTACAGCTTTTAGGAGCATCTTTACGACTTGCAGCAGTATAAAAATCTTGTCCAGCAATATATTTGAAATTTTGAAAGCAGTAGGTTTCGTCGTCCATGACAATGTATTCATATTTCGTGATTTGGGATTCGTACAACTTGCGGCTGCGGGATTTCGCCGTAACATTCTGCTTTGCGTCTCGATCTGGTGCTGTTTGAGCTTTAAAACTTCTCAGTGAAGCTTGCCGCTTTACCTTTTGTACAAAAGACTGCGATTTACGTACAGATTTTGCAACAGAACGTGACGAAATCTTTGGAACTTGCGAAAATGCCCTGAGGACCTTCCGAGCACTGTTTGTATCACTTTGATCATGCTCACCTCCGCTACCAGGATTTCTAGCAATTGTCAGACCTTCTCTGTAGCGATTTAAAACCCTGGAAACTCTCGAGTGGTGCACTTTTACATTTTTCGCAATTTTACGCGCACTGAGAATCGGATTTTTTATACATTCGTGCAAAATAATTTGCCTCGTTTCTAACTCGGTGGTCATTTTTGACGAATTTCATACATGAAATTTAGGTCATTGCCTACTCAGGGTATTTGAATTTCAAAATATATAAATTTTTTTGAGTAAGTTATAAGTTCTCCAAAGTGTCGCAATTTTGGTGTGTTCACCCTTTAAAAACGCGTTTGAAAAACCACTTTACTAAGAAAATAAAAATTCCCTGTTGGCAGTCCGTCTCCAATATACACAAATTGCCTGCACTTGTACGTAAAAACCATACGTCAGTGTGGCAACATTTGCGAAAAGGTGACACGGAGGAAATAAGAAGATAAACAAAAAATCTAAAGTAGAATGTTTGTGTATGTCTGTTTGATTACTTCTGAAAGTATTCATATAGAGACAATCTGACAATAAAAATATAAACAATAATACAATTTAATGGAAAATCACTGATGAAGCCTGTGCATAAAAAAGGCAGAAACTAGATCTAGTCTGATTTGCAAATTATAATGTGTTTATAACTTTTAGAAAAAAGGTTTATTCTTCTTCTTAACCTCAAACCTACTAAATTAAAATTAATAAAAATGCATATTAATTACAATATTAATTGCAGCTGATCTATGTATATGACGCGTTTGGAAAACAACACTGTACTAAAACAACATTTTAATTGGTTGAAAATAAATTAACCAGGGTAACGGGTTTTAATTATTTTACTAAGGCCGCCATGACACATTTTGACCAATTTGGGCACTGAAATGTTTTCTATTATTCAAAAGGAAATAAGTTAGATGTGTTCGGCATTTACGACTTAAGTTCACACTACATTATTTTTGTTTGGAAATTTTTACAATTTTAATACATATTCTTTCTTTATATCTCAAAATCATAATAGATATTTATTTCATTACGAATAAGTAAACAATAATAATAACACTGTGCACGAAAAGTAAACTTTTTTTCCCAACAGGTGGGGCACCCAGTGGGTATAACTAATTCGGGTACGCTGAATCTAGTGGTGCTAGCCGTTTTTCTATGTTAGCTCTTAAAAAAAAGATATTTGAGTTTGAAATTTGTGGTTTCAAGCACCCCTAAACACTCGATTTTTAATTTATTTACCGTTAATTTTTGTTAAGTTGTTTCTTACTCTACCAAGAAATCAAAATCGGTCTTGCGGTTCAAAAGTTGTGATTGAAAATGTGAGGACACCATAAAAATCTTTATGCACATTTTTCACTTCTATACAAATTTCAGTACATTTAACGAAGCAACAAAATGTACAATTTTGTATGGAAAATTTCGAAGTGTCCTCACATTTATAAAGATAAATTGCTTTTTTGGGGTCCTTGGACCCAGAATTTTCAAACAAAAATATTTTTTTTTTAAGAGCTAATCTAGAAAAAGGGCTAGCAACACTGGATTCAGCGTACTCGAATTAGGTTTACTCTCTGGGTCCCCCGCTTGTTGGATTTTTCAACTAGCACAGTGTAATGTAAACAGTGCTGTTTTTAAACCCTTTCCTTTGAATGTTGCTTACATTGACAACAAAAACATCGGAACCTTTGTAATTGTTTTGGATTTAAATATATGAACATAAGTGTACAAAAAAAAAAATTACGTAAAAAATTTAGTTAAAACTACTCAAAATTAGTTAAAAATGATGCTGCAGAAAAAATTGCCAAAATTAGCAGATTTTTTTGCTAAATACTAGTAAAAAAAGAGCAGCACAAATAAAACTGTTAAATATACAGAATTTTAATTATATTTGAGTTAAATTTTTGTTAATCGAAAATAGCATATTAACCAGTTAAAATCAGCAAAAAAATTTTACGAAATAATTTGTAGAATAAAAAATCACAAAAAATATTTAAAATTTTCGAAGTTTTTTTCTCGATTTTTTTTTAATCCAAATAAATAAAATTTCGAAAATTTAACAGATTTAATTTTGCTGTTCTTATTTTACTAGTATTTAGCAAACAAAAAATTGCTAATTCCAGTAGTTTTTTCTGCAGCACCATTTTTAGTAAATTTTTCTTCTATTTTTACAGATTTATTTCTATGAGTATATGGATAGTAGTTTTTTTTACAAGTAGTTATAGATATAGCCAGCAAAAACAGACATTATCAAGTAATTAAGCGAGTAAGTAGCACGCAAAGGGTTTGACTGGTGACCAAGCTATTTACTCGCAACATTACTTTTGTTCGCGATGTCCAAAAATTCATGGGTGGTCATTACCGTCTCGGTTACAAAAAAGTGAGGATAATGAGTTACCCATAGTGAAAGAATAAGTAGTTACTCACAAAGATAGAATAAGTGGTTACTCAGAAAGTAGGATATAAGTAGTTATACCCTACATTGTGAAATAGGTGGTCATATTGGCAAAATAACTTTTTAAATTGGAAAATTTCCTATTTAGTTCAAAACAAATTAATAAATACAATATTAATATAAAAAATGACAAATCGGTACTTATTTAATCAATTACCAGTAAGTGATTACTTTGGAAGAATATGTAAGTACTTCTATAACTTATTATCAGTAACTCATTATTTTGTATTTTAAAGTAATGACCTGTCATTACTTGGTAATCCGTATGGTAATGACCTGTCATTACCATGTTTTTCCTGGGTAGATATAAAATTCGAAAAAAAAACAAACCTAAATTACAAAACGATGAATAAAAAAGTTCTATGATTGTCACCTGCTTTAATCCTTACAAATATCTAAAGCCAAATATTGTTATTCCATAATTTTAGAAGTGCCCAGATATTTTATATATTTTTTCTTTTGTAAAAAAATTGATTCCTGTAGGTGACACATAGAATGTTCAGTGTATTTTAGGTATTTTATTGAAATTTTAAATTGAAAAGTGTATAAGTAAAAAAAAACAAATGTAAAATACACAAAAATGTGTTTTTATGTTTGTGACCTATTTTATTTCGTTTTCTTTAAAAATGTTTTATGTATTTTAATTTACATTTCTAAAAATACAAAAAACATGCACGTGATATATTTTGTTGTAGCAAGTTCTAGTGTAAAATGTATTATTCATATAATTTTATTAGTTGCATTTTGGTTTATTTTTTCTAAATATAATCAAAATTACTTAAGAGAGTAAACAACGTGGCAGACCACGTGTTATACTTAAGACGAGTTTTTTGGATGTAGATCAACTTTGTTTATTAGATAAACATTCATTAAACTTGAGAGTAGAAATACAACAAAGGTTAAAGATACTGGCCATTGGCGATTATTGTAATTAAGAGCATGATTTAATTATAATAGAATATTTAAAACAATGTACAAAAGTTATTTTAATTTTTGCATTAAAAAATACAAAAATAGTTTTTTCGGACTTTCTATATTTTTTAATGCAAAAATTAAAATAACTTTTGTACATTGTTTTCGGACATTGTTAGTTATTTTGAACGCATTTGTTAGTTATTTTTCATCAGTTAAAAACAACTACATTTTTAATTATGTTGTCTCCTTTTCAGCTGCTTATTAACCGTCATTTTCACTAGATTCTGCTGACAAACTTTTTTGAGTGTATTTTTATAAAAATTGTCATTAAGATCTATGTATAAGAAGAAATAGGACCAACAAGGACACATGAATTTTAAGCAAATATCATTTGTACTCCCTCGATATGAGAGTTATAGTATTATTATAGGGATTAAAAATAAACGCAGCATATTTGATCTAACAAATATAGTAATTATCGTGCTATGACACGATTATACCACAATATTTCGTTTAGCAGATCTCTAAGTCCTATTATATTAAATTCATTCTGATCCTATAGGAGTAGAAACATGTGGTACAAATGAAAATGACGAGTCAAAAACTACACCAAGATCAGATGTAGACTGAACATTTTTCAAATTATGATTGTTGATATTAAAATTTGATATAATAGGATTTAGAGATCTACTAAACGAAATATTGAGGTATAATAGAACGTATGTTCGTAATTATCCACGTCGAATTAACGTGAAAAGTCATATGTTAGTTTTCGCTTAAAACATAAAACATAGTTAAGGCGAAATACATTTACATAAAATTTTTTATTCACTTGGGTATGCAATTTTGCTATCTCACCTCAAATAAGAACTTCAGTATAGTTTCATTACGCATACAGTTTAAATCTGTCTGCTGTTTTATAATACACAACTCCTGTACCTTTACATTTTCTTTTATTTAAATTTTCTTTTCATAACTTATATAGTTATGATTCATTGTAAAAATCTTTCTTATTTACTTTAATTCTCATTTCTTTTTTATATTTTTAGCCACCACCTTCCCAAAATGGGAGCACTGCAGAAGTACATGTTAATGGTATGAGCAATGGCCATAGTAACGGCCATAATAGTAGCAGTAGTAGTAAGCATCATAAATCTTCAAGCAAGGATAAACATCGCGATAAGGATAGAGATCACCATAAGAGCTCTTCATCAAGTAGTCATAAGAGCAGCAGTCGGTAAGTTAGATTTGTTAACACTCTCTTTACTGCCTTTGATTAAATATATAAAAATATTTTTGGTTTCCGATCCGATTATTGTTATTATTATTATTATTCTTTATTCAGTCTATGGAACATCATTTCCTTACAGACTATGATTAAACTATAACATAATTATAAATAGTAATTATTATTATACATGTTTTAAGATATAGGCTTTTGAAAGAACAAGAACGGACGCACTTTTACATTAGTAGGCCACAAGGAAGGCTCAAATAGTTTATCATATAATTCAGCGGAGATCCCAATTTGAAAAGAAACACTCCTCAATGTGTTCTGCTCAACTCCTTTTTAACCAATTTAAAACATTTTAGATGGGTTTTGGAAATATTAGCACCTTTTGCAACATAACTCAGGATTTGTTCTGCTGTTACGCTGGGCTTAAATGAGGAAATATGCACCCATTTTTGATTAGCAATAACTTCCAAGTCTTTGGAATTATTATCTCCAAACACCACAGGCTTACGTTTCTTTTTTTTGTAGTTAACATTAGTCCATCCAGTATTGTTAACTGGGATATTACTTTCTGCTTGAGAGTATGCAATTGAAGCTGAGCTAACAGTATTGTCAGAGTTTTGAGAACAACAAATGCTAGCTCTTCGTTTAGAATTTAAAACGTCATTTGGCTCAGTAGCAGCAATAACATCATTTGGCTTAATAGTAGCAATAACATCACTATGAATATCATCATCATCATGTAAAGAAAGACAAAGACTAGCTCTACGTATTCGCATATTAGAATTTAAAACATTATTACTTGGTTCAGTAGTATCAACAACATCTTTACGAAAAGCATAATTAGCAGAACTTGAAGAAAAGGAATCACTCAGAGTTAAACAACCTTTTTGTTGTAAATCATTATTTTTTGAATTTAAGCTTGACTCAGCATGTATGTTTTTATTTTTAATGGAGGCACTCTCAACTGCATTGTTGTTGTATATACAGGCATTGAATAACTTTTTTAATTCTCTTACTTCATTTGACAAAATTGTTATTATAGCAATTAAATTATTAGATCCTTTAGCGCATTTATTGCAGTTATAAACAATATTATTTGATGAAATTAAAACATTAAAATCACGATCACTAGTGACACCAGAGCACCCTTTATGGAATAGACCACTGCATGTTATGCATCTAATAAATATACTACCAACAGCTCTAAAGCAACTAACACAAGCAGTATTAGACTGCATTAGGAAGAAAAAATAAAAATGAACTTGTTTAAACGACAATCACTACTGAACTGAGGGCGGATCAATAAGTCTGTGAATTTTTGAATTCACAGACTTATTTTTTTAGCAAAAATTTCATCGTTAGACCTAAATCTCTGTCCACCGAGCCATTTCTTTAGGTTTTCAAATAGCAAATAATCACTGGGGGCTAAATCCAAAGAATATGGCGGTTGAGGTACCAATTCGTAGCCCAATTTATGCAATTTGCCATTATGCACTCGTGCATTGTCTTGATGAAAAATAACATTTCTTGGACGTTATTTTTTAAATCGTCATTTAATCGGTCCAATAATTTGGCATAATATTCGCCGTTTATTTTTTCCCCTTTGTTTAGACTGGTGCTTGGTCTGCGGTATATTGTATTGGATTAAATAGGCCCAAACAATCGTTTGAAATTGTCACATGATTGCTTTTATGGTCAAATGAAGGCAAACGCTTCACACATCTTGCGCAAGCTTTCTAAAACCCGAGAGTGACAGTTTATTTTTCGCAAAAAAATAATGTTTGATGAGCACTCGAAATTCACTGTTTTACATTTTTATAAAAATCCATGAGTTGTATGCTTTGAACACCTGTTAAACGCAAAGTTAATTATGGAACTTGCGCAAAATCTGACAGTAGTCTATTATTGGATGGCGTTCTTTAACACAAATACTCAGTAAACAGAAAGAAAAAGGAGAAAATAAAGTGACAGTTCGATCATGAGAGTTTCTAAGACTTTTTGTTTCTTGCAAATTTTTACTGGACAAATTTTTGCCAGTAAGAATTTGCAAGCAGAAAAAACATGATTCGAAAACATAAATTAAAATAAAATAAAAAAAAACATTTTACAATTATTTTATTTTATGGAAACACAAAGCTGTAAAACTTTTAAAATAAATAATGGAAAAGATAAGAAAACCTTCTAAAAAGTTTCTGCTTAAGATTTAGAGAAGGGATCCTTCGCCAGTGGGTTGCATACACTAATCCCATTTTTCTCCGATGTTAAGAGAGATAAAAAATTGGAAAAAATATATTTTGTGCATTTTTCCTTGACATCCACTTTGATGAATTTACATCACATGTGGTAGCAGATAGACGTGTTTTTGTGTTTTTTGGGGTGCCAAAAAAAGAGTTGAAAGCATAACTTCCTCAAGTCGTGTGATAAAAACAGAATTTTTCATTATCTTAGACCTACGACCCTAAGCTTTCGAATAATAATAATTTTATTTTTATAAATGCTTAAAAAGTGTGAACAAAATATTAATTTTATGTTAGTGGTTGGCTCTGGGGCACAATCGCCAGATGCCCGCTGGGGCTACAAAGTGCTGGTGCATCACTGCCAAAAATGCTCTATAAGACTCTTCTATATACAAATATAAAATATGTTTAGCAATAAATTAGGACAGTCGTATTCATTTTTAAATTTATATTAATATTTAAGATTTTTGGAATTTTGAAGAGTCATTTTATTATAGTTTTAAATAATTTTTTTTAATATAGTGGAGATTTATTGATTAAAAAGAATCACATATCTTAAAGAACTTATTCTAAATTATTTATTTCAATCACTAAAATATTGAAATATTTTTTTTGTTGAACTTATATCTAGCTCTTTTGGCGAATGTCCGCCAAGTTTGGGGCAGTTTCGCCGATTTGGGTTACTTTGAAAATCATTAAAAAAAATAATAGAAGATATGCAAATAATTAGAATAAGAATCAAAAAAATCAAAGCTAAGATATGTAGATCTTCAATTTGAAAATAATTTTTGAAAAATAGTTAGTGGTTAAGAAATGACAGTGCTTTAAAAAAAGTGGCGAAGGATCCCCCCTTTACCCTAATTCTTACTGGAGTTGACTGAGAAAAGTAAACGAATGGACCTATTAATATCATTTTTTAACACTCTTTTTCTTAAATATTTTTTTGAAGGGTGGAAAAGATTTGGTTTATCTGGTTTTAACTTAATATCTTTAAATAAAAATTATTAATTAAAATATATATTTTTTATTATACAGTGATAAAGAAAAGCATAGCTCTTCATCGTCAAGCAGCAAGGATAAACATCGTGATAGAGATCGTGATGATAAACATAAAAGCTCTTCTTCCAGCAGCTCCAGTCATCGTGACAAGGATAAGGAACGTAGCAGTGACAAAGATAAACACAAATCATCTTCGTCATCATCTTCAAGCCATCATAAAAGCTCTTCAAAAGATAAGGATCGGCGTGATAAAGATAAAGATCGTAAAGAGGGTTCAAGTAGCTCTAGCAAGGACAAGGATCGCAAAGACAAAGATCGTCATAAATCATCAAGTTCTTCCAGTTCTCGTGACAAAGATCGTGATAAGGATCGTCATCGTACATCATCGTCGTCATCATCGAAACATAAACATTCCAGCTCTTCTTCATCGAAACACTCATCGTCATCATCTCATGATAAATCATCAAGAAAAGATGGTGAATTTGTTAAACCGGAACCCTTGTCGCAACCTTCAAATCATTCACAAGAAAATGGTTTCCCTGTTGATTTTCTAGCACAAGATATCAAAAAGGAAACCATTACACAAGATCCTCTGGAGACTTGTAGGAGCAATGGTTACAATCAAACTTTCGATGATAATGTTAAACGAGAGGAAGAAAGAAGTTTTAATGTATCGCAAGCCAGTTCTTGTGATTATTCTATGTCACAGTTTCAGGAAGATGAGCCAGAATTTGTTACCAAACAAGAAGAAAACAGTAACCAAGAGGATGGTTTTATTAAAGAGGAGGAAGACGAGGAAATGGAAGAAGTAAAACAGGAGGAAGATGAAGAAGATATACCTTTGGCCATGCGTAAAACAAAATCACGTCAATCTACCCAAGAGGAGGATGAGGAAGAGGAAGAAGACGACCAAGAAGATATACCTTTAGCTAAACGCAAAATAAAAGCCGAAGAAGAGGAAGACGATGAAGATGTTCCATTATTGTCTCGCAAGAAACCTAAAAAAGAATCCAAAGCCTCGAAATCAAAGGATAAGAAAAAGAAACGTATTAAGGAAGAAGATGCGGATGATGACTATGCCGACGAAAATCCTAAAAAGAAGGTAAAAAAGGTTGAAACCACCAGAACTCCTGTTAAAACTGAAGTCCTTTCACCCACAAAACGTGTCAAGAAAGAGAAGAAAAATGAAGAGGAAGACGAAGTTTGGAGATGGTAAGTTATATATTTATTTTAACGTAAAATTCGAAAGAAATATTGTACCATTCACAGTTAGAAATTTACAGTGGGGAAAAACTTTTCTTACAATTGGGCAACCGTGTAGTTAAAAAAGTGACAGACAAAAGCGTTTTGCCAGAATTTGTTTTACAAAACATGTGATATGTCCGGCACATTTAAATGTGAAATGTGCCGGGACGCTTGTCACATTCAAATGTGAAATGTTCCCGGCTTTTGGCCATGTGGAGAATGTGGCCACATGTGGAGCATTCTAATTTTTCAAAAAAATTTACCATTTATGAAAACAACAATTTTTCAAAAAAAAGTACAATTTTTGGAAAAAGGTAAAATTTTTCTGAAAAAAATACAATTTTTGGAAAAAATTCCACAAATTTCGATAGACATAAAAAACTGTGGGCTAAACTGCAGTTTATGGGGTTTCGTCAATTTTAGTAGGGGCTCGTTCCCGGGAGGCCCGTGGGGGAAAAAACAGGTGAACACAGTAACATGTAAGTGTGGGAACATAGTAACATAAAAAACTAAATGGAAAACCGCCAAACTTTAAAGACATTTAGCGAAAAATCTGTACCATTGATCGAAAAATAAAGTACGCCATTAGCCTTAACCACATAAACTCAGTGTCGAACGCAGTGAGACGTTTTGTCGATAAAGCAGTTTTTGTATCTTCTCCAAGAGCTCTTTCTAAACAAAACGCAAAAAGAAATTTGTAAAAATATTAAATGGTTTTCGCGAAATTGAAGAACAAGGTTTGGCAGCACTGCCACTGTCCACTGGCACTTTCAATGTGTGGTTTGGGCTATTGTAATCAGCATGTCCGAAATATATAGTATTGATGGTCAGAGCTCTATTAATTTTAAAAGTCAAGATTTTGTCATGCATTGTAATTAAACTCATTCGCATTCTTTTTGAACAGATTTTCTGTTATTTTTTTATTACAAAATAAAAATTAAAACGAAGAGTGAAATTTGATGGCAGGCATCATTGCAAGAGCCGCTTGCATGTCAGCGATATATCATAATATTGCAATAAAATTAAAATTGATTGTCTTCACTTCAAATGAAATCATTCTGACAATTGCTCGCTATCATTTTATTGCATGTCAAGACACTAGGTTATAACCTAGTGTCTTCAAATTCAATGAAATGTGCAAAGAAATTTGATAATAACACACAAAGCTACAACAAAATTATTTTCGTTGTTCGTTTTGTGTGTTATTTTCAAATTTGCACATTTCATTGCATTTGAAGACACTAGGTAACACCAACTTTATCATCCCTGAAACAGATGTTTACAATACTTTGACATTTAAAAGTTAGGTTATGTCCGTCATTTAATGTGTATTTGTTTGAATCACACTGTGTGTATGTAAAAAACTTTGCGTAATGCATTTATTTTCTTTAATTTTTTTATTGAAATGGCAAAAACGATTTTATTTGTCTCAACAATATTACGGTACACTTGCGAAAGTTTTTGGATAATAAAACAAAATAAACATTTTGTACGAATAACAAAAAATGTAATCCGTTGTTCCCAATTTTCACTGGCCTCCACATCTTCGTTAACGAGTTGCAATTATACGACAGAAACAAACCCTAAAATAAAACGTACATCGATAAAAACAAAATATAAATCTTTAACTCATATAAATTATTTTCCATTTAGGTGGGAAGAAGAAAAGCGTCAGGATGGTGTTAAATGGAATAGCTTGGAGCATAAAGGTCCTGTTTTTGCTCCACCTTATGAAAGAGTGCCGAAGAATGTACGATTCTTTTACAACGGAAAACCCATGCAATTGTCTGAAGAAACTGAAGAATGTGCTACTTTCTATTCTAAAATGTTGAATCATGAATACTGTACGAAAAAAATATTCAATGATAATTTCTTCAAAGATTTCCGCAAGACAATGACAAAAGATGAAAAGGAAATTATAAAAGATTTCGATAAATGTAATTTCGAAGAAATGCATCAGTATTTCACAGCAGAATCAGAAAAACGTAAAAATGCCACAAAAGAAGAAAAACTTGCCAAGAAATTGGAAAATGAAGCTTTGATTAAGGAATATGGCACCTGTATTATTGATGGTCATAAGGAGAAGATTGGTAATTTCCGTTTGGAGCCTCCCGGTCTATTCAGAGGTCGTGGTGAACATCCTAAAATGGGTATGATCAAAAGACGTATACGAGCTGAAGATGTATCCATAAATTGTGGCAAAGACTCAAAAGTCCCTCCACCACCACCTGGCCGCCGTTGGAAGGAAGTCTTACACAATAATACTGTCACTTGGTTAGCTTCATGGATTGAAAATGTACAAGGTCAAGTAAAATATATTATGTTGAATCCTTCATCAAAATTAAAGGGTGAAAAAGATCATATCAAATATGAAACTGCACGTAAATTAGCTAAATCTATAGACAAAATTCGTAATACATATCGTAATGAATGGAAATCTAAAGAAATGCGTGTACGTCAGCGAGCTGTTGCTCTCTATTTCATTGATAAGCTAGCGCTGAGAGCTGGTAATGAAAAGGATGAAGATCAGGCGGATACCGTTGGTTGTTGTTCATTACGTGTGGAACACGTTGTTCTACATAAACAATTGAATGGCAAAGAAAATGTTGTTGTGTTTGATTTTCTTGGTAAAGATTCTATACGTTACTACAACGAAGTTGAAGTAGAGAAAAGAGTTTTTAAAAATTTAGAACTTTTTATGGAAAATAAAAAAACTGGTGATGACTTATTTGATCGTTTAAATACACAAGTTCTTAACGAGCATTTAAAGGAACTAATGGATGGTAAGTTTTTAAAGTTTATATTTGTAAGGGATTTCTATATATAAAAGGGAATTATTTTGAATTAAAGAAAAAAAAAAACGAAAAGCAAAATATAAAATAAGAAAGTACATATTAATTTTATTCAAAAACAGACCATTTTGATAATCATTTTCATTTCAATTAATATTAATAACGCATTTATTAAAATTAGCAGCCAAGAGTAAAATACAGATAATTTTACTTCTGGGGTGATATTAAAAATTTCATAAACTTTTTTTGTTCCTAAAAGAAAGAGTTAACATTAATACTTATCCAAAGTATGGCGGTTTTTAAATTTTAATAGTTGGCAACTTTAGATTATCTCATAATCTGCTAGATTATTGAAAATATATGGGTAAAGCGGGATTTATATTATACCACAAGCAATATGATCTGTCAAAAAGTGAGTCAGATAGCTAGAATATTTAGTGTAAACTCATTTTGTCTGATTAAAAAAATTGTCTGTTCTGCAAATAGCCTATTAAAATTACAATTGAATACATAATTTAATAATGCGGGGATTCAGGAAAAGTTCGTATCACAGTACATACATAGAAAGTAGTGTTTGGGATTTTTTTTAGGTTCGGTTTAAGATTTTTAGGTGTAAAATTTTTCAAATAAAAACACAAAAGGTTCGTATTCTTAATTATATATTTCCTTCCGATACTTTTATTAAATTCTTTAACCATCTTCTGGGAATTTAAGTTAAAACTTTAGCGCTGAGTTTCATAAAAATTTAAAAACAATACTTTTGAATATCGAGTTTTTGTTCTTAGTACTTAAAAGCATTTGACATAATTAAATTTTTTTGTTATATTTTTACGCTTAAATTAAATAATACAAAATGTAATCCGAAAACTGTAGAAATTTTTAATTTCGCGTTTGCTTTACAATTTTGTTACTCGTCTTAAGTCCGAGTGGTTTTTATTGAAAAATTTGCGAAATCGAAATTCAAATTACATAATAAAATTTAGCCATTTCATTTCAGTCTTGTTAACTTTATTTTAAAGTCGCTAAAAAAACAAAGAAAAATTTGTCCACTTTTAAGGCTCTCTCATGGTAAACCTGTCGAATATTTGGTTTTTTTAGTTCAAGTTTATTTTGTTTGTTTGATTATAAGAACATTAAGAATACAATTCTTTTATAGTTCAAAGGGTATATCACAATAGGAAGTCATAATATGAATTACAATTTAAATAAAAGCAATTTAAATAAATAAGTGAGTTCATAGAATAAATAAGTGCTTCCCATACGTTACCGAGGGTACACAAACTTACCGAAATTTCCCAAAAGCGTTCTCGCACTCGGAAATTGGGTAAATGAAAGCGCTAATGAGAGTATTTTTTTTTTTTTGTGACTGATTCAAAATAAATTGGCGGAGTCCGTAAAGGAACACGCAGCTTGCCAGAATGTTCCACCTCCTGAGAGTGTATTTGTGTTTACCTTACAAAAAAAAAATTGTGAAAATAAAATCAATTTTAATTAAATAAAGAAATACATAAAAGCAACTTTTTTATAAGAATTGCATAAAATCCAAAAGAAAATATGGAAATATGTGTATTTGTGCAATTTTTCTGGGTTCCAGTCCTATTGGGTAATTTTGTGAGAGGATTTTGTGCTTACTCTCATTTTACTGAACTTTACCCAAAGAGTGAAGAAACACAATGAGTTTCTGTCAAATGAATATCAGTACTCCCATTTGATTTAAGGCTTCATTAGTCTAATCGTAAAGTAAGAAAACGTATCTGTAATCAATTCAATGTATTAAAATAATATAGAAAATATTTTTGTCTTTTTTCTATGCATTGAAACTGTTGTCAAGTAAAATCGTAAAAAAGTTCTATTGAAAATAGAATTTTTAGATTTTATTACTTGACATTTAATTCTATGCGCAAGAAAAAGATAACAAATACAATATTTTTAATTTTTTTACTCTTTTTTTATTCATTATGAGAATGCTACGTTACTTTTTTTACGTTACTTCCAAACTAATTTGGGCTTTACATTGCAGTCAATATCAATTTTATATCAATTCAGTACAAAATCAAGCGTCATACCGGCTTAATACATTGCCATGATGAAAGCAACCATGTTATCCTACTATGTCTACTGTGACGAGAACATGAAAAAATAAAACATGTGTAACAAAATATAACAAAAAAAAAATTGTAGGGAACTTGGAGTTTTTATGTAATTCTTATATAATTCCCCTTATTGTGATTCAGTAGTACTTTATAAAATCATTTTCTTTTCTTTTTTTTACATATCAAAGGTCTCACTGCCAAAGTATTCCGTACATACAATGCTTCAATTACATTACAAAATCAATTAAATCTATTAACAAAAGAGGATATGACTATACCTGAAAAACTCTTGGCATACAATAGAGCTAACCGTGCTGTCGCCATTCTTTGTAACCATCAACGTTCAGTGCCAAAAAGTCATGAAAAGTCTATGGAAAATCTTAAAGAAAAAATAAAACAAAAACGTGAAGCCATCGATGAATGTGAAGCTGAATATTATGTATGTTTAAATATACATTAGAATACTTTAAACTTGGAAAACTTTCGATTTCATGAAAATGAAAAGTAAGATAAAATGTTAATTTGTCAAAACATAATAATACCAAACAGTAATATTTCTTTAATCGAAATACATATGTAAATTAGTATTGCCACGAAAAACGTTTGGAACAATTTTAAATCGTTATCTACATGTGTCGCATTTTTATTTTTAAATTTAATTTCTTTAATAGTAATTCATATTCTCCTGAATTAAGACATCGTGCGAATTCTACGCCTTGTGGATTCCAAGAAATCGAAAGTTATCCAAATTTTAAAAACCCTTTTATTTTATTTATTATTTTATTACCTTTCTTATATCAAATATATTTTGTTTTCTCTAAAGGATCTTAGAAAAGCAGCTAAACGCGGTTCAATGAAGGAGAAAATCAATGCTGACAAAAAAGCTAAACAAATGGAACGTTTGAAGGAACAATTACTAAAATTAGAATTGCAAGAGACTGATAGAGATGAAAATAAAACTATTGCTTTAGGCACATCCAAATTAAATTATTTGGATCCCCGTATTTCAGTGGCTTGGTAAGTTTAAAATAAATTAATATATTCCTGAATAGTACATATTACATCAGTTGTAAATTGTTCTATATTTAAAATATACTAACAGAGTATTAAATTATATAATTGGTGTTTTCCTTGATACATGCTAACTGTTACTTTTTATATTATTTTTTAGGTGTAAAAAGCATGGTGTACCACTTGAAAAAATTTTCAATAAAACTCAAAGAACCAAATTTTTGTGGGCTATACACATGGCTGATGAAAATTATGTTTTCTAAATTAATTACTATATTAACAAGATAATTAGTAATGATATCTTAAACATCCACAAGAAAAAGCCCACCCAAAATCACACTAAAAAATAGAATGGTTCCCCCTACCCTGGAGACCACAACCAACTGCAACTCCCAAAAACAATTCACCTTTAATTTATATTCAATACTATTGTGTTATTTTCAATATTTTTGATTCGTTTTCATTTTATACTAAAATAGTATATAATTCATGAAATTTTATTTTAAAACTTAAGTAATTTAGTGTTCAACATTGTAAATTTTGGCAAATAATAGAAAATATCAATCAAACATGCCAACCAACTTTAAACACATATTTAATTAATAAATATGTATAAAATAAAACAAACATTTTAAATTTTAAATTGTATTGAACTTTTAAATTCATTACTATTGCTATATAGTAAAATCACTGTTTCATTTTCCTAACAAAACGGTTTTTAAACTAAATTTTATTACAATTTTGTTATGATAAAAATATTTAACGTCCGCTCTTTGAAAGATCGCCCAAATGCATATTTCTTAAACTTGTGTGTAAGAACCATTTAAGACTTTCCATTTTTTTTTTTTATACAAAATTCATTTTATAAACGTGTTATAAGGTTTTCAAATTATTATGCATAAGCACTTTAGAAAATTGGAAAATTCATAACTTTTCTAAAAAAAAAAAATGCATTTTAATCAGGGACGTAACAGTTATAACTTTTATTCAAAAAAGTGATTGTTTTACAATTATTTCCTGTTTGAGTATTTTTAATTTTCTGTTTATTTGCTCTGTTTGATTTATATTTTTAATTCAAACAAAAACAATCCAAACACGATTTTTATTTTTTCAAAAATAATAAAAGTTATTTTGTGATTTTTTTTCTTTATCAAAAAATAACAATTAAGAATATAAATCAAAAGCCATGGAACCAATGACTTCACCAATTATAATATCCTGATGATGTCAACTAGTGTTAATAAAAGATTGAACAGTGATTTAAAGTGAGTAAATATGTATATTCCAGCAACTTCCGGCATTCAATTTAGGTCAATTTTTAATTTTTATTTTATTATCAAATAAAAAAGTTAGTGCTTAATTTTTTCAAAAAAATCATTCTGTAACTTTTATAAAAAGTTTTAAAATAAAAATCAAAAAACAACAGAAATTTATAGAGTAAAATATAAAAATTGAAAAAATTAAAATCTTTGCCAAACTTTGTGATTTTTTTGTGCAATATGATTTATAAAATATAGTGCATTATTGAAATATTATAATTAAATAAATTTGGGTGGTGACTTTTTTAGAAATATAACAGTTATTTTGGGTCTCTGATTTTAATGCAATAATAAAAAAAAATTAATTATGTATTATTTTTTTTTTTAATAAAAAACGAATAAAATCGCAAGTCTTTGGAATTTTGAGGAAAAAGAAAATGGCTCCATAGAATTAATGTGCTTAAAAAATACAATAAAATGAAAATTTAAAGTCCCTCTGTGAAATTTTGGGCGATCTCTGAAAAATGAGCGTAAAAAACTTTAAATTTCAGTTAATTTCAAAGTTTCATTTATTTTTTGTAATAAAATTGTAACGTTAATATAAACAATTTTACAATTAGTTTAATTTATAATTATAATAAAAACAATTATTTCTCCTAATTAAAACAATCATGCTGCATAATAATCAGATCTTATAGATTATGTCATACATAATAAGATTTTGTTCTAAAATTTCAGATAAAACAAATTTAATTTTATAAGTTACAAATATTACTTTATTTTATTTAGTAATATCATCTTATTATAAAGAACATTTTTTATTACAATTTATAAAATTAAATTTACACCCGTATTCTAAACTTTATAACAATGACAAAATTGTGACAATACTGTGGTGAATGGTCTGTATTGTCACAATTTTGTCATTGTTATAAAGTTTAGAATACGGGTGTTAGTTTAAAACAAATTATTAAAAAAATCACCATTTTACAGAACTCTTGGTTTTCTAATTTTATGTAAATCTAGAATTTTTATCTTTGTTTTATTTCCTTTATCATACTATCCTTATAGTTTTTATGTTATTTTTTTTCGTTAAAAAACTTATACTGTGCAATTTTTTTTATTAAAAAATTATTAATAATTTTTGCCTTCACCCTTGTATAAAGAAATAAAAATATTTTTTTTGTTTTTCTTACATAAAAATTTTATAAAAATTTAAGAAAAATCAATTCTTTTATTTATACTTGTTTATATTAAAATTTTCAGATTTTTAGGTTTTCAATTTAATTACGTACTTGATTTTTTAACGCTACTACGTATTCATATTCACTTTTTCATATACAGTGGTGGAAAATATAATAGAAACGATTCAAGTTTTTCCTAATTTTATTATCGTTGCCTTTATTTTTAAAGATCAAATTCGTCCCGAAAGGAGAGTAAATAAAAATAATGCAAGACGTAAGGAAATTTTATAGGATTTCCAAAAATATACAGTTTGTACAGAACCGATCAGTACTCTCTAAATTTTACTATGTAATTTGATCAAAGGTCGATATCGACAATTTTTCGTTAAAAGCCACGCCCACTTAAAACAAGTTACAAAATAGAAAAACGTTACGTTAAAATTCTGTCTGGTTGCTAAATTCGCCTTTCGGGCGAATTTAGCAACCTATTTTGATCTTTATCGATTCTATTTTATTTTCCACCACTGTATAATACTACTATACAAATTACATTAAAAATTAATTGTAATATAAAAAATGTTCTCTAATTGCAACATTTTTAGTAAGCAGAAAAATCAAGCCACAACTTTATATATGATAAAAAAAACGGTAAAACTCATATTGTAATTTTTAAGTGATACATACTTTAGAAAAATAACAAAACTTCAGAACAATTACACTTATTACATATAAATATTGAATTAAATAAATGGAGAACTAATTAAAAAGAACTTATTTCAATAAAAATTAAAAAAGAAATACAATTACAAACCCATTTGTTTTATTGAGCGTTTTTTTAATCACCTGGATTAGCATTTTCCATACAAAAAGTGGATTAAATTAAAAAAAAAGCTGGATTTATTTGTCTGGGTTTACATATAACAATAAAACAGGCTATTAATTTAATGTCAGAAAAAAATACGAATGAAAATTAAAAGAGAAACAAAAAAATTGAAAAACTAACAAATAACGGTGGGATCATACTTTAGGTTTAACTTAACTATAAACAAAAGAAAATGTCAAAAAAATGTATACAAAAGAACAACAAATTTTTGGGTTAACTATTAACTAAAGTTTAAACCTGCAGTATGAGACCCACCGTAAAAGATTTTTATTAAATTTTTTTTATGAAATATGTTTAGAAAAAAACCACCTCACCAAATACATATTTTCCATCTTGGACATGGAGAAATAGCTGAAATAGAAATGCAATTTTTCATTCTACTGTAATTTAATTAAATCCAATTATTGAATATTAAATATTGCAGTGGAATATTTCAATTGTGTGAAAATATAAATTGAACCCAATAAGCACATAGGTTTTAAAAATTCAAGTGCTTTAAATTTTGCTTGAATTAAAGTAGATTTCAAATTATAGCACTTGTTTATAACAAAAATATTTCAAACTTGAATTTTTGTTTCCCTTTTGCTGGAGTATGCTATTGAAATAAAATGTAATGAAAGTTTTATTCAAGCCTTGAATCTGGAAAACAGGGCTGGAATTGAACTTTATTTCAACTTGAATTCCAGTGAAATTGTTTATAGGGAAGTGATAAAACTGAAAAGGCAGATTGTTTATCGCTTTTTTATATAAAATATAATTAAAAGTTAAAGTAAAATCCTTCATCATCGAATTCGGTATTAAAAATTAGGGTGAAAGAAGTGTCGGAAATTTTTGGATTTATTAAATACAAGCGATTAAAACATGATATAAAATATATAATATTTTGAGGTTTGGGGGCGTCTAATTGGCGATTTTCTTCAGCAACGTCAAAATAACGATAAATTTTTAGATAGGCCAAATATGAAAAAGTAGTAGAACAACTATTGTTTTCGAAGACCTGAAGAACCATTTTCAACAATAAAAAAAATATTTTTCGCGAAAAGTCAATTTGGACATATTGGTGGTTTTTTCTTAAAACTAGCAAAAAGACAATATTTTTTTATTAATTCTTCTATTACATAACCGAGCCCTTAGGGCCTTATATGGTTAATTAAAGCTACTAACTAAATAACAAACTTCTATATAAAATTAAAGGTAATTATTACAATATATAATAAATCGCAATATAGGTAAAAAAAATTATAAGTACATATGTATATGAGATCACATAAAATAAAGCATTACAAATTTTACAAGATTTTTAAAAAAAAAACCAAAATACAATCATAGTGAATGCCAAGAATCAATTTCCATAAGAAGCTTTAATATCACAAAGATAAATACATATTATTTCAACATTCTTTCCTTTCGCCTTTCGCACTTTCAAAAACATACATTTTACAAACCCTCCAACAAATGCAGTTTCGCAAATTCTACTATTTTGGACTTGAATAATCATTTAAGTGCTTATGCATAATTGAAAAACAGTTTATAAAACGAATTTGTAGGAAAAAATAGTTTTATAAGCCATTTATAAATTTAAAAAGTGATTGATATTAAGTGACTTAAACTGTCAGCATTGAATTTAACCTGTATTTTTAACACTTAAAATAAAAAATATTCTACGCTTATATATGTTTTTAACGAAATTTATAATACCGTACCGGAATTGCTGTCTCGACAACGGTATGTAAACAAAATTCGATCCAGTTACCCTTACCGTTATTCGTTTCGGTAAAGGCTGAGTTACCCAACCGTAAACGTATCTGTAACGAATCAGCTGTTCCGATACCACAGGAAGAAATGTGTACGAATGGTTACTAACACGTAAATGTAAACGAACTTGCCGGATCATTCTGTTGAAATCAGAATTTTCTATCCGGCATCGAAACAGCTGAGTGATTTTACTCGGAAAAAATATGAAATGAATAAAGAAAATTGATTCAAACAACAAATAAGGAATAAGAATTAACAAATAAATGGAAAAATTTAGAATAAAATATAAAACCACATGAAATAGATGCTAAATAGTAATGTCGTTTACGGTAATCTATAAGTGTACTTTTTAGATACGGCACGGTACAGTTACATCACATTTACGTTTACGGTCCCATAATCCGCCCTTAACTAACCTTGATTTAAAATTAAGCTGGCGCCGATTGCTTTCCGGCAAAAGATGAATAGGAAATGACGGCGTTAGTCAAAAAATTGGCAACAGCCCCTAAAATTTTTGCGGCAGCGTTAATTTTTATCTGACTTTTAGTGTTGGGAAACGTAGTTATAACAAAATAGAGTTGCACCCAATTAGTAGTGTGATTATAGAGTCGAATTCACATAAAAAAATTCTAAAGTGAAACATTCCGAATTTTTTTGCTGTTCTGTGATCCACATCCGAATTATTTTTTCGTTTTATTTCGTGTAGAAAAAGCTTGGTGAAAGTAAAACCAGAGCTTTGAAGAATTAATTCTTTTTTGAATGAATTCAATTTTCTCTTGAATTTAATGAATTCCTTTCTTAAGTAATTCACTGAATTCGTTCAACTGAACGCGTTCATCAAACAATAAATTCAAAGAATTAATTCCATTGCAATAGTTCTCTTTATTAAATCAAATGAATTAATTCACTGGTGAACGCGTTCAATTTTATAAATCGAACGGGGAAAAAAGTGAATTAATTCCTTACTGAATTAATACACCACAGAAATCGTTCAATTTCATTTTCGTTCAGTGAATTAAAAAAAAATTAAATTACGTTCAGTGAATTAAAAAAAAAATAAAATTCAGTTCAGTGAATTAAAAAAAAATTAAATTACGTTCAGTGAATTAAAAAAGAAAAAAAAATACGTTCACTGAATTGAAAAAAAAATTGCGTTCATTTAATCGAAAAACAAAAATTACGTTCGCTGAATTTAAAGCCTGTTTTCTGCCGTTCAGTAGAAGAAAACATTGTATTGTAAAAACGTATAAATGAAATACGTCATAGTGAAGCATCTACATTTTACTGGGAAGCATAAGTTTTCAAAATTAATAGTTATATTTTTTCCAAATTCATCTACATATATCTGTAAAGTTTTTATTTTTAATAGTAAAAGGCTTTATTTTTTAATCATGTATATATATGTAATTTGTTTATTTTTACTAGCGAACGCTGTAAAATTGCTTAGTTGCAAATTTTTTTTGTAAATAAATATTTTCTTCTACTGAACGGCAGAAAACAGGCTTTAATTCACTGAACGTAATTTTATTTTTTTTTAATTCACTGAACGTAATTTTTTTTTTTTTAATTCACTGAACGAAAATGAAATTGAACAAATTCAGTGGTGAATTAATTCAGTAAGAAATTAATTCACTTTTTTTTCCGTTCGATTTATAAAATTGAACGCGTTCACCAGTGAATTAATTCATTTGATTTAATAAAAAGAACTATAGCAATTGAATTAATTCGTAACAAAATAAATCGCACGAAAACATATATGAATTAATTCCATTCAATATATGGTACCGGTTAAGCCGCCGTCGTTCTGTAGTCTTCAACGCCGCCGCCGCCGAGCCAAAAAGCCCGTGCTACCGCCGCCAATTGTTTAGGGTCGGCTTGGTTCACTGGTTTGCACTTGTGTTTTGCGCGAATAAAATTGCGAAAATAACTAGAAATGTGTCAATAAAAATAATTTTTAATATAGTTTAACATTAGCCAACCCGGCATTTTGAGATCCAAACGATAAGTAGTAATTGCGAAAAAATATACAATTTTAACCTTCGGCCACGAACTAGATGTTTTTTTAAGGAAAGCAATGGCACGTCAGCGGGATAAGGGAGGTAACAATTCCGGAGAAAAATCAGCAAAACAACAAAAATCAAATAAACAAACTAATGAGAATGCAGATTCCACAAAATCTACCAATAGTTCGGGGAGTAGAGCTAGCACTACTACGACAAGTACCACATCATCTAATGCGACTATGGAAAAACCAAAACCCAAACATTTGGGGCATCCTAAAAAAGCCACATTTGAAGAACCTAAATCAAAGTTTGCTCTAAATAAATGGAAAACTTTGGCCGGTTGTATTTGTATGGCCGTCGCTGTATATTTTGGTTATCAGGGCTATTTGGAGACGAGAGTCAATACGCCGTTTGATAATCAAAAAATGGTAACCAGAACGGGTTTAGATGACGTGGAGCGTTATTGGGGAACGTATAGACCATTGAATTATTTTGGCATGAAAACACGTGATCCACATTCTTTGGTAATGGGACTAATGTGGTATACACCTTCAAATTTGGGTCACGGTGGCAAGGGCATTCGTCATTGGTGTGATATGGGTGACAATTTAGACAAGTACGGTTGGACTCATCACGACGGTCGTTCATTTGGTGTACAAGAAATTTATGATTTACCATTTGAAATTAAAACGTCCTTTGTGAAATATCCAAGCGGTAAACAGTTTGGGGGTGATTGGACCGCCAGAATATCCGTAAAGAATACTTCGAAAGCGTGGGATCGTTCAATATCTCTAATATGGTACGTGGCTTTGGATGAACGTACAAATGGTCATATCAAATATGTTTCGGATGAAAAAAGTCCTGAGCCCGGTGTTTATGGTGAAACTTTAGGTCTTGGAGAATTTCAATTAAGATTTCATCCTATAAAGGGACGTATACTACATAAATCCTATTTAAGTACAGTTGCTCCAGGACTTAGTAAACTCAAAGAAACCGTCTTCAATCATTTTCGTGCATTTACCGATAAACGAGGTCATCGTTATATTGGTCTCCCGGGCGAGATGATATCGCACAATGGCAATATGGCTTTAGATCCCAATTTTATATCCATACAAATAACAGCTGAAGTGGATTTCACCATGGACATAACTTATCAATCGACTTCAGGTTTTTCGGTCGGTGAATTTATACCAAAACCTCCTACGGGGAGAGAGTATACAAATTCTTTGCAAGAACATGTATCTGTATTTGATAAACGATTTGAGGATACTTACCATTTAAAAGCTAAAGGATTTTCCAATAATGAAGTTAAATTTGCCAAATATGCACTCAGTAATATGTTGGGAGGCATTGGTTATTTTTATGGTTCTAGTAAGGTAAGTGTTATATATATAAGCTTATTCGCAAAAAACTTTGTCGTATGAAGGCTAATTGAAAGCTTTTTTTGTTGTTTTGCATGTTAATAACTGTTCCACGTACGTTACCGCGGGTACCCAATTTTACCAGAGAGCGTTTTTATTGTCAAAATTATGTGTAAATTAGAGATGAGCGATCCGGTGATTTTTAAATAACGCTGCTAGCAGTGATCGTGATTTTCAAATCACCGTTCTTTTAAACAGTGACCGTGATCACGGGTTTGTAATAGAGATGGGCAATCCTGCAATTTTTCAGTAACATTGTTCTCAGTGAATGTGATTTGCAAATCGTTGTACTTTTAAACTGTGATCGCAATCACGGTTTTTCTATGGAAAAGACTGCGATTTTCTGATAAATAAACGAAATAATATTTATGGCGAGTTTTTAAGATGTCAGTAAAACTTGGTTTAGTTATACCGAAAACGAATTTTGTCAGCCATTTCAAAGTTTATTAACAAAAATTTGACGGAAAAACTTTTTCTTGAGTATAATTTATTTCTTTATTGAAATAAAACAAAATAAATCACATTTTAAAAGCAGTATTCTAGTTATAAACTGCGTTAAACTAAGTTTAAAGATAATCCACTTCCTAAAAACTGGGCCTTAAAAGAATAGTTGCGACCGGTAACAAAGACATGATAGAAGGAGACATTTTAATCAGAAGAGTGTGAAAGCAAGGCACTGTTATTGAAAAAAAACATGTATTACTGTGCACAATGAAGTTTGCAAGAAAGAATAGTACAAAAATATTAAGAGAACGATATTCCGAGTAACTGCGACTTGAAATATTTGATCACTGCCGTTACCAGTGATTTATCAATAACTCTGATTAAATCACCGGTATGAAAATATCGCTCATCTCTAGTTGTTGTAGTTGTAACGGCTTTAAAATGAGAATTTGTAGTTAATAATTTTCATTTAAAGCCGGAGTGGCAATCCTTGCTCGGATAAATTCGAAGATTCGAATACATCCGAATCGTTCCGGCACATAGTCCGATTGCCGTGGGAACCGGGTTATACCGCCCATACTCGGTCGTCAGAGCCTCGTCAGCGTTAACAGGGGACATCATGTCCAAGGTGGACTGTGTGTGAGGTTGGCATTTGGAAATAATTTCTCTTGTCCCCAATCATCACTAGTGTAAATGGTTGTTGTGTCGGGTAAATTGGGTTCCCGCGGGTATCCGCGAACTCATTTTTTAAGGCCATACCGAAGCCAACACTTTTGAGTTTGGATAAAAATGCAATTTTATGAAACTTTTTGAATTCCAAAATGCGGAAACCTATTTTTAAATATTTCTAAATTGCAAAAACATAAAAAGTTGTATTTTTCACACTTTAAATAAATATTAAGTTAAATATGTACATGTTTATACGTTACTACAGAAAATTAAAGAGATAAATATGGCAAAATATTTATATAAATTTTCGGTGTTCGGCCAAAATTTTTCGGGATACCCAACTTGGCCGAACATCACTTTTTGACCGAACTCCGAAGCCGAATACTCGGTCGGACACTATTAATTTCTTTCATTAAACTGCAATTGAAAGGATTTTTGATTTTCAAAAAAAAATTATTAGATTTTTATAGAATCTTACCCCCGTATTCAAAATGAAAAGTTAGTAGCTTCTTATACATCGCACGCAGCTTGTTAGAATAGGGTTTATTCAAAATGATTTCTTAGCACACCGATTAAGAGCAACCCTGTGTTTGAAAAAACAAGGCTTTTTTTATTATTGTGAATAGAATTTTTTGTTTTTTGGGTTTGATTTTTTTTTTTTATTTATTTATTTAGTAGCATTTAAAATACTTTACAAATTATTCCTATTAAATTTAAAATACAAATTTAGTTAAAAGCTCTGTGTAAATATTATATAAATTTAGACCTTTATAAAACAGGGATCGTTGCATTGCATTCGTTGTTACTCGTTATATCCTAAAGTTTTGTGCGTTTCTAAGACCATATGGTTGTACTTCTCCAACGTATAACAGAAGATTAGAGGGAATTTAGCAATAAGACTAGAATGAGTTTAACAACAGTATTATGAATAAAACTCATTGCTGTTAGAATCTTGAAATTGCAAATGCAGTAAGTTGGTATTGCAAATGTTGTAAGGTGTTGTTACTCTTCCATAATCTGTACTGAGAAAAAGCTAAATATTTAATACAGAGTTGGTTTTGATAACATTTTATCCAAAAACTCATAATTTTCAAAAATTGCCATAACTTCTAAAATAACAACACTAAATAGAACAACATCAACAAAAATCGAAATTATTAGAATATTAGATTAGATTTCTATATTCAGATTCAACCTTTATTATGATAAATCGCCTAAACAAGGCGATAAATAAATAATTGGTGTAATTTTACAACTTACAATAGGTCGACGGGCATTGGCCGCAAAAACGTAAATGTTACAAAACTATTTTGGAACAATTACGTTCCAGTAAACTGCAATTTAAATAAATTTTTGAAAACTGAATAGTTAACGCGATTAAAAATATTGGTATAAATTTATGGTCTTTACACGTGATATTTGACTGAATAATGCACTTTGGTATTTGACTAAATAAAATTATTTATTAATCCCTTTTGTGCATTACATTTATTATTATATTTCAAGGATCCTTAAAATATAAGAACTAAGGAACTATAGTTCGATATAGGTAAAAGTTGTTGTCTACACTCATGCAGTACGAAATAACTAATGGTTAGCGCATTACACATAAAGTAGCGGGTTCGATCCCCAGCCAAGGCAACATCAATTTATGAAAAATAATAATATGTATGAGTTTTTTCTATCCCTCATAGATATCGTAGGGTCCTCCTTCGGTGTTCCCATAGCACTTAAACCTCTTTGAGTTTCTTACGGATAAAAAATACCTTAACGTGATTTAGTGCTTCAATTCCACATTGCTGCATTTCTAAATTAAGGATTTATCATTCCCACTTATCTTAAAATGAATACCAAATTAAAAATCGTGAGAAATTAACTTTTTGCATAAGATGTAGCGATTTTTAGGTCAAGAAAGAGCAATGGATCAGACAGAAACTTATCATTTCTTTCATTGTTTTTTTAGAGTGGTTCCTTTGGAGGTGTGACACACTAACTCCAGTTGGATCCACCAAATTTATAGTTTAAACAATTTCTGAAACATTTAAATGTTATTTCTTTTGTAGATTATAATAAAATTTACATATTTTTGCAAAAATCTATTTTATATGTTTTATAACCCATTTATACTACATTTAGATCTGAGCAAAAACTACCTATAGGTAGAAATTGCCGACGTTACAACAAAAGTTGTACTGGGAGAGCACTGTTTTTTACGAAATGCCGGTACTACTTCAAACGTGCTTTGCCAGTACTGTTTTCTGAAAATTAACGAGCTTTTTTTAATTTATTAAAATTAACAATTTTATAAATTTTACGTATTTTTACATCTATTACAAAATTATTTATGTAAGAGAGACATCGCCATTCTTTTCTAGTGAAGTTTCGAAAGAATACATTTGAAGAAATTCCATCAAGTCTCAAGACATTGACAAAAAAAAAAATAAAAATAAAAAAAAATCTGTGATGTACACTAAGAGGACAGTAAAGTTCTAGCAAACTACTAAATTTGTTATTAAATGTACTGAAATAATACCAAAAAAATAAAATCCCAAGCTTGCGCCAACGTTGGGAAATAACTACGGCCAAGCGTTTATTGGTGTTATCATTTCGACAACATGGCAGTACAGTGAAAGGTAAAAATCCGACGCATTGCCAGTACATGCACTACCGCCTCCAATACCGGGCCAACATTGTGCCGTTTGTATTTTTCTACCTGGGCCCAGGTAGAAATTGCCGACGTTGCAACAAAAATTGTACTGGGAGAGCACTGTTTTTACGAATTGGCGGTACTACTTAAAACGTGCCTTGCCAGTACTGTTTTCTGAAAATTAACGAGCTTTTTTTAATATATTAAAATTAACAATTTTATAAATTTTATGTATTTTTGCATCTATTACACAATTACCATTATTTTCTTGTAAAGTTTTGACAAAATGTGTGATGTACACTAAAAGGACAGTAAATTACTAGCAAACTACTAAATTTGTTATTAAATGTACTGGGATAATACCAAAAAAATAAAATCCCAAGCCTGCGCCAATGTTGGGAAATAACTGCGGCCAAGCGTTTATTGGTGTTATCATTTCGACAACATGCCAGTACAGTGAAAGTTGAAAATCCGACGCATTGCCAGTACATGTACTACCGTCTCCAATACCGGGCCGACAGTGTGCCGTTTGTATTTTTCTACCTGGGTAGTTTTTGTACAAAACAAGTTTTTGCTTATTTTTTACGTATACGCTTTGACAAGTAAAGACTATCAAGAGCCAAAAAGTTTTTCAAAACTTCTTGTATTTACTTATCAAATTCGAAACAATATTTAAAACAAAAACCAAAAGTCTTTAAAAACTGTTAATTTTGTGTTGCAGTGTAATAATGTATTTAGACTGGGCAGAAAGTAGTAGTTTTTGGCCATTTTTAGTTTTTGATCCGAAAACTACAAAATTAATTTAGTTTTTCCATACAATTTCCATACAAACTGAAAACCAGATTCTACCTGGGTTTTGCCAAAAACCAAGTAAAAGAATCTGAAATTTGTATTCTTAGTTTTCTTAATTTAACAATAAAAACGTAAAGAAAAGTGTTTAATAAAAAAAAATGATGTGGCAAAGAAAAATTAAATAACCAGTGTAAATGAATGGTTTAACCTGGTTATTTAGTTTTTCCTTTAGATCCCACGTCATTGCGGACTCACCCGGTTGAGGCGGCCCGGTTCCTGGGTCTGGATCTAGACGAGTCAGCTGAACTGTAAGAAGAAGAAGATTAACAAACACTACATACATTTAACCGTTATACCGTTTAATCTCTTTTTTAGCGGTTACGGGTTTTCACCGGTTACGGTATCATCCATGATTTTCAGTTTATTTGTTGTTATTTTATTTAGCTTTTTATTTTTCATGCATGAAACTATTCTAAACAATATGATTCCCTAATAAATTCAAAACCCACGTAAGTTAATTACAAAACAAAAAAACTATTTTATCGCAATATTTTAGGTACAATCTGTTTACACCACAAATCCTGTGCCATATTGGAAATCTGCTTTATATACGGCAGTGCCATCACGTTCATTCTTTCCCAGAGGTTTTCTATGGGATGAAGGTTTCCATGGCTTATTAATCTCATCCTGGGACATTGATATCGAACTAGATATTATAAGTCATTGGTTTGATTTGTTAAACATCGAGGGATGGATACCAAGAGAACAAATACTGGGTGTAGAAGCATTAGCCAAAGTTCCTGATGAATTTGTGATACAACACAATACGAATGCAAATCCTCCTACATTTTTGTTATCATTAAAGAGAATAATAAAATATCATAAACAGGAGCTGTCGCTAAAAGGCAGATTAGATGCATTAGAACGTATATATCCACGTTTGCAAGCTTGGTTTTCGTGGTATAATACAACACAAAGAGGTGATATGGCTGGCACATACCAATGGCGTGGTCGTGATGCTACAACAGAACGTGAATTAAATCCCAAAACTCTTTCTTCAGGTTTAGATGATTTTCCCAGAGCTTCTCATCCCACAAAAAAAGAACGACACATTGACATTAGGTGTTGGATGGCATTTGCCGCCAGTGTTATGTATGAACTTTCGACTATATTGGGAAAAGATGATCATAAATATTATGAAACGGCTGGTTATTTGAAAGATAACACAATATTAAATGAACAACATTTAAGTCCATACACAGAAACTTATGCAGATTGGGGTCTCCATACGGACTCGGTGGTGCTTAAAAGACCTCAATTGACACAGAAAAATATACAACGTGGTTATCAACAGCAACAACAACAGCAAATGGAAATGTTGAGGGTTACTCTTAAACAACCAGACTATAAATTTGTAGATTCCACATTTGGTTATGTCAATATATTCCCATTTCTTTTGGAAATACTTGATCATGATTCGCCTTATTTGGGTAAACTGTTGACTGATATAAGAGATCCTCGAAAACTATGGTCACCCTATGGTTTACGTTCTCTGTCAAAATCATCACCTTTGTATTTAAAACGCAATACTGAACATGACCCTCCATATTGGAGAGGTCCTGTATGGATTAATATCAATTATTTGGCTGTTAAAGCATTACATCATTATGGCATGATTGAAGGTCCTTATGCATCATTGGCCCGCGATATTTATGCAGAATTAAGAGAAAATTTAATCAATAACATATTTAAAGAATTCCAACGTACGGGTTATCTATGGGAACAATATGATGATACTAGTGGTCATGGGAAGGGCTGTTATCCATTTACTGGTTGGAGTTCGTTGGTCGTTTTAATGATGTCCGAACAATATTAAGTAATTGTAGCAATATTACATATTAGAAAAATTGTAAAAAAATATCCTTTGTTTTAAGCCAAAAGGAATTTTAATGATCATCATATAAGTTAGTCAATTTGATTGTCTTAATTTTAAAACTGTCGTAATCTAATGTTCTTTGTAGATAAAATAAATAAAAAAAATGGGGAAAAAAATAAATATGTAGTAGATGTATATTAATTCGATTTAATACCAATGTAAGTATTTTTACAAACTTCTAAGGAGTGAGATCATAAAAATGTTAACACACATTTTTTCCTATAACTTTGGTTTAAAGCTTCTCATATTTTTTTTCTGGGCAGTTTACATTTTAAAAATATGTCTGTTAATAAATTGATTTACATCATGAGTTTTAATTAGCAATTTTTTACAGAATGGACGATGAAAGAAAAGTGCGTTCAAAAATAATTAAATATTTTCAACAAAACAAAACATGGACAAACAAAAAAATCGCCAAAGAAACTAATGTATGCCGCCAAACAGTTTCAAAAGTTAGTGAGTTGTATTGTGAGCCATATTTGGCCCTATGGGCTTGGTTTGAAATTGTAAATAAAATAAAATTAAATTAAATTAAAAAGGTATCTGGAACACTTAACAATTGAAAGGAAGCCAGGAACAGGAACAACGACTGGTTATCGTAACATTGGTAAGGCATATAAAGTTAAAAGCATCCTTTAGAGAGTTCCTAACACATCTGGCAGAAAAACAGCTCGTTTAGCCCAATGCTCGGACTTTTTTGTACGTAAAGTGAAACGTAAGGTAGGACTACAAAGTTCAAAAAGTTCCCGATAGAAACGCTTTTAAAAATTTGGAGGCCAAAACCAGAGCTCGAAAATTGAAATCAAATTTTATACAAAAATACAACTGTTGTGTAATGGACGACGAAACTCATGCCTGGCTGATTTTTCGCAGCTCCCTGGTCAAGAATTTGATGTTTCCGATGTTCGAGGAAATGTTGCGGAAAAATTTAGATCGAAGCAAACGAAATTCCCTAAAAAATTCCTAGTATGGCAAGCCATATGTAGCTGCGGCCAAAGAAGCCAGTCATTTGTGACATCTGGCTCTATAAACAGCGAAATTTATATCAAGGAGTGTTTGCAGAAGAGACTTCTTCCATTTTTGAGTCAGCACAATGTATCGACTTACTTTTGGTCCGATTTAGCATCTTGTCACTACAGCAAGAAAGCGCTGGAGTGGTATAATGATAATAATGTAGTTTTTGTACCAATAGAGGCAAATCCACCAAACTGCCCGGAGCTCAGGCCAGTGGAGAGATATTGGGCTCTTGTTAAAAGAGAATTAAAGGGCACAAAAAAGGTCTCCCATGACATGCAAGATTTCAAACGTAGATGGACCACCTGCTCTAAAAAGGTGACAGAAACTACAATAAAAGCCTTAATGGGAGGGTTTCCGGAAAAAGTGGATAACTTTGTTCGTAGTGGTTAGAATTCCATGTGGTTTTTTTGTTTGATTTTGTATTAAATTTCATTTAATAAAAATTTGGTTTGAAGTCTTATAATTCAGTGGTTTGTTTTTTATTTAACTTTATGTGTGTTAACATTTTTATGATCTCACTCCTTATTATAAATTTAAGTATGTGTATTGAGCACAGTTGGGAGTAATTAATCTTTTTGTAATGATCATTACTCATTTTCATAACTATTACAAATACCAAACAAGAAGACGTAACTACACTAAAGTCATTAGATGTACAACCAATAACGCCACAAAAATTAAAACATCCATGTTATGTTAGTAAATTTTTCAAGCTTTTTTAATAAAAATACTTGTTTATATTTTAATTAATTTTTTTTTAATCTAAATGTTTATATTTTATTAAAAAAAAAAAGGATTTATGTTATTCATTTTTAAACTAAAAAAAATACATGTATTTTTAATACAGATATTTAAGGAAATTTAAATGAAAAAAAAAATTGTCACAATACGGGTAATTACCCAAATCGCGGGTAACTTTTGCCTTCATGGATATTGCGCGGGCAAATTCTTTCATGCGTAGTTTTTGGGTAATCGGATAAATTACACAATTAAAAAAGAATTCAATGCATGAATTGGGTAAATGATATTTTCAGATTTTTTAGTTAATTGAATAAAGTAAAACTAACTCCGACAGTTCCATTTTCAAATGAAGTGAATTTGATTTTTCAGATAATTCATTAAAAAAAATTAGAAGTTCTGCTTTAATTTATTATACACAGAGAAAACCAATTCATTGTGACAACCGAATTTCTTGCCAACTGAATGGTTTGGTGGCAGTAACCGAATTATTGGCTGTTGCAATCTATTGTATTCCTAACATAATTTAAATATATTATTTCAACCGAAATTCTATTGTATTCACCGAATTTCTGTTGCCACAAACAAATATATCGGTAGATACAACCAAACCAATCGGTTGGCAAAAAATTCGGTTGCCACAATGAATCTCTTTTCTCTGTGTAGTCCTTTAATCATACTCATTCCATGCTACTCTTACGTACTCAACTGGTTCTCTTTTTTTTTTTGTTCACAAGCTGTCTCCAACTCGATTTACAACCAAAGAGTAAATATTACCTTATTTAAAAGAATTTTTGTATGAAATTGCAGAAATTTGGTTTGAAAGTACAGAAATTGGTTTAATGTGCAGAAATGTCAGAAATATGTGCTGCAATATAAAAGCTCTGTTCCACGTATGTTACCGCGGGTACCCGCGGGAACCCAATCTTACCAAGAAGCGTTTCTATTGTTAAAAATTGGGTAAATGAGAGCGTTGATGAGAGAATAATTTGTTTCTCTTTTTACCAGAAGTTACCCGTACTTTTTTTGCGGGTAAAATGGTAAAACTGTCAAATCACTAGTTGTTTATAAATCAGCTGTTTTAAATTTGTAAACATAAGGTGTGTTTGGGTACTTTTCCAGTAAAATCCAGTAAAAATTGCTCAGTAACAAATTTACAGAGAGTGAGGCAAAATTTACTCTCAAAAAGAAAAATATCTAAAAATGTACGCAAACAGAAAAATTGTAAAGCATTAAACACATAGACGACTGCAGCTACACGACTACAAATGCTGCTGGCTGCAATTGTAGTCGTGTAGTCAGCTACTTAATTTTTTTGAAAACGACAGCAACATGTAAACAGATAATCCTAAATATTTGACATTTTGATAAATGTTAATCTTTTTTGGTTTGTGCTTCTAAAATAATGGCTGAGGAATATTTTGTTAATTTTGTAAGATCCATTTTTTTTTACAAAACATCACAATAAAGTTATTTCCAAATATAAATTAATGAAACCTTCAAACAATTGTAAAATATAAACAGCTGTTTCTTCAGTGTTCCCAAAACGGTGATTTTCTAGTCAGAACTAGCGATTTTATTTCGCCTCTAGCGGGAAAAATTGTCCTGTTTTACATATTTTGTTATATTGTCAACACTATTTTTGTTTTGTAGCCAACAAAAATAGAAATTATCCTAAGTTGACTACAGCGGCAAAAGTAGTCGTGTAGCCGTGTAGCTGTGTTGGTGTCAAAATAATCGTTTTCATATAAACGTGTGTATTTTATTTTTGACAGGCTGTAGTCGTGTAGCTGCAGTCGTCTATGTGTTTAATGCTTAAAGCTGCCTACACACTAGGGAGCATACTTAAAAAAAGAGAGCATTTTTTGTGAATGTGTGAGTGCGTTTGTGTGTGTGTGCGTGTTGAGAGCGTGCATTTCGTGTTTACAAAATTTTTTGATATTTTTTGTTCCCTCAACCATGTTCCCTAGTGTGTAGGCAGCTTAAGAATTAGTAAAATAATGCTGCCAACTTCTTCCCTAAAAATATCGCTAAATCAAACTAAAAAATCACTAGAAAATATCTAAATTATAAATTACACCAGTCTGATTAAGACCCAACTAATGTTTGGATTCGAAATTTGAATGGGTTAAAATGGGACTTGTGTCAAAATTTTCTATAAAATTATAAAAGAAGAGAAAATCGTAAATATAGCCCATATGGGCGATAGGTCCAAATATGGACCGATTCTATCTAGAATCTATCGGCTTTTTTCTCTGGACCTTGTGCGTCAGCAAACCAAATTTCGTTGAAATATCTTAATATTTGCGACCTGCAGCGTGTAACCAAGCCAATTTTGGGGGACCCTTACATGGGCACTAGGTCTAAACATGGACCGGTGTTAACCAAAATTAATAGGCTTCGTCCTTGGGCCGACATAGGTCGGTGTACCAAATTTCATCAATATATCTTAATATTTGCGACCTGCAGCGTATAAACAATATAATTTTGGGGGGACCTTTATATGGGCACTAGGTCTAAACATGGACCGATGTTAACCAAAATCAATAGGCTTCGTCCTTGGGCCAACATAGGTCTGTGTACCAAATTTCATCAAAATATCTTAATATTTGCGACCCGCAGTGTATAAACAATATAATTTTGGGGGGACCCTTGGGCCGACATAAGTCGGTGTCGGTGCATGGACAGACAGACAGACGGACGGAGGGACGGACGGACATCGTTAAATCGAAATAAAAAAAATTCTGAGCCGATCGGTATACTATAAGGTGGGTCTACGACCATTATTTTTTGGTGTTACAAACATCAGCACAAACTTATAATACCCTCTCCACGTAGTGGTGTAGGGTATAACTAATGGAGAAATTAGTCCTTTACTTACAACAGTAAAAATTAGAAGAAACAAGTAAAATATACTCGGTCAAGACCGACCATATGATACCCTACACCAATATTTGTCATAAGTTTGGGTTCGAAATTTTAATTCGTTGAAATGGACTTGTGTCCAAAATTATCTCAAAAATTTTTTTTAATGACTAGGTCTAAAAATGTACCTTTCTAAATCAAAATCAATACTTTTTGTAGTTGGGCTAATGAGTATATGTACTAAATTTCTTATTATCTTTCGACTTGTAGACTGCGAACAAGAAAATATGATTTTGAGTAGATCTGAGTACTATAAGGATGGTCTTTGACAAATATTTTTCGGGGTTACAACAAACGTTAGCACAAACTTTTATGAATACGCTGACCAAGTTGTGGTGTAAGGTACAAAAAGATTAAGTAAAAAGAGAATAATAGGGTATTTACATTGAGTTTATATTTGTAATCTTAAACGATATTCACACCTAAATCTTAAACACGTGTTTAGCTAAAACGAGTGTAAAAGATTAAAGAACTGTTGTAGTAGAATAAAGAGCTAAAATACATGTTTTAGCTAAACACGTGTTTAAGAATTAGGTGTGAATGCAGCCTTACAGACTATTATTTTAATATTTTTTATACTCTTAGGCTTAGTAGATTAGGATGTAGATTATCTTTAAACTCAGTTTAACGCAGTTTGTAACTGGAATACCGTTACTAAAATTCGGTTTATTTCAATAAAGACCAAAATCCTCTAATCGAGAAAAAGTTGTTCCGGCAAATTTTTATTTATAAACTTGGATATGGCTGACATAATTCGTTTTCGGTTTAACTAAACCAAGTTTTACTGACATCCCAAAAACTCGGCCTTAATCGGTTACAGTTCGATATTTCGAGATTTCAATGTTCACCACTCTTAAAAAACAAGTTGGAGGTTTTTTTGTTTCAAAAACGCTTAAGTCGCATCTATACCTGCATGCAAATCTCGGGATTTTGGTATTCAACCAATAAAATCTAATAGACGTTCGATTTTAAAAAAAATATATTTAACTCACAGCTGTATTCATAATAAATAGTTAGTAGCTCCTTATACATCACGCACAACTAGCTTTTAACTAGAATGTTTTTTAGACCTAGCAGCATATTAGCATAGAGTTTATTCATAATAACACTGCATGACAAAATCTTGACTTTTAAAAATTAATAGAGCTCTGGCCATCAATTCTATGTATTTCGGACATGCTGATTACAATGGCGTACTTTATTTTTCGATCTAAGGTACAGATTTTTCGCTAAATGTCTTTAAAGTTTGGCGGTTTTCCATTTAGTTTTTTATACACAAAAATTTTCAAATGCAGTCATTAAAATAGCACCAACATGCAAAAATTCTTAAAAAATAAATATCAGGGTTGGCAGGCAATACCGCTAAAATACCGTTATCGATTCAAAACCCTTTCAACTGACTACCGTTACCCCTAATATACCGTTACCGAAATAACCGAAATACCATTATCCCTAAAATACCGTTACCGAAATAACTCAAATACCGTTATCCTTAAAATACCGATACCGAAATAAATGAAATATCGATACCCTTAAACTACCATAACCGAAATAAATGAAATACCGTTACCTTTAAAATACCGTTACCGTTATTTTTAATTTTCTATTTTTGGTAATTGCACATGATTATTTAGTATTTTTCGTACATTAAGATTGTAGATTGGTTCTGTTTATACCCTACACCACTACGTGGAGAGGGTATTATAAGTTTGTGCTGATGTTTGTAACACCAAAAAATATTCCCTAATTCCCTTTTTTGAACTGAATTTATATTTTGGCAATGAATTCCCTGACCAAACTTAAGGACTTGAATGAATTCCTTTTTTTTCATTCGATTTATATTAAAGGAATTCATTCATTTTTTTCTAATGCCTTCATAAAATTTTATGAATTCATTCAACAAGGAATTCATTCAATTCTAGTTAATTCAACTTTTGGTAAAGGAATTCATTCAATTCTAGTTAATTCAACTTTTGGTCAAGGAATTCATTCAATTCGAGTTAATTCAACTTTTGATCAAGGAATTCATTCAATTCTAGTTAATTCAACTTTTGGTCAAGAAATTCATTCAAGTTAATTCAACTTTTGGTCAAGGAATTCATTCAATTCTAGTTAATTCAACTTTTAGTCAAGGAATTAAATTTATTTCGTTTAATTCCCTAAGGAATTAAATTTTTTTCGTTTAATTCCCTAGGAATTAAATTTTTTTCGTTTAATTCCCTGAATTAAGTTTTCAATTCCTAGGGAATTAAACAAAAAAATTTAATTCCTAGGGAATTAAACAAAATAAATTTAATTCCTTGACTAAAAGTTGAATTAACTAGAATTGAATGAATTCCTTGACTAAAAGTTGAATCAACTAGAATTGAATGAATTCCTTGAACAAAAGTTGAATTAACTAGAATTGAATGAATTCCTTGATCAAAAGTTGAATTAAGTGCAGAGTTGAATGAATTCCTTAGCCAAAAGTTGAATCAACTAGAATTGAATGAATTCCTTGACTTCAAATTGAATTAAATAGTTTTGAATGAATTCTTTAGTGAATGAATTATTTAATTTTAATTCTTTACGCTTTGGTCAGGGAATTCATTCTATAAATTTTAATTCTTTGAATTCATTCACAGGAATTAATTCCTGCTTATGTCTTATTGATGAATTCATTCCTTGAATTAAAGAATTGAATTAAATTTTTGGGAATTCATTCCAAAAAGGAATAATTCTTTAAAGCTCTGCCCACCTTATAGTCAGAGCTTTGAAGAATTAATTCCTTTTTGAATGAATTCCCTACCAATCGAATTCAATTTTCTCTAGAATTGAACGGAAAAAAAGTGAATTAATTCCTTACTGAATTAATTCACCACTGAATTCATTCAATTTCATTTTCATTCAGTGAATTAAAAAAAAATAAAATTACATTCAGTGAATTAAAAAAAAAATAATAAGTTCACTGAATTGAAAAAAAATAAAATAAGTTCACTGAATTAAAAAAAAATAAAATAAGTTCACTGAATTCAAAGCCTGCTTTCTGCCGTTCAGTAGAAGAAAACAATAATGTACAAATAAAATTTTTAAATAAGCAATTTTACAGCGTGTGCTAGTAACAAATTAGAAACCGGATGCTATTTATCAACCTACATGATTCAAAAATAAAGGATTTTACTATTAAAAATAAAAACTTTACAGATACAGTAGACGCTCGCAAATTAGAGCTTTCAGTAATTCGAACGTCCAGAAATTAGAATCAATGTTTGCAATACATTAAACGCTCTGAAATTCGAATTTAAAATTCTAATTTCTGAGCGTTTTTTTTTTTTGTTTGGTTATATGAATACACAGGAAATCCCCAATTTATTTTTATTCTGTTTGAATAAAGTAAAACTAAAAAGGGGAATCACCAAATTATATATGTTTTTCCCTATTTGTTTTTTTTTTTTTGGCTAGTTTATTTGTGAAATTTGATACGCGTGTACATATTATTTGGCAGTCTCTATTAAATAGTGAAAGTGTATCATTTAAAATGTTAAATAAACGTAAAAAAAACACTTTATCATTGGAAACGAAACGAAAAAAAAGTCCAGAAATTAGAATAATTCAGAAATTAGAATTGCCTCAAAAACAAAGCGGTTCTAATTTGCGAGCGTCTACTGTATAGATAAATTTGGAAAAAAATATAACTATATAACTAGTTTGAAAAATTAATAGTTATATTTTTTTTTCCAAATTTATCTATATCTGTAAAGTTTTTATTTTTAATAGTAAAAGGCTTTATTTTTGAATCATGTAGGTTGATAAATAGCATCCGGTTTCTAATTTGTTACTAGCACACGCTGTAAAATTGCTTATTTAAAAATTTTATTTGTACATTATTGTTTTCTTCTACTGAACGGCAGAAAACAGGCTTTGAATTCAATGAACTTATTTTATTTTTTTTAATTCAGTGAACTTATTTTATTTTTTTTCAATTCAGTGAATTTATATTTTTTTTTTTAATTCACTGAATGTAATTTTATTTTTTTTTAATTCACTGAATGAAAATGAAATTGAATGAATTCAGTGGTGAATTAATTCAGTAAGGAATTAATTCACTTTTTTTCCGTTCGATTTATAAAATTGAACGCGTTCACCAGTGAATTAATTCATTTGATTTAATAAAAAGAACTATTGCAATTGAATTAATTCGTAACAAAATAAATCGAACGAAAGCAAATATGAATTAATTCCATTCAATATATAGTGCTTAGTGAATTAATTCATCGAATTTTTAATTCAGAATTGAAAAATTGAATTAAGGAATTAATTCTTCAAAGCTCTGCTTATAGTATACTGATCGGCTCAGAATTTTTTATTATTTCGATTTAACGATGTCCGTCCGTCTGTCTGTCTGTCCATGCATTCTTGTGCGCACTCTACAGGTCGCAAATATTAAGATATTTTGACGAAATTTGGTACACCGACTTACGTCGGCCCAAGGTCCATGTTTAGACCTAGTGCCCATATAAGGGTACCCCCAAAATTTTCTTTTTTACACGCTGCAGATCGCAAATACGAAGATATTTCAATGAAATTTGGTACACAGACCTATGTCGGCCCAAGAACGGAGCCTATTGATTTTGGTTGAAATCGGTCCATGTTTAGACCTAGTGCCCATATTAGGGTACCCCCCAAAATTGTATTTTTTACACGCTGCGGGTCGCAAATACGAAGATATTTTAATGAAATTTGGTACACAGACCTATGTCGGCCCAAGAACGAAGCCTATTGATTTTGGTTAAAATCGGTCCATGTTTAGACCTAGTGATCATATAAGGGTCCCCCCAAAATTGGCTTTGTTACACGCTGCAGGTCGCAAATACGAAGATATTTCAATGAAATTTGGTTCGCTGACTTACATGGTCCCAAGAAAAAAGCCTATTGATTCTAGATAGGATTGGTCCATATTTGGACCTATCGCCCATATAGGCTATATTTCCGATTTTCTCTTTATGATTTTATAGAAAATTTTGACACAAGTCCGTTTTAACCCATTCAAATTTCAGATCCAAACATTAGTTGGCTTTAAGTCAGACTGGTGTAGGGTATTATATAGTCGGCATGCCGGACTTTAACCTTTTTACCCGTTTGTATTTTTTGTATTTTGTAAAAAAATTGCGGGATGCATCGAAATAACAGACTACCGTTATCCTTAAAATACCGTTACCGAAATAACTGAAATACCGTTAACCTTAAAATACCGTTACCGAAATAACTAAAAAACCGTTATTCTTAAAATACCGATACCGAAATAGCGTTACCCTTAAAATACCGTTACCGAAATAATCTAAAATAGCATTACCCTTACCTATAACCGCATCGTTTTGGTTACCATTCATGTTAAATATTGATTTAATAATTGAAATAAATGTAAAAAAACTAAAGGTAAAATAATTTATTATTGTTATTAATAAATTTCAATAAAAATTTTATTAAAAACGTCCGCGGAGTGCAAACTTTAATGCGAATCATAAGAGTTAGTTAATTTAATAACGATTCACATAAAACTATGTTCAATATTATTGCTTGTTTAACAAAAAAAAATATTACTAGTTTTTGATGGAAAAAATTTTTCAAGCAAAATCTGGTAAAATTTCCCCCTAAATTTTTTACTAGTTCTTACTATTTTTTTTTTTTTTTATACTCGAACGGATTTTTGAGTAAAACTGTTAAAAATGGTAAAGCTAGTAAAAAATAGCATGTAAACAAACACAATATGAATTTTTTGTGTTGAAATGTAGGCACAGGACCTGTATTCATATTTAGGCTTAAAATTTGATGCATAAAACTTGATATTAAAACCACTGTTCGCGTTTTATATGAATTTTTACTGTTTTTTAAGGTTTTAGCCAATTGAATCGCTTAAAGCAAAATCAGCCTTAACAAATGATATGGCTTAGTAAAGAAGCAATTAAAAGGAAAATATTTCACCAAACAAATGTATTCATCTATAGCGGCCTTTTGTATATAGAAAACTTAATGGAAAACCGCCAAACTTTCAAGACATTTAGCGAAAAATCTGTACCTTAGATCGAAAAATAAAGCACTAAAAAATGGAAAATATGCGCCTAAAAATACAGCTAAAAAAGAAAAATATTCATTAAAAACATAAAAATTATGCACTAAAAACGATTATTTTTGTAAAAATAACACACTTTAAACTAGTGTTTCCAAACCGATTAACCGAAAAACCGGTTTTTGTTCATATTTCGGTTTTTTTGCAAACCGGCTAAACGAAAGTCTTAAATCTTGGTTAACCTAAAAACGGTTCATTTTGAAATTTTAACCGTTTTTTTTATTTTGTTATTTTTAACTTAAAATCCTTACAAAAATTAAGAAACATAGGTGGCGAATTGCTAAAAAATTAATTAATAAATTTCTAATTAATTAATTAATAAAAAGGTCGAAAAAACAATTTTTATTTTTTGAATAAAAATTAAAACCCAACATTTTGACAACACTCGCAGTACGGAGAAATGTTTTTTGCCCCTTCCTTGTAATTGACAAAGAAGTAGTAAAAATAAAATTTGTATTTTATTTTTACCGATGGTACGAAATACAAAAACAAAAACTTTCATAATATTTTTATTGTTGGTTATGTCTTTGCAGAGACTTCGAAAACATATTTTATTGTTTACTCCATTCTCATTTCGTTGATGTAGTAGACTACGTTTAATATGAAATTTTGATGTTTCAATTTGCATTGCACTATTGCCACCACTTTCTAAAGAAAACTGAAGAAGGGGACTTGGAAAATCCCCGAAACGATCGTCTTTTCATTCCTGAAAGTGTTAGAGGTTTTTGAAAGCAAAAACTCTGTGAAGTATTTGTTAGGAGAATATCCTGATGAAGAAAAATAGCAGTTTTTGGAAAAAAAGTACTTATTATGTTAATTCATAATAAGGAAATTGGCCTCGAACTGAATTAATAAATTTCTAATTAAAAAATGTTGGTTTATACAAATTCAAACTCAAAATCTTGCGGATGTCAAAAATTAATATAAAAAATTTTGTGTTTAATACCCAAATTATTTATTTAAATATTCTTGTTCAAAAATTCAGAAGAAACAAATTTTTAGATTTCTTGGCCCTTTCCTACAAGGAAGATCTGATGTGTGATTCACTCCATTTAAATGCAATTTTGATACATATGAAAATAAGAAACATATGTTTTTATCGGACCATTTTCACTTTAAATGGTTAACAGGAGTAATAAAAATTACATTTTCTTATTTTTTGGATTTTTTTATGTTTCTTGGAAACAACTACTACGAATATAAAAAGTTTTCAAATAAAAAAAATTTGAACACATTTAAACTTATTTTTACTTCTTAAATATCAACTTCGGCCGACAAGATTAGGACCGAAAATTTCATAATTTTGTCTTCCCAATCATATATAGAAATTTCACCGAATTCTACCGAAACTTCTAAACCTTGTTAGATGAATCAATTAAAATATAAAATATTGATCCTGAAGAATAACGGTCAGATTTTAATGTACATATTCAATATAAAACCTCTCATACGTTGAAAAGTTATATATTCCGACAATTTTCAATAAGAATGCTCAGGTTTTGATAAATTTGTTCTCCTGAAAAACTCTGAGAATATATTTGTCACTGTTACCGTTTTCTAAACAAAATTTGTCACTTTTTTTTATTTAATTTTCATTTTTGGTGTTTTTTACTGTGTTTTATTTTTGGTCGGTTAACCGGTTTCACCGGTTTTTCACAAACGGTTAACCGAAATCCGGTTTTTTGAAATGGTCCATTTTCGGTTATCCGACAAACCGGTTTTCAAAAAAGTCGGTTTTTTGGAAACACAATACAAATAGACTAGAAATTTTTATATTTTTTTAAAAATTATAAAATGCTCCTAAAAACTAAAAATATGCATTATAAAGGAACCAAATATGCATTTAAAGTCAAAATATGCAAAAACATGCATTTTTGTCAAAATATGTAACTACAAGTCGATGGCATTTTGTTCTAAATTTGACGGTTCGGATATGTATTTAGGCTATATTTGCTTTTGACTATCGAGAAAACACATGCACTTGCATGAAATTCCTTGCCCTAGTAATCAGCATGTCCGAACTGATAGTCAGATCTCCATTCATTTTTTGAGTGTCATGCAGTGTAATTATTTATATTATTTTAATTATTATAATTATTTATCACACCGATTAAGGTTGCGTTTACACTTGCATCGAAATGCCAAAATTTTGATATTCACCACTTTGAAAAAACAGTAAAGATACGCATTTAAACTTACATTTTTTGTGTTTATTCGAACAAATTATGCGTCCTTTATTCAAAAATTGAACGTCTAGAAGATTTTCTTAATTGTTTTTTTCAGAGTGGTGAATATCGAAATTTCGAAATTTTGATCTAAAGCACCGTAAGTTGTTTGAGTTTCACGTGAAAAAAACTTTTATACTCCATATAAAAAAACTAATTTTTCTCGACAATCAATTTCACGTGAAAATTGTGTAGACTTTGTTTTCACGTAAATTTAATATACAAGACTATTATTTTTCTTGGGAAAAAGTGACATTTTGTGTTTATTGTGATTGTGTCTTTGTTATAAAATTAAAAAATTGTTATTTTTTATAAATTAAATTACAATTTGAGGCCTTTAAAGTTCGAGTGAAATTTTTCCACGTGAAAAACAACTTACGGTGCTTAAGTGTAAAAGGCACCTTAGTGTTTTTATAACAAAAAAACGATATAATATTTTTCAACAATTTAAATCTTTATAAACGTGACCAAAGTCACTGAAATTTTAGGTCTTTTTTATATTTGCAACATTTAACATTTTTGGCAGATTATAGGATAATCAGCCAAATTATTAAATTATTTTGTATTATCTCGCATTTCTAAAAGATTATTGGCATAGTCAGCCATAATATTGTTTAAAAATGACTATGTTTGCAATTTAAATACCCTATAGGTTAACACAGTCATGAGATTTTAAAACTAGAGAGATAGAAAAACTTAAATATTATTATAAAATTAATCTTGCTTATTTCTAAAAGGTGGAAAACGATCCAATAAGGCATGAAATATACTACCGGGTATACGCTGGTGTTCATTAATTAAAACTTCTAAAGCTTGAGCCACCTAGAACGGAAGCATAGAAAACAATACAATTTATTTTACATTAATAAAATTTCTAAGGAACAAAAAAAACTCACCTTTATTTGAAGTTCTTCAGGTGTTAAAGAAGCATCATATTCTATGGGTTTGCCCAAATATGTGCGAAATTTAACTGGAAATCCCCCATATATAGGATAAACTGGTATCCTTATAGTATTATATAGTTTTATGAAAAATTTGCGAAATATACCCAATTGTCGGAAACCTTCACGTACATTTTGTGTAAAACACGGTATTATGGGGGCTTTGGCTTCCAAAGCTACTTTAGCAAAACCAGTACGATTACGCCATAACAATTCATAGTAATTATCACCAAATTGGGCCTCATAAACACCACCCGGTGATATTGCCAATAAATTACCATCTTTCAATATATTCACACATGATTGCACAGTACCGGGACTTATATGGAATGCTTCAGATATTGTTCCCCAACCAGGTAATTTAAATAGAAAGCGATCCCCTATGGTATAAATCAGTTGACCTCTTTGTAATAGCATGCGAGAATTTAGATAATACATGTCTATAGGTATGGCACCATGATAATAAACAATTAAAGCAGGACCCTCACGTGGTATGTTATTCATGCCAATCACCTCATAACCGTGATAGATACGTGCATGGGCATCCCATATAGCAGCCACAAGTTTACGACCAAATTCCCAAAAATTACGATCAGTACGTACTGATCGTAATATTACTTCTCTGCAAAGAAAACAATAAAAAAAACAAATGAATCATTAATTCTTAAAACTTGAAATTGAAACTTATATATTTGAATCTTGTATCTATTGGATTTTTTTTCTGTATTTCCAGTTTTTTTTTAAATCGGTTTTTGGAAAAGGGCGATTTTTAAATTATTCGAGAATCCGGTTTTGCATTTTTGGCCATTTTTAGTTTTTGAACCGAAAATCACAAAATTAATTTAGTTTTTCCTTATAATTTTCATACAAACTGAAAACCAGATTCTACCTGGTGTATGCCAAAAAAATAAATATATCTGAAATGTGCATTTTTGATACACCCGGTATCATTTTTAGTTAACTTTCGATGCACCCTACAAAAACCAACTGGTTTTTACTCAGTCTAAATTCAGTATAAGGTGAAAATTTCAAACAAATTTGTTTAATAATTATACAAAATACATATGTGTATTTAGGGCAGTGATGCCCACAAAGAGAAATGAGAATGTATTAGTTATGTTAAAAAAAAAATAATGTATTGGTAACTATTGCACCGTTGTCGTTCGAGTTGTGTACGTGTAAAAAGCCGATTAATCTTCGTCGTTCTAACAAGTGTTTGGGCGACACTGATTTAGGGTCATATGCATAATATCTTTTAAAATATATGTGTCTTATAAAACTAATTTTTCATATAAAATTAATTTTATAAATGTGTTATAAGCAGGGCAGCGACTTTCATGCACTTAAAAATTTAAAATATGCAGTAAAAAATGCAAAATATGCACTTAAATGGAAATATGCAATAAAAACCAAAAAATATGCACTAAAGATCCAAAAATAAATGTTTAAAACCAAAAATTAAATCCAATATAATCGTCTAAAGTAGATGACAACTTGATGTTTTCCTTATAGTTAAGTACTGCGTTAAGGTTTGCAAATTTTTCTTTTCCTTATTTTTCATTAAATCTTATTTTTAGTTAAAAAAAATATGCAAAAATATGCAAGTTAATGAAAAAATATGCAATAAAAATCATAAAATATGCAAAAAAAAACAAAAATATGCACTTAAATGCAAAATATGCATAAATATGCATTTATAACAAAATATGCATTTATAAAAAAATATGCTTTTATAAAAAAATATGCAAAAATATGCAACAACAAATCGATGCCATTTTGTTGCAAATTCTTTGCTTCGGAAAAGTATTTTGTCAAAATCAAATTTGGATTAACGAGTACAAACATGCATTTGCATGAAAGTCGCTGCCCTGGTTATAAGGTTTTCAAATTATTATGAATAGGCACTTTAGTATTTGTTCCCTCCTTAGATAGGGTTTACTCACTTTTGTCGTTCCTATAACATACATTAGATTACTATGGGCAAAATAATTTTTTCGACAAAAATGTTGAAATTCTTTCAAGAAACTTTTTTTTGCGGAATTCCACATTTAAAAGTTATATTTTTTTGACAATAAGTTTAGTAGGAATGATCTAAAAGTGTAGTCCTAAATGCATATAAGTTTCATTTTGAAAAAGGAGTAAAAGGAATTTTCATTTACAATTACATGTAAAATTTTCAATTATTTGTAATTACATGTAATTGAAAGTGATTTCAATTCCAAATTTCAGTTACATTTTCAATTACATTTAGAATTAGAAAATGCTTTTTGTTTAAAATTTTGCAAAACAAAGATGGCTGGGAAAGGCGTGGCCAAGCATAAAAAGAATACGTCGTATAGGAAAATCTTCCACCACAATTTTGCAACAATTGCAGACCAAGTAAAAAATCATTTTTGTTTTTCATGGAGTTTAATAGCTTTTTTCGCAAAAATTACGAACAAACTACCGTTTTTATTTAGAAAAAACAAACAGCGCCTTTGAAAGAATAACATTAAGTTTTAAAGGTGGATTAACACTAATGGAATAATTTAAGCTGCGGATTGCTTTCAAGAAAGGAACAAAATACAGTAGACGCTCGCAAATTAGAACCGCTTTGTTTTTGAGGCAATTCTAATTTCTGAATTATTCTAATTTCTGGACGTTTTTTTTTCGTTTCGTTTCCAATGATAAAGTGTTTTTTTACGTTTATTTAACATTTTAAATGATACACTTTCACTATTTAATAGAGACTGCCAAATAATATGTACACGCGTATCAAATTTCACAAATAAACTAGCCAAAAATGTACATAAATGCGACAAAAAAAAAACAAATAGGGAAAAACATATATAATTTGGTGATTCCCCTTTTTAGTTTTACTTTATTCAAACAGAATCAAAATAAATTGGGGATTTCCTGTGTATTCAAATAACCAAAAAAAAAAAAAAAAAACGCTCAGAAATTAGAATTTTAAATTCGAATTTCAGAGCGTTTAATGTATTGCAAACATTGATTCTAATTTCTGGACGTTCGAATTACTGTGTTTTTAAATAGGTCGAATACTTGACAACTCTAGTACGGCATTATATGGAGATTTTTTCAAAATGTTATCAAAATTTCTTCACCTATACCACTGTTATCAAATGTTTTTATGTATATTTTGTTCCTATTAAACTTTCAACTATCATTGGGTTTAGTCGTTGATTTATTGTTTTATATTTCAACTAACATCCCAGCAAAAACTACCTGACCAAGATCCGTAAAATCACCTATATTGTTCGGCACGAATGCGTTTAAATTGAGGTGAAAAAGGCATTTTTTTAACATTGGCTTGTCATAGGAGAGAAGGTGTTTATGCTACTTTAAGTCTGCTTTGCACGTCATAAAAATGAGTGCTTGGATCTCTCTAAGGAGAGATGAAAAGTAACTTCTTGGGAATGCATTCAAAAGTCATAGATATCACTTCTTAAATATATATTTGAATGCATTCCAAAGAAGTTACTTTTCATCTCTCCTTAGATAGTAACAAAAATGAATTGCTTTCCTATATAAAAAAGAACATCCAAGCACTCATTTTTATGACGTGCAAAGCAGACTTAAAGTAGCATAAACACCTTCTCTTCTATGACAAGCCAATGTTAAAAGAATGCGTTTTTCACCTCAATTTGAACGCATTTGTGCCGAACAGTATAGGTGGTTTTACGGATCTTGGTCAGGTATTTTTTTTCTGGGAAGTAAAAAAATTTTTTAATTAATGGCATTTTGGAAGTCATTTAAAATACGTTTATTGGAAGTAAGAAATCAGCATATATAGCTACTTTATATGCAGTGAAAAATGCATTCTTGTAGAATGCATTCGGTTTTTTTTGCTGGGATGTGTTTCAGGTTAAACGTTAATATATTATCGCAAAAAAAAATATTCAAACAATTTTGATAAGTTGTTTATAAAAAATATTGAACTTTTATAATAATTCTCATAAAAATCTAAACCAATCAGCCTTACTATCAATATTTTTCAAAAGGTTTTGTCAATCGCTAAAAACAAAGAAAAATTTGGTCATATTTAAAGTGCTGCAATTTTAAGTCTGGTGACTATTTGTACATAAAAATAATGCAAGACTTAAAAAAATTTTATAGGATTTCCAAAAATATACAGTTTGTACAGAACCGATCAGTACTGCCTAAATTTTACTATGTAATTTGATAAAAGGTTGATATCGCTAATCTTTCGTTAAAAGCCACGCCCACTTAAAACAAGTGACAAAATGAAAAACAAACATTACGCAAAAATTCTGTACAATTTTCTGAACCATCTCCTTGCCGTTCGTGGCGAATTTAGCCAATATTTTGATCTTTAAAAATAAATGCAACAACAATAAAATTAGAAAAAAATTGAATTGACTTAAATTCGTGTCCACAACTGTATACAACTATTATAAACCCCCATTAACAATTAAATAGTGTCCGAGGCATTATTGAGAAATTTTGGACTGGGAAAATGTTTATTGAGCTGATTTAATGCGATTTTGAATGTCAAATTTAAGGAAACCTGTGTAGTTAACCTGTAAAGTTAACTGTTCGGCCGCCGAACTTTTTCCAATTTGGAAAAATCCCCAGCGAAATTGTCGGATGCAAAGAACCGGTTGTAGAACAACTTGTAGTTGCATAAAACATGTTCTAAAGGGTGAACACATCAAAATTGCGACACTTTGGAAAGCTTATAACTTACTCAAAAAAATTTATATATTTTGAAATTCAAATGCCCGGAGTAGGACATGACCTGAATTTCATGTATGAGAAATTTCATTCGAATTTGACTTTTAGTTTCGTCAAAAATTACCACCGAGTTAGAAACGAGGCAAATTATTTTGCACGAATATATAAAAATCCGGTTCTCAGTGCGCGTAAAATTGCGAAAAATGTAAAAGTTTACCACTATACAGTTTCCAGGGTTTTACGTCGCTACAGAGAAGGTCTGACAATTGCTAGTAAGCCTGGTAGCGGAGGTGAGCATGACCAAAGTGATACAAACAGTGCTCGGAAGGTCCTCAGGGCATTTTCGCAAGATCCGAAGAATTCGTCATGTTCTGTTGCAAAATCTGTACGTGAATCGCAGTCTTTCGTACAAAAGGTAAAGCAGCAAGCTTCACTGAGAAGTTTTAAAGCTCAAACAGCACCAGATCGAGACGCAAATCAGAATGTTACGGCGAAATCCCGCAGCCGCAAGTTGTACGAATCCCAAATCACAAAATATAAGTGCATTCTCATGGACGACGAAACCTACTGCTTTCAAAATTTCAAATATATATCTGGCCAAGATTTTTATACTGCTGCAAGTCGTAAATATGCTCCTGAAAGTTGTAAATTGAAAATGAAGTCCAAGTTTCCAAAAAAAAATACATGGTTTGGCAAGCCATTTGCTCCTGTGGTCGTAAAAGCAGCCCTTTCATCGCATCTGGAACAATGAAAGCTCAAATTTATCGGGATGAGAGCCTCAAAAAGCGGCTTCTGCCATTTATTAAGAGTCACGTTACCAAACCACTGTTCTGGCCGGACCTGGCAAGCTGCCACTATGCCAAGGACACATTGTAGTGGTACAATGCAAATAAAATCGATTTGGTACCTCGCGACTGCAATCCACCCAATAGCCCAGAGCTACGCCCTATTGAGGAATATTGGTCAATAGTGAAGGGAATATTGAAGAAGACAGGTGAACTGGTAAAAGTTATTGCAGAATTCAAAACCAAGTGGTTGTCGGCGTCGCGAAAAGTCGATGATGCACTCGTGCAAAAAATGAAGGCGCGTGTGCGACGAAAAGTCCGATCAGTTGCATATGGAACAAATAATAACTAATATTTTAATACTTTTATTACCTCTAAACTTCAAAGTATTCGAATAAAAACAAAATTTATTTCAAAGCCATCTAGTTTTTTTCTGGTATTAGTTTCTAAGTGTCGCAATTTTGGTGTGTTCACCCTTTGCTTTATGTTCTATCATCGGTGATTTTTGTTTGAGTTTGTCCCAAAAGCAACAGGTTCTTTTCCTCCAAACTAGAACAGGTTGCTTTGGAACCGGTTCTGGAACTGGTTCTGCGACACTGAAACCTTCTATTTTGACTTCCAGGAATCAGTTCTAGAACCTGTTCCACGGAACCGGTGGTAAAAACACCTGTTCTAGAACAGATTCAGAGGTAACCAGTTCAAAAAAATTTTGCTGGGTAAGATTTTATACACTCAAAATAATAAGTCTGTTGGCTACAGTTAAGGTTCAGAATGTTTTTCTTTTGTAAAATTTTTTTCTGGCAACCTCCCAGTGTAGAAAATCATTACCAGATATGTGGTTATGTAACTACATACTTGGTAATGGTAACTAGTTACTTTTAAGATTACATTTCTTATTACCTTTATATGGCGATGTCGAGAAAAATAATGAGTTACGGTTACACTCCAGCATACGAAAAATCAAAAAATATATCGTTACCTATGTGCTTACCAGTACTGACAAAAATAATGAGTCTAAAAATAGATTTTCAAAAAAATAAATTATATAAAAAAAAATATTTTTTATTATATTTTTTTTTAAATAAAATTTACTGGAGCGGGAATCGAACCTGGGTCTACAGATTGCCAGTCAATAGCTCTACCATCTGAACTATATCGACATGTAATATTTAATAGATAAAAACATAATTGACCTACTGCACACAAGTAAGCTTACTCGCCAACATACCAAAAAGCAAAAAATATGTGGTTACATATATCGTTACCATTGTTTAAAAAATATTGAGTCTAAAAATAGATTTCAAAAAATTAAAAAAAAATCTAAAAAATTATTTTCTATTTGAAATAATGCAGAAGGTAAGTGGGTGTCATTACTGGTAGTCCAAAAAATAATGATATGTCATTGCCGTTTCTACACTGGGAAAAATTAAATATGAGTATAAATTTTTTCGCGATCATTTCTGTCCGCAATTGGAATGTTTCACTGTATAAAACTCCTAAAAAAAAACATGATCTAAAACTTGACTTTTTCTATTATTTTAGAAACAAGCAGCTAATCTTTAATTCAAGTTTAATTTATTCTACTCTGTTAAGGTGGGTCTTATACTGCATGTTTAACTTTAACTTAACTACTAAACAAAAGAAGATATTAAAAAAAGTATGTACAAAACAACAAATTTTTGGGTTAACTATTAGTTAACGCTTAAACCTGCAGTATGAGACCCACCGTTAAAAATCTTAATTAAGGTCGTATTAGATGACGTTTTGCTTCATACGAACGAAAATACAGTAACAAAATATGTACACGCAATACAAAAACAAAATACATGTAGTCACTCATTCGTGTGACAACGAACGTCTTCTAGAAACCAAATCGTTGCTGCGCCTAAGAAAATAGCTATTTAGTTTCAAAAATGCTTTGTGGACCACCTAAATTAGGTCTTTTTTTCGTGTCTTGGTCATGTTTTTTGGAAGCAATTCTTTTATAAATGAAAAGCTCGAAGTTTGGTTTATATGTGTGTAAAAAAATAATTTCTAAAAATTTCCGCAAAAGGCTGAAATAAAGTGGATTTGTAGGTCTCCTCACAAAAAAGTTTTTCGACAAATACCTATTTTCTTAAGCCTAAACCAGATAAACGCAGTATCGACCGCAGTGCGACGTTTTGCCGATAAAGCAGGTTTTTCTATCCTCTTTATTTGTCACTACCGAGAAATTAGAAAATTTTCTAAATAAACAAGAGCTGTTTTGAAAGAAGATTCAATAAGAAGTTCTTAAAAATATTCAGTAATTTTCGCGAAATTCAAGGTGCTTTGTTCAGTAAACTGACACTTTTCATTTTTATTCAAAATTTAAATAAAAACAAACAGAAAAGTTTAAAAAAAATTAAAGTAAATAAAATTTTATTAATCAAATATATTTAGCGCGATTCCATTTAATTTTGCGCTGTTTTCAAAAATTATTGCTTTTGAAATATAAGCTCAGCTGATACTAAACCGATATTAAATAGTTGCTCAGGTAATGATTAATTTTAGCGCCCTCTACCGGTGAGTAGTATAATTTTTGATTTCCTATCTCTATAATTAATAGTCTCTGGGCCTATGGTACAGACCTTCAATTAATTTGTAAAGAATCAAAAATTGATCAATAATATTGAACGTATATGCCCTACTTAATACCTGGTATCGATATAATCATAACATTGGTAGCATTCGACTGAGAAACCTTAAACTGATACCGGTGACTTGTAGTGCTTTGTGATTACTTAAAGCCTATATGACACATGCTAGTTTCAGTATTAATAATCCGGGCTTAAGCCTATATGACACTTGCTAGTTTCAGTATTAATAATCCAAAATAGAAGAGAGAACGAATTTCCTTATGTGAGAAATAATGTGTGTGAAGAGAACAACTATATCGAAAAACTATCAAACTGTCAAATTACTGTTGGTAATGCAGTATCCTTCATATGATTTGCATTGATGGTGCAAAAAAATAGAATCTAGAAACTAGCAAGTGTCATATAGGCTTTACTCTGCTAAACGATGTTTTCTTTGTTTTGTTTTTAAATACAATTTTTCTATAGTTTCCTTTTACTTTTTAAAATTTTTGCTTTCGAATTCTATTTATATGTTTTTGTTTGTCATTAGCCCAAACTATGGCCCAAACCACATAATGAAAGTGCCAGTGGACAGTGGCAGTGCTGTCAAACTTTGTTTTTGAATTTCACGAAAACGATTTAATATTTTTAAAATTTCTTATTCAATTTTGTTTAAAAACAATTCTTGTTTATTTAGACACTTTTCTAATTTCTCGGCAGTGATAGAGAAGATACAAAAAACTGCTTTACTGACAAAACGTCGCACTGCGTTCAACACTGCGTTTATGTGGTTTAAAGCCCGTATGACACTTGCTAGTTTCAGTATTAATAATCCAAAATAGAAGAGAGCACGAATTTCCTTATGTGAGAAATAATGTGTGTGAAGCGAACAACTATATCGAAAAACTATCAAACTGTCAAATTGATGTTGGTAATGCAGTACCCTTCATATGATTTGCATTGATGGTGCAAAAAATTAGAATCTAGAAACTAGCAAGTGTCATATAGCTAGTGTCATATAGGCTTAAGCCTATAAGGGTACTGCATTACCAACATCAATTTGACAGTTTTTCGATATAGTTGTTCGCCTCACACACATTATTTCTCACATAAGAAAATTCGTGCTCTCTTCTATTTTGGATTATTAATACTGAAACTAGCAAGTGTCATACGGGCTTTAGGCTTTATTGATCAAAAGTAGCAAACATTTTTTACGCTACCAAAATATGACAGCGCTACCTGAGCGCTAAGACTGAGCGGGTAGTCATCAGGTCGTTCAGCAGATAGTTGTACAACTATTGTAGAACTGTTGACTATTAAATTGTATCTCCCGAACGCCCATTGGCAATTAAAATTTGAATTTTTTGAATCTTACGCCCAAACCAGATAGTGAAATGGCCAGTGAACAGTGGCAGTCCTGTGAAACTTTGTTCTTGAATTTCGCGAAAACTATTCAATATTTTCAAAAATTTCTTATTGAATTTTGTTAGAAAACAGCTCTTGTTTATTTATAAACTTTTCTAATTTCTCGGCAGTGAATTCATTTTTTTCATTTAGTAGATCTACACGTAATCGTCAAATACAGTATCCTTTCGTTACTTCCCTTTTGGGACGCTCATTTTATGTAAGGCTAGAGCGATTTTATAACAATTTACCAGATCCACTTAGATTATTCTTACCAAACTTATAAACAAAGAATTTTTGAACATGTCTAAGAAAATGAGGTTTAAATTATAGGTAATAATTAACGTTTTTTATTATGATTTCCCTGCTATAATTGAGATTCTGTTTATTCATTATTTTTAACAGTGCCGTTAGCTATTGTATATTTATTTAGTTTTTATTAAATTTTATTATAATTATAATAATGTTTGTTACATTTTTGGAGATGCATCAAATGTTTTTTATATAGAAACTTTAATTTATTTATTTTTCGTTAACTATTTTAATCTAATTTATAGTATTATTTAATGTAGTATGGCCCATTGGGCCATATAAAGAATTGAATTGAAATAGAGAAGATACAAAAACTGCTTTATCGACAAAACGTCGCACTGCGGTCGATACTGCCTTTATGTGGTTTAAACCTATATGACACTTGCTAGTTTCTAGATTCTAGTTTTTTGCACCATCAATGCAAATCATATAAAGGGTACTGCATTACCAACATCATTTTGACAGTTTGATAGTTTTTCGATACAGTTGTTCTCTTCACACACATTATTTCTCACATAAGGAAATTCGTGCTCTCTTCTATTTTGGATTATTAATACTGAAACTAGCATGTTTCAATAAGCTTGAAACTAGCAAGTGTCAAGCCCGTATGACACTTGCTAGTTTCTGTATTAATAATCCAAAATAGAAGAGAGCACGAATTTCCTTATGCGAGAAATAATGTGTGTGTAGAGAACAACTATATCGAGAAACTATCAAACTGTCAAATTGATGTTGGTAATGCAGTGCCCTTCATATGATTTGCATTGATAGTGCAAAAAACTAGAATCTAGAAACTAGCAAGTGTCATATAGGCTTGACACTTGCTAGTTTCAGTATTAATAATCCAAAATAAAAGAGAGCACGAATTTCCTTATGTGAGAAATAATGTGTGTGAAGTAGAGATGAGCGATCCGGTGATTTTTGAATAACGCTGCTACCAGTGATCGTGATTTTCAAATCACCGTTCTTTTAAACAGTGACCGTGATCACGGGTTTGTAATAGAGATGGGCGATCTGGCGCTTTTTCAGTAACATTGTTCTCAGTGAATGTGATTTGCAAATCGTTGTTCTTTTAAACTGTGATCGTGATCACGGTTTTTCTATGGAAAAGACTGCGATTTTCTGATTAATAAACGAAATAATATTTATGGCGAGTTTTTAAGATGTCAGTTAAACTTGGTTTAGTTAAACCGAAAACGAATTTTGTCAGCCATTTCAAAGTTTATTAACAAAAATTTGCCGGAAAAACTTTTTCTCGAGTATAATTTATTTCTTTATTGAAATAAAACAAAATAAACCACATTTTAAAAGCAGTATTCCAGTTACAAACTGCGTTAAACTAAGTTTAAAAATAATCCACTTCCTAAAAACTGGGCCTTAAAAGAAGAATAGTTGCGACCGGTAACAAAGACATGATAGAAGGAGACATTTTATTCAGAAGAGTGTGAAAGCAAGTCACTATTAAAAAAAAACGTAATACTGTGCACAATGAAGTTTGCAAGAAAGAATAGTACAAAAATACTAAAAGAACGACATTCCGAGTAACTGCGACTTGAAATATTTGATCACTGCCGTTACCAGTGATTTATTAATAACTGTGATTAAATCACCGGTATGAAAATATCGCTCATCTCTAGTGTGAAGTAGGGATGCCGAACGGGACAGGTTTTTACAAATCCCGGGATTCAGGATTTTGAAAATTTAAATCCCGGGATTTATCGGGATTTTTCGGGATTTCGGGATTTTCTTGTTTCGTCGTATTTTTAATTTTAAAAATAAAAAGCTGAAATAAACGCTACAAATTAAAATAATTCATTATAAATCTACTTATTATTTCTTGTAGTATGAAGAAATAAACAAATTAAGCCGGATTCACAATGCTGGAGTACTCCACACTGCAGAGGGAGTGTGTAAAATAGAGATAGCTTGATACAAAAAATATGTAAGTGCAAAAAGGAAAGGAACAAAATCCACTCAGAGTGGAGTACTACAGCATTGTGAATCTGGCTTTAAACAGAAACTACACTCATAGAAATAAGTATGTAAAAATATCCGAAAAAGCTACTAAAAATTAGCAAAAAAGGTTCCGCGATTAAAACTACTGAAATCAGCAGAACTTGTTTGCTAAATAATTGTTAAATTTCCGAAATATAAGAAATATTCTTAACTAACAAAATATTAAGCACATACCTCTGCTGATTTCAGAAAGGCAGATTGTTATTTTTTCTAATTTAACAAAGATTTGCTGTTTTTAGTCGGCAAAATGATTTTGCATGAAGTTATGATTTTAGCAAATCATCAAAAAATAAATAAAAACATGTCCGTTAAAAGATTAAATAAAGCTGAATTACGATTTTCAAAAGTATCACAGCTGAATAAAAGTTTTTAAATTATTAGGGTTTTATTTAATCTGTAATCTATTTTAATCTATTATATGAATGTTTCACTTGCCAAATCGATTAACTCCACTCTCAGAATTAATTAAACTCAAGATTATTATAAAAAACTTGAACATTTTGCATTTTCTATATAAATTAATATATACCGGTAACTACCAATAAAAATAACGGTAACTACCCATAAAAATAACAAAATTTATAATTTAACAAGAATTTTAAAAAACATTCAGCCTTACTATCAATATTTTTCAAATGTATATTTTTGTTAAAGTCGACTTTATTTTAAAGCAAAGGTTTTGGTTTTTCCAGGGGTATGGCATCACCAAAAACAAAAGTTATAACGACATCGTTATCACTAGATGGCACTTTGTTCAAAAAATTGACAATTTTCTTTTTTTATTTAAATTTAAATAATAACAAACAACAAATCAAAAAAAAACAAACGAATATCAAAAATTTTATTATTTAAATATATTCCGCGCTTGTTTTTTGCTTATTTTGAGTGGTTTTCAGCTGTTTTTGAGTTTTTAAATATAGGCTCAGCTGATACTAAACTGATACTAAATAATTGCTCAAGTAATACTAAGTTCAAGTGCCCTCTACCGGTGACTAGTGTAAGTTTTGATTTCCTATCTCTATAATTAACAGTCTCTGGGTTTTTCCATACCATACAAAATATTTAAAATAGAACTTTAAAATAATGTCAAACCTATACATTCAAAAATCTTGTTTATTTTTATTGAAAACCAAAACAAAATCTTCAAAAATAAAAAGGAAATTTGTAAACAATAAAAACAAAATCAAATGAAAACTTCAAATTTAAAGCAGAATTTTGAGGTACATTTTAAATATTTTGTATGGTAAGAAATTTAAAATAATTGTCGACTTTTATGATTTAAAATCGACTTTTTCTTTTTTATAGTAAAGGTGATTATTTACTATTTTCTCATTTTTCTCATTGAGACTCATTCAGTTTTCATTATGGAGTTAATCGATTTGGAAAGTGAAGCATTCATTTATGAATGGAAAAAATTAGTTCTTTAATAACAATTAACAAGATATTATATTTATGCAATTTAGGTCGAATATAACAATAAAAACAAATAGAAAAAGATATAAAATATGCCATATAATTAAATCGGAAAATCCCGGGATTTTTTCAAGATTTTCGGGATCGGGATCGGTATCCCTAGTGCGAAGTGAACAACTATATCGAAAAACTATCAAACTGTCAAATTAATGTTGGTAATGCAGTACCCTTCATATGATTTGCATTGATGGTGCAAAAAACTAGAATCTAGAACAGGGCTGGCAAAACTATGACACAGTAGTGGCACGCGAGTGAATTTTAGGTGGCACGCGACATTTTGTTGGATATTTTCAAAAAATTTAAACTATTGGAAGACCAGCAAAAATTCAGTTTAATGCTAAATTTCCAAGGTTGGCAACCGATACCGTTATAATACCTTTATCCGTTTCAAAACCCTTTCAAATTGACAACCGATACCGATACCAATACCGAAATTCTCGATTTCAATAAATATTAACAAAACTTGTAAACAATAATTAATATCGTTAACAAATACCACGTTCTAACATTTTTTCTTTATTCCCTTCGATATTTTATTCTTAAAATAGCTTCTGTTTATATGAATAACTTTGACGTTAATTTTTGGGCTTGAAATGTGGTTTTGTGCGTTCCAGGTATTGTGAGCAATTTTACCATTTTTTGAGATTATTATTTGTTTACTCTCATTTTACCAGACTTTTCCCAGAATTACGTGGAACAAACCTATTCTCTAACTTGTGACAAATTTAGTAAATATAATTTAATATATAAACTGGTTTCTTAAACCTTTAACTGAATTTACAGTTTCTTTTAGAAAATCCTTTTATTAATTTTATAAACTTATTTTTTTTTTATTTTATTATATGATCTCAATACAAATATAAAATATTTGTAGTGAATCAACTTGTGGTCCTAATAGATTTAAAAAAATTTTTGTGTTTAAAAAATAAAACACTTACAATTAGAAATTTTTAATAACTTACCCAATAACCACGTAGGTTTTAAAAATTCAAGTGCTTTAAATTTTGCTTGAAGTAAAGTATATTTCAAATTCTAGCACTTGTTTTTTTAACAAAAATATTTCAAACTTGAATTTTTGTTTCCCTTTTGCTGGAGTATGCTATTGAAATAAAATGTAATAAAAGTTGAATTCAAGCCTTGAAACTGGAAAAAAGGGCTAGAATTGAACTTGATTTCAACTTGAATTCCAGTGAAAATGTTTATAGGGTTATTGTTTTTTGTTCATATTATAAAAACATTACCATAAACTATACTTATCCTTTATAAAAATTTAGTAAAATTGAGGTTTTTTATAATTAAGAACGTTTTTTTTATATTTTTGTAAATTTTTTCAATAATACCGGTGTATACCGGTATTAATGTTTCGATATCGGTTATACCGATACCGAAATTATTAAAATACCGTTACCGATACCGATACCGAAACAAATAAAAAACGATACCTATACCGTTATTCGTTTCGGTTGCCAACCTTGTAAATTTCGCTACAAAAATGTGCCGGGAAAATTTCTAAAATTCTAGATTGAAAGAAGTTTAAATGTTTCGATGAGAAAATGCCTCATAATCGGAGAAATAAAAGGTACCAGAAAATTGCACAAAAGTGGAAAACAACTTGCATTAAAATTGGATCTAAGAAATTAAGTTTTTTTAAAGGGAAAATAGGTGCTACGAAATAACCTTCAATGAAATACTGAACATAAGTTTCATAATGAAATAACCTCCTTTGTTGGATTTTGAAATTGGGTTTTGATCGTGTTTCGCAGAGCCAATTCATCTGAAATAGAAAGTTCTCTGTTCAAATCCATAATATTCGCTTTTTATTCACTATTATGATGATAAAAACCGCGCGATTTATTTCAACAAAATCAAATTTTTGCCCGAAGCACATTTTTCAACTATTTTTCTTACGTTCTTAAATAAATGATGGCGCCTAATAATTTAACTTTTTTTTAACAAAACGAAATAACCACCAAAAATGGAATAACACCCTAAAAAAGGCAATAATGTTTAAACTGTTTTAATTTTATTTAATTGGGGATTTTTTCATAATGAAATAATATCAATATTTAAAGATTAAATAAACCCTCAAAAATTAAATAACCGCGAAAAATTTTTACGTCATTTCTTGAATGTTATTTAATTTTTCCCTTTGGGGGTTATTTCCTGGGGTTATCCGTAGCGCTGATAAATATATACATCTGCGATGATATTTTTAAGAGAAATTTTCCAAATTTTAAAAATGACTTTAAAAGACAACTAAAATTAAGGTGGCACGCGAGAAATTTTTCCAAAAAAAATTTGTCCGTTTCTGGCACGCAGCGAAAAATGTCTTGCCACCCCTGATCTAGAAACTAGCAAGTGTCATATGCGATTTAAGGACATTTTTGGTTTGAAGGGGCAAAAATTGGATTTGAAAGCAGAGAAATTGGTTTGAAAAAACAATAATTGGGTTTGAAAACACAGAACTTCGACTTGATATAAAATAAATTCTTGGGATGAGAACTCATTCCTTTACATACTCTTTGATGAGAGTTCTTCTTCCTGAGGATTTTTACTGGATAAATTTCTGCCAGTAAGAATTTTCAGTCAGAAAAAAACATGATTGAAAAACATGTTTGTTAGTTGCTAATTTTTGCTATTATGATAATCTGTAGCACTTTTTTTGTATTGAAATGCAACCTTCCATGGAACCGATGGAAAATAAATCTGTTCTGGAATAGATTCAGAAGTAACCGGTTATAAAAAATTTTAATGGGATCCCATTAAAGTGTAAAGTTTATCTACCCCAAAACTAGTCCTAGAACCGGTTCTAGAGCAACCTGTTCTAGTTTGAAGGAAAATAAACTAATTCTTATAGGTCAAAGTCCATACATAAAGCACCGATTATAGAACCTATGCTTATATATATACTTTTTTACTGAGAATTCTAGCACTTATAAATTTAACAAAAAATTAAAATTTTTTTCCGTTTGCTGGTGTTTGCTATTAAAATAAAATTTATACAAATTGTATTAACGCACAGGGCCTAAGTTTTGATTTCCAGTGAAATTGTTTATAGGCGATGGTTTTCTATAAATCGAATAATTAAATAATACAAATTTTCTGTTCATTTTAACTAACCTGTGCAATTTGTATATGTATAAAATTAAAAAGGATATGTATATTAATGCCACAAATACCAATGGCAATAGGAATGTAACGATCAAGGGGGTCAATAAACGATAAACCCACAAAGAATAATCCAAATCAATGTAAGAGGCTAAAAGAAATATAAGAAAAAAAAATTAATGCTTACAAATTGATTTTTTTTATTTAACTTACACAAAAATTCTTGCAGACCTTTTGTTATATTTTGTATAAAATCCATATTTAATGGGTAATTTTTAATTTTTTTTCTTTTTTTTGATGATTCGGTAGAAATAAATAAAATCGTTAACTTTCTTTATTTTGTTTGTAATATACCATAACAAAGTGTTTTTTATATTTCTTTTTCTAGATATTATAATTCTTTATACATTTTTTGTTAGAGTATCAATATTAGTAAAAACTAATTTTGTTTTTATTATAATTATTTATGTACATAATTTTATTTTTATCTACAACAATAATTATGTTATTGTTTGCTATAATTATTACTGTGATAATTATATTCTTTAATAGGTATTTTTTATTTTAATGATACCTTGCCTTTATTAAAAAAAGAAAAAAAAAATAATTTTACAAAAACAAGTGTTAGCACTGTTGCCATAATAGCAATTTTTTCGTCAGATCCAAAAATCCAGCGATTTTTTATTACCAAGTGTCTACAAATGCAATGAAATATGCAAAGAAATTTGAAAACACACAAAGCAACAACAACATGTACTACATTACATGTAGGGGTTTTCATATAAACTCGTATTCTACTCGTAAACTGTGTAAACATACATACATAAAAAATATGGTTTGTATATTTACAAGGATTACAAGGAATTTACGAGTTTATATGAAAACCCCTAGTACTCTCGGACTCTCCGACACGTACGGAATCATGAATCCAGATTTTACGGCACGTTTACGGACCGCAAAATACGTATCAGTCAAAGCTTGTACGTAAACGGAGCATTAACGGACAGTATAATCAGTTTTTCGAATACATTACGTTTTGACTCCGTTTTAGTGTATCCGTTTCCGTGCCGTTGAATACGGACTTCACCGTTTTTCATCAGTTTTGATTCCGTAGCAAACGGCATTGCTTATTGTTTTTGTTATCAAAATAAAAATAGAAAATTAATATAATGTTAATTAAATAAAACTAATTATTAATATGGCGCGACCCTTCCGTTAATTTAAAAAATGTGTGAATGCATACTATAGTGCGAAACCAATAACATGAAGTACTTTAACGCAGTTTATAGAAAAGTACTTTTCTCAGTATAAAAACCATTTGTACTGATTTGATCAGTACATGTACTGATTTTTGGTTACGTGTACTGATGAAAAAATCGTGTACTGATTTGTACTAATTTTTTGAAATTTGTACTGATTGTACTGATTTTCACCATTAAAAATTAAAATACAAATCGAAATATTATTGAGCCTCCATCGGCATCTTGAAAGCAAAATTGACTATCAAGTTGCATGCAGCCTACGTCACAGCTTCAAGTTCAACTGAATTTGACAAGCAGTATGTGTTATCAACTTGAAAGCAAAATCTTGATCGTGTAACCTCAGTGTAATGTAAATTTTTCCATTTTTGGTAAATTTTTACCCTTTTTCACAACGCTCACGGTGATTTCCTGCCTTCAAGAGTTGGCAACACTGCGGCTCATATTTCGATTAGAGTACCGATTTTGAATAATTTTCAATAATTTGTAGTGATAAAAACTGTCATTTGTTATCATTACTTTTAAATGAGTGAAAAACATTTTTCACCGCTTCACAAACTATTCGGAATCGGTACTCAGTACCCCGTTTCTGTATCTGATGCGAGAAGTTTAAGAGATGATAAAATGGACAGTAGTTTTAGTCGTAATTCTTTCAGATATCATAACATTTATTACTGCGGACACATGTAGTTTTGTAAAATACCTAATGAAATTAGAAATAACTTACATGCAGCGCATTATTAGCTGATTTAGTTTTTTACATATTTTATTGTCTGCGACTCACCCTATATAAAGCAGAGCAGGGTTGCATTTCACATGGTTTTTGCGAAAAGTGTTTCGATTCGAGAAATACTGAAACGGGGTGCAGTTGCGAGTTGTGCCAAATCGCGGCGGCACTGTCGAATTTAACCCGATGGGCTTGCCACTCTGGACAACGCAACAACAAATTGTCAAAATCTCTACTATTGGAGAAATAAAAATAAATCAGTTGTTTTTTGTTTACCATAGGCAGTCCTTTAAAAGCATAATTCCTTAATTAAATTTTTAAATCTGATTTAATTTTGAACGAAACGATTCGCAAAACTCATTTTATTGATTGAATTATTTTCTATTTTATTCTATCAATATCTTATTCACAGAATCAATTTGATTTTTGTTGGTTGCCTTGATTAAGAGTTCGCGAATCAAATCATTAAATAATTCAAACGAATCAATTGAAATTTAGATAAATCACATCCTTATTCAATATTAAATCATTGATATAAAGTGGTAATGAATTATTCAAAAAAGAATTATCTTTTACAAGCTCTGAGTATAGGACTATCGCAAATCTATACGCAGATTTTAGAATAACAAGTATAGATAATTGTGTTTTTTGTGTTCTATTGTTCTTGTGTTTTAGGTTATTTTTATATTGCTAATTATAGTGATAAAAACTGAAAAAAGCAGATAAGCTACTTGGAATAAAAGAAATAAAAAGTTAGTTAAACTTGAAAAAAACAACTAGCTAGATAAATCCTTAATACATTATAGCTCTAGACTTAAAAAACCGTACATTATGTGTGTTATATTTTTCTATGTCAATTCAAATCCTGACAAAAATGGTTATAAGTTAATATTGGCTTCCAATCGTGATGAATTTTATGCACGTGATACTAAAGAAGCAGACAAATGGCTAAATGCTGAACATGTTTATGGGGGCATTGATTTGGAACTTGGACGCGAAGGTGGAACTTGGTTAGCTATATCTGGAAAAGAAGGCATCTTCAAAGTTGGAGCCTTGCTTAACTTGACTGGTGAACCTAAACCCCGTAATACTATTGGTAAGCATTAAATCGAAACATATGTATTCACAAAATTTGTTAACAAAATTAAAACATTAAAAAATATTACCTTGACATGATTTCTTCACATCAACATGCAAATCACCACACAAATATCCTTTTGGCTTTAAAATTTTTGTTTATTTTATTATGATTTTGCTTTTTAAATAATTAACAAATGTTTCCTCTTACAAATAACTGCGTCGTCATTATGTCAACCAAAAACATATACCTACCACCAAAAATCATCTTTCCATTATAAATTAAAGTTAAATATCATTTTCAAACCCCCCAAGACCACAACAATTGCATCAATAAACATTCCTTGTTAGCAACTAACACAAATGGTTGTACCACACACAAGACTGCTTCTACTCCTACTAAGACTACTACTATTGACTTCAATAATACCACTCCAATTCCAATACACAATATGTTATGTCACCTTGGCCGGCAAGTGTTCGCCTCGAGATGAAATCACGATAGCATCTGATTGCTATCGTCATGGCAGGTGAAGACGCCCGGCTAAAATGCAACCAGGACGATATGCAGAGTTGTCGATTCAAAAACTGAGTCGTTCTTTGACACTCGAGTTTTAGATCAATGGCAACGCGGTAGCCGGCCATCATTCTTTTCTTGTATGTGGCGATCGTTGATTGGTCAATCGGGCCAAAACGGGAGCCATAATATTTTTCTTTCATTACAAACGGGAGTAGTGAATATTTTTCGTTTGCTATATGACCGGGCGCGGTAGATATGCGTTTTCTTTTCTGGTGACGTGCGGATAAAGACGGGAATAGATTCAACTACGCTGCGAGAAAATGATATATGGCAAAAAAATCGAGTGCACAATTTGTTTAATTAAAAATAAAATATACGAATAGAAAATTGCAATAACTTATAAAAAAATATAGATTAACAACTCATGCCAGCAAGGCATCGGGAAGTGTTTAATAACAAAAGAAATCATTTAAAAAGAATCTATTGGAAATAGTGCTAAAGTAAAATTAACATTGAAAAATAGAAAAACGAAGAATACTTGACATTAGAGTGGGTTTAAAGAAACCATTTTTAAACATTGCAGTAACTATAAGAATTACCTTATGTTTTCTTATTAGGTATAACCAAAAAAATATATATAAATTGCAAGTTATGTCGTTTTATAAGTTTATGATCCTATTTTTTTTATATAAAATAGTCTAATGAAATTGGTTTAGCCTTAAATATTCGTGGCTGTTTTAAGACTCTAAATATAATACGCACACAACCAAATAAAGAAAAACCGTGAACCGCCGCGCGACAAAGAAAGGAACTTCAAAAGACATCATAAAAACCCTCGTATATTGTGAAAAGAGCAGAAATAAAATATTTAAATAAGAATATTTGCGATTGTTAATAATATATATTTAATTTTACACCAAAATTAAGAAGAAATAGCTAATATTTGCAAAAATTGTGAAAATTTTCATCAGAAAGAGTGCGATTGCGGCAAATCTTCATAAATAAAATCGTGATGATGATCTGATAGTTGCTATAAGCCAACAACAACTGCCACCGTAACATCGGCAGCTTCGACAGCAAAACCGCCACCACTACGTCATTGGCAGCTTCACCAGCAAAAACTGCCGCAATAACATCAGCAGCAGCTTTAACAACAGTAACTGCCATAACAACATCAGCAGCAGCATTAACAACAGTAACTGCCATAACAACATCAGCAGCAGCATTAACAACAGTAACTGCCATAACAACATCAGCAGCAGCATTACCAACAACAACTGCCACAACAACAGCAACGGCAGCATCCACCGCCACTACAGTAACGTCCATTGCCGCAAGAGCATCTGATGCAGCCCTAATCGCCAGCAGCAACCATAGCTTAAACTGCCACAGTAACATCGGCAGCTTCGACAGCAAACCGCCACCACTACGTCATTGGCAGCTTCACCAGCAAAAACTGCCGCAACAACATCAGCAGCAGCATTAACAACAGTAACTGCCATAACAACATCAGCAGCCGCACCGACACAGTAACACCGTCAGCAACAACAGCAAAACTGCCACAACAGCATTGGCAGCCTCAGCAGCAAAACTGCCACAGTATCAACGGCAGCGACAACAGCGAAACTGCAATAACGTCATCGGCAGCAACAACAGCAAAACGGCCACCATATCAACGGCATCATCAACAGTAAACTACAGCCACGTCGGCCGCAGCAGCCCCAAGCTACAGAAACAACGACCAACTGCAATTACGACTTTCACGTAAATATATCTTTTTACATTATTTTCTTATATATTTTATATGTATTTAGTTTAGTCACGGTAGAGTAGCTATAAATAAAAGCATCTACCCGAATTTTTAAGAATCCCTAGAAATAAAGTGACTTAAAATGGGAATAGAGTTTAGATAATGTAAAATAAGAGAGAAAATTTAAAATAAGAAAAACAACTTTACGGCCGTATAAAGAAAGAAGTAAAAGAATAAAACACATTTATAATATTTACCCATAATATACCATTGCCTTGTAAATAAGTATTGATATTAGCTGTGTTTTCAACCTAACTATGTCCGTTAACTCATAAAAACTTAAAGTGCATAAAAACGCGGTTTAGACAAAACTAACACGTTACTTTTCGTAAGTCGGTAACTTTCATCGCGGATAATTATCCGCGTTAAAAACTCAACGTTATACGTTTTCGCATCCAACGTAACTTAGTCGCGCTATTCCTAAAAAAGGAACTTTTGCGGGCGTACGTCCGGTTAAAAAGGTAAAACCAAAAGCATAACCCGTTTACAATTCGAGTAAACAACAGTTGGTTCAACGCGGATTCGAGCCAAATACGTAACGTAGATAGGCATAGACAAAATACAGCTATTATCAACAACAGTAAAGAAACTGTACCCAGTCTTGGTAATAGATATAATGGTTTAAATTAAAGAAACAAAATTAAATATAGGAAAGAAAAAAGAACACTACAAAAGTAATTCATAAGCAAATATAAAGAGAAATGAAAATAAAAGAAAATTTATCGGTATAAGTATTTAAACAACTTGTTTTGACCTCGTCATGTGCTAAGTTTTTTGAAGTAAACGGGTAACGTATAGGCGCGGCTGACCAAGCCATGGCTGTATAGGGGCGCGAATCAGGTAAGTCGCCATTTGGGGATTTCATAGAGAATCCAAAGGGTGGGCCACGGTGGGTACTCGTCATCTAGCTACCCACCATCCGAACCAACTCGACTCCTACAATTTAGCCTGGCTGCTTCAACGATTCAAGTGCACTTATGTATTTTTTTTTTCTTTGTATGGGGACGATAGTGGGAAAGAACCTCGCCACTCCGCCAAGACTAGCTGGGGCTATAGTGCATTGCCGCCCACTCTGTACGTCATGTACACGTCTGCCATAACAAATAATAACTCTTTATTAGGAAGAGGCATGATTGTTTCGGATTATGTACGAAATTATACCGAAGATTTTGATAATATCAATTATAATCATCACCTGCTTGAAGATTGCAGTAAATATAGTGCATTTAATTTTGTTTCCATCGAAATTGGGTAAGTAGTAATTATAGATGTAATAAAACAAATTATTAAGATTCTGAATTTTTCTATTGAGAGCCCAGCCAGCAAAATTTGGATACTTTTTTGAGGGTTCTTATTCTATGATTCAAAACTTATTCAAATAAAACACATTTTCTTGAAATTTTAAAATTATTCGTCGAAAATTTTTCATATTTTGGACGAAAATATGAGTCTTCCAAAATGAATCATAAAATACACAAAAATTGAGCCAAATTATTAAATCCAAAAGATGGTTCAGAAATGTAAACTAATTTGTCAACAATTCAAAAAGGCTCAAAAAATTATTTATTTTTTAGCCTTTCGAATTTTTTAAAATCTTTTTTTGAGTAATTTTTGAATCAAAAAAGAAGGCTCTTTTGGATGAACCACTTTCAATCAAACTGTGATAAATAAAATACTCATTATTTTTGAAAGAGCATTAATTTTGCTAACCTAATTCGACTTTAACGAGTTTCTCAATATTACAAATTTTTGAACAATACATGGTCACTTTGAATGTTACAACTGTTTTTTTATTATTTATTTATCATACATTAGCAATTTTTTCCAATTCTATACGAATAATGTTTTAAGTCCTCTATAGAAAAAAATACTTTAAAAATTCCCTATTTTCAGTGCCCCATCCAGTCCAGCCTCGGTAACACTTTGCAGTAATGTACCAGCTGGTTTAGTTCATTATAAAGAAAATACCTGTTATGGTTTTGGCAATAGTTTACCGTCAGCCCCTTTTGAAAAAGTAACCTATGGCCGTAATAAATTTGAAAATATAATTGATGATTTTCATAAACACACAAATAATAAAGACGACCTTGTTAGTAAGCTAATGAATTTACTTAAGTGCAAGGAAAAATTTTGGCCTGATGCAGAACTAAAACGTAGAGCACCAAATTGGGGAGAACACATGAGTGCTTTAAATGTTTTAATACCCAATTCAGGTTATGGAAGTCGTACACACAGTGTGATATTGGTAGATGCCAATAATAAAATGCAATTTATAGAAGAAACAATGTTAACAGAAAATCCACAAGGAAAATGGTCTACCACTCATATAGAAAAGCAATATTTTTAATAACCACGAAACAAGTTAAATTAAAAATGCTAGGGTGTATTGGGACTTTTCAAAATGTTGTGTGTGATAATTGTACTCGGAAATAATTAATTAGTATTTTAGAAATTGGTACTCGTTTTAAATAGGCCTTATTTTTAAAAGCTTTCAAACCCAAATATTATATTCAAACTCAGGCTTTTTTTCTTTTAAAATAATTAGATGTAATTGTTTTTCTTTGGACGATTTTAAATAAATTTTTATTTAAGAGATAATCAGTGTTCGTTTACTCGAAATTCTTACTACTTTTACTACAATTGGAAAATTTTGTTTACTTTTTGTATTGAATTAAAAGTAATAACTTGTAGTAAGTAAACGAAAAGCCTAATGTGTTTGTTTTTGTTACATAAACCATTATGTATTATGTTTTATTTAAAAAAAATAATAATAAATATAAATTTCAATGCAATAAATATACACAACTTTGTAATTAGAACAAATAAAATTGGTTTAATTACTTTTTATAGGTTTTGGCCATTTTACTTTTAACACCTTTAAGAGCTCCTTTGCGGGCACCATTAACAATATTTTTAAATGAACCAGCATGTTTGGCGCGTTTTCTAAAATAATAGAGACACATTAAATAATCATTTTAAGTAAACAAACAAATTACATGTTGAATAATTAAGAAAACCCACCTTTTATTTAAAGTATTTCTACTTAAAGGTATATAAGCATATGGATCTAATTTTCCTTTCTTTTTCATATCACCCTTAGCTTTTTTGGTAGAATATTCCGTGCCAGCATGATTTGATTTGCCCGATTTTGCGGAATAACCCGATTTACCAGATTTCATAGAGATTGCATCTGAGGCGGTACCAACAGATCTGTGTATACCTTTACCGCCGGTTGTATAACGTGATGCTGAAGTCTTACCAGAACGCATACTCAAGGCATCAGTTGCCTTACGTTTACGATTAGGTGGCATGGCTAATTCTTCTTCTGTAAAGAAGAAATTTGATAAAGCAATTAATTGTTATTCTCAATAGAACAAATATCATTTAAAAATAATTACTAAGAGGTAAGTTAATAACTTTTTGAATATTAACTCAATCAGAATCTAAATTAATAAAATATTCTTTAACATTTGTTAAAACTTTTGAATTGTTAGCACTTTCCAATAGAGTACTTTTTTCATAGAAAAATTCTTAGGATATAAAAAATTCGCAGATTTATGTATAGTCTTCTAGAAAATCCATATTAGATAATTACACTCTTCCAATAGAAAAAGCTTAAATTCTGTATAGACAAATTCAAAATCTAGTCAATTATTCTGGAACTCTCTCCACCAGAGAGTTCTCTGGTGCAATTTTCTTTTGAAATTTAACCCTTTGCATGATTTTTCTTTTTTTGTGCAAAAATCATTGTAATCTATTGGGTGGCAAGTTTAAACCTGCTAATTGATAATGAAGCTTACTTTAATTTTTTGACAGATGTGCTCCAATTGAAACAATTTGACATGTAAATTGTTGCTAGCAACAAAAAATTTACAAATTACGTGTTTGTGGGCATTTTTTCTTCAATAAATTTTATGATGGAAATTTCCATCATCATGCAAAGAAGGGTTAAGAAAAATTCACGTTTTTTACACAAAAATTCCCAGCACTTCTTTCATAGAAAAACTTTTAAAATACCTAAACTTTGGCAAAAGAAAAACTCTCAAATTCCAAAAATTTTATCAGATTAAATTTTGCTATGAAATAATTAAGATAACGGTATTTTCTGTGTAGAAACTAAGATTCAGGGTAGTTTTTGCTATAGAAGGCGAACACTTTTTTCTATAAAAAAACTGTTGGAATACGATCACTTTTTTTAAGGCACATTTACACGCGAGAGATAACTCGCGAAACTTTACGAAAATGCAGCTCTGTATAAAACCCAAATTAAAGGCTCATTTAGCCATACGTAACGTAACGTCAGGAATCAGCTGATTCAATTTAAAATCATGAGTGAAAAAGAAATAGACTGTCGGCTATGCTCTTTTAACTCATTAGATTTTCCATAAGGATATACATCACGTTATATCCGCGTATGGCAAAATGAGCCTTAATTGAACGTAGACGTAACGTGACGTATCTCCTTATGGAAAATCTAACAAGAGTATAGCTGACAGTTTATTGAATCAGCTGATTCGTCAAGTTACATTACGTTCAAGTACAATAATTTGGGCTTAAGTTTATGAAATGCAATCCCCCTGATTATGTAGGGCGTTCGCGTATTTAGTAAATTAACAAAAAGTAAAAATTTCCGTAATATATACATAAGTCTTGCCTGACTGTTCAATATTGAAAAAATATTTGTTATAACGACTTTACTGTAAAAACGCCTAAAAACGTCAACGCCTACGCCATACACAATCAGGTGGAATTTCTACACCATTGACAGCTTCTGTCATACACAAGTTCTTTAATTAGTACAATTTTTTAAAATGTTTTGTTAAGGCCCTGTGCGAGGTGGCTAAATAAATTCTAAACTGAATACAAATTGACAAAAGGGTTTAAAATGTCTTTCAAATTTTTTCTTAAACTTTTTTAAATTTCATAGAAACTTGGAAACCTGAAATTAGTTTAGATTTTATTTAGCCAGTTTGCACCCACCCTAAATTATTGAACATTTCAGTTTATTTAATGTACCTTTTGGTATTTGGAGTACAAATTATTGTTGTTTGAAATAAAAATATTGCACAAAAACAAATACAGTACTTATCGCTTAAATGCATTTCTTAATTTGCACTACTTTTTGTGCTTATAAACGGGAAATGCACCTATAAAAACTAGGTTATATGCATCCGTAGCAGAAGCGGATAAAAGGAGGGGCGCCCCTTGAAGATCAACACATTTTTTTATTTAGCAAAAAAAAAAAATCTCCTAATTTCAGCAGTTTTTTCTTCAACGTAATTTTTAACAAATTTATAGATGCTTTTTCTGCTATTTTTACAGATTTATTTCTATGAGTGTAGTGATTTGAAACAATGCGATACTATTTCCAAAACTTTAATTTAAATTTTGTTTTTAATTAAAGTCTGCGTTTGCGAATAAACACTAAATTTTTTTATTGTGATTAGAAATCATAAACATAATCATAAAATAATATTTTTGCTACTGGTGTACTACCCGAAAATTTGTACAAATTAAGATTTTTATCATTTTTTGTAAGTTATACAAAGAAAATGTTCACGTATAAACAATACAAAATGTTCATTTAAAAACTTGGAAACCCGGTTTATTCGAACCGGGTATGAATAAAAAAAAAAAACGTAAACCTTAAAATTTTAAAATTGACAAAAATAAATTTTTGAATCTTTAAAAGCAAATATGGTCGAAATCTAAAACATCATAATAACCTTTTTGGTAAACTGGATGTCGCTCCTTTTTAAGCTCATATGCCAATCTTCGGAACTTAAGATTGCTTGCTTAGGTGACGGCTGCATATGTGAAAAATTTTATATACCGTGCATTTCGCGGGGATTTGACACTGTTCATTAAAGTTTGTTTACTATGAAGACTAACTTTTACACACTGTATAAAGGCCCGTAAAGCAATTAGAAAAATTATAGATATTTTTGTATATTATGACTTTTGTAAGTTAGAAAAAACAAGTTTTTTAAAAAAGGGACCGGTAAACTTTTTAGCTCTTCTCATCTAATTATGCTTGCGGAAGGTTAAACTAACATTTTTCTTGCCAGAAACCCCATATGCAATGGATTTGCATTTAATATGGTCTCAAGCAGAACATTAATCCCTAACTGTACGAATCGCTTGCCGACTCTGCTTACCATCACTAGAATCATCTTCCATGCCACGTTTAACAGCCTTTTTATCATTCATTTCAACACCCTCATCATCGTCATCACTACTGCTACCCTCATCCTCGCCGCCAGCAGCACCAAAACCCCGTAAAGCTTTATCACTAATAATAAGTCTACCATCATCGGCAGTTTTAAAACCACGATTAGGATCTTTGGATTTAGTTTTAACACTCGACTTTTCGGAATCCAAATTAGGACGGTTAGCTAAACAAAATAAAAACAATAATTAGTATCACTATAAAAAAAAAAATAAATACTTTAACATACTTAAAACATTTCCTATGGATTTAATATCAGCCAAGTCTACAATATCTTCAGGATCTTCACGTATAAAAGTATTGCGTTGTTTTTTAGACTTCGACTTTTCTTCCTGGTTATCACCGTCATCATTACTCATGTCTTCGGGTAAATCGGAATCTGAATCAGCCAAAATATCATCAATTCTGTAAATATAAAAATGGTAAATGGTAAACATATAATTTATTTTCTTATTATACAATATTTTATACATACGTAACACTCTTCTTTTCCAAACCCGGTACAAATTCTTCATCTGATTCATCTTCATCACTATCTTTAGCATTATCTTCAGATTGTTTTTTACGATTATCACGTCTTAATTGTTTACGTATCTTTTTAAGTCTACGATGTGTTACTTCATCATCGCCGGGAACAAATCGAATAAGTTCTTCGGCGGTAAAACGTTTACAAAGTTTTTTCAATAAATAACCAATTTGTATGCGACAATAACGTTTGGTATCTTTAGTCATGGCAGAAAGAGACTTCATCTAAAAAAGAAAATTATAAAACAAATATATACTTTTAAAATAAGGCTTTATCGTTTTATTATAAAACTTACTATAGTTTCCAAATGGTTGGCCACTAAAGGTGTAGGCATTACTTTGATAAAAGTAATTAAAAATGCCACTGAAGCTTCCGCTTGCGATCTCGATTTTTGCACTACAAATACCGCAATTTGTTCCATTATAAATTCCAATGTACTAACTGTCAAATTTTTGCCTTGACTTTGTAACACCGCACGAAACGCCAGTATAGTGTTGGTAATCAAAGATTCATCGCCAGCAAAACCAGCTGTTAAAATATCTACAAAATCATTGAGTTTCTCCGCTTGTTGATATAAATCCAAAATAATTTTAAGTAACTCTTCGGAAATATTCTCTTTGCGCGTAGAAAATTCTTTGTAATTTATAATTGCCTCCGGTAATGTTTTCATAATCAACTTATCTGTTATTGTTAGTGATTTACGAGTTTCAATAAGGATTTTCAAACATCTTAAGAGAAAGAGATAAAATTAGCTTATAGTACTTAGAATTAGTTTTCAATATCACCTTAAACGTGCTGCTTGACAAACAGCACAACTTGTGGAAAAGGCTTCTAGTAATAGTTTCTGCAAAGCTATTAAATTTTTACGGGTAAACTTTTGACAAGACGCTGCTTCTGAAGTTAATATATCACGTAATAATCTAGAATGAGCAAATATTAAAATGTTTAATATAAAAAGTGAACCCAACCAATTTTAAAATTATAAACGTAGAACAGAGAAAAAATGGATCTGTTGTTATCCAAAGTGAAAGCAACGAGGAAAGAGAAAAAATTAAAGAGGCAATACAAAATGAAATGAGCGAAACATATGAAATCAAAGTACCAACTCAAACTGAAATGAAAATAACAATAACTGGCATGTCGTTTAAACATACCGAAAGTGTAATTATAGAAAAATTAAAAGGGCAAAATGATATACTAAATGATAGTGAGTTAGAGATAATCAAAATATCTGAATATAAGAAAGGTAATCGAATATTCGACAATGTAAAAATAAAAATAGATAATAATTCATATATTAAGGCAATGCACGCACAAAAAGTGAACATTGGATGGGAGAAATGTAAAATTTTCGATGGCAAAAGACTGCAAAAATCAAGAGATGTGCTTTAAATGTCATGGTAATCACAAATCAAAGGAATGTAACAAGGATATAATTAAATGCATTAATTGCGTAAGGATGAACAATAGGTTGAACTTAGGACTGGATGAAAATCACATAACCTCAAACAGAGAATGCCCAGTGTATCAAAATGCAAAAAAAAGAAGAATTGGTTTAACAGCCTAACAATCATGGCAAATAAATGGTATATATACGAATAATTATAATCAATTAGAAATTCTATCAAATATAAAAGAGCCTGAATTCATTATATTGTCGGAAACCCTGGCTGGGAATTTTGCGACCAAACTTCTTGTAAATGTAGATCTATGCCAAAGAAATATTTTTTTATTACTTTTATGGTTTTGACGCTCTCCTAGCGGAGATATTTGGAATTAAAGTTCAAAAATTAACATGCTGCCGGTCCCGAAGGGGTTAAGATTTTTTTAAAAGTTTAATTTTATATTTTTTCTATTACTAAACTCTACATAAAATTTTTTGATTTTTTGAATTTTCTTCATCACACAATTTTTGAGACTAATTTAAATAAAAATTTTATTTTTCCCTAAATTTTGCTGTGAGAAAAAATGTCTGTTGACACTATGAAAAATAGCTGGCAAATGAACACTATCAAAGACTGCTATATGAAATTATACACAGGTATATTGTAGAACTTCAATGCTACTGAGTGAAAAAACTTGTTAGAAAAAAAAATATATATATAACGGGAGTCATAGGCACATAACAACGAAGTTGCTTGTAGGCAACTTTGGGGTCGAAAGGGTTAACAGAAAATGTAGAAGGAGAAATACAACTGAAGCAATACAATCAATATAAAACATTATCAAATTCAACAAGAACAGGCGGGGTTATAGTTTATTTCATGAAGTGGAATGTAAGAAAAATTACTGAAAACGTTATTGAGTCAAAATTATGGATATCGGCATTTCTGGCAAAATATGAAAAAAAAACGAATTTATAATTGCTGCCGTTTATAGATCACCAAGCAGTGCCGAGATGGAGTTTATTGAAACATATGAAGAAATATTAGAAGCGATAAATAAATTTAACTGTGATATAATAATAGCGGGTGACTGTAATATAGACTGGAATAAAGATGGATTTTATAAAAATAAAATAGAGTGCATAATTAATGATAATGGCCTTATGCAGTTAATGAAAGAATACACGCGTATAACAGAGAACTCAAAAACAATAATAGACTATATTATAACGAATAATCAAAATATATCGGCCAAGACTAATGTTTCAAATAAAATTGCGGATCATGAAGCAATCGACATAGTAATTAAGAGTACAAAAACCTCTAATGAAAATAAAAATAAAGAAATAGAAACGTTTAAATACAACAGAAATCAAAATAATAGAGAAATAAAGGACATTCAAAAAATAAATAAAAATAATGATTTAAACGGCAACGTATATCTTTTCGATGATTGTATGGAAAATGCGGTTCAAAAACTAACATTTAAAAAAATAGTTAAAGAAAATTGCGAAAACAAATGGAAATAAACCGTTTGAAAAGAGACAAAATTGACAAATATCAAATAGCTGTAATGGAAAATACAAGCGAAGCATGGGCAAATTACAAAACAATTGGAAATACTTATAAAGTGAAAATTGAAAATGAAAAGAATAATAAAGAATAAATATATAAATAATAAAATTAATGATGCCAAAGACCAAAAAGAAATGTGGAGGGAAATAAAAAACCTAATATTAAAAAAAAAAGCCAAAATGTGATACAAACTGTGATATTTGACCAAATTGAATGTAAAGAAAATTTCGAAATTGCCAACAAATTTAACAATTACTTTGTTAATAGTATTAAATCTATTAGAGATAGTATAGATAATGTGCAATATACGGACAAAATGCCTGTGATAAACTCTAAATTCAAGTTTCGTGCAATATCCTTAGATGAATTAAAAATTACATGTATAAATTTAAAAAATAAGCCGGACTACAATAAAATATCTAGTAAAATTATACTTAATGGGTGGAATATAATAGGAGGAACACTGCTAGAAATAATAAATAAATCATTGATGACAGGAACATTCCCTGATAATTGGAAAGAGTCTATGGTAACGCCAATTGAAAAGATTACGAAAACAAGAAAATGTGAGGAGTTTCGCCCAATAAACACGTTAAAGACATGCGAGAAGATAATCGAAAAAGTAGTAAAGGATCAACTGGAGAAATACTTGGAATCAAATAAACTAATATCAAAATATCAATCAGGATTTAGAAAGAATTTTTCATGTGAAACATCAATTAATTACCTAATCAACAGATAGAAAAAATAAGAAAATTGTTGCAATATTTTTGGACTTTAAACGAGCTTTTGAAACCATAGACAGAAAAATACTACTACAAAAACTATACAAAATCGGCATCCAGGATATTGTATTAGAATCGTTCAAATCATATTTAACAAAAAGAAGGCAAATTACGAAAGTGAATAACGTGAAATCAAATGTTATAAATAATGAATATGGAGTACCACAAGGATCAATTTTGAGAGCCTTGCTATTTATTTTATACATAAACGATATGCCTAACATAGTGGATAACTGTGAAATAATATTGTATGTAGATGATACATTAATTTTTAGTGAAGGAGATTTAGATAATCAGTGTTATGACAAACTAAATCATGACATGCAAAATGTTAATAAGTGGCTAAAATGAATAAGCTTAAATTAAACGAAAATAAAACAAAAATAATGGAAATAAACACAAAAAGCAACATCATTTTTAAAATTAATAATGAAATAATTGAAAAGGTAGAACAAATGAAGTATTTAGGATTTGTAATTGACAAAAACTTAAATTTTAAAAGTCACATTGACTATATCTGTAAAAAAATCGGCAAAAAATTAGTTTCTTCAAGCGGTTAAGAAAACAAATATCGATATTAACGGCAATTAATATATACAACACCGTGATTAAACCACATTTCGAATTCGGGTCTACAATCCTATACTCATGCTGTACAAGAAATCAAATTGAACGAATGCAATCGGTATACATCTATTAATTTTATGCTGAAAACACTAAAATGGCTGAATATAAAGCAAAGGCTTCAATTAGATACAATAATCTTTATACAAAAAATGAAAACAGGAAAATCACCAGAATATTTAACGGAACAAATAGTATTCGTCAAAGAGGCTCAACCGTATCTGCTAAGAAATAACGAAAATTTTAGACTACAAAAGGCATCAACAACTGCAAACAAGCGCTCACTATTTTACAAAGGGTTACAATTATACAACAATTTGCCAAATAACGTTAAAACGGAAAGTAACATGAATGTATTTAAAAGACACGTTGTATGCTACGTAAAGAATAATAATTTATAATATAAATATATGTTAAACAAATGTTATTATAGAATATTAAAAGTATTTTAAATACTAAAAAAGAAAGAATAATAATAAAATAAAAAAAGGAAATATGGGATTTCATATAAACTCGTATTATACTCGTAAACGGTGTAAACCTGGTATGTTTATGAGTTTAAAGTCAAACTAAAATACAAAAAAAAAAAAAAAAAAAACTGAAACTAGTATCGGTTACGTTCGATTTCGAATAAAACCGTACTAGAAACTATAGGCCGGGTCGACTTTTTCATGTAAACAATTGAAATTTACGGCTATTTTTGGATATGTATTGATAACTACGCCAATAAAAAAGGGAGCGAGGGGCCGAGTACCTATGTATATGGGAATTTTGTGTTATGTATAACATTTTTTTAAATAATTGAATAAAAACAAATTTTGTAGGTTTGAGGTTAAGAAGAAGATTAAACATTTTCTTCAAAAGTTATAAACACATTAAATTTGCAAATCAGACTAGATCCAGTTTCTGCCTTTTTCTATGGACAGACTTCATAAGTCATTTTCCATTAAATTGTATTATTGTTTATATTTTTATTGTCAGATTGTCTCTATATGATTACTTTCAGAAGTGATCAAACTGACATATGTATACAAACATTCTACTTTAGATTTTTTTGTTTATCTTCTTATTTCCTCCGTGTCACCTTTTCGCAAATGTTGCCACACTGACGTATGGCTTTTACGTACAAGTGCAGGCAATTTGTGTATATTGGAGACGGACTGCCAACAGGGCATTTTTATTTTTTTTAGTAAAGTGTTGTTTTTCCGAACGCGTATATATACACCAAATACAATTGATATTGTAATTAATATGTATTTTTATTAATTATAATTTTCAATAAAAAAAAGTTTTTAAATCCGAATTTGCAAAAAATTTGTCAACAATTATTTTAATTTTTGCATTAAAAAATACAAAAATTGTTTTTTCGGACTTTCTTTATATTTTGATATATTTAGTTAGTATATTGTTTTACCTCAAGTCCAAATTCTAATATATTGTCATTTTAGATTTTATTTGTTGTTTCAAACATAAGAAAATGATGATTGGAACACAAAAACCGAAATATTACATAACGTACAAAAATTCAACAGGACGAGAATTTTTTACTTTTGTATATGAACTGTCTGATTTGGTAAAATCCAGTCATAAATCCTTACTTTTTGAAAAGCAACAATTGGACTTCCTTCCAAATCCTTTGAATATCTTTCGCGTATATTGCCATATCATTGCGAAGCTCCTTGAACATATGTAATTTTTATCCAGGAAGCGTGCTGTTCGTAGGTCCCTTCCTGACACATCCTTCCAGCATCCTGCCATATCCTGAGAGGGTCCTTGAACATAATTCTTATCTAGGAAACGTACCGTTCGTAGGTCACTCAGTGCCTAATCCTTTGAATATCCTTCGAGTATCCTCCCACATTCTTCAAATATTCTGACATATCCTGCGAATGTCCGTGTCACTTTCTGCACATCCTTTGAATATCCTTCAAATATCCTGCCATATCATACGAAGGACTTCTTCAACATATGTAATTTTCATCCAGGAAGCGTGCCGTTAGTAGGTAACTTCCTGACATATCCTTTGAGTGTCCTGGCATATCTGGCGTTCTTAGGTCACTTCCTGCCGCATCCTTTGAATATACTTCTGATATCCTGCGAAGGTCTTTCAGAATAATTATCACATAGGAAGCGTGCCGTTCGTAAGTCACTTTCTGACACATCCTTCGAGTATCCTGCCATATCCTGTGGCGGTCCTCGAACATAATTCCTGACACATCCTTTGAATATCCTTCGAGTATTCTGCCACATCCTTTTAAAATCCTACCAAATCCTGCAAAGGTCCTTGAAGATAATTTTTACCTAGGAAAAGCTTGCAGTTCGTAGGCCGCTTCCTGTCACATCCTACGAGTATCCTTTCTTGTAGTCCGAAGCTCCTGCAACATAATTTTTATCCAACCAAAGGCGAACCGCGCCTTTCAGTTTCTTTCATAAACCTCAAATTATTTTTTTATAATTATATAGTATAAGTGAATGAATAAATAAGTTTTATAACGTTTTAAACCACGCATTTACTCTCACTCACTGAATAAAACAAATTTCTGTGAGATGCTTACGCCCGCGAGCTTGAAGAAAATTTGTTCTTTCTTATCGCTAAATTTTAAGTTCATTCAGGAATGCATTATTTGTTTAAATAAAGTTCATTATACTCACTCATATGTTTTACGTTGCTGTTTTCTCAATTTCTGATCGTCTTTTGCCACTAGCTTAGATTTTTCATTCTTCATTAAAACGGGTACTATATAAATTTCAAAAAACTCCTTAACAACTTCACAAGTTTGGAATAAAACCAAAGCAGCTGTGATATCAAAAATGGCATCATATTCAAAAGAACCCACAGCAGTAGATTCAAGCTGTTTATGTGCCGTATCAAATAGATCTTTCAAAATATCATTAGGAGTTTTAGATAAATATAACTGAAACAAAAATGCAAAAAGTTAATATTTAGCTAATGTAAGAAAATTCCACTAACTTACCTTTATAACTTCTAACGATTTCTTACGCAAATCTTGCTCATATGTACCATTTGGTTTTTGTGTATAAATATTAAACAGACGTGGTAAAAAGTTTTTAGCATATTTGCCCAAAACTTCATGTATCGTAGTTTGTTCTTCATTTTGTATTAACTCAATAAGACCATCAAATATGGGTGCCCTAAATTCTGGATTATTGTCCAAAGCATTACCCAAAGTGGGTGCGATTAATCTAAAATTTTCTGGATCTTTTGGAGCCCTACAAAAACCAGGGAATAAACCCCATAATTGACAACACAACAATTCATAAGTATGAGACATGGAGACTTGTTTCTCTTCAGCATATTTATGCCATTTGTTATTGCAATCTAAGGCCAAAGTTAAAATAATTTCTTTGAAAAATTTAAATGTAGCACCAGCAGCCCCTTCTCTAAGTAAAGGTAATAGCCAAGATTTTTCTAATAAAACTTCTCCCTTAGCATTAGTAAGGGGTATACATTTTAAAACAATTTCAGGGCCCAAAGATTTAATGGCGGCAATAATAGCATGTTCCACTTGTATACGTAACGAAGATTGAGTATCGTAACGTTTAGCCAATTCCAGCAAAGAAGCTGACAATTCTTTAGCAAAATATACACTACATACTTCAAATATTATAGAAAATGTCAACACAACATACTTGGCAACTTCTCCAAAAGGAGCACTTAAGACTTTGTGAACAGAGGCTAATATTTTACTAATAGGAATACGATAAACATTAGCCAATTCTTCGGTGGCACAAGCTGGTTTTATACATTCATATAGCAATTCTTTTATAGCATTTGAGACACCTGTTATAATATCAGTTCTATCTGATAGCCATAAATCACTACAGCATACCTCCACAAAACGCGGTAACGCATTTATACATAAATTTAATTCCAATTTACTCAAATGTACATGACCCTCTTTCAGGACGGTCAACCAAGCCAATGTTTGTCTATAATCTGAACGATCTGGGCGGTATTCATGTACAGCTGTCAAGAGTTTAGCACACATTAGAGCATTTAAATTTGTTGTTCTCGATACGAACAACTGATGAAGTGTTTGCAGACAATTTGTTCTTATTAATACATTTGCTGCTGTCATTATGGATAATAAATGTTCACAGATATTTCTGATATCATCACTTTTTAAACCGCTAATAGTCTCTTTTAGTAAAGCCAGGGTATGCAGGACAGTAGTTTGTTGGCCTAAAACTTCCGGTTTAAATTGATTTAAACAGAACTTTGTAACACGACTACTAGCGGGATGGGATTTAATTTGGTGTTGTTGATTGGAAGACTCGTTTTCATTGTTAGTTTCTTGAGCGGTTGGTTTAGGCGTTAACATAAATGAACTGCCATGAATAATTGAAACAACAGCATGTTGAGCAGCTTTACGAATCTGTAAATATAAAACAAGTTTTTTAATTTTCATCATAAAAGATATACTAAAAACCATAAAAATGTATAAATTTTAAATGGAATTTTCAGGGTTCAAATTTATGTTTTCATGTGAATTTTTTAATATTTTTAATTTTCCGAATTTTAGTTTATACTTTCATTTCAAATATTTTATAAACTTTAATTGATGTTCTTGAAATTACAAATTAAAATTGCAAATGTTTTTAAAAATTTTAATGGAAATTCTGAATTGCAGTTGCAAAAAGGTGTACTGAGCATTGGATTTGTCTGTAAAAATTTGTTAATGTAAAAGGTAAAAAAAAAAAATTGTTTTTGTTTTTTTGGTATTGCAGATGTTGAATAACGCTCCTAGACAAGAACAATAAATTCTCATCGAGTTTGCAATTTAATATAACAAAGTTTTCTAGAAATTCTAAAATACCTTCAACAGATTATTTCCCACAATTTGTTAAATAAGTTTAAGGATTTTAGCACATTTAATTCCTTTAATGCAATTAAATTTGAAAAAAAATTTTGTTCTCTAAAAAGACAAAATGATACAAAAAATTTATGGTAAAAAATAAATGTTTATGGTCACAGAATATTATTATTTGACCGTTATATGCAGGGAATTTGAGGTGCAAAAATTGGTTTCAGGGAAATTTTAAATTCATAAAAAGTTAGGTATAAAAATGATTAAGTAATAAAAATTATTAGAGCCTGACTGAAACCTGCAAAATCTACTATTTAATTTGTGGTAGAGCTTTTCTTCCTTATCTCTTCATTAAAAAGTTATAGAATATAAAAAAAGTAGTTTTGTATTTACCTTGGGTTTTGAATGAATAGCAAATGATAATAAAGCATCAATATATTGCCAAGTTGACGAATAAGTCCAAGTCATGTAATCTTGAGCTCTTAGCAAAACTGCTAAACAGCCAATAATCTGCAAATATTAAAATTATCAAAATAAACATATTTAAACAAAATTATTATTCTCTTACATATTTAATAACAGACTGCTTTGAAGATTCCATAAAACGTTGAAGGCAAGACATTAGCGTCTGAGCTGTCTCACCAAAACGTTTTCTCAATACAGCAGTGGGCACAGATTTAATACCCATGGCCAGCAATGATATACCAGCAATAATATCATTATCTTCTGTACTGGCCTCAATTTGTTCCATTAATAAAATAAAATATTCTGTGGAAGATTCACTACCACCTCTTTCTTTGATAATTTCTGTTAAGGCTGTTAGAATGGCCAACATTTCTTTGTGTAAGTCCGATGAAGTTCTAAAACCCACCAACAGTTTTTTAAAACTCATGTTACTACAGGTACTATAGTTGGAAGCAAACGTTTTAAAGGTTTTAAAAGTGCCTCCCTGAGTCTCAGACATTAGTTCATCATTATCATGAAGGCTAAAAGATTTTAAACTACCCGCCACATCATTAACTGTTGTAGTTTCCGCACTGAAAGCCTGCCTTTGCTCATGCTTCATAACGGCCTCCAATGTTAAAGTGTTGCGGCTTTGTCCAGGTTCAGGGGGAGCTAAAAGATGTAAATGAAATAATTCCACATAAGGGAAAATTTTTGTTAAGCTTACCCAAACTTATATTAGGTTGAAAAAATCTTGATTTCGCTTTGATACGATGTTTCATTTGTTCTGGATTTGAGGTGGACGAGTGTCCCTTGCTCCAGGTTTTACCCTTGGTATGACGCTTTAGTTTTGAACGAAACTTTCCCATATTTTAAAGACTTTAATTTTTTTGAATGAAAAATCCACTAAACAAAACACGTGCTGCACTCCACTGCGCCTTGTAGCTAATGACAGTTGTCAATTGTATGTCAACAAATATTTATCATCTCTGTTTTTAAAAGTAATGGTAGCAGGGATGGGAAAAGAGATTTTTATGTCGGTATCAAAAAATTGTTTGAAGAATACTTTTTTGACTCCAAAAGTACTAAACATTTTTTTAGCTCTTTTTAATTAATACAATAAAGCCCAAACCACATAGTGAAAGTGCCAGTGGACAGTGGCAGTGCTGTCAAACTTTGTTCTTGAATTTCGCGAAAACGATTTAATATTTTTAAAAAATTCTTGCTGCATTTTGTTTAAAAACAGCTCTTGTTTTTTTTTTTTTGAGATTTTTTTTTTTTTTTTTTTTTGAGATTTAAAGTACCGTTAAATGGCGCTGTTACAATGTGATAAACAACACAGACGCACAGGAACAGCAACAACACATACACAACCATTGCCTTCACAATGGAGGTTACGCGCAATTAAGTCCTAATACGTCAGAATAAAACAGACGCACAGGAACCACAGCAACACATATACGACCATTGCCTTCACAATGGAAGCTAAGCGCGACGAAGCCCCAATACGCCCGGAAAGGTTTGCATGTGATTAGACTGCACAGTCTAACGGCATGCTGAGACACGCTTTAGAGTATCGCAAAACAAAAACAATTAACCGATGTTCCCTATTAAAAAATTTAATACAGGTCACGAGATAACCTTCTTCTTCGGCGAACTGACAGCTCTTGTTTATTCATAAACTTTTCTAATTTCTCGGCAGTGACAAATAGAGAAGATACAAAAACTGCTTTATCGACAAAACGTCGCACTGCTGTCGACACTGCGTTTATGTGGTTTAGGCTTAAGAAAAAATACATGACCTCCCGAGTTTTTGTATCTTCTCTGTTTGTCACTGCCGAGAAATTAGAAAAGTTTCTAAATAAACAAGAGCTGTTTTTAAACAAAACGCGATAAGAAATTTTTAAAAATATTAAATCGTTTTCGCGAAATTCAAGAACAAAGCTTGACAGCACTGCCTCTGTCCGCTGGCACTTTCACTATGTGGTTTGGGATTTACGCTTGTTAGCGCAATTTCGATACACATAAATATAACTAGTGCATCAATTTTCCAATTTCCAATCAATTTTGCTTTTAAGTGCATATTTTTGCATATTTAATGATTTTTTTATGAAATATTTTTTTATTATTTAGATTATGTTTTAAATAAAAATAAACTAAACGAAGAATTTGTATAAATAAAAAGCATACTGTTGCAACAACTTAATATTGGATTTTAGTTTAAAGCGCCGCTTTCCGGTAATAAATATGGTTTTTTAAATCGATAAATTTTTTGATTTTAGTGCATATTTGCTTTTCGGCGGATATTTTTAGTACATATGTTTATGTATAAAAGTCGCAGCCTTATTTATTTTTATTTCATTTTCGAATTACGCGTCATAAATTTTGATTGAACGCGGACTTATATATTAAAATATTTCTATATTTGTTCACCCCCCATAAACTACATAAATAAAAAGATGTGTAGGTACATACAAATTTTGTAGGTACATACAATTTTTGTAGGGGCAAACTAATTTTAATTGATTTACTTAGGTGCTTTTTTACACAATCGTGTACAAAAATGAATTAAAATAACAAAATTAATATATATTTGAGTTTTTCTTCGATAAAAATTGGATCAAATGAGGCAAAAAGTTACACAATTTTTAATTGATTTCCATTTTATTGATCTTTTCACACACACTTTCAATATTATTAGAAAAATATAAATGAAATAAAAATTGATAATATTTTCTTTCCTATAAAAAATTGCAAAATTTAGAAAAAATTTACCCTACACCAGTCTGGGTAAAAGCCAACTAATGTTTGGATCCGAAATTCGAATGGGTTAAAATGGGGCTCGTGTCAAAATTTTCTATAATGTGAGTCAGCGCACCAAATTTCATTAAAAAATCTTAGTATTTGCGACCTGCAGTTTGTAACCAAGCCAATTTTGGGGGGACCCTTATATGGGCACTAGTTCTAAACATGGACCGATGTTCACCAAAATCAATAGGCTTCGTCCTTGGGCCAACATAGGTCTGTGTACCAAATTTCATCAAAATATCTTAATATTTGCGACCTGCAGCGTATAAACAGTATAATTTTGGTAGGACCCTTATATGGGCACTAGGTCTAAACATGGACCGATGTTCACCAAAATCAACAGGCTGCGTTATTGGGCCAATGTAGGTCTGTGTACCAAATTTCATCAAAATATCTTAATATTTACGACCTGCAGCGTATAAACAGTATAATTTTGGTAGGACCCTTATATGGGCACTAGGTCTAAACATGGACCGATGTTCACCAAAATCAAACTTGTTCGTCCTTGGGCCAACATAGGTCTGCGTACCAAATTTCATCAAAATATCTTAGTATTTGCGACCTGTAGAGTGCGCACAAGATTGCATAGACAGACAGGCGGACGGACGGACAGACGGACATCGGTAAATCGAAATAAAAAAAAATTCTGAACCGATCGGTATACTATAAGGTGGGTCTACGACCAATATTTTTTGGTGTTACAAACATCAGCACAAACTTATAATACCCTGACCACATAGTGGTGTAGGGTATAACCACGTTTACAGTGATTATATTTTTATTTTAGAATAATGTCACATGTGTTTTTTAATAGATTTTCAGGAGAGCGGAAAAACTGTTAAAAAATCTACTTTTAAGATATTTATTTTATTGGCATCATATGCCTTCATTATGATTTTACTAAATGAGGTCGTGAATCATTAAGGCATATGATGCCAATAAAATATCTTAAAAGTAGATTTTGTAACAGTTTTTTCGCTCTCCTGAAAATCTATTAAAAAACACATGTGGTTTTTGGAATACACGGTGAAGCATGCTGTAAAATTTACATTCAAAACACACAAAATTAACACAACGGATGATAATGACGAAATTATTTTTATTATATTTTGCTTTGAATTTAATTTTTTTTCTGTTTTTTAGTTTATTTATTAACGTTATCCCTTTTCTTGTTACAAAAAAAATAATTAAAAATTAAAAAATTTCGCTCTATGTTTGGAGCTCAAAAACTATAACAAAAACATTAAAATGCACAAATTATGGTATATAAAATGTTACAATGGTAATTAACCGAATGTCACTTTTTCGCTACATTTTCAAATTGTCCTGTCTATTAAATTGAAGCGAAAAAAATTCCACCTCAATTTCGCAACAATTCCACGCAAGTGAAAAATAATTTTTTTTATATGGAGTTTGACAGCTTTTTTCGCAAAAGTACGAACAAAATACCGGGCTAAAGCGTGTTTGTTAAACCTGACGAAAAATAAAAAAAAATTGTTTTTCGTCAAACATGTTTGACAAGCCGTCAAATTAGACACTACATGATCAAATTCATACAGCAATCCAGCATGCTGTACAGCCGCTTTAGACTGATACCGGTGGCTTGTAGCGCTTTGTGATTACTAAATCTGCTGAACGATTTTATCAGTTGTTTTAAAATTTTTGTAGTAAAATTTTTTAGTTATTTTAAAGGTAAATACCTTTGTCGCATTTTAAACTGTCTTCGTTTTAACTGACATTTTCAGTAGATTTTACCGATTCTAAAAAAAAAATTTTTTTTTTTCTTTCGATTGCTATGTATTATTGCTTCAGCCTATTTAAAATTTTAAGTAATAATTCCAAACCGTTCTCCAGTTATTATGCTTTTATGTATTGGAGATATAATACAAGCTTCTGATTTTTATTTTCAAACTAGGAATATAACAATAACGTTTAAGGTGCGTTTACAATGATGGAGTACTCCAATCTGTAGCAAATTCAGTTCTTTTCTCTTTCATACTAATACATTTTTGTATTTAGCTATTTTTTTTTATTCCACTCCAGAGTCAAACTTGTTCGACTCTGGAGTACAAGTAACTGTTTAACATGACAAATATACCTTAAAAACACATCACTAATTTGTTCACATCTCTAATTGTCAATAAATTTGAAAAAAATATATTAAATAACATAAAACCAATACAAAATATTTGTATTGAAAATTTTGTAATAAAATAAAAAATGATTTCAAAATTTATTCAGCTGGAACAAAGCCTGGAAATTCGCGAAACAAAATGTAAGTATTTAAGTGTCAAATATTTTCTGAAGTAACTCTACTCTGCATTGTGAACACCTAACATTTTAATCTGTGCTGCAGAGTAGAGTGACCTTTAAGGTGCGTTTACAATGATGGAGTACTCCAATCTGTAGCAAATTTAGTTGTTTTCTCTTTCATATTAACACATTTTTGAATTTTACTATCTCTTTTTATTCCACTCCAGAGTAAAACTTGTTTGACTCTGGAGTACAGATTTGCTCCACTCTAGAGCTAACATTGTTCTGTTAAGTGCTTAACATGACAAATATACCTAAAAGAACCCATCACTAATTTGTTCACATCTCTAATTGTCAACAATTTTTTTTAAAATAAACAAAATAAAACGAAATTTTTATAATAAACTGTATAATAAGTTTAAAAAAAAAATTAAATACGAAAATAAATTGCGGTGGTGGCTAAACTATGCGAAAATATTATGTAAGTATTGAAGTGTCATAAATTTTTGAAGTACTCTACTCTGTATTTTGAACAGTTAACATTTCAATCTGTGCTGCAGAGTAGAGTCACTCTATCATTGTAAACGCGTCTTTACTAAAGGAGCTTCTGTAAGCATGTTTCTTGATTTTGATGGTAAAATTGGAACCAAGTCCTGAAAAATAAAAAAAATATTTCATTGTTTTCTCGTAAAAATTAAAAGATTAACCCCTAAATTCATAAACGCCTTCTAAAATTATAGGAGGTTTATTAAACAAATTTTGTATGAAAATGACGTTTTTAAACCTGCTATAACTTTACAAACCATTTATGAATTGAGGGGTTAATATTTTAAACTTACTTGGCAAATTAAAGTTACAGCGCTTCGATTGATTTTTATTTGTTTTAAAAATATAATTTGTTGCCCAATTTCGAATATATTAAAAATTCAAAATATAATTGTCAATTAGAAATAAATAAAAATATTTTTTACAGGGTAGCATACAAATAATTTTATTGACTAGTCATTGGATAGGTCACATTATAGGTTCTTACAGACCGGTCTTGCTTTCACCGGTCACGAGACAGGTGCTCGAATTACAACTGACCCGTCTTTTCCCACAGGGTTGTTTTTAAACTTCTATAGCGAAAATATATTCTTTTTAGCGCTATAAGCAAACTAAACTAATCATTTTAAAAATGATTAATATGGGTTGTGCACATGATACAAGTGTTGCAAATACTGTTATTTGTATTTGTTGAGCCTTGAGTAGTTATGACGATGCAAATTATTTTTTTTGCAATATGTGCAAATCGCAAGCGTGAATACCCTGAATAATTTATTAAATAAATCGGCTACCGCCGGCACTTGGCCGCCGCCAAGTTTTTATATCGACTTGTATATCTGAGCATGCACGAAAAAATGAAACCAGTTGAATGTTAATCAGGGATGATAAATGGCATTCTCAAAATAAATCAACGAGCTTAAAAAATAGTACTTTTTCGACTTCCATATTACAAAAGAAAAATTATGATGATGGGGCAAAACATAAATATGTTTTGCCACGAAGAATAATCCTATATTTGACTAAAATCGGTCCATATTTTCATCTAGTAGCCATGGAGAGATCCTATTTCGCCTTGAATGTATTGATATTAAATGGTATTTGTTCTGCCGGCTCTTTTTAGAGCGATTTGAAGGCCGAAAATTTCGAGGAATTATGAAAATTTTATTGCTTTTTTATAGAATTCTACCCTACCCTGTGTGGTATAGAATATAATAACTTTGTGCTGGTGTTTGTTACTAAACCGATAAAATTCTATAGTTAGATAGTTAACAAAATCTATAGTTGAAAAAAAAATATATATATAAATAACTAGCATAATCAAAAACAACTACTGTTTTACTCGAAATCAATAAAATTTGGTTACTCTGTAAGTGCACATTTCAATCAATTTTAAGTTGTCAAAATAGTTTAAAAATATATTTTTTACGAAAAACAGAAAAATGACAATGATTTGGTAAATTCTTATTTATAGTTTTAAACCATCTAAAGTTAATATCTAATGTGCTTTTATGTTTTGCAGATACAATTTTGGAATGTGGGATAAAAAATTGATCAAGATGAAATAACGGACAAAAACGAAAATTAAAGAATCCTTTCTGCCGTGTTTTAAATTTCGATATCTTGGCATAAAGTTGCCTGAAAACACGCTGGTTACAGATGGACTTAGAAAAGCTAAAAAAAAGTTTAAAAACTTCAAAATTCGGTTTTAAGTGTGTTTGAAATTCTTATTTATATTAAATTTTATTGGTTTTCTTATATTAGCTGCGTTTGTACGGCATTCCTATCGATGCTATCTCGAATAATTTTGAAAGTAGAAAGCCGGAATACGTTGAAAAACTGTCAAAATCGTTCTAGATAACTTTGATAGGAAGTCACACAAACACAGCTATTGTCTTTTTAAATGTTTTGTCGTTTAAAATTATTTCTTATAAACAATTGTCATAATGTTTGTGAATTCTCTTTCAAATTAGAAAAAAACGATATCTGTAGTGTCGATTAACTATTTTTTATATGATATAGTTGATTTCTGTTAATTTTTTGAAATCTACAAAAAATAGTTATCATCATCTAAATCCATTTAACTATATATTAGTTAGGGGTATTTCACCTACACCGAAAAAATTACTCAGTTACTGGCTACAAATTAATTAAAAACAACTAATTTAGTTCAATTACATATTTCTACTGAGAACTTAGTTACTGAGAACGCTGTTGTTAATTAAAATTAATATTTATGGGAAAATATTTAAAAATAACCACTTAAAAGTTACAACCACCATATTTGCGTTATATTTTTAATTAAAATAATAAAAGGGCTTTTAGCATTTAAAGATTTTAGTGTAATTGATGTCCATATAAATTTATTCAAAATTTTTTTCATATTTTTGCATTTTAGCTTAAAGAATTAATTATTTCCTCGGGAATTAAACCACTTCGTATGCACAAATATGGCATTCCTAAGTTGAATGGCTTTTCGAAACTTAAAATTCCCTATTAAAAAATTTTTATTTTGATATGGAAATGGAAAAAAGTCGCATTCTTATGCTTCATTTAATTATATTTTTCAAAATGAATATTATTTGTAAAATTCTCTCTCTATTAAAAGACTTAATTAGCGATTTCAAATCTGCAAACAAATATAGGGATGCCAAAATTTTCTGTTTTGAAAATTTTTTTCACAAATTTTTAGAGCCACGAGCACAATATTAACAGCTTAAACCAGTTGGTTTCAATAATTTCCGATTTTTACTCTCCGTCTGTAAATTAAAGAAATCTTCAGACTTTTATTATTTTTATTTGAATGTTTTTTAAAATTACTTTGACAATTACATAATTTATTTTCAACTATAACGAAAGTTGGCAACGATTATTTCAGTTAATTTGAAATATATTGCTTTTAACTGAGGAATTCTTTAACTGAGCAACTGAGAAATTTTATCGGTGTATGATATAGTTGAAATATTCGTTATAAACAACTAAGGAATTTTTAGGGTGTACAAAACCTACCTCACCGAGATCCACTTTTTAATGACTATACACGCAGAAAAAACAGGTGGAACTTTATCTAAGTGCTATGTAATTATATAACTACATAATTTCGCAGTAAGTTTTACAATTAAGTTTTAAAATATAAAAAATAAAAAAAAATTATATATTTTACAAAAAAATTTTCATATTTTACAAGAACTTTGTAAAACTAACTTGAAAATTATGTAGTTGTATAATTACATAGCTCTTAGTTAATATTTCCCCTGTTTTTTTTTTCTGCGTGTATCTATTCCACCAATAATTGAAATATGTTCCAAAACGTAAATAAAAATTATTTTAAAGGGATTTAATCAATTTAGATCATTTGATTCATTCAATCATTAAATTTAGTGCCACGTAACCCTCAACAAGGCAAAATGTTAATTTTGGAAAAGTTTATTTGTTTGATATTTAAGTTACTCTACCAATAGTTGAATTGTAACACCCACTGATTAAGATTTATTTGGCCAATGAAATCGCCATCACCAATAATGTCCAGCATTGAAATTCACCTGACTTTATATATTTCCAGGGGGTATCCATTAAGGTGTTTTAAGATTTCTGAAAAAATTCACACGCGAATGAGAAGAAAAACATAAAGAATTTGAAGAAATTTAACAGCGAACGAGAGAAAATGAAGGACGTTACGAAAACAATAAATTTAATAAAAACGTGTTTACAAGCAAAAAAATCATTAAAAACAATAAAAAAATAATTAAAAGTGATTATTTATTATTTATTTCACTCTTAAAGTTGTTTTTGTTACCGCTTTAATCAATAATCGTAAGAAACAATAAAAACAGTGCCCTGTGAACTTTTTCGGTTTTCCTTTTGTTTCTCTTATTCTTCAAAGGAATTAACAGGAACCCAACCCAATCCATATAAATTTTAAGGGAACCAAAGAGTACACTTTTTTCTTATGGGAACTCTTTAGCCTATATCCTCGTTGATATTTCTATAAAAATTAAAAACATTTAAAATATATGAAAATTGTAAATAGTACCAAATGCGTCAAGGAGTACCATATTATTTTTAACGTTCTACTAGTACCATACCAACTATTATAGTACCTACTTTATCGTCCCTGATGTAAATGTAATGTGAAATTTATAAAACGTAAATGTGACGCAAATTGTAAAAACTTGGTTACAAAATCTTGAAATCTTTAATATTTAAAACTAATTAAATTAATATAAACGTGTTATATAATGTGTCAGCAAAGCGCTGAATATGAATTGCAAAAGAAATTTATGAAAATAAACGAAAAATTAAAAAATGTCTGCCAGCGTAAAGAAATATGTGCTCAAACAAAATTGAAGATAACGTAGAAATCAAGAATAACGAATAGAATTTGTTATAAAACAGAATTGTTGATAAAGATATAGAAAATCAACTTTTTTTTTATTAAAGAAATAGAAAAAACAAGAATAAAACAATAATAATAATAATAATGATATAGTCGTTGACAGCATCGCGTAAAGTTCTAATTAACCAAAATTAAAAATATTGTTATATTTATTAATTAAAAAAATAAAAACAAATAAAATTGTAAAGAAAAAGAGACGACATTTTTATGGATATCAATTAGAGATGTGTATACTACCAATACTACGGTACAAGAAAATCCAAGGGATTAATTAAACAAGATTTTGCTAATATTTTTCGAATGGCTAAAAATAGCAATAGCTTTATTTTGTTGTCTCTTTTGCTATCGTAACAAGGAAATGCTAAAAATTGGTTTCAAAAGTAATTTACAAATATTTGAAAAATTTATAAATATTAAAAAAAGTGTTGTAAACTTGTTAACATAAACTACGAAATCATTTTAACAATATGCTTTTAAAGTTTACTAAAACAAGTGGTGCTGGAGCTGGTTCCAGTTCATCCACATCGTCACCTAGCATTGCTGGAACGTATGTACCTCGTGGAACAGGTTTGTATTTATTTTGTATACAGTTTTTTTTTTAATTTTCAATCCCTGCAAACATTTGGAAGATATCTTCCAAGACAAAGTTCACACAAAAAAGTAAAAACCAGGTTTAATTATCAAATTGTTCCAGACAATTACTATTTTCTCTGTTTTTGCACCTACCACGCAAATGATACTATCAGTTACTAAAAATTGTGTACGATTAATTGAATCAATCAAAGAATTCAAAGATTTAATTGCTTCAATTAAATATTTATTTAAAAACAATTTTATTTTATTTTAATTAGATTTAAGCTAATATTTTTTTGTGTTATCCTTTATTTTTTATTTTAATGAAAATAGTCAAGTAGTATTTAAAATTTCGTCCTTTTATCACTTGGAAGGTAATATGGCAATATTTGGAAAAAAATAATTAAAAAATTGTGATTTTTGACACAATTTTTCCAAATTTACTGCGCAGAAAACAAGATAATGTGCTCATTAATGGATTTTATATTTATTTTATTTATTTATTCAGTTCTGTAATATAAAGCCAACAAGGCCAAAAAACTATATTACACAGCAATAATAAACCTAAGTTATATAATTCAAAAATAGCTTAATACTTTATAATACAAAAAGTTAATTCACAACTACAAATCTCATTGCCTCCCCAGTTATAATGTTTTAATAAAGCAATGGTTATAATAATATAAAAAGTGTAACTTTTTGTAAAGTCCACTAGGGATAACACAACCAAGTACTTAATGTATATTCCATCAAAAATCAAGGTTAGAGAAATATTTCAAGAGCTTTGATCTAAATACATTATTAGATTGTGAGAAACTACGTAAAGTGTAAGGCAATCTATTCCAATAACGAGTAGTTCTAACAACGACAGACATTTCAAATGCAGATCTTCGTATTCTAGGGGAAATAAAGTGAGGATTTCTATCAAAAGGAGAGAATACAAATGATCTACATAAAGCTGACGGTCTAGCATTTCTCATTACTCTATGAAACATAGTTAAATTACTATATTTTATAAAATTGTCAAAGGAACACCCAAGAAAATTTGAACATAATCTGATATATGATCCCTACGTTCAACGTTATATACAAATCGGACAATAAAATTTACAATGCGTTTTAATCTTTTAATATTCATATTTAAAGTTCCAGATACTACTTCAAATCCATAGAGAATTTGCGTCATCAAAATCGCATGGGCCAATCTCTTTTTAATACGTAATGGCAATAAAATGTTAATCCGCTACATCCTGCGCAGAGAGCCCCAAACTTTACCCGATAATGCATCAATGTGAGACTCAAAAGACAGCTTACTGCCAAGTGTAACTCCCAAACATTTATGATTACTGACGAAATGAATTTCATCATCTCCCAAAAAATCTCTAAACTTGGAAAAAAGCGGTTTGTAGGCCCAAACACCATAGCTTTACTTTTTGACGAATTAATGGCTAAGGAGATAGTGGTAGTCCAATGCAGAACTCGGTCAAGACAAATATTTATATTATTTTCAAAAACCTCAACATATCTACGATTGCCTTTAAAGAGCAGGAGAACATCATCTGCAAATAAAAATGTTTCAGATGCTAATGCATTTGTTACCTCAGGAAAATCATTAATGTATAAAAAAAAAATAGTAGTAGTAGGACCCAATACAGATCCCTGAGGAACTCCAGAATGAAGAGGAAGTATGACAGATTCCACAGTTTTAGCTACCACAAACTGAGACCTACCATTTAGGTAGGAAAATATACGCCTACAAGCAGAACTTGAGAATTTATAATTACTCCTAAGCTTAATAATCATTCGATCAAAATTATTAGAGTTAAAGGTTTTAGAAAGATATAACTAAATCAAGACACTTAACTTATCATCATTAATATTCGACCTAATAGAATCTGTAAGTCTAAGAAGCAGTGATGTAGTAATATGACCTTTGCGAAAAGCATATTGTGACTCATAAATCTTAACCGAAGCAGAATTGATCATTTGATCTCTTAAAATATGTTCAACAACTTTTGATAAAGCAGGGAGTTTAGAAATAGGATGAAGATCATCAGGTCCATGCATAACTCGAGTCTTAGGGATGGGTACAACTCGAGCTGTCTTCCAAACCACGGGATATGTTGAAGTAGTCAAAATATTGTGTAAAATGATATCAGATATATATGGAAACACTAGTTTAATAAACTTGATTGAGATACCATCAACACTAGACCACCCATGAAATGTATGAGATTTTCAAAAGTGCTTTTTTTGTTCGCTCCACCGGCAGTTTCCGATAGATTGGGCATAAAAAATAATATGAGTATCAAAATTGGATCTCTCGGGGGCATACAGGCCAGTCAGTTTGAACTTTTGACCCTAAAAATTACCTAAAAACACTTTAAAGCTTTTTTGCGCCATAACTTCTAAATTTGACGTTTTTTTAAAATATACTATATAAGCATTTTTATGTAGAATAAGAAGACAAACAGTTCCTTCATACTATACTTCTACCTAAGTATGATGTATAGTGAAGTTTTAAAGGGAAAAAGTCAAAATTTGTGTGAAGACTTCATTTTAAACGACCCTCGTCAAAATTTCGACAGAGCCACTTAAGATTGGTTTTCATTATATTGTGTAGTAATATATATAGTTTTCATAAAATAATTAAATTTTTAACAAATATCGGTTATTCCGTGACAAATTGACCAAAATTTAACTTTGAAGTATCGGTTTATTATACATATATGTTTATGGAAACCCTTAGTAACAAGATTTGGATACGCTAGATCCCCTAATTTTGCGAGGTTTGAAAAAAAAGCATAAGCAAAAAATGGGGGAGGTGGGGTGGGGACAAATGGCTCTTCATCGGGGTCAAAGGTGGTGGTAAAGGGTTAAAAATCCACAAAATGCACCACAACTTCCCCGGAGTCTCCCCTAGAGTGGTAAAATGTAAGACCGACCCCCATTAATTTGTCTTTTTCAGCATTTTTCCGAACATACCTATCCCCTATCTCCACTCTGTAAGAGGGCTCCCATACAAATGACATTTTTATAAAATTTACGCTCACCGCTTTAACTATCCTAAAGGTGCCCCTAGAGAAGTCAAATCTATGGCTGACCCCCAATATTTTTTTAGTTTCAACATTTTCTAGGAACATATCTACCCTCTATCTTTAACCCTTAAGGCGGTCCCCATACAATTTTTTTATTTTTTTATAACTTTTTTTTTTATTAAATCAGCTCTTACCAGTCACATGGTGCCTCCTAGAGGGGTGGAATGTAAGATTGACCCCATTAACTTTTCCCCTCAAACATTTCTTCTGAACATACCTAGCCCCTATCTTTAATCCGTAAGAGGGCTCCCATACAAATATGACATTTTTATAAAATTTCCTCCCACCGCTCTAACTGTCCCAAGGGTGCTCCTAGAGGAGTCAACTGTATGACTGACCCCCAATATTTTTTGAACCACAATATTTTCTCGGAATATATCTAACCTCTATCTTCAACCCTTAAAGCGGTCCCCATACAAATTTTTATATTTTTATAATTTTTTTTATGAAATCAGCTCTTACCGCCCGATGGAGACTCCCAGAGGGGTGGCATGTAAGACCGATCCCCATTAATTTTCCGTCCCATTATTGTTTCCGAACATAACTACCCTTTGTCTCCACTCTCTTAGGGCGCTCCCATACAAAAATTACATTTTTCAAATTTGCTCCCACCGCTCTAACTGTCCCAAGGGTGCCCCTAGAGGAATCAAATGCATAACTGACCTCCAATATTTTTACAACCTTAACATTTTTTCGGAACATATCTACCCTTTATTTTCAACCCTTAAGGTGGTCCCCATACAAATTTTTTAGTTTTTATAAATTTTTTTTATGAAATCGAGGAGGTATTTTTTTGCCAGGACTTGTTAAAGTGCCACGCTAGCGCTTTTCCGTTTGTATTTTTCTGGCTGGATATTTACTCCATTTATAAACCAAGAAATATAGGGAATTAATCGAATATTCTGCTCCATAGCACTCCATTTGCATGTGCGCAACGTATAATAAATAGGTACTTAAGTCCGATTTTGGTCTTTCTTTCGTGGAATAAGAGATTTATGTTGCAAATGTAATTGTTTTTTAAAAACAACATATCTTACTCTACAAAAGAATGATAACCGCTCCTAACTGTCTCTGTCAAAATTTTAACGAGGGCCGTTTAAAATGAAGTCTTAACACAAATTTTTATTTTATCCGCTTAAAATGCCACGAGAAGTAATACTTAGACCAAATATTAGTATGAAGAGAGTGTTTGTCCTTTCATTCTGCATAAAAAGACTTATATGGTATTTTTTCGGAAAACCGCAAATTTAGGAGTTATGGCGCAAAAAAGCTTTGAACTGTTTTTAAGTAATTTTTAGGGTCAAAAGTCCAAACTGACTGGCAAATATGAGCCCGAGAAGTCCATTTTTTGTACACATGTTATTTTTTATGCCCAAGCTATCGGAAACTGCCGGTGGAGGGAACAAAAAAATACTTTTGCAAATTTGGGTGGTCTAATCAACACCGACTGAACTGGATTTCACCTTATTAAGAGCCTCAAATAATTCAAACTCACTTACGCAAGAAAATGAAAAGGAATCATTAGAATCATAAAAATTATCAAATTCAACATCTTCCTGATAAGTAGAACCTGAATTCACAAAATAGGCATTGATAGCATCAGCGTCACACTCAAAATTAAAATCATCTTGTTCAATACATCCTGAATCTCTAATAACTCTCCACAACCCAGACGAGTCTAAGCCATTCAAAAGCCTTGAAAAATGTTTACTTTTTTTCTTACAGATGACATTTTTCGCTCTATTACGAAGCCTACAATACGTCCTCCAATTTTGCCAGGAACGATCTGCTTGGAAAGCAGAGTGGGACAAATCCCTAAAAGATCTTGCCAAAGTGATATTATTCGACTTCATCCAAACATCATCTCTATTCTGAACCCTAGCAATAGGACCAAAAGAGTATAGAGTATCAAAAAGAGGACAAGTTAGAGAACCTTTAGTATCAGTATCAATTGCACTAAAAATTTGAGATTTATCAAACTCATTCAAAAATTGGGATATACCTAGGGTGACCATTTTTTCTGACTTCAAATCAGTACAAATTTTAAAAAATATCATAAAAAAAATGATTATGCAGCCAACCTAATTTGTTGTCAACCGAATGGTTTGATATATATGTGCCCTCGGTTCCTATAAGGAGCATAGGGCCTTGGGAATGGTTTGGTTGAGACAACAAAATTTAACGGTTAACCATTATACCATCCTAAAAACCTTACACATTTCTCCCTCTACAGACCCCAAGACAAACATTTTTTTCGAATGAAAAAATCCAGTTTTTTTAAGAAGAGGAAACGGACCCATTATTTAGAAATTTCAATGATCTGTTACCATTCCTTTTCTATTTTTTTCTGTAACAGATTGATGAAATATAGCCTTGCTACGAATGGAGTTAAATATGACCCCAGGATAGTATGAACGTTATATCTTCCGAATTTTCATTCAGGCCAACGAATTTCTGTTTACACGAGCAAATTGCATTGTCTAAACTAATATTCTGTAGATTCAAACTAACTAATCGATTGCCTACAAATTTAGCTATCAGAACAAATCTGTTTTCTCTTTGCTAATTTCTGCATGATTTCTGGAATAGAAAAACTTCTCATTTTGGCTACGTTTTTTTACAAAAACACGTAATGTTTTTAAAAATTAAAATCTTAAGGTTTTGTGTACTTTTTTTCTATTCAAAATCCCACAGATTCGAAAATTTTTCCATGGAAATACCCACATATATTTCTTCAGATTTTATGGATTTTTGTAGGGAAAATCTTCAGCTTTTGATGTCGTTTCCTACACTCAGAAAACAGAATCATACTCACAACCAGATAATTAAAATATTTTTATCACAGTCAAATAACTGTTGTATCAACTGATTTCCAATTATCAGGCGGTATTCGTCGCTCTCTTTCGAAGATTGACAATTTATATCGAAAATGTTAGCCTTCACAGACGTGTGTAATTCTTGTGGCTTAAAATTAAAAAAAAAAATTGATTTTTTTTTTTTTGTTTTTTTTTTATTGTTGCACAGGTCTCTAGCTATAATTTGGCTTTTACAGATTTAAAAAATATCAATTAGTCGACGAGTTATAGCCAAAAAACCATATAAAAATTCGAACTAACATAAGCAAACGCCGCGATACGGGTCTTCTAATTTAGCCTCTATTTTTACCCCTCCCTCTCAGAATCGACCTAACTTTTGCTAACCTGAATTTGTTCCACAGTGTAATTGAATATCTTGTTTTCTGCGTTGAAGACGCCTTTTAATGCCAGTTCAGTATAGAAACACGAAACTTAAAAATGGTCTGACCATGAAACGAGAACATTCGTCAAGTCTGACCAGTGAGCCAAGAATCTGTCTGATTTTCTTTATTTGAATCTATTAAGGCATCGCCACAAAACAAAGATAAAATAACCGAATTTTTTTTATTTTTAAACATTTTTTCAATATTAATTAAATTTATCCCAGTTTTGATTAATAAAAATTCACATTAATCGATTAATCATAATTCTGATTAATCAAATTTTTAATTAATCAATTAACTGATTAATCCAAGTTCTGACTTTTTACCAAGCGACACGTGATGGATAATATTATTTTAAAAATCGTTTTTTGGGTTATTTTGGAACAAAAACCTCCATCATAAAGAGCGATTTCTAAAAAGTCGATACTATACATTTTTCAAAATTTCATCATAAAAGTGGCAGTAGTTGATAAAATTCTGCAGAATTAGATGTGCATATTGCGAAAGAATAATAAAATATTTTCTATTAACAAAATATGCCAAAAACGTCAAATTTAAAAGCCTAAAAGTATTCCTAAAGATCTATGCGCATCGTTTGGCTGTAATTACTTCAAAATTTGTGCGAAATATCGGCGAACTTTAAGAAGGTATATGTGTGTAATTTTTTGAAAACCGTAAAAAAGTGATATCGCACCCTAAATACAAAAGTGGCACAACTCAAAATTCTTAAATATTCAGCAGAGACAAGAAACTGTTTATGTAAAAAAAATTTTAATATTTTAAAAAAGGTTTAGTTCCATTTTGAAGATGGTTTGCTATACTTTTTTCAATTTTATATTATGTTTGTGGAAATAAATTAAAATTTTGAGTTATGACCCTTTAATTGAAAACCGAAAAGCCACAAAAAAATTAACAGTCAATTATCTCACTTTTTTCAACTAAAGAATCACAATGCAAAATAATACACCACAAAATTTATCACATTTTCCACTATACAATAGTGACAAAACTCAAAATAACACTCTTTATGTGTAACAAAAGTAATCACTTGTTCTTGAGCACATTGATGCAACTAAAAATAGTTTTCTTTAGTTGACCGTGCAGAAGCAACGTAATTAACATAAAAACAGAAAAATAAATTTTTGAAGTATTTAGAGATGTGAACTGTGAGTTCAGTTATGGAAAAAAGTCAATTTTGGAAAGTTTTTAGTTGTGCCACTTTTGTATTTAGGGTGTGATATCTTGTTTCTTAATATTTTTTTATGAACTTTACCGCTGGGAATTTTAAAATTTGATATTTGCAATAAAACGCATAAAAATTATAGCCCTAGTATACATATTCTTCGCTAGTGTAGCTATTGTCATTTCATTTTAATTTTTCTATTCCAAATTTATTTAAAACATTTTTTTAAACATTATTTTTAATTAACCCTCGTATAAACCAAACTGTCGAACACTAATTTTAATTGTGGTTTTTATTGCGAATTGTTTTTTATGATACATTTTTTCACACCCCCCACCACAATAAATATCAATTAAGTTTAAAGCAACAAACAAATTAGTCGTGTGAAATTCATTTGTTTCTCCAAACAAAATTAAAAAATTGATTACACGATACTTGTCGATTATTTTCAAAACTTATCTAAAAAACTGAAATGAAAGATATCCTTTCGGAGCATGAATTGATTTGAATAAAATGAAATATATGCTATAGAAAATGAAAATATGAGCGACCTATTTTTGTTTTGGATGCCCAGGCTTGACAAGCCGTTTGAACGGGACATTTGGCTAGCATATTTAAGAAATAAGGGCATCCACAATTATTTCATTAGCATATTTTATTATTTAACTGTATTTTGAGTTATTTCGTTAGTAATATTTTAAACTTAAAGAAATTTAGTGGGAAATGTATTTTAAGGTAAACACTTCGTCAGCTTATTATTGATTTGACCCACTGACCAAATTTGAAAAAATTGAGTTAAGAATGGATTGAGAATGGATCATATATACTGTTAATACCCCCTTCCAGTCTGGTTAAAAACCAACTAGTGTTTGAATCCGAAATTCAAATAGGATAAAATGGACTTGTGTCAAAATGTTCTATAAAATGGCAAAAGAAGAGAAAATCGGAAATGCAGCCCATATGGGCCTTAGGTCCAAATATGGAAGAATCCTATCTAGAATCAATAGGCTTTGTCCTTGGGACCATGTGAAATATCTTCGTATTTATATGGGCACTAGGTCTAAACATGGACCGATTTTAACCAAAATTAATAGGCTTCGTCCTTGGGTCGACATAGGTCGGTGTACCATATTTCATCAGAGTGCGCGCAAGAATGCATGGACAGACGGACGGACATCGTTAAATCGAAACAAAAAGTGATTCGGTATACTAAAAGGTGGGTCGAGGTCCAATATTTTTTGGTGCTACAAACATCAGCACAAACTTATTATACCCTCTCCCCGTAGTGGTGCAGGGTGTGTATAATTACTTCATTACTGTTGTGCTGCATTACCATAACAACCAAAGTGTTGTAAAAGCATTTAATATTTGGGTACTAAGTACTCAATACTGTCTTCTTTTACGAGTACTCAATACCCTACTGAGTAGTTAAATAGTTTCAGTTTTGTATTTTCTCAAACAATTTTTATAACTCTTTCGGAAGAAGATTGTATGAAAAACTATTGAGCAGTATCGAGTACACAATTGAAAAAGTATTGAGTTGTTTCGAGTACTCTATTAAATATAAAAAGAACTGCTTTTAGGCGCACATAAAAGTATGGATATGGAGCAAAGACAGTCAAATTGAAAAACAAAACTTAATATGCAGCCACGCGGTTTTCATCGCCTCTTACCAACATTAACAGTTTGTATCGAAAAATGTTAGCCTTTGCAGACATGTGTAATTCTTATGGCAAAATTTTTCGATACAAATTAAGAAGAGAGTGATTTAACAAAGGTAGGGAGAGTTGGGAAGTCTTTTAGTTATATAGTCGTTGATGCAGCACAAAACAAACAAATTTATTTTTTTTGAAATATATGCCGAAATTAAGAGTGGAAGTAAAAAAATATACTTATCATGTAAATTTTAAGAAAAATTAATATAAACATTTTTTTATCGTTTTTATCGTTTTTCTCGATTCCGACTTTTTGGCAAATGGGTCAAACCAATAATAAGCTGACGACTTGCCAACTATAGTTACTCGTAAAAGCCACATTTTAAAGGTTTTATTACGATTAATTCATTCAAACCCATACATTTTCATTTAACTAAATTAAATGTTTAACAATCTGTATTACGACTTTATACACACAGAAAAAAAGTAGGCACCCACAATGGAATTTGTAAAATCAAACACACTTTTTTTAAATTGAAATTTTATTTACAACAATTTTTTTTTTGAAAATTGTTATTTTTCATATAAAAATTGTTTAAAAATAAAAATTCAAAGTTACAAAAAAATTTCAATTTTTTTTTTCGATTTACAAATTCCATTGTTGGTACCTTTTTAAAAAGTTTTTTTTTATTTTGTATTTACAAAAACGGTATGGGAAGGATGTTGTTTAATAATGTAATTAGAATTTTGTAAATTCTTTCTGTGTACCTCTTCTTCATGCAAAATCAAATTTATTTTAATTAAGCAAATTGTTTTAGTCGTAACATAAATTAATTATAAATACATTGTTATAAAAATAAACATAAGGATTTACAATTGATTAAAAATGATCAAGGAAAACCACAAAAGTTATGTGTATTTATAGATATTTTTTCTTAAACATTTCCAAATAAAACCGCAAAAAAAATATATATTAGCATAGTTGGAAAATTTTATAATAACTCAGAGTTAAATGTTATTGCATAATTAATTAATTGATATTGATTTATATATTTTGTTTTTAAAACGTAAGAAATTCTATTAATATTCTAATAAGAATAATTACAATTACTTTAACAAAACACTGCTCCACACTTAAAACAATATATCAGTAAAAAATCTGTCGAAACGGTTTCAAATAGATTTAGTTAATTTTTAACTAATTTTTAGTTAAAGCACTGATTTGAACAAAAATTTTCATTATTTTCATTTAACAGAATAATAAAAAAAATTCAGTACATGAATGTCATTTTCAGTTTGACTCAAGATCATAAATTAATATCACTTTCTGTTTATTCTTTAATCATGGCGCTATATCTTCGCCTCCCGATTTTTGAAAATGGCCCATATTTCGAAAAATAAGAGAGAGTTAGAGCAAAATGGAAAAAAAAAATTCGACTATCCTTAAGTTTTGTATACAACGTCCTTTGAAAAGGCTATCACTTTCCAAAAATGGACCTTTGGCCCGCGGAAAATTTTATAAAATTAACTCCATTGCAGAAAACTAAGCGAGAGAGAGAGAGGAACAAGAACGAAACGTTTGCTCCTTCGGTGTATAATAATACTGTATTTTGCTTAATTTTGTTCTTAAATTCAAATTTTTTATATTTAACAAACATTTTTTTTAACATTTAATTAATATTTCCGTTGAGCCAACAGATAAATTATTTTGAGTGTAGTATCGAGCATATAGGTAACGACATATTTTTTAGTTTCCGTATGCTGGTGTGTAAGCATAACTATTATTTTTCGCGACATCACCATACAAAGGTACAGAAATAAATCTGTAAAAATAGCAGAAAAAGTTACTAAAAATTAGTTAAAAATGATGCTGCAGAAAAAACTGCTAAAACAAACACTAGTAACAACAAAATTAAAACTGTTATATTTACAGAATTTTAGTTATATTTAAGCTAACTTTTAGTTAATTGAAAATAACAAATTTTTAATCTGCAGAAAATTTTTCTAAATATGAGTAGACTAAAAATAGCAAAAATAAACTGTTATATCTAAATTTTTTTTGCTATTTTTAAGCTAAATTAAGTTGAATGCAAATAGCAGTCTATTTTGCTAAAATCAGCAGAAGTATTTGCTAAAAAAACTGTAAACTGCTGTTTTCAAAAGGCTCGATTTTTATTTGCATTTAAAAAATAAATCGAAAAAAAACTTCGAAAATTTTAATTTTTTAGGCTACTAATTATTTAGCAAAATTTTTTGATGATTTTAGCAGGTTAATTTGTTATTTTCCATTTACAAAAATTTACCTCACATATTAACTAAAATTCTGTACATTTAACAGTTTTATTTTTGCTGTTCCTATATTACTAATACATATGTATATAGCAAAAAATAATATGCTAATTTTAGCATTTTTTTCTACAGCATCATTTTTAACTAATTTTTAGTAGTTTTAACTAAATTTTTTTACGGACTTTTTTCTATTAGAGTATATTACTAATATATAGCAAAAATAATCTGCTAATTTTAGCAGTTTTTCCTGCAGCAATTTTTTACAGACTTTTTTCTATTAGTGTAATAAGAAATGTTATAAGAAAATTAAATAGTTATCATTTCCAGTTATGTAATTACATAACCACATATCTGGTAATGATTTTGTACACTGGGAATTTCAGCAGATTAATTTTAAATTGCAGTTTTCAACAAATTTACTGAAATTTAGTGGCGTCTGCTAATTATTTATACTAATTTTATTGTACTAAAATTATTGATATTTAGTAAATTTTGTTATTGATTTTAGCAAATCAATTTTTAATTGCATTACAACAATTTTGCTAAAATTTAGTAGCGACTACTAACTTTTTCTACTAATTTTATTGTACAACAAATCACTAGACATGTCCTACTAAAATTACATGTCCTGCTAAAATTAGAAAAAAATACCGCAGGGCTCAAAATAGTTAAATTTCCCGCAATTTCAGTAGCCATTACAACAGCTTTTTTTGGTTGAGTCTAGTTGAATCAGTGTTGCCACTTTTTGAATAATTATTCAAAAACGGGACTGTTTACACATTCGTTGGATAATTTTTGAATAATGACTTTTTTGTGTAGTTTTTGTGTAATTTCACTTTTTACAGAAATGTTGGTAAATTTTTAAAAGTTAAAAAAATTTATCGTTATCGATATTTAGAGGAAACGAGTATATCAGTGAAGCATTTACCACAAATCTCCAGTTTTTGGTGAATTACTTTTATAAATTTTTTCAACACTAAACCCAATTTAGAAGAAATTAAAAATGGTGCTATATATTTTTTGTTTTGTTTAAAGGACCGTCTTTTGTTAATTTTTTGCGAAAATAATTGTCAAACTTCTTGTAAAAATTCTCTTGGTTTGCAACACCATTTAAAAATGCAGCGAAAGAGTGGGAAAATTTGGGTTTGTTATGATTGTTACTTTCTAATCTCTGAAAATTTCTGAACAGGGTTTATGTCATCAAATTAGGAACGCCTTGGAGAATCTACTCCAGGTTTTTGCTTTTAAATCCCATCTTTGAACTAAGAGAACAATTGGTTAAATTTAAATAAAAACGGTTAAAATTTGAGGGGAATGGGAGAGAACAATTAGCAAGCAGGTAATATTTTTGCATGTAACTCATCCTACTAAAGTAGCCTTTTTGAAAAACATAAATATTTTGTTCTAAAGGAAGCTTTTAATTTGGATAAAATACCATTTTTTTAATATTCTAATTTAAAAGCACGCCATTTTAAGCCTGAAAAAGACATTGCATTGAAATTCCCTTTAGTTAGTAGAATAATTTGTTATAATAATTTTCAGAAAAATTGTCCTGAAGGCAAAAACTCGGGCCAGGTTATTGTTTTAAAATGCCAATTTTAGTTTTAAAATGCAAATAACTTTTGCACTTTGCAGATGATAAAAATGCTAAGTCTTTAAAAATCGGTTAATATGTAAATAGAAAAATGCCAAAATTTTGGAGTCAAAATTTACAGTGTGAAATTTCATTTCAGTCGGTAAGAAATGGCGAAATTTTTTAAAAAATATTTTTATTCGTTCCACTGTGCACAGGAGATTTTATTTTGAAATAATATAAAAAATAATTTTTTGTGTAGTTTCATACGGTTTTGGATAATTTTTGACCTACAGCTGTGTAATTTTTTATTTTACTGGTGGCAACACTGAGTTGAATGCAAATTACAATTATTTTTACAGACTAATAAAAAGGGTTTCAAATAAGGCAACACTGTGGAAGCTAAAACTCATTAACAGATTATTTAAAAAAATAAAAAAAATAAAACATTAAGAAAAAAGAGCAACCACACTAAAATTCGTTATATTAATAAATTTATTTGGAAATAAATTAAAGAATTAATTCTTTTAAATATCCATAAATTTTAACATGAAATTTAAAAAATTGTTAAAAATTTTTGTATAAATTTTAACATGAACTGTATTATTATTATTATTGATGCGTATGTTTTGTTTTTGTTTGAAATCTCGTGACTTGATTTGTTGAAATGGGGTATACTCGTGCAAAGTTTTCATTGTGGTACTCTAGAAAAGGGGGGCTCGTAAGATTGGTAGTAGTTATACTCTACACTACTATTGGGACAGGCTGGGCATAATGAGTTTGAACTTATGTTTGTAATAATAAAAACAAATTGAACCTTGACCAACCTTGTAGAATACCGATCGACTGAGAGTCACATTTTGAGCCGATTAAGTGATGCTGCTCTGTCTGTCCGCCTATCTCTCTGTCCATTAGTCCGTCAGTCCACATATTTTTTAGGTAGATTATTCAAAAACCGGCCTTATCAAAAAACTAATTTTCGGTTTATTCGAAAAAGCGTTTTTTTAACCGGTTTCGATTTTGGTTTTCACAAGAAATCGGTTAACTGTAAAAAACCATTAAATTTTTTTGCAAGGCTGTAAATAATTCAAATAACGATATTTAAACAACATTTTGAAATACATACTTGTAGTATTTTTAAAAAGTACGGATTCATGTAAAATTGTATGCATTAATATCCAGGAAAATTTTTTACAATCGGTAGCCAACCACACCCATTCTACAACTGGTTCCACTGCAACCGATTCCATGGAACTGGTTCCCGAACCACTGCCTGGGATCGTATATGGAAGGTGTGATTGACGGAGAATCAGTTCTAGAACTGATTCTAGAACAACCGGTTCAACTTTGGAGCTATAGAAGTGGTTGCTTTTGGGACAATTTCAAACAAAAATAATCGGTGTTGGAATCGACAGTAATGTCCTGTTCCTGTAATTTCGTATTTGAATTACATTTGTGTCATAAGATGTTTTATTTCTAGCATCGAAATCTGAAATGCACTGTGGGCAACTTTCTCGTCAGATCAAGCAATTTTAATGTGCCTCCAAGGGAAAAAATTTCGTTTAACCTAAAAATCTAGCGATTTTTATCAGAAGTATTTTCATTTTTTAAAAAATTTCAGTCCGCTTGCTATTGCTAAATTTTTGCACTTGAAAGTTGAAAAGGGCTATTTTTAATAACTTAACCAGACTTTGGCTACGGTAATGGGAAAAAATCTATAAAAAAATTTAGTTAAAAATACTAAAAATTAGTTAAAAATGATGCTGCAGAAAAAACTGCTAAATTAGCAGATTATTTTTGCTATATATTAGCAAGATAGGAACAGCAAAAATAAACTGTTAAATATATAGCATTTTAGTTATATTTGAGTTAAATTTTTGCTAATAGAAAATAACAACTTAACCTGCTAAAATCAGCAAAAAATTCTGCTAATTAGTAGCCTAAAAAATCACCAAAAAATCTAAAATTTTCAAAGCTTTTTTTTAATTTTTTTAAATGCAAATTAAAATCGAGCCTTTTGAAAACAGCAAATTACAATTTTTTTTTAGCAAATATTTCTGTTAATTTAACAGGATACATTGCTATTTGCATTCAACTAAATTTACCTTAAAAATAACAACAATTTTGCAGATATAACAGTTTGTGTTTGCTATTTTTGGTCTGCTAATATTAAGAAAAATTTTCTGCAGATTTTACAGTACAATTTTTCATTTTGAAATAACTAAAAGTAAACTTAAATATAACTAAAATTCTGTAAACTTAAGAGTTTTATTTTTGCTGTTCTTATTTTTTATTAAAAAAAAAATCTGCTAATTTAACAGTTTTTTCTGCAGCATCATTTTTAACTAATTTTTAGTTGCTTTTTCTGCTATTTTTACAGATTTATTTTTATGAGTGTAGTAAAATTTGTGCCAAGTATAAAAAAATATGTAATAAAAAAAGGTTGACAGAGACAAAAAAAAGGTCGGGTTATTCGAGATTTTACAAAAAACCGAAACAGGTCGGGTTTTTAAAAATGAAAAAATCGGTTAATTGTTTTTGGTTTTGAATACTTTAGCCCCGGGGCAAAGCTTTTGATTTCAGATATAATCGGTCCATCTTTGGATCTAGCGCTCATATGGACTATATTTTGGACTTTGTCTAAAATATTGCAACATTAGACAAATTACTATTTCCTAATTTTTAACAATTTAAAAACAAATTTTGGCACATGTCCATTTAAACCGATTTAAATTTCGTGTCAGAACATTAGTTGACTTTCAACCAGACTGGTGTATAGTATCATATAGTCGGCATGCCCAACTTTAACTATTTTACTCGTTTTCTATAGAATTTTTCAATTGTTGTAACACATTTATAAAATAATACAATTTTATAATTTATGCATAATTAATCGTTATAATTGACGATCGTTGTATTACATCTTTTTCTCTCTCGGCTTAAATGTTTTAATGCTTTCAATAAAGATCCCTTGATTGTTAATTTCATTTTAAATTGTTGGGAAATATTTAATTTTCATTAATCATGCATTAGAGTTGCCAAGAGATTTATGTAATAAACTTTTGTCATATAATGGGAATAACGAAGCTTGATGACTAATATTAATAAAAATTGTAGAATATTGTTTATATTGTCATTTTAAAGATTATGGAAAAATTCTGTATATACCATTTGAATGCTTTTGTCTTTTTTCTTGTAAAAAAAAAACTTTAACTATTGTTACAGAATTTTTCTTACTTTGCAAACTACAGCACTTAATTTTCTATATCGTGTTATTTTGTTAAAATTTATAATTACGGGCTTCTTTTTCCCATTAAAAATGTTTTATAGACAATTTGTTTTGTGAACTTTTTATATCGAAAAACTTTCTGATTCTAGGCACTTTTCATTTCGAAATTTTCATATAATAAACATTCAGATTTTGTTGTTAGAACAATTGAAATTTTGTTGTCACAGCCAAATAAATATGTAACAATTGATTTTCTATTGTCGCAACAGAAAATATTTTTTGTTTTATTAACAAAACGATAAACGATATTTTATTTTAAATCTCACCAACACTTGGTATCCAACTATTGAATGTGAATAAAGCGCATCATAATGTGCTCTTCTGATTACAAACACACTGTGTAGGCTGTGATTGACAAAATTGAAATAAGCCACACTAGGGTAGTCGGTTCAGAACCTCACTAATTCGAACCATCCAGCAATTAAGATTTGCGTTCGATGAAACTAGTGCACACATTATTACTTGTACATTTTTTCAAATTCAAAATTTATTTTTTTTAATCAAGATGCCTTTGCTAAATATATACAAATCCTCATGTCAAGTTTTAAAATAATTCGATACTTATTGGCTTTAAAATGTGCGTGAAAAAATAATTCGATTATTTAACGAAATATACTCGTAGTATTTCTACCCAGATATGCAAATCCACCTAACTGCCCAGAACTCAGACCCTTCGAAAGATATTGGGCTCTGGTAAGAAGGATCATGAAGGGTACAAAACAGGTTGCTGAAAACACTACAACATTTTCAAGAAAATGGTTATCATTAAGCAAAAAAATCACTGAAGACACTATTAAAAGTTTAATGGGAGGAATTTCAGAAAAAATTAAATTTTTCATTAAAAACCACAAATGTGTAATATGTTTTTATTAAATGTAAACATAAATAAGATTTCTGTTAATAAAACGTTTTTTCCTTTTGTATATGTCAACTTGTTCAAAAGTTATTTGAATTTATTCGTGCACTAATTTCATCGAACGCAATCCTTAGAACACATATTCTAATTTCCGAGCATTTTTTAATACACTAAAATGGTAGCTTCTAAATTCTGGACGGTTCGAATGATTGAGAGTTCTAATTTGTTAGAGTCTATTGTACTACAAAATAATGTGTTAATTAACCTATTATCTGGTAACTAGTTACTTTTCGTATTACACATGTTATTAATTTTATGTGGGAATGTGGCGCAAAATAACCCTACGGGAAATTTTAACAAACTGTCACCGAACTGGCCCCTTTATATGAAATTGAACCCTTGTGACATGTCACAAGACAAATCCCAGGACAGGTCCCTGCACTTTGTTTTTTATGAGAGTTCAGTAACCTGTCCTAGGATTTGTCTTGTGACATGTCACAAGGGGTCAATTTCCCCCTCCTATGACAACGCCATGTAAAAGTGACCAGTCTATTTCATATAAAGGGACCAGTTCGGTGACAGTTTGTTAAAATTTCCCGTAGGGAATAAAAACGATTTTTTTGTTTAATAAAACTTACACCCAATTTGTTGACAATCTAATGGTTCAGTTGCATCAAATGTATTTTTCGGTTCCGATCACCAAATTATTCTTGATACAACTGAAATTCCGTTGTCACGTTCAAATTAGTCTGTGTCAATTAGTTTTCTGTTCTCACATCTGAAAAAATGGACTACTACAACCGAATCATTCAATGGGCCTACCAATGCGGTTGCCAGCACCAAATCTGTTTTCTGGGTGTATTTGAGACTCCAGATTGACAGTCGATAGTTCCATTATCTTATAGATAAAATCATAAATGACATGCTGCATACGAGTATTTATTCTGACGCACAAACATATTAAATATCAAAAATATGGGGTTATATCTATCCTTCCCAGAGTTACAAAAATATTGAATCTAAAAATTTTTTAACCTGTCGAATGTTTTAATTTTGACGTTTAATAGAAGTGGAATATAAAGATTTCCTTTTAAATAAACCCGATCAGGATACTCTATATTCGGCCATTGATATTGAAAATATCAACTATTATTTCGATTAAGGGGGGTAAATACAGTAACAGCATTTTAAAGGGCATATTTGAACGGTTGGCAAAAATTCAATTAAAAATATTTTTAATATTTTATTTTTTTATTTAAAAATCATGTTATTGTAGTACATATTTCTAAAAAATATCGGTTTATATTTCCCCAGCCCAAATCGCCAGAGTTGCCACTTCATTAGTGGCAAAATCGGCTGCCACTGTGCAGCCTTCATTAATTATCGGAAAATAAAAATGTAAAGTGATTCTTAATCTCAGATAAATTCTCTAGTCCTTATCGTGGCCTGATTTTTAATTTTAAAATTTTTTTTGAATAAAGTTGTTACACAAACTTAAAAATTCCAAAACAGGCAAGAAAAAACACATTTGCTCGGAGATATAAAATTTATTTGACCAAAATTCTAAAAAAGGGCCACGATAACGACTACTGTTTTTTGTTGACTACAAAAGAAAAAAACCGGATCGAAATCGGTTAGCCCACCTTGGCTGTACAGTGGCAGCCGATTTTGAACTCAGGGTTGTGGGAAAACACGTTTAAAGTTTAAAATTAATTTTACGCTACAAAAACAGCAAAATTTCAAAAAACCGTGTATGAACAAAACTTATATCTCGCAGTTTTCTACACGTGCACCATATTTGGGGAGAATCGGATAAAGAGTATTTTATATATTAACCCAAATATTCGTAAAAACGATGGTAGAAAATTTATTAGAAATTTCATTTCGGTCAAAATCTTTTATTTCCTACATTTTTTAATTTGTTATGTATTTGTTTTTTATTTTTTATATACATTGATTACTTTTAAGGCTTATAAAAAGCCATCAGTACCTGTCTCATATAACGTGCCTTCGCCCACCATCGAGGAATCGTATTTGGCTTTTCTTTAAAGACTGATTGCAATTCTTGCATCTTTGGATTTAGTTTTTTACTTTTTGTTCGGCTGTATTATGCAAAATAAGATTTATAATAAAGACAATTAGCGTTTTTTTTTAATCACCTGGATTTAGAATTTTTCATACAAAAAGTGGATTTATTAAATCCAAAAAAAGCTGGATTTAATAAATCCACAATAAAAGCACAAATATATGAAACAGCCTATTAATTTAATGTCAGAAAAAAATACGAATGAAAATTAAAAGAGAAACAAAAAAATTGAAAAACTAACAAATAAAAGATTTTTATTAAATTTTTTTTTATGAAATATGTTTAGAAAAAAAAACTACACCTAACCAAATACATATTTTCCATCTTGGACATGAAGAAATAGCTGAAATAGAAATGACAATTTTTCACTCTACAGTAAGTAATTTAATTAAATCCAATTAGTGAATATTAAATATTGCAATGGAATTTTTCAATTGTGTAAAAATATAAATTGAAGTGATAAAACTGAAAAGGCAGAATGTTTATCGCTGTTTTATATAAAATATAATTAAAAATTTAAAGTTAAAGTACAATCCTTCATCATCGAAGTCGGTATTAAAAATTAGGGTGAAAGAAGTGTCGGACATAAAATTCTTTTTAAAATAGGGAGAATCTAACCCCATCTCTTGAGCACTTTTAGAAATACTTTTTGGATTTATTAAATCCAAGTGATTAGAAAAAACGGCTAATGATAAAAAACGCTCCCAAAAATTTTGTGTACAAATTTAATGCATAGAATATTACTTTGTGACTAAAATATATTTTACAAAAAAATTTCTTCGAATTTTTTATTGATATTTTCTGAGCATATACTGAAGAGTATTATCTATCGAAATAAAATATAAAACAAAATAAAACGAAAACAAAATTTTTCCTAGAGTCGATACCCCCCTTAAACATTCTAGATATTGTTTACGTCAGTATTCTGCATTTGATGCATATTAAATTGCACTAGCGTCGTCATTGTCGTGCCGCGAGTTAGTAATGTATTTTAAGGAGAAATATGGAAATGTTGTGCAGTGGAAATATTTCAGATCTAAAGTTTTATTATTCAGTTTGTATTTGCTTTTCCTCTCTCCACTAAATTGTTACTTGCATATAGACAATAACTGTTCTACTCCTCCCTAATAAAAAAAAAATGTTATAAATTGTAACTCATACTACCTGCATATGTTATACTGATGGTCATAAATTGACACTTATTTTTTGCACATTTTTAAAACTTAAAATTAGAAAACCAAATGATTTTCGTATGATTGCGGAGTCACTTGGCGAGCTGAAACTGAAATTGTAAAATATTACACATAAGAGGTGTCAATTTATGGCCACCAATGTGTAATGTTGGTTGTAGAATATTAAATTTGTAATATTATGAATAATTTTTACCCTACACTATATAATGGTACACCGATAGAAAAAATTAAATCTTTATCAAGTTTTGTGTAAAGAACGTTTAATCGTATTTATCAAGGTTGGTTACCGAAACGAATAACGGTAAGGGTAACGGTATCAGATTTCGTTTGTTTAGGTAACGGTAAAGGTAACGGTATTTAAGACTGTTTCGGTAACGGTATACCGTTATCGAAACAGCAATACCGGTACGTACCGGTATAAAAAATTATGTTAAAAACATATAAAAACAAGTAAAAACATGGCATATTTTTAATTTTAAGTACTGAAAATACAGATTTTAAGCTATAAATTCAATACTGGTAGTAAAATTATTATCTATAAATTTTTTGTAAAAAAAAAACACTCAAGATTATAAAATAAAAAATAAAAAAATTGTAATTTTTATATAAAATAATAAATACCGGTAAAATACCGGTAACTACCTATAAAAATAACGGTAACGGTAACGATAACGGTATTTAGAATTTTTTTTAGAGGTATCGATAACGGTAACGGTATTCAATTTGAAACGGTATTTTAGCGATAACGGTATTATAACGATAACGGTAACCAACCTTGGTATTTATTAAAAAGTTTCACTTCAAGATCGATGTAAATAGCCGATTGAATGTCTTCTTGTGTGTCCCCCGAGCCTTCGAAAATTAGTTATTTTTAAAAATTTAAATTATAAGGAATGCAAAATATTGAAATTTGGCTCCATATTTTGATAATATACTATTTTAGGCTAACAGCTAAAAATATCTTTTGGACTGGTTGCAAACCCTTTTAAATTTCATTAAAATCGGTCCATATTTAGACCTATGTACCTCCTCAAAACGACTTTTTCACATATAAATTTAGATATTCACAGTTCTGATGAGTTGTGATTGTCACAAGTCGTTTGTTAAGACTAAAATCAATAATTTTCTATACAAAACAGGTTTGGCAACCGATTCATAAGCCTACTGATATTTGATAACGTTATGTAAACAGTATTCGCTTTTAGGGCTAACGGTATGTAAGATTATTTTCCTCGGTTATTTTAAGTTATTTCGTTAGTGGTATTTTAAGGTTAACTGTAGTCATCTGAAAGGGGTTTAAATCGTTATTCATGGACTTTTCAACAACATACACAAACAAACGGAATAACCTAGAGTCACAGACTTTTTCGTAGGAATGGACACGTAAGAACAAAGAAATATTAATTTTTTTTGGACGGGCAGTTCAAGCGGTATACACTGAGAGAATTATCTGCATGATACTAATGAATTTTTTCATAAAACCAATGAAGTTGCACTAGAACTCATTCATTGATACTTTTCATTGAATTAATGGAATTTTTCATAAAATATTGTCAAAAATTTCATTTTATTTATTAAAAGTTTCATACACTCCATGAAAAAGTTTCGTTAAAACTAGATTCATAAAATATATGAAACTTCTTCATCGAATTTAAGAAATTTTTCATTTACTTTGTGAAGAAAACTTCATTAATTCACTGAAAAATTTCATTAAAACTCGTCTAGCAAAATTCTCTCTGTGTAGGTGTTGCAAGGTCTAAATTAAGGTGAAGTTTCGCGTAGGGTGTCTTTCAGTGTATATCTTACCTGTATTTTTTTCATGTGCAATTTGGTGTCGGCTGACTACTTTTTGTGTAGATGACAATTTCACGCGATATTTTTCATGTAGACATTAGGTTATATCAATTAAAGTTAGATGTAGTTTTATTTTCATTATTACAGTAAAACCCGTTTAAGACGAACTCGTAGGATCCAGAAAATTAGTATGTTATAAGCGAGTTTTGTATTAACCGGGGTAAAATCTATGAAACTAAAGTTTTGATAATCCACTAAATATTAAAAGTTTCTAAAAACAATTTTTATATATTGTGCAAATTTTTCATTGGATTTCATAAATAAACTATTCAAGGTATATTAAAGGTGTTTGAACAGTTTAAAATTTACGGAAATAAAAAAAATATAGAAAAATTTGCAAATTTTTGTACAGTTCGCATTAAAAATTTAAAATAATATGAACTTTTCTATCCAGCACTATCAGAAACAGTTCATTTTAACCGAGGGTGCGTCCTAAGCGAATTCATATTAACAGATGTTTTTTATATCAAAATTGTTGCGAATACTCCGGCAATTTCAAATAAGTACGTATTAACCGACACTTCGTCTTATCAGAGTTTGTCTTAATTGAGTTTACTGTGTTATTAAGGGTATTCACGATGGTACATGTGCATATTTGCAATTTGCTAATTTGCTATGCAAATTGTAACATATCGTGAGCGTCTTTTTTAAGATCAATTGCATATTTGCTTTATGAGCTATTTTGTTCACTGCTGCTAACTTTTTTCCTAAAAATATCGCTAAATCAAACTAAAAAATACCCTAGAAAATAGCTGAAAATGGTAAAATATCGCTAGATTTGCCGAGAAAATAGCTAAATTGGCAACAGTGATTTTGTTTACGTCAAAAGTAAAAATAAATCGTATTTTTGAGAAAATTTGTGAATCATAAAAATAATAATAAAATAATAAATAAAAATAATAAAAAAATAATAATAATAAAAAAAAATTTTATGTTAATAAAAAATCACAAACAATTTTTTTATTTAATATCTTATTTTATAAATCATAATATGGCGGCTGATATGTTAAAAACAGATGTTTTGTTTTATTTGCAACTTATCTTATATGGAAAGTGATTTTTGCTAAAAGTTTTTTTTTATTGCAAATGAAGAAAAATAAAGCAAATTGCATACATACTAGAGATGAGCGATCCGGTGATTTTTGAATAACGCTGCTACCAGTGATCGTGATTTTCAAATCACCGTTCTTTTAAACAGTGACCGTGATCACGGGTTTGTAATAGAGATGGGCGATCTGGCGCTTTTTCAGTAACATTGTTCTCAGTGAATGTGATTTGCAAATCGTTGTTCTTTTGAACTGTGATCGTGATCACGGTTTTTCTATGGAAAAGACTACGATTTTCTGATAAATAAACGAAATAATATTTATGGCGAGTTTTTAAGATATCAGTTAAACTTGGTTTAGTTAAACCGAAAACAAATCTTGTCAGCCATTTCAAAGTTTATTAACAAAAATTTGCCGGAAAATCTTTTTCTCGAGTATAATTTATTTCTTTATTGAAATAAAATAAAATAAAATAAACCACATTTTAAAAGCAGTATTCCAGTTACAAACTGGGTTAAACTAAGTTTAAAGATAATCCACTTCCTAAAAACTGGGCCTTAAAAGAAGAATAGTTGCGACCGGTAACAAAGACATGATAGAAGGAGACATTTTATTCAGAAGAGTGTAAAAGCAAGTCATTGTTATTTTTAAAAACAACATGTATTACTGTGCACAATGAATTTTGCAAGAAAGAATAGTACAAAAATATTAAAAGAACGACACTCCGAGTAACTGCGACTTGAAATATTTGAACACTGCCGTTACCAGTGATTTATAAATAACTGTGATTAAATCACCGGTATGAAAATATCGCTCATCTCTAATACATACATTTTGTTGTTGTGTTGATGCAATCGTTATTTTTTTGCAATCATTTGCAACGTTTGCAATACCCATCGTGAGTACCCTTATTGTTTTGCTAATAATCTGCTACAGGGTGTCCCGAACTTTTTTCACTTCTTCAAGTTCAAATCAGCAGCAACAGTAGCAGAAGTTCGGGACATTAGGTTGTCCCGAACTTTTTGCACTTACACAAACGATTGATTATGGGAAAAATAACGAAAAATAATTTCAAGGACCCACTCATAGAAATAAATCTGTAAAAACTAAAAATTAACTTACAGAAAAAACTGCTGAAATTAACAGATTTGTTTGCCAAAAACTAGTAAGATAGGAACAGCAAAAATAAAAATGTTAACTTTACAAAATTTTATATTTATTTGAGTTAACTTTAAGTTAATTGAAAATGACAAATTATACTGTTAAAATTTTAAAAAATTTTTCTATAGATTAGTAGACTAAATATAGCAATACAAACTGCTATATCTAAAAAACTTTTGTTATATTTAAGTTAAATATAGCTGAATGCAAATATCAGTCCATCCTGCTAAAATAAACAGGAATATTAGCTAAAAAAAAACAGTAAACTGCTGTTTTCAGAACTTTTGATTCGCATTAAAAAAAATTGAAAAAGATTTTTTGAAATTTCAAAATTTTCTTGGTGATTTTTTAGTCCACTACAATAATTATTCAGCATATTTTTTTTGCTGATTTTAGCAGGATAAGTTGTTATTTTATTTTAACTAAAATTTAACTCAAATATAACTAAAATTCTGTATTTTTTACCAATTTTTTTTGCAGTTCCTATCTTACTAATATTTAGCAAAAATAATCTGCTAATTTCAACATTTTTTTTTCTGCAAGGTAATTTTTAAGCAATTTTTAGTAGCTTTAACTAAAATTTATACAGACTTTTATTGTGTACTATGGCTGGCTACTAGCGCTTATAGTTGGACAAATTAGATTTTTTTGCTAAAAAATATTCGAATTAAAAATAAAATTGGACTTAAAAGATTGTAGTTATAGTAGAAATATTTATAAAAGTAGAAAAAAATTCGACTTTGGTTTTCCTATAATAAGCTTAAGAGCTCTATTTTTAAAAAAATTTGAATTTTTTTTAATAAAAAACAACCAATTTGGTTAGCTTCAAGCGCTGTTAGCCAACTTTAAGTACCTTTGCAATATTTTTATTTATTTTTCCCATTATTTGAGTAAGGAACATATAAACAAGGAAGTACAAACTGACTATGAGGCGTTACGGAAAAAGTTTGAACCCAATGAAGGAGCCCAGCAAAATCTCAGTAATATCCAAATAATAAGCAGTTGAATTAGTGTCTCCCAGAAAAATCTCAGTAATGGGTGCTCATTACTAATATCTAAATAAGCAGTAGAATTAGGGTTTACTGCGTATAATTCGATGTCAAAACTAATTATTTTTCTTCGACAAGGTCGTTTTTATAAATAGTTTTCCATATTCACTGCATGAAAAAAGCACAAAATTTGTGCACCCGCTTACCCGCTGCATTACAAAAGTATATAAAATAAGTAGTTACCAAAGCAAGTACGGTATACGGAGTTAATAAATAAGTGGTTACAATTTGTTAAATAATACGACTTACGTATATACTTACTAGTGGTTAAAAAATAAGTAGTTACCAAATTCACATTATCTTTATAAATAAATAAGTAGTCGCGCGTAAGCTAGACAAAAAGTTCGGGACACCCTAATGTAGATTCCTGCTTCTTCTGCTGCTGATTTTAACTTTAGTGGCGTTAGTTAGTGAGTTGAAATTATATTTAACAATAGTTAAACATATATATAAACAAACAAAATGATTACGTTTCGGTTTTTCCACTCTTATATAAAAACGATTTAATGAGGCTTTATGTGAACGGTGAAATTAATTTAATCTACAGTTTTTACATCGAGCAGTTAGTAGTTAGTTATTATTACTACCCATATTTATTTAATCTGTCTGAGAAAATATTTATTAAATAGAATTAAATATATTTTGAAAATCGGTAGCTTTGAATTTTAGCAATTAACACGTATGAATATGGGGTTTCCCGCTAGAAAATGTTAGTTGTGCCTAGAGATTGGCCCGTGACACGAAATGTTCGTGAGTCACGTGATTCGCGCGAGTAAAAAGTACTCTTCTCCCGTATAATTGCTACTAAAAATTAGTTAAAAGTGACCTGACAAAAAAAAAAAAACTGCTAAAATAACCATATTTTTTTTGTTTGTTTGCTAAATACCAGTCAGAGCTTTGAAGAATTAATTCCTTAATTCAATTTTTCAATTCTGAATTAAAAATTCGATGAATTAATTCACTAAGCACCATATATTGAATGGAATTAATTCATATTTGTTTTCGTTCGATTTATTTTGTTACGATTTAATTCATTTGCAATAGTTTTTTTTATTAAATCAAATGAATTAATTCACTGGTGAACATGTTAAATTTTATAAATCGAACGAAAAAAAAGTGAATTAATTCCTTACTGAATGAATTCACTACTGAATTCGTTCAATTTCATTTTCGTTCAGTGAATTAAAAAAAATAAAATTACGTTCAGTGAATTAAAAAAAAAAATAAAATTACGTCCAGTGAATTAAAAAAAAAAAAATAATAAGTTCACTGAATTGAAAAAAAATAAAATCAGTTCACTGAATTGAATTGAAAAAAAAAATATATAACTAGTTTGAAAAATTAATAGTTATATTTTTTTTCCAAATTTATCTATATCTGTAAAGTTTTTATTTTTAATAGTAAAAGGCTTTATTTTTGAATCATGTAGGTTGATAAACAGCATCCGGTTTCTAATTTGTTTATTTTTACTAGCACACGCTGTAAAATTGCTTATTTAAAAATGTTATTTGTACATTATTGTTTTCTTCTACTGAACGGCAGAAAACAGGCTTTGAATTCAGTGAACTTATTTTTTTTTTTTTTCAATTCAGTGAACTTATTTTATTTTTTTTTCAATTCAGTGAAATTATTATTTTTTTTTAATTCACTGAACGTAAGTTTATTTTTTTTAATTTTAATTCACTGAACGAAAATGAAATTGAATGAATTCAGTAGTGAATTAATTCAGTAAGGAATTAATTCACTTTTTTTCCGTTCGATTTATAAAATTGAACGCATTCACCGTTGAATTAATTCATTTGATTTAATAAAAAAAACTATTGCAATTGAATTAATTCTTTGAATTTGTTGTTTGATGAACGCGTTCAGATGAACGAATTAAGTGAATTACTTAAGAAAAGAAATTCATTCAATTCTAGAGAAAATTGAATTCGATTGGTAGTGAATTCATTCAAAAACGAATTAATTCTTCAAAGCTCTGATACTAGTAAAATAAGAACAGCAAAAATAAAATTTAAAGAACTTAAATTTACAGAACTTAAGTTATATTTAACTTTTAGTTAATTCAAAATAACAAATTATACTGTAGAATCTGCAGTACCTCTTAAAACAGGCACTAAAAGGAACATAAAAAGTTCGATCAAGTACACAAATTAATCATTGTGTTCGTTTACTCGAAAATCTTACTACTTTTACTACAATTGTTTTTTTTTCTTTACTTTTTGAATTTTTCCAGTTGTAGTAAAAGTAGCAAATTGTAGTAAGTAAACGAACTAGCCTAATGTAAAATTTTTACTATTTTCAAAGCATTGGAAAATTTTGCATAAGAAAATTTTAAATAATTAATTTTATTATTTTAAACCGCATTGTTTGAAATCCCGAGATTCCCGGTCCAAATTCCCGGGAATGCGGGAACTGAAAAATTTCCATTCCCTAGTTGCGATTTAATCTATTGGACACTCGTAATGTGTTTTTCATTAAACCTTACTGAACATTAAAGTAACTAGAAAAACATTAAAAATTTATTTTATGTCTTGCTAATTGTTATTGTCTCTAATTACATACTAATATTAATAGTATATAAAGTCACATAAAAAGCAAAAAGCTCGATCAAAGCATTTTTTTAGTTGAAAAAAATTGTTAAAATTCCTCTATCCAATATTTTATATAAAAAACTTACAAGAATTTACCAAGTTTTTAGGTGTCAAAGTTGACCGTCTCGGGTACATAAAAGCTTTATGGTTGTATAACTTACAAAAGTGGACCGATTTGGCTGATTTTAGAATTTTTGTAATATAGACAAAGAAAAAACATGCTTGAAATGATATACCCTCATAGAAAAAAGTTAGTAGAAAAATTAGTAAAACAGTAATGCAACTTTGCAAGTTGCTAACTAAAAATTAGTTCTAATTTTGATTTTAGTCAAAAATTTTGCTATTCTGACTCACAAAATGCAATTTTTTTCCTAAATTTTTTTTGTTGAATTTTGTAACTATTTTTTTTAAAATTAATTTGCTGATTGTAGCAACATTTTTTTTGCTAATTTCATAATGAATGGGGGAAATGTTTTTAGTTGATCTGTTATTTTAAGTAAATGAATGTTATTTTAGTTTGACTCAAGATCATAAATTAATATCACTTTCTGTTTAAATTATTTTCAAATCAAAGAAAGATGATACAATTTTTACAAGTAAATTACAAAGAATAAAAATTATTGAAAAAATTCGATAAGACCAGCAAGGCAGAATGCGCATTTTCGGCTTTCGCTACAAAGCCATAAACAGAAAGTGATATTAATTTATGATCTTGAGTCAAACTAAAATAACATTCATTTATATTTCATAATTTTATTTTAATAATCAAAACTACACTCATAAAAAAAAGCCCGTACAAATAGTTAAAAATTCTGCTAAAATAACAGGAAATAGTACCCGAAATTGCGGCAGCAGAAATTTCAATGATGTTGAGAATCATGGTCTGCTAAATTTAGGTGACCTAAATTTTAGGTAAAAAAGTTAGTTCAAATACAATAATTTATAAGAAATGTTGTTTAATGGAAATGAAAATTACTCAGTTGAAATCAGCACATGTTTTCTTCTAAATTTTAGTTGGTTATAAACAGGTAAAAATTTTAGTTAACATTCAAAAATTTAGAAGAATTTTCGTTTAATAGAAATGAAAGTGGGTCAGTTGAAATCTGCAAAACATGCTGCTAAAATTACAATCACTTTTTGTTATTAATTGAATAAAAACAAATTAATGTAAATATTGTTAATTTTATTTTCAAATAAATTACACAATAATTATTTTAATTTTTGCATTAAAAAATACAAAAATTCAATCCAAAAACACTATTTGCACTTTTATTTTCTTGCCAATATGTTAAACTTCCGCTGGAGTTGTATTATTTGGTTCCTTTTTTTCGTCTACACTCTCAGAACAATTCCGTTGTGGAAACCGAATTTTTTGCCAACCGAATTGATTCGGTTGCTGCAACCTCGTAATTCGGTTGCCCCAACCGAATTCAGTTGTGGCAACCGAATTTGATTTCAATTCGGTTGCGGCAACCGAATTATTGGCTGTCATAACTGAATTCGGTTGAGGCAACCGAATTACGAGGTTGCAGCAACCGAACGAATTCGGTTGGAAAAAATTCGGTTGTCACAATGGAATTGTTTTAAGAGTGTACCTGCGGGTCGAATTTAGATGAAAATGTTAAAGGGCTGAAATAAAAGAAAAAAAAAATAACATATTTAATAGTATTCCCTTAAATATAGTCTATATTATAAAACAAACCTCTATTATTTTATTTTTTAAATACAATTTTAACTGCGAAATGTTAATGTCCAGTATACCTCGCGTTTTCTTTTGCGTTCCTTTGCTGACTAACAGAAACAAAAGAAAACATGCTCTTATCATATTATTTTATTTACTAGAACTTTCTAAACAAGCGCATATTATTTTTATTTGCATTGGTAAGCGTCATCAGTGATGACTCATCACACACATTAAAATAACTGACTAGAAATTTTCTAATTTGTATTGGTCGGCAAACTCACCAATACACACTTCACCATCAAGCGCCATCAAGCACCATCAATCACTATACACTAGCGCCCCTATCGTTTTCTTTTGAAAACACAATTATTAAAAAGTTGCCAATAAATTTATCTATATTAGCTGATAACATTGTCAAAATCATTTATATAAAAGTAACTAAATATCAGGAGGTAAAATTAGTTCAAGTACAGCAGAAATATGTTTTTGTGGTGAAATTTGATAACTAACAACTTTAGCTAAACAACGGATTTATACGAAAACAACAGGAAAAATTAGTTCAATTGAATTAGAACGCTTTTAACAGACTTTTGTACTAACTTTTTTTTATGAGTGTAGCAGGATGCGTTGCACAGTGCTTTGATCCCATATAACGATTGGACAAAAATAGAAGGAGTGGGGAGAGAGTTTTAAAATTTGGTACACTGACATAGAACCCCATATTTAGGAAAAATTAAAATTTTTGGAAATGTCGGACCAAGGACACGCCCACCTCCTATAGGTTCTGAAATTTAAGAATATTATATTGGCTACATATCTGGACGTAAAATTACAAAAAGTATCCATTAAGATACACATAAAACTGGAAACGTTTGTGTCAATTTTTATCAAAATCGAAGCAAAGACTCTTAGTCCTGCCATATATTCTTTATCTTAAAATCTGCAAAAATTATCCAAATACCATGAAACTTAGCACGTGAATTGATATAAATAAGGTCAAGCCATATTTGTGCCAAATTTCAATTCATTAATAAAAAAATTCCTATCATAAAAAATGGGTTTTAAACGCTTAAAATGATTTTTCTAAAAAATTAAATAGGATTAAAATAGGAAACGATGTGAATCCTACATTTTAGGTATAGGGTATGTTCAGCGGACTTATGTAAAACACTACGAGGAATATTTTTGTGGAACATTTTAATCTTCTTAAAGACAAAAATGACCCGTAAGTATAAGAGTTAGAGGGTTAAAATGCTCCGCAAAAATATTGGTCATTAAATTCTACTATAAGTCTTTGAAGACATCAGCATTGAAAATTTAACTTTAGTGCCAGTAATAAGTAAAAACTTAAAATGTGTTTAAGGGTTAATTTCGTTCTTATTCAGAATTGGCGCTCAAATGTCCCACAAACATGGATTTTAGGGAGATACCATGGGAATCTTTCATTTTAGGTATAGGATGTGTTCAGCGAACTTATGTAAAACACTACATTTTTGTGGAACATTTTAACCCTCTAACTCTGGATTCCTTTACCGCTTTACAATAAACATTTGCCAAAGGGGGAAACTTTGAGACCCCCAAAAAACATAGGAGCAGGTGTGAACTTTTAAAATGCCGGGAGTTTTCATTTAACCTCATATGCAGCTTGTGCATCGTGCAAACTCGATTTATACAAAGTAAATGTCAAAAATAGTTAACAACAAGCCCTGGTAAAATTACACCTACACCTCTAAAAAGCCAACAATATCTAAGTTTGTTGTGAATCACAGGGCCTGTTTATCTATTACGAAAATAGTCTAAACGAAAGAAATTGACAATCACTTTCGTCAAAAATATATGGGAAACAAAAACAAATTTTCGTTACTTTGCTTTCGTTTACAGTATTTTCGTAATACATAAACTAGGGCATAATTTATATTTTTTGTTTTAAAACAGTTTTTAGTTTAAATTGAAATGAATTGGAGACAAAATTGAGGACTTAAAATTTTTTGGCGGGGATTTTTGGGGTTTTCAGTTTGCAAAATGGGGATATGAGATAAAACTTTTCTGGCTACACTTATGTACATACAGAATATAAAGAAAATAATAGAGATAAATATGACACAGATACAACTCTGTATATTATTTATACTACATAGCAGAATTATTCACAAATATTTAGAGTTTTTCTTCGGTTAGCTGCACCAACAACAAAACCCATTTGAAAGAAATCACCCAGTGTAGAAATGGTAATGACATTTCATTATTTTTTGGACTACCAGTAATGACACCGACTTACTTTCTGCATTATTTTAAAACTTGTAGTAATGGGTTACTAATAACACTGTTCTAGTTCAAAAATCCCACAAGCGGGGCACCCGGTGGGTAAACCTAATTCGAGTACGCTGAATCCAGCGGTGCTAGCCGTTTTTCTAGATTAGCGGTTGAAAAAAGATATTTGTGTTTGAAAATCTGGGTCCAAGGACCCCAAAAAATGCGATTTATCTAACTTTTTCACCATTTAATTTTACCCAGGTTATTACTTATTCCCCCAGTCAGCTTTGGGTTCAAAATTATCAAAATCGGTGCAGCGGTTAAAAAGTTTTGAGTTAAAATGTGAGGACTCTTCGAAATTTTATATACAAAATTGTAATTTGTATTGAAGTAAAAAATTTGCAAAAAGATTTTTAAGGTGTCATCACATTTTCAATCACAACTTTTGAATGGCAAGACCCATTTTGACTATTTTTGACACAAAGCTGTTTATTTTGGAGTGCTTGGAACCATAATTTTCAAACTCAAATATCTTTTTGTAAAGAGCTAACCTAGAAAAACGTCAGCACCACTAGATTAAGCGTACCCGAATTAGTTTTACCCACTGGGTTTCCTACCTGTCGGGGAAAAAAGTCTCCGATTCGTGCACAGTGTAGCTAGTTAAGTCTGCCATTATTTCAAAATAAAAATAATGCGTTATCAATAACGACTTATTTTTATCATTATTTCAAACATTAATTTTGTTCTAGATTTTTTTTGAAATCTATTTTTAGACTCAATATTTTTTTAACACTGGTAAGATTATATGTAACGGCATATTTTTTGATTTTTTGCATTTTGCGTGTAAGCTGACTTGCGCGCAGCAGGTCAATTATGTTTTTTTCTATCAAATATTACATCTCGAGATAGCTCAGATGGTAGAGCTATTATCGAATGGCAATCTGGAGTCCCAGGTTCGATTCCCGACACGAACAAATTTTATTAAAAACAAATTTATTAAAAACAAATTTACTCGTTATTTTAGTCAATACTGGTAAGCACATACGTAACGACATAATTTTCAATTTTTCGTATGCTGGTATGTAAGCATAACTCATTATTTTGTTCGACATCTCCATACAAAAGTAATAAGAAATGTAATAAGAAAAGTAATTAGTTACCATTACCAGGTATGTAGTTTTAACTACAAATTTTAGATTTAACCGTATTTTTTTTTGCTGTTTTCATTTAGCTAATATTTTGCAAACAGATTTCTGCTAATTTTAGCAGTTTTTTCTACAAGGTAATTTTTTAACTAATTTTTAGCAACCTTTTTTATATTTTTACAGACATTTCTATGAGAGCTCTTGTAGTTTAAAAAATAATTAACTTTTAATTTCAAAATATTAATTTTTTTTGCTTTTTACCAATAAGTTTTTCATTATCATAAGAAATTGCCATGAATTTTCTAAAACACGGAAGGAAGGAACATTTTTTTATTATCTCAAGCCGTTAAGCAGTGAACATTTTTAAAACTCGGAAACTTTCAAATATGTGCTGAAATTCATGTTCTTATTTAACGCTTTACAAACTACAGCCTATTTTGTTTTTTCTGTGCATTTTCTGTAAAACAGAAAAATTGTTAATATCCATAGATATTTGTATTTTGGCTGACGTTATGTATTTTCCCCACTTGCATGACAAACAGACATTTTAAGTTTAATCTTATTCTCATCGTGCATATTTCTTCTCTTGTTCTCTACACAGAGAGAATTTTGCTGCACGAGTTTTAATAAAATCTTTCAGTAAACTAATGAAGTTTTCTTCAGAAAGTACATGAAAAATGTCTTAAATTTGATGAAAAAGCTTCATATATTTTATGAATCTAGTTTTAATGAAACTTTTTTATTGAGTGTTTCAAACTTTTAATAAATAAAATGAAAATTTTCACAATATTTTATAAAAAATTCTATTAATTCAATGAAGACTTTAAGTGGACGAGTTCCAATGAAACGTCATTGATTTTATGCAAAAATTCACTAATATCATGCAGATAATTCTCTCAGTGTATGATCAGTGTGATCCTAATTATTATTTAACGTCAATGTACATTTTATTGGACTTCAATCTCAAATTAGTATTTACTATTAATAGGAGAAATTCTTGGAAACTATTACGACGGCAAATATTATAATATCGGTATAAAATGTCTACACAATGGCAACCGGAAATACCTGCAATACAAAAATTAACTATGAGAATCTACATTTGAATCGAAAAACAAAAAACAAGATTTATTAAAGAAATTAAGTCCCGATATGTTCTTAATTAAATTATTAAATCCCTACACATAGAAAGTTGTTTCCGTATAATTTATTTAACAAGTATTTAGGCCCTGTGCAAGGTGGCTAAATTTCTTCCAAACCAAATAAAAAATGACAAAATAGTTTAAAATTTCTTTGAAAATTATTTTTAAAAATTTTCTAATTTCAAAGAAACTTGAAAACCTGAATTTAGTTTAGATTTATTTTAGCCACTTTTTATTTTAGTTACTTTATTGTTGCATCTGTTATACTAGGGTTATAACTTTTGATGTTATTTAGCAATTATCAAAATTTAACTATCCTAGCGGTAAAATACATACACTCAACCAAAAAAGTATGTAAATTTAACTGTTTTGAGCCCATCGGTATTTTTTGCTAATTTTAGCAACACATGTCTGCTGATCTGTAGTACAATAAAATTAGTAGAAAAAATTAGTAGCCGCTACTAAATTTCAGTAAAATTTATGTAAACTGCAATTCAAAATCGATTTGCTAAAATCAGTTAAAAAACTTACTAAATATCAATAATCTTAGTACAATGAAATTAGTATAAATAATTAGTTGCAGCTACTAAATTTCAGTAAATTGTTGTAAACTGTAATTTAAGATCAATTTGCTGAAATTAGAAAAAAATGTACTAAAAAATAAAAAAACTGTAAAATCTAAAAAAAAAATTATAAAAGCGATTGTAACAAGCGTATATTTACTTCATCGTACTTGAAATTTGGAGTCAAAAATGCAAACGGTGTTCCAGTTATTACCTTTTTATGCATTGGAGATACAATAAAATTTTCTGAGTGTGATTTCCAAACTAAGAATATATCAATAGTAACAAATATAAACTAAACAAGAATTGTAAAAAATCAAAAAAATTTAAATTTAAATTAGTATATTTTTCTGCTAAATTTGAAAAATTAGTAAAATGTTTTGTTGAAATCAGCAGCGAGAATTAGTAAAAAATCCATAATTTGTAATAAGAGAATAGCAAATATGTTTACTAGGGCAAGGAATTTCATGCACATAAAAATGGAAAATATGCGCCTAAAATATGCGGTTAAAAAAGAAAAATATGCATTCAAAATATAACAAATATGCACTAAACACTATTATTTTTGCAAAAATAATGCACTCTAAAACTTAAAAATATATATAAGTTAGATATTTTGCAAACAGACACAGAACTCGAAGATTTCCCATACGCCAATAAGGGTTTTAAAATTGTTTATTTTGATTGAATCAAAATATGAAAGGGTATACATTTTTTATATTTTTTTACAAAATAAAAAAAGGTCCAAAAATGAAAAATATGCATTAAAACGCACAAAATTTGATTTAAAAAGGCACTTAATATGCATTTAAAGTCAAAATATGCAAAAACATGCATTTTTGACAAAATATGCAAAAATATGCAACTACAAATCGATGGCATTTTGTTCTAAATTTGATGATTCGGATAAATATTTAGTCCATAGTCCATATTAGTTTTGGACTATCGAGAAAAAACATTCATTTGCATGGAATTCCTTGCCCTATGTATAAGTTTTAACCTAAAGCTATTTGAGGTAATGATAATCTGAGTAACAATAAATGGTCCAAGAATTTCAAAATTTTAATTTTAAAACTCAGATATCTTGTTTTTAAGAGCTAACCCAGAAAAGCGGCTAGCTACACCAGATTTAGCGTACTTTAAGTTTAAACACCGGGTGCCACGCTTGTCGGATTGTTGAGCTAGCACAGTATTATTATCAGGGAAGCGACTTTCATGCACTTTGTGTATAACAATTAGGGTTTGGGATTTCCCGGACTTTTTTATTTCCCGGGAAACGGGAATAAAAAAATTTGATTCCCGGGAATACCGGGAATCCCGGGAAATATTTTTTAACAAAATTGTTAATGAAAACCACCTATATAAATAATTTTTGTTAAAAAAAACACTATTTCAGTACAAATTCAGTCTGTATAGTGAGAATTCAAAGTAAAAATATCAGAATGTTGAACATTTGATTTCACATAAATTACTCTAAACACTGCCAAATAAATTGCATGATTCCAGCAGAAAGCACCCACTACTGGACTGTCGGAAACAAACCGCTTTATCACATTTGGCTCATTTTCTTCAAGAAAAGTTGCATTAATATCAATTTTTTTTGTGAACTAAATTTAGATGTCGGATAAACTACCTCCGTTAACCATTAGTCTTTTAGGGCAAATATTGCACTGCGCTGTATTGTCCTTTTTTGTAAAGTATTTCCATACTCCTGACATTTTATTATTTAATATAAAATAATATATTAGTTTGAAAGCAGGTGTAATTAAATAAAGTAAATTTACTTGAAAATATTTTATTAATGGAAACGTTACTTATAAAATTATTGGCCCTTAATATAAAGGATTGTTTTAAATATAAAGTCGACTTTATTTTTAATCATACGGTTTTGTTCACTTTGTGTATGAAAGCCCTACAAAAATATTTATATTTTCAAATATTTTGATTGGCTGTCACCCAATATGTTAACTAAAGTCGTCTTTAACTAAAATATACATTTTTTTTTTTTTGTTAAAGGGAAGCAACACTCAGGAAATTCTTCCTATTAATTAACGTGTTGCTTCCTTTGGAAAGGGGATAGAGGAGAAGTGCAAAGTGGTGAAAGATGAAGGGCTTCAAATATGGCAACACTGCAATTGCGCGAGATGTTGAATCTTAGAACAGTTGTTGCGCGCCATCTGATGAAGAGTTGGCGGACTTTTTTGAAGCTTTTTAGTTCATAGCCCTGTTATATTATTTTACTTCGGTGGTGTTAAGTGCTATGGGAACACCGAAGGAGGACGCTGCGATATGTATGAGGAATAGAAAAAACTCATGCATATTATTATTTTTCATAAATTGATGTTGCCTTGGTTGGGGCTCGAACCCGCAACCTTTCTTGTAACATTCCAACGCGCTAACCATTACACCACAGCGCCCCCAAAAAATTTAGATAAAAAGGGCGATTATTTGTAAGAAACAAAACTTTTTGTTCATATTTCTTTTAAACATTTTACCAGATTTTTAGGTTTTACTACTTACATTTTGAGTAGGTTATGCGAAAAATCTTTATTACTTAAAAGGGAATCAACTTCTTTTTTGTATGTCAAAGAAATAGATTCCCTTTTAAAAAAATTTTAACATTAACATTTTTGTTTTGGTATTTAAAATGTTTTTTATGACTAAAATTAAAAAATCCTATTCGAAATAAAAATAATTTAATATTTTTCAAATTTCCCGTTTTCCCGGGAAAAATATATTATTTTCCCGGGAATTCCCGACAAACTTTTCCCGGGATTTCCCGGGAATTCCCGCCCGGGAATTCCCGAACCCCAAACCCTAATAACAATTGTATATGAAATTGTATCCCCGAGTGCTTTTAAACTCTACACACACTTTACACTTTACCAGGGTATGGCCGCATTTTAATGGCCCACAAGCCGATATACTTCGTAATTACACACAAGTATAGTGTCATGTAAGTTAGACAAAATTTTTGGAAAATTTCAAATATTTTAAGTTTCATATACAATTGTTCTACACAAGTATCGCATATAGTAAGTACACACAATGTGAAGTACACGCAATCGATTACATTGTGTGGACTTACACGTTTTTCTAAAGGGTAAAGACAAATTTTCCCACTGATTTTTAAAAAATATCAAATAAGTTAAAATTTTTTCCCATATTTTTTAAATTTTTTCCTATTTTCTAAAATTATTTTCTATATTAATTTTTTTATTTTGTTTTTTGTTTTTGACGGACAAGTTTTTTAGTCTAAAAATTTCAATTTTTAAAAATATATAATTAGACTTATATAATTTCTAATATAAAATTAATTCGTTTTTTTTTTTATTTATTTATTTATTAGTAGTATTTTCAATACTTTTTTTAACATTCGTTTTAAATAATTAATTATGTAAGCTCTGGTTTATGTTAACATTTCTAATATACATTACAATTTTTCTTCTAAAATTATTGGCGTTTAATTCGTTCTTAACATCATTTGGCATCATATTATACAGACTTAGTCCTTTATGAAATAATGATCTTTGCATAGCATTGGTATCTGCTAGGGATGCCAAACGGGAAATCCCGAATCCCGGGATTTTCGGGATTGGCAAAATCCCGAATCCCGGGATTATTTCTCAAAAATCCCGGGATTTTCTTATTTTTTAATATTAATATAAACGCAAATAAACAAAGTGAGCAATTTTAGATTACCTACGTTTTTTCTTGAATTTTCTCATATTGACAAGAAATTGATGCCCAGATATTGGTAAAATTATAAATTAAGTAGATTAGTCGAGTAAACTATGCAAAGACTTTGCAGAAATATTTGACATTTTGGTAAACAATATTAAGTTTTTGAGTAATACATGCGAAAAATCAAGTTTGTTATTTTACCGATTTATTCTTCCAAGCGAAATTCGATTTCCCATTTCCAATATGATAACGTCAATAGACAAAAAGACCGGCAGTTCAAAAAGCGCCGGAAAAGTACTGGAGAAACAAAATTTTTAACTTTGGCAAAACGCTGCCAAAACCAATAAATAGGTGGTTTGGAATTATATTTTCCAAAATAAAATTTAAAAAAAGTTCATATGTATCTTTTTTTTGCCCTGCCGTGATGTTTTGTAAAACAAATACTGGCAAAACGATGTTTGCAAACGCTGGCAAAGCGTCCCAAATGAGTGTTCTGCCAGTCATTTATTTTTAACATCGCGGTTACCCAGTGGTATGCAAGTACTTGATTTTTCGTACCACTGTCAATTTCTGACTGAGATGTTTCAATATTCATAAAATGTACCACATTATTAATTAACAACTATTAAATAATTAAAAAATCCCGAAGTCCCGAAAATCCCGAATCCCGGAATTTTCAAATATCAATCCCGATTGGCATCCCTAGTATCTGCTCGTTGAATTCTAAAATCTAGTGCATTCCTCAAGGTTGAATCTCCCCAACATACCTCAGTTGTTCGACCAGATAATTCACTATGAAAATTCCAAGAAAAACCACCTCAGCTTTTTCACGATCATGAAAATTTGAGGTCTTTAAGATATTTTATTTATAAAAATTTTTAAATTATTATAAAATATCTTCTAATTTATTTCCCTTGCGGGATCCCGGGAATTCAAGATAAATTTCCCGCTCTTCCGGGAAATTAAAAAGTGCGGGATTTTGCATTCCCTAATTCCACTATATTTATTGCACCTTTAATTAAAATTCGCTTATCAGAATTTGATCCGCTTCCCGAAATATCGCCAAAAATCATACTCTGGTGCAGGATATAACATTAGTCGGCAGGCCTGATTTTTGTTTTTTTTTTTGGTTTAAATTTGCGCAGTAAATTTAAATAACAATCAAAAGCATTCATTATGAAGAATACAATAGAAGATTATTGAAAGAAATGGAAGTTATTCCACTCACAGAAATTTTCGTTTAATATAAATTTACAAAATTAATTCCGATTTTACACAGAGAAAACAATTTTGTGCTGACAACCACATTTGTAGCCAATCGCTGTTGTGCTAAACGAATTTTTTGGTTGCTACAATAGAAAACCAATTCAGACGTGAGTAATTATACTGTTACAACAGAATTTCGGTAGACACAATCTAAAAATTTGGATTCAGTTGGCAACAAATTCGGTTGTCATCACGAATCTGTTTTCTAGGTGTACGATTAAAAAATAATTCTTAGTAACCGGGGCTGGCAACCGATTCATAAGGTTAGTGGTAAATCGTAAAGTTATCTAAACTGTATTTCGTTAGGGTATTTTAAGGTTACCGGTATTTTAAGTTATTTTAGGATTAACGGTATTTAAAGTTATTTCGTTTGATTATTTTAAGTTTAACGTTACTTTATTTCGCTAGTGGTATTCTAAGGCTAAAAATTGATTTTTTTTTAAATTTTTGGTATGTGTGTAAATTTCGGTTGTTGATTTTAAGTTATATGTTTTCAGTCGATAGTTTCTAAGTTATTTAATATAAACTTTTTTAGGCATTGTTAACATATCATTTTGGTGGTCAAATACGTTTTAAATATTAAAGTTGACTTTTCGAATTCAATTTTGATGAAAAATATAAGTTGAACATTTCTGTTGGACTTTATATTGTTTTTTATACCTATCTATGAAGAATGTCGCTCATAAAATCGTTAACCGGAGACCAAAAACGTCTAACAAGTGAAGTGGTGTCTGGTAAAACCAGAAAGGGTTAAAAAATTGTTATTGCGAATTTTAAAAAATAAATTGTAACCCGATGCGGTGTTTATTTTTGTCTTTTAAATAAACGTTTTTAAACTAAAAAAATATATTTCCGCCACTGCTTTTGGTACAATAAAGATACACAGAAAAAATTAAAAGCGAATTTTAACAACGAAATTGATTATATTATTTAAAATTTTAATTGATTTTGCACGTATCACTCTAACGATCCCAGTGTAGAAACGGTAATGACTTATTATTATTTTTTGGACTACCAGTAATGACACCCACTTACCTTCTGTATTTTTTTAAAACAAATAATAATGAGTTACTGATAATGACTTATTTTTATCATTATTTCAAATAGAAAATAATTTTTTAGATTTTTTTGAACATTTTTTGAAATCTATTTTTAGACTCAATATATATATATATATGTAACCATATATTTTTTGATTTTTTGTATGTTGGCGAGTAAGCTTACTTGTGTGCAGCAGGTCAATTGTGTTTTTATCTATTAAATATTACATGTCGATATAGCTCAGATGGTAGAGCTGTTGACTGGCAATCTGTAGACCCAGGTTCGATTCCCGCACCAGCAAATTTTATTTAAAAAAAAATACAATAAAAAATATTTTTGTTATATAATTTATTTTTTAGAAAATCTATTTTTAGACTCATTATTTTTGTCAATACTGGTAAGCACATAGGTAACGATATATTTTTTGATTTTTCGTATGCTGGTGTGTAACGACAACTCATTATTTTTCGCGACATCGCCATATAAAGGTAATAAGAAATGTAATAACAAAAGTAACTAGTTGCCATTACCAAGTATGTAGTTACATAACCACATATCTGGTAATGATTTTCTACACTGGGATACTATTAATTACTGAAAACTGTATACGAATAATTGAAACAATTAAAATATTAATTGATTCAATTAAATATTTGATTAAAAACAGTTTTTATTTTTATCATTTTTATCATATTGTCCCTGCGCCTAAGAAAATAGCTATTTGTTTTCAAAATTATTTGTGGAGCACTTAAATTAAGAATTTATTTTGTGACTGCTATTTTTTTTAGGAAGCAATTCTTTTATAAATGGAAAGTTTGGAGAGTTGTTTATACATGTGTAAAAAAATAATTTTGAAAAACTTTTGCGAAAGGCTGAAGTAAAGCTGTTTATAGGATTCCTCACAAAAAAGTTTTTCGACAAATAGCTATTTTCTTAGGCGCAGCGACGATATGTTTAAATCGATATTTTAGGTAATTATTTTTTTCTGTGTACCTATACTAAAAATTTTCTATAGATGCAAACAGTTTAAGAAAAAAAAATATGGGAATTATATAACACATAATTATGTAACAAATATTTGCGGAAATAATTAAAAGTCAATTAAAATATTAATTGATTCAATTAAATATTTGTTTAAAAACAATTTTTATTTTTAACATATATTTAATTAGATATTTAAGGTTAATAATTTTTTCTGTGTATTGTAAGTCTGGGAACATGTTGTAACTTATGCCGACACAATTTCTAAAATTGCATCAAGCCTTCTTCTGAATTTTGTCATTTTTGATATTTAGTTTTTCATAATTAATTGTTCATTCTACTTTTTGATTTTTGAATAAACTGGTTAACCGACTGGCGGAAATCGCTAAATCGACTCAAAAACTGATTCTGAGCCGATCGGTATGCTAAAAGGTGGTTTCAGGTTCAATATTTTTTAATGTTACAAATATCAGCACAAACTTATTATACCCTGTCGCGTTGTGGTGTAGGGTAGAACTACTCAAGAATTTAAAGTTATTAGTTTTATTTATTGTTTATATTGATGTTATTTTTATTCGTGTTGCCGCTAAATAAATGCGTACCATTTAGTATCAACAGTATTATTCTTTTTTAAAATAAATTTTTGGAATTTAACCCGTTAATAGGTAATTTATTTGTTCTTGAGTAAAATTTTAATTTTTGTAAAATTATTCAATCGCGTTTAATGTGATCAACTAAGTAATTTATAATTTTCGTCCGATTTGATATTATATTATCACATATTCGTTTTAAATTATTTTTCAAATGAAAAGTTTATAAATTTTACAAGTAAATTATAGAGAATGAAGATTAATAAAAATTCGATAAAATAAAGCAGGACACGTCTCGTCGGAATGAACTTTAACTGAACAAAAATTAAATTGAAAAAAATAAAATTATATTTAACATTTGAAAGACAAAAAAAAAAGGTCAGTATACAAAACGTACGATATATTTAACAATCCTTGTATTTAACAGATATACCGATTCTTGTACAATAATACACTTAAAATAATACGTCAGTAGAAAAATCTGTTAAACGGGTTTGAAATCGATTTGACTAATTTTTAACAAATTTTTTGTTGAAACACTGATTTGAACTAAAATTTTAGTTATCTTCATTTAACACAATAAAAAATCTTCAGCACTCTAACAAATTTTGAGTGTTAGTTTTCAAAATTATTTACAACTAATATTTAAAAACCCATTCGCTAAATTTTACAGAATTTATTGTTAAAATATAATATTTAAAGATGGTGCTTTTCTTTCCCTCCCGATATAGAGCAAAACGGACAACATATTTGCTCTTGCGGAGTATCCTTACATGCCCTTAGATGATATGGCCTAGGCCCGGGGAGGGTCCCGAGACCCTAAATTTGAACAAATTTTACGACTCAGTATAATTACAAATAAAACTATAGTTTTACTAATTTTTTAGTTAAATTAAACAAAAAATGTTTTAAAATCAGCAAATTTTATGTTAAGCCAAAAAACAGGAATATGTTACATTTCGTCAAAGTAAATTTTTCTGTTCAGACAAAAGGTTTATTATTTTGAGTGTAGCGATCAAACCTTTTTGGTTTTTTTTTTAAGGCGATGTGTTCGACGTAAACTATTTTCAAAGGGGAGCGTTTTAGCCGATTAAGGAATGGCGGATGTATCCATGTTCTCGAAATGTGATGCTGCAGACTGTATTTGTGAATCAGAAAACCATTATTGGTGAAACTAACCGGTGGCTCAGTGTCTGGTGTTAACTACTTTGGTAATAAGGTTAAATTTTTTTGAAAAGGAATATCAATTCCAATATCTTCATCGTTTTGTGGTTGTTTCCACTCAAAATGATACGTCTGTTGGCTGGACAGAAAAATTTGTTAATTTAACAAAATTTATTCCTGTTTTTTGGCTTACAATAAAATTTGTTTATTTCAACAAATTCTTTTGTTAAATTTAACAAATCTGAATTTAAGAAAAAAATCTGTAAAACTACAGTTTTATTTGTAATTATACTAAGTCGTAGAATTTATCCAAATTTAGGGTCTCGGGACCCTCCCCGGGCCTAGTCCATATCATATGAGGGCATACAAGGGCACTCCAATCGAGCAATCATTTTGTCCGTTTTGCTCTATCTCGCCTTAGTTTTCGAGATATGGGCCATTTTATGAGGTGGAAAATTTTTATTACAAATTTCCGAGGGTCCAAGGCCCCATCAATGTCCATTTTTGGACAGAGATACCCCCTTTCGGTGGGGTTAGTCGAAATTTTCATAAATTTTGCTATCTCTCTTAGTTTTCGAGATATGGGCCATTTTAAAAAATCGGGAGGGAAAGAAATAGCGCCATCTTAAAAACTTCGGATACACTGGCGCCGTCTACTGGGTAATAACAGAAACATGAAAATATTATATTTTAACAATAAATTTTGTAAAATTTAACGAATGGGTTCTTAAAAATTAGTTATAAATAGTTTTGAAAATTAACACTCAAAGGTAGTTAAAGTACTGAGGATTTTTAGTATGGTCCCAGGTAGAAAATTACAAAGGGGCCAGCACTGGCAAAGCACCGAAATGGGTGGTATGAGTGCTTGTTAACAGCGCTTTCCCAACGCCCAAATGATAACACCGTTCCACGGTGGTGCCAATGCTTTACCAAGCCCTGGGAAAGCACCCATAAACATAAAAATCAAATGCTTTGCCAACGCTCAAATAAAAAAATTAAAGTGCTTTCCTGACACCCAAATGATACTTAACACCGATCTATTTAATGCTTTGAAAAGTATTGAGATAGCACCAAGAAACATAAAAATCAAGCGTTTTCCCTGCCACCAAATTATGAGCCCTCATCACTGAAGAATTTTAAATTACTCTAAAAATAGACGATTCTTTGAGTTATTGTAGTGTGGAGTCAACAATTATTTAAATATTCACTCTTTTGGAGTTTCTTTTTCAAAAACAAAATAATGTTATAGGAAAACAAGTGCTGAGAATTCACCCTTTTAAGCGTTGGGAAGGCGTCCAAATTTAGTGCTTTGCCAGTACTTCTTTTTGTAAGACCGCGGTCTACTTGCGCTTTGCCAGTGCTTCTTTTTTGTTACCACACATAATTTCCACCTGGGGTGTTAAATGAAGATAACTAAAATCTTTGCTTAAATCAGTGTTTCAACTAAAAATTTATTAGAAATTAGTTTAATCGATTTGAAACCTGGTTGACAGATTTTTCTAGAAACCAAGTCAAAATCGGTGTATTCGTTGTATCTTGGCAACCGATAATTTTTTAACCCTTTGACGACCAAACTTAAACCGCTGTAGATTTTCTAACGAAACTTTTTGAGGACCTATGGCTGAGAAATATTGAAATGCTATTTCTGGCGCTTTAAAAATGCAACTAAAGCTATAACATTCCTGGACTAGCTCTCCTGAATGGGTTAACATTTTGGAAAAAATTAATTTTCTGTTCTTCTCTAAACTATGGCCAATCCAAAAATAATAAATAATTCTCTGTGTATTTCAAATTGAATTTTTAAAATTAAAAAAATAAAAAAAAAAAAAAACAAAAATAAAAAACTAAAAAAGAAAAAATCTTAAAAAAACAAAAACTTTAATTTTCGATTTTGAGCTGACCTTCTACTGCTCTGGAACTACCTGGCTACAAGCTATGGATATCCTTACAAAGCTACATCTCTCTAGTATGAACCAAAATAGTTTAGTTGAAATCATCTTACAAGATTTCCTTAGATAGCAAAAAGTAAAAATGGAACATATATCAACCATTGGTCGTCAAAGGGTTAAAAACTGTTTTTGGAACAACAGTTTTAAAATTCGCAAATATGTGTTAAATTTTAACCAGGACTTGCAATTTTTTAGCAATTTGTAACATTTTTTAAAAACTTTAAAAAATTAACATAACATAACATTCCCCTTTTATGATGGTAGTCGCTGAATATATATATTTTTTTTGGTGTTGTTGTTGCACTTTTCTTGTTTACCACTTTTCACTTATCTTATAAAATTAAGCAAACAACAACTATCGTACCATAATAAAACTAAGTTCTACTACACGTGCCTACTTTTTTGCATTTTATATGGTTTTTTATTTTCTATTCAAAATATAATGTTAACTAGGGTATTAAATCGACTAATCGCTATTCGATTAATCGAACAATTTTGCTCAAATAGTTTTAAGCGCTTTTTCATTTCTCAGAAAGAGAACTAAAAGAGCATAAATAGAGATAGTTCAGCCTTCCATATACCATATTTTTTGTCATTTACGCATTTCACTTAAGTCGACTTAAGCCTAGGTAGAATTTATTGTTTATTATTATTGATTGACCTCATTAAGACGCATTCATTCGACAGACCCTAATTAAATTTAGTTCGAAAATTATAACTGTGGGTCTCATACTGTAGATTTAACTTTAACTTAACTATAAACAAAAGAAAATGTCAAAAAAATTTACACAAAACAACAACAATTTTTAGGGTTAACTATTAACTAAAGTTTAAACCTAAAGTATGAGACCCACCGTAAGAATTTTTTAAATCAGGAATTTCCGACAAAAACAGTTTATAGTAACTTGTTGTTGCCATCCCTTGGAAAAATATTCAAATTTGTTCATATACATATGTTATATTATTAAGAAAAGATTCTTTAATGTTATTGTAGGTCAATGAAATTTATAATTTATAATTTCCGGTTAATAATACAATTTAATCTAAATTTAATATATTGTAAAATGATATGATTGATTCTAAATAAAGTTAACATTATTTATAACACAGTGCTGCAGTTTTCAACTATTACTTTCACCCATGCAAGAATCGATGTGCACTTGAAAGTAGAGGCCCTGTATAGTAAAACTGCGTACCCAGGCAAAAATATTTTTGTGCGTGAGTTTGCGTGATTATATTAAACCGGATTGCGATAATTTACAATTTTGGAAAAATTCCAGAGATCTTTCCCTCCTTCAAATAATGTGTCAGTGAGTTCAGGTACTAGCAAACGGGTGTTTTCTACTTCTGCCAGAATTCTTATGTAAAGAAGAAATCGACTTCTTGTACTACAAAACATTGAAAAATTTTGTTCCTCCACAAAAATTTGGAATAACCTTTAAAGATTTACAGTGAATTTTTTAAGTTATTTAAAAATTTTAAATATAAAATTAAATTAAAGGAATTAAATGCGCTAAAATCCCTAAATCTAATTAACAAATATATCCAAATTTTATTTTTGAATAAGGCAATCGTCAGGGGGCGACGTTTTTAGTATTTCTAGAAATATTTGTTAAGTTAAAGTGCAAACTCAATGAGAATTTCTTCTTCTCGTCTAGGAGCGTTTCTAAACATTTAAAATATCAAACAAAAAAAAAAAAAAAATACCACAATTTGCTTTGTCATCTTCCAATAGACTACTCTGTTGTTTTGACAGATCTTGCAATGTAGTGACATCAATTCAAGTATAATCAACAATAGAAAATAAAAGTTTTTCTAAAGTGTCAGTAATATTTATATTTGCACAAGCACTTGCTTAGTTTTGCTAACACTTAGTCGACTGCAAATGAAAAAAATCCTTGCTAAAATCACTAAACTTTTTGCTGAATATTAGTAGACTGAAAAAAACTCAACAAACTTGTAGCGAAATTTTACTTTAGTTAATTTATTTGCTGAAAATTTAAATATAGAATATGTGTAGAGTTGTTTTTCATTTTTTGTCATTTCCGTTTCCAGACAAGCTGCGACATCTACATCTTGTCTATCTGGTTGTCGTCCACGCTATGAATGCGGTTATCAGCACAATTTTTGTAGCAAAATAAATTAGTAAAACATTAGTTCAAAATTAGTTTAGTGCTAAAAAAATATAACTAAAATTTTTGCTGAAAACGGAATTTTTTGCAAAAAAAATTGCTGAAAACTAGTACACTCTATATACAAGACGTTTTACTAATTTTTCTACTAACTTATTATTTTGAGTGTATAAACAATATGGAGATTGATAAATATGTAAAAAGACATATTTTTTAATTCGCTTAATTTTTTTCCCAGTGCAGTTCTCTCTCTTGCTCACTAATACAATTGCAAATCATTAGGGCTGGTCGATTTGTAGGGAGGCAAAAATCGCTCAAGTGACAACGAAAATCATTCTAGGGATCAAAATAAGAAATTTTGCCAAAAATGGTGATTTTTTGAAATGTTTGTATGGGGTGTGCCACTGGCATGGGTGGGTCGGCCCTCCAAAGTTAGTGGGGGTGGGTCATACATTTGGACTCGATTGGGGCGCTGTAAATGGGTCAAAGTGGGATTTTTCAAAATCCAGGGTCAAAAGTTGGGACATCAGAATTCGTTTTAGAGGTATGGTTTCTCGGGCAAAGTTTCTTATTTTGAGCCCTAGAATACGATTTTCTTTGTCACTTGGGCGATTTTTAAATCGACTCGCCCTACTTCACATATAACCATATAAGTCTCCATACTGAAATCAATTTCACGTGATTTTTATAAATATATATGTGACCTTCTCCGAGAAAAGGGACCTAGTGTGTGAAAATGAAGTTTTGAGAAGAACGCACTTAAAGTTAAATTAAAAATAAAATTTTAATGTTTTTCTCATTTTTATCGAAACCCGTTTTTTGACACACTAGGTCCCTTTTCTCCGAGAAGGTCACATATGTATAATTTCATATTAAAAAATGATGCGATCTTTTTATAAGACAAAATCATTCAGCTACATTTTTATAAAACACAACCAATTTCTGGAAGAAAATTTTTAACATTTTGTTGTTTTATTTCATTGCCCAAATACATTTAAAATTGTTTAAACTATAGAAATTATAATTGTCAAGTTAATAACTGTTAAGCATAACTTCTAGTCAGAAAAATTCTACCAACTATCGGATAAAATTATATAAAATCAAATATATTTACATCGAATTAGATATAATTTTATGTCCTGGATATGGACAAATTTCCTGATCAAATTGTATAAAGTGATATCCAATTTGATATAATTAGCAGAGAAGACAGAAAAAAGCAAATTTCGATAGGTTTAAAGCAAAAAAATGTTGTAAAAAAAGCAAGAAAAAAGCAAAAGTAAAAAAACTTGGAAAAGCAACAGTTTAAAAAACAAAAAATTCAAACTTAACAGAAAAAATATTTTTTTGTGAGCAAAAAAAGAATTTTTGGGCAAAAAGTTTTAAAAAAAGCAATTCAAAGCTCAAAAATCTTAAGAAAAAGCTATTTTAAAGCTAAAAAATTAAAAATCCAAAAAAAGCAAAAACTAGCAAATATGAGTAAAATAAGCAATAAAAAGCACAAACAGCAATTTTGTCTTCTCTGATAATTAGACACATGTGGATGACCCATTTTTCGAATCAAATTGTATTTGGTTATATTAAAGGAATTAAATATCCCAATATCCCAAACGTATTTAACAAATTGTGAAAAATAATCCGTTGTAGGAATGTCCCTATCCGGATTTCATTCCTGCCTAAGGAAATCGTCAGGGGACGACATTTTTAGAATTTATGGAAATATTTGTTAAGTTAAATTACAAACTCAATGAGAATTTCTTGTTCTCGTCTAGTTATATGGTTATATTTGGGAACTTATAAATAAGATATAATTATATTTATAAGATACCATAACGGACTTAAATACCAAAATATATTATACGAGTAGTAACAATATATTTCTTATCACTTGTATCCGAAATGAGTATCGAATAAGTGGGCAGAATCTCCACATTTCAGAGATAGTCACAAAATATGTATAATGACATATTTTGATAAAAAAGGCCGAAGAAAAACAATTTTTTTTTGTTGAAAATTTTCAATACCCTTGAAATACTACAATTTTTTGTTTCAAAATATACAGATTCAATGGATATTTCTAACAAAAGACAACACCTTAGTAGAAAAAAACAAAAGCTTTTATTAAATTGTAGAGATTTTCTTCTTTCATTTGATGCCCATATCAAGATCACAGAATGTGTAAAATTTCTAAAAAAAAAGACATCTAACGTGATCATGCAAATCTGAGTGGCAGTTGTACTATACACGGTCTCTTCTTTCACTTGGATATCGATTTTACAATGGGTGAGAATGACCGTTGCACGGTGTAATAAAAAATATAACTATAGTTTGTTAGCCATTTGCAAAAAGAATTATTTAATACATAATTTTTATCAATATACGAAATATTAAATAATCTACATTACCTACCCGAGTAAAAAAGTTTATATATCTTATATATAAGAATGTAAAATAATCATATAAGTGTTTATATAATCTGATCCGCAAAATGGGTCTATCAATTTATTTCAGATTGTATTATTTTAGATACAATTCAATCTAATATTATACAGTTGGATGTAATCTGATGCAATTGTATCCCAAAATTGTGCACATCTAATTTAATCGTATTATATTTAATCTGATATAGTTATATACTATTTAATACAATTGTATTTCAAGGTTTATACCCAAAATATGTTGGGTTTTGAAATATGTTTGAATTGTAAAACTAACATAAAAAATATTTTTACTTTCGAACTTTCAAATTTTTCTGATTTTAAATAATATAAATTTTCATCAAAAATCGACTCAAAAAATATTTTAAATTAAGATTTATGTAAACTTTCATATAAAATGACTTAGAAAATGTTTTGGAATCTGGAATATATAAAGTTTTATCTAAAATGACTTAGAAAATATTTTTGATAATTTATTTATCTCTGAAACAACTTAGAAATTTTTTTGATAAAGCTTTATATCAAATTAAGGAGTGTAATGTTTCAAATCTGGAAATTTAAGTAAGAAAAAAACAACAATTAAATAAATAGTTACTTTTACTTTTATTATTTTTTCTGTTAAATAAGAGTATTAAAAGTATATAAGAACAAAAAAATATCCATTTCATTTTGTGGTCCACTCCGATCTTAGCTTTTTTCCGAATGCCTTCCATTAAGTTTTTGACAGTGCTGTTTGTTATTACTTTGGATACAACTTTCCACTTTTTTTCAAAATCTTTTATATAATTAGCAGTCTGTTTGGTCTTCTTTAACTTCGCTTTTATTAGAGTCCAATACCTTTCAATGGGTCGACATTGTGGAACATTTGGTGGGTTCATGTCTTTTTCAACAAATTTAATATTATTAGCTCCGAGCAGATTTAAGGTAATTGAAGAATAGTGAGCTCAGCCAAATCAGGCCAGAATAGAGTAGATCTACCGTGTTTTTTTATAAAAGGTATTAATCTTATTTTTAGGCGCTCTTCCCTGTACACATCTACGTTAATTGTACCTAGAGTTTGCTAAAAACCGAAAAATTTGAAAACCGCGGTTTCGGTTTTTAAAAATTATAAAAACCGCGGTTTCGGTTATTTTTCGGTTTTCTTGTAACATTAATAGAATTGTTTTAAAATAATTAAATATGTATAAAACTTAAGTACGTGTTTTAACACGTTCAAGATATTTATTAAAATTTGATTGAATTTCTCACTCGAATAAAGCCGTTTCGAGACTTTTGCGGGATAAGAAAAAAAAAAAACGCGTAAGCTCGTTATAAATTAAATTTTTTATTCTTTTGTAGGCAACTAAAGCTGTATTTTCAAGAGTTTAAATTTAAATTTTAGCAATTTGGTTAAAACAACGTAAAGGTAAAATTTTAAAAATTTCGCGGACTACGAAATAGGACTTTTTGAAAAATACGGAAAATCTGAACTGAATATATAAAACTCAACATCTCTTAAGCCACTTGACTTTTTGGTGTATTTGTTTTCTAAAATTATAACCCTCAGTTTATGTTAACCGTAATAACAAAAAATTCTTTGAAGTCATATTTAATGGAGAAAATGTTCTTTACAATTAAATAAGAAATTTTGTAAAATAGGAGCTGAGCCATTTTCGAAATTCAATAATATCGCAGCTAACGTTTTTCTGAGAGCTCAGAAATTATGACTCGTAAAAGACTACTAAAATATGATAAATTTCAGGGTGCTCAAACTTTGGGTGTATTCAAAATTTTTAAAAAATGTTTTCATTGCTCATAAATGTCTCAAAAATTAATAAAAAATTACGCACAATGGCTCAGAAAATTCTATATTCTCAATTTTCCAATAATGCTCATAACTCCGAGTCTTTTGTGAATCATAAAAGTGCGCTCAGAAAGAGGCTTCATCGGTAAAGAAACACACCGTCAGCTATGATTTCATAAGTTCTTAGGGCTGTTATGAGTCTTCTCGGATTCTAATTGTACATTGGGATGCAATTTAAGTGGTTAAGGTATTTATTAAAAACCGACTTATTTTTGTCGGTTTTCGGTTTCGGTTTTGAGGCTTGAAAAACCGCGGTTTCGGTTTCGAATAAAACCGAATAGCAAACTCTAATTGTACCTGTTATTATATATGAAGATGTCTTTTCGCCGCATTGGCAAATTCCAGGCCAAACGAGATACTTCAAACCAAACTTATCAATGCCGATAGATGTTTCAAAATAACGTTTCAGGACTGGATCTACGTTACTTCTTGTCATTTTCAAATCTTTTGAAATAAAATGTACTGATCGGTATAGATTTTCATTCTATTTGTCGATAATTAATTTTCGTCGTTCCAATTGATTCATAACACTGTGAGACAAATGGTAGGGGTCAGTGATCGGGAAGGGTTCAAACTACCGGGGAAAGTTATATCGGTAAAAAAGAAGTTATACGTGTCCCGGCGTTTCGCTGGGTCACCCCTAGGAATCGAGATATATCGATTTGACCTTTGGTGGTCTTTTTTTTGACATAACTCGAGAACCACTAGTCCGATTTTGCTCAAACAATTTTAAAAAAATTAAAAATTACAATTCCTTTAATCTGTTCATATAATGTTTTTCTATATACTCAACAGTTTTGCCGGTAAAAATAAATGTATGAAGAAAAAAATATTTTTTGCCTAAAATATTAAAAAAAAGTAATAAACAAAAGATTATTGATTTTTATGGTAGCGGTAACAAACATTTATTTTTACAGGCAAAACTGTTGAGTATATAGAAAAACGTTATATGAACAGATTAAAGGAATTGTAATTTTTAATTTTTTTAAAATTGTTTGAGCAAAATCGGACTAGTGGTTATCGAGTTATGTCAAAAAAAAGATATATCTCGATTCCTAGGGGTGACCCAGCGAAACGCCGGGACACGTATAACTTGTTTTTGACCGATATAACATTGCCCGTTGGTTTCATCCCATCCCGATTTTGACTGTCGCATAGTGTAATTGCTGAAAAAGTATCACGCAAAGGAATCAAAATGTTATGTTGACACAATTTTACGAAGTTACTGAATATTTTCCTATAAAGTTTTTCATTTTAGTTTTAATGATTTGGAACATAGCCTACTTTAAAATTTCCAGATTTGAAACATTACACTCCTTATATCTAAAATGACATAGAAAATTTCTTCGATTTGGGTTTATATGTGATTATGTATTGGGTTATATCTTATTGTATATTAAACCTCAATTCACCATATCTGATCAGCCATATCTGATTCTACATAGTTATGTATATCATTAACATTAAAACATTTTTTGGTATATGATTTTATATGGTTATCATAAGAAAATTTCGAGAAATATTTGAAAGATTTATAATATATGAATACATATGGATGCAAAGCCATTTTATATTATTTTATGTTAATGTGTTTTTAATCAAACATTAATTTGAATCAATTAATATTTTAATTGTTTCAATTAAACGTATACAATTTTTAGTAATTAATAGTATCATTTGAGTGATAGGTGCAAAATAAATTAAAATTTTAATTAATATAATCAATTTCGGGATTAAAACTAAATTTTAGTTTTTTCTTTGTACGTTTAGGTGGCACAAAAAAAATTAGAAACACTAAGGGCCGGTTTTATAATCAGAACTAAGAACGATTTTTAAATTTTACTTAAGTCAGAAAATTTCAAACAAATTTTCTAACTTAAGAAATATTTAAAATAAAATTCTTTCTTGATTCTGACAATTGTTCTTAAAGTGTCAGCAATATTGTGTTTTTTTTTTTTTTTAATTATAAAACTTTGAAATAAACTACTGTTTGCTACCTATTTATTTTACTTCTAATATATATTTTTTTGTTGAACTTTTAATTTTTTTTTAGCTGTAATACACATCCTCAATTTTGATTTTCAGTTTTTGTTTAATTTTATATACAATTTAATAAAATTAATGTTCAAGGCTCTAATATTTGTTATTTCTCTATTACTACTTGCAATAGATGTTCTTATTTAATTTATATTTTTCTGTGCTACAGTTCAATTTAATGCATTTTAAGTTATTTGACGCACATAATTTTCTTTTCTTTTATTTTAACACTTGTATGGTTTTCTTCAATTTGACAAATTTCGTTTTCTAATATTTGTTTCTTCTTTTCTTTACAGGTTTGTACATCTTGATATTTGAAGGATTGAATATATTTTATGCATTATTTATGTATGTGCTCAGTAAGTTAAACGAATAACTGTGTTCTTATAGATTATTATCCTTATAAAAACAAAAACTGGCCCTTTGTACCTATAACTTAATATAAGTTAATATAAACCACATATATGTAGGTACTCCCAATAATAAATATGGGCCTGTCTCGGGTCAGATCCGGAGAGTCCAAAACCTCAGATTTCAAGCGACATTTTAGCAGAAATTTTTGGTTACATCAGGTAAAATTTCTATTGAATAGGAAATTCAGTTTCCATTTCAACAACATTTTTAATTAAATCAATTAAATGTTTTGTTGATATGACAAATCTCCAAGTTTTCTTTTTTAAACTAAACTTATTTGTTGAAACTCAACAAGTTCTTTGCTGGCTCGGTTATTATCCCCAATTCGAGTTAGTGAACCAGTTCGTTCAAATCATTCTTTTTTATTTTGAGCCGTGACTGAACTGCGTGCCATGAACTGATTTGTTCGTTTGACAACTTTTTTACGCAATACTCACCTTTTACATCAGATAATCTGAAACTTTATTAAAAATAAAAAAAAAAATGCTTTGATGAAAACAAAATTTTTATTTTTTGTTTTGAACAAAAATATTACTCTTTTCTAAAGAGCCATTTCAAATATTGATGTGCGATACATCGATTAATCAAGTCTTAAATTGAAAATTTTATTACTCAGAATTATGAATAATCGATTAATTTGAATTATGATTAATCAGAACTTGAATAATTTTAACTAAAGCACCGTAAGTTTTTATTTCACGTGAAAAACTGTTATACTCCATATAAAAAAAAAACAATTTTTCACGAAATGTGTTTCACGTGAAAATATTGTAGACTTTGTTTTCACGCAAATTTAATATACAAGATTTATTTTTCTTGTGAAAAAATGACATTTTTTGTTTATTGTGATTGTGTCTTTCTAATAAAATAAAAAAATGATTAATTTTTAAAATTTAAATTAGCTTTTGAAGCTTTTCAAACAATTTAACTGAAAAAAAAATACAAACAATTGTCCTATGGATAAAAAAATGAAATGAGCGATTGAATCAAAAGATTCAAACACTTTAAATGGGAATGAGCTAAAACTTCTGGCAACACTGCCCCCCAATAAAATGAAGCAGTATTGCCAGAAAAAACAAAAGAGCAGTCAGCGCCATCTGTTGCGTTAAAAAGCGGTATTGCCATTAATCAGGACCATGTGAGACCCCTGCTTTTGCTCCCGGTTAATTTTTGATAATTTTCTTTAGAAACTTTAAATCTAAACTTAAAAATCGTAAACATTTTTCTGTTTTTCTATATAAAGGGTTGTTCAACAGGGACGCTACAAAAGTAGAAAGACAGGGACAGCAAACAACGCCATATTTCTTGCCGTTCTTTTGACATTTCTCTTCAGTAAGGTTTGCCATTTCATGATGGAAAGATATACGAGCCAACAACGAGTCTAAATTATTAAAATTTACTACCGAAATTCGGAGTCAGTGGCCTCAACGGTAAGAGCGCTACGTCCAATTTATGGTCGTCATAATCGTCCTAGCAGATCAACAATTGAGCGTGGGGCTACGTCAAATCTATGGTCTATGCCAACAAGCCAGCGACGATTGATGAACTTCGTACGAATATCGAACGTGAAATTGCAGCAGTATCGGCCGATTTATGCTTGAAAACCGTCGAAAATTGGGTTCAGCGTCTGGACTTCTGCAAGCGTGCCCCTGGTGGCCATGCAAAAGAGATCGATTTCCATACATAATGGCATCGAATGTACTTTCACAGGAATAAAGAATTTCATTGATATCCAAAACCGTTTTTGTTTTATTTAAACTTTTTTACTTTTGTAGCGCTCTTATTGAAAAACCCTTTACTTGGGTGAGTTGTTGTAAAATATTGCATTGATCTCATCACAAATTAGGTGTCAAATAAATGTTTCCCTATTGTTCAGGTCGTAAGTCCTTCTTGGTAACTGGCAATATTAGCCAATCTAAATTTCTTAAAAAAACCAAAATTATTTAATGGGACGATGGAACCGACCATTTGGCATTAAAAAATGGTTTGATTGGATAGTTTTCCGTATTGAACAATATGCTTTTGAAGATTACTGAATCTGGGAATATTGGCCAATATTCAACTTTTTTGAGAAAAATGCTTTATTTTTCTACGGCAGCCAGTAAATTATGTCCATTAATTCTAACGCATTATTTTTGCTTTAATATACCGTCAATTAAAAACGAGTTTCATACGATGTCCATAATTGTAAGGAAAATATCAACAGTTTTGATAGTTTGGGCTCCCTTTATGTGGTAGTGTTTATTAGTATTATTAAATACGTGATATGAACCAGTTTTGTGTGAAAAATTATTCACTGTTGTTTAAAAAATTATTCACTATTGTTGAAAACATTATTCACTGTATTTTAGTTAAAAAAAAAAAAAAAAAAAAAAAAAATTTCAAAGTTTTTTTTTATTGGGAATAGAAATTTAGTCTTCTGAAATCAGCAGTCACTTTTTTTTAGCAAATATTTTTAACTTTTATTTTATAGATTAGATTAGATACGAAGGCACTACGCACCGCGACCAATATAGATCTTTTGTGCTGCCTAGAGTTCCCTAGAGATTCAGGCTACCAATAAAGCCAATAATCCTGTTAGGAGAATTTTCCCAAACGTCCGAAGATGACACAAAGCGGTCACCCAGAAATCTGAGTATCCTGTCGCACAGTCTAGGACATTCGCAGAGAACATGCTCCGATGTCTCATTTTCCAGCACACAAAACCTGCAAACATCAGTGTCTGACCGGCCCTGTTTGTGAAGCTGGTACCTGAGCCCACAGTGCCCAGTTAAGTATCCCGTCAGGGTCCTAAGGTTACCCCTGTCAAGTGACAATAGTCGCTTTGATACTCCGCTGGACAGGGAAATAAATCTTTTGGCCTGTCTTTGGACAGTAGAAGTTTCCCAATGTTTCGCAAACTCACTCTCTCTCCACTGCCTGAGTTTTTCCCTAGCATACCCCCTAGGTATTCCAAAGAATGGTTCCGGACCGATGAAGGGTCGTCGGGCTCCACAATTGGCTAGACAATCAGCCCTTTCGTTACCCTCGTGCCCTTCATGACCAGGAATCCATCCCAGTGTAAGGGAGTATTCCATACCAAGTTCGTTGATAATTTCCACACACTTCATGACCAGACCAGATGATACCCCGTAAGCTCCAAGAGCCTTTAGCGCAGCCTGGCTGTCAGATCTAACCGTGCCTCTCCGCAGGCACTCTCTCACACATACGCAGATGGCGAAAATCTCCGCCTGGAAGACGGAGGGGTACTTGCCCATTGGTAGAGCACGTTGGAATCTGGGTCCAAAGACACCTGCCCCTATGTCACCATTAGCCTGTTTCGAGCCATCAGTGAACCAATCTGAGCCCCCTCTTCGGGCTTCCAAGTCCGACTGGTCCACATATGCCTGTCAAATGACATGATGTCAAAATACCTGACAAAGATTTGCTCTGGGATCATTTTATCCGCGACGCTTAAGATTGGGTCGTCTATAGATGTAGATATAACTGATTTTGATAAATTTTGTCTACTTTTCCTGCAAAGTAATTTTTAAAATTTTTTATTCGTTTTTTCTGTAATTTTTACAATTTCATATCTTCGAGTGAACAAACTTATCGCAAAATAACCAGAGCTTAGTGCTAAACAATAGCTGTGTTAAACTCTGTTTAGTGCTAAGCTCTGGTTATTATTATTTTTTTTTTTTTTGAAAATCTATCAACCCAAAAAAGCTTAAATTTTCAAACACGTGCAAGTAAGAATATTAAAGGCACTTAAATTCTTAATAAACATGCGATATTTAACACGATAAAAATTGCAAATAATCGAAATAAAAAAGTCCAAATATTTTAATTCAGTATTATAGCAACGAACATAGAATCTCAAGAGTACGCATATGACTCTACTTCTGTTAACTGGCTCTGGCCGACTTTTAAAGAAATTTTGTTAGAAGGTGATGTCTTAAGTTTTACGATAAAATTTTAATTAATATTAAAAATTTATTCAATAAGTATGCATAATATGAAAAAATATAAAAACACTAACCACGTTAACTGAAATTTAACTTCTTGAAATGAAAGACAGAGCCAGTAAGAGAGCGCATAACAGTACGTGAGTGACTTAGAGCCTGATTATAATGAATAAACATTATGTTGGGTTAAAAAGCAAGACGATAATAAATATTAACACCAACAAATTTTTTATTTAACTAAATAAATTTTCAAATGGCGCACAGGCGATAGTGCACATTATAGATGTCACGTGATGTATGAAAAACAAAAAAAAAAAACAGAAAAGAAATAAACAAAACCGTATTCGAATATAAAAGATTTTAATTTGTTTCTTTTACAACCCCTACACCAGTCAATAATTTACACATCCAAATGTTTGTAAATATTCGACCCAACCTACTAGTCTGCCTACACAGAAAAAAATCATAGCTAAATCGATTGTTAAATCACATTTTAATTAATATTTTGTTTTTTCCGAACATTTTTGAATTTATTATGAATCGTATTGAGGTAAATATGATTATAATTAAAAGAAGCAATTTCGTATTTAATTTACAATCCCAGTGTAGAAACGGTAATGGCATATCACCGTAATTACACCGACTTTCTTTCTGCATTACTTTTAAACATATAATAATTAGTTACTAATAACTAGTTACTTGTTCTATTATTTCAAAATAAAAAGTAATGCGGTACCAATAATCCCTTATTTTTATCACTATTTCAAACATAAAGTATTGCTCCAGACTTTTTTTTATAAATTTTTTTGAAATATATTTTTAGACTCAATATTTGTTCAACACTAGCAAGGATATATGTATGTATCCACATATTTTTTAATTTTTTGTATGTCGGCGGGTAAGCTGACTTGTGCATAGCAGGTCAATTATGTTTTTATCTATCAAATATTACATGTCGATATAGCTCAGATGGTAGAACTACACTCATACAAATAAGTCCGTAAAAATAGCAGAAAAAGTTACTAAAAATTAGTTAAAAATGATGCTGCAGAAAAAACTGCTAATATTAGCAGAATCAGTTTGCTAAATATTAATAAAATGAAAACAGCAAAAAAAACTGTTAAATTTACAGAATTTTAGTAATATTTGAGCTAAATTGTTGTTAATTGCAAATAATAATTTAACCTGCTAAAATTAGCAAAAAAATTGCTAAATAATAGTAGAATGAATATAGTAAAAAAAAACTGTTAAATCTACAAAATTTTTGCTAAAATTTTCTGAAATCAACAAAACTTTTGCAGATTACTAGTGGACTGAAAAAAGGTTAAAAAGGAGCAAATGAAATGAAAATTAATAAATAAAAAATAAATGGGTATTTAAAAACATACTTGGGACCAGTTTATTGAATGTGTCAATTAATTGAAATTTTTTCAATTGGCATTGTTCAATGCCTAAATGCCCATTTATAATTGATGAAAGAAGTATTTGTTTTCATGTTTTAATAAAAGAATAAATTAAGAAAAAAAATTAAAAATTCGCGTATTTCTTATATTTTTTTATATTACAATGCTTTTCTTCAATTATGTGTACATTTCATTACCATTGTTTTCATCAATGCAAATTGAAAAAAATTTCATTGGCATTGAATGGTGATGAAATTTGTTGGCACTGACATTGAGATAAAGTAATGCCAATAATTTATAATTTCAATGCCAATGAAAATTCCCAAGAATGATTTTTTGTAAAAGTGGTAATATTTATAGACAATAATATGTTAACCATAACAAAATGTATTTCAGAGACCCTTCTTTTGATTTTCATTGTTTGCTGATCGGATATGTACTTCCGAATTTATTTGAGTTTCCATTTTCACCTCTAAAGCTCCACCCACAGGAAAGAAGGTGTGGCCGATTAAAAATATCGTATTCTTTAAATAAGCTTAAAAAGTACAATATTGGGGGGAAAAATTAAGGTCATCCCCGTAAACTCCACTTGCTCCCCAGAGATACTTTTAATCACAATTTTCATATTAAAATGGTTCGTCGAAAATAAACCTTGATCTTTGAAAATTAATCTATTACGATAAATAGAAACTTTTCTCATAAATTTTAATAATTTAGATATTTTATGAGTAGGACAAATTTTCAACCATTTCAATTTAGCTTTATTTAAAACTTTTTGCATTATTTTTGGCGAATTGTTTATAAGCGCTCCAAAATTGGTGGTTTAGTTTATAAAAAATTTGTAAAATTAGCAAATCTTCTGTTAAAAATAAGTAACTAAAATTTAGCAAAATACTGTAAAGTTAGCAAATTTATTGTTAAAAATTAGTAACTAAATTCAGCAAAAAAAAAATAGCAAAAAAATTTGTAAGTTAGTAATGTGGAGGTAGCAAAAAAATTAACTAAAAATTAAATTTTAACTAAAAATTAGTTAAAAATTTGTTAAGTTGAAGTACTAACAGTTTTACTAACTTTTCTACAAACTTTTTTCTATAAGTGTATTGACTGGAAATCTGAAGTGTTCTGAAGATTGTTACAACGAGTGTCATTTTTGTTCGGTTTTAAAATCAAATATGACAAATTCCACATAGAATTTATTTTACAACAAATATAGAAAAAAACTTATGAAAAAAACTGCTAGAACCAATGGTTGACAATTAATGCATTTTCAAGTGTTACCAAACACTATCATCAGATTGTATTTATGGGGTTCTCTCTAGATTATTATGTAGATTTTAGTTTTTGTATTTATAAAAACTCCCAAGCCAATAATGAAATAAGAAAAATAATTCAAATATTTTTACTAGATATTTATGTATTACAACTAGGGTTTTTCTTTTCCCGGACTTTTTCATTTCCCGGGACAGCGGGATTTTTTTCTGAATTTCCCGGGATCCCGGGAATTCCCGCTCGTTACAAAATAAATAAATCCAACATATGTTGTACTTGAAAAACTCGATTTCTATTAAAACACCGTCCGACAAAGTTCATCTTTTGGTTGTAACCATGATAAAATCTACTTAATATATTCTGAAATGAGGGCTAAATATAAAATATGAATGACTTCCACTTTTTCTAGATCAATTCGTTTAATTATTTAAATCGCGAATTACTATTTAGGTAATATATTTATATGGATGGCGGTCTTAATTTTGAAATGAAATATAAATATTAATTATATTTCTAAATATTAATTCGAGGTAGGAACGGTTACACGAATTGATATAGAAAAAGTGAAAGACACGGGTATTTTAATTTCTTCCCTTCTTTCAGGATATGGAATTGCTAATGGGTGCAAACTTGTGTCGGACCAGTTTTATAGTCAGAACTAAGATAGTTTTTTTGCTTAAGTATTTCTTAAATATGGAATCCAAAAATTTGTATTTCTAAAGATTCGTATAGAATTATTTTATAAAAAAGTGTAAAAGTGAGTATTCTTCACACAAATTATTACGGAAATTCGTATAAAAATCAACACTACATAGAATATTATTAAATAATATTTTATTTACCTTAACACACTACATATAGTGAAAAATATAATTTAATATGCATGCTATAAAAATTGTTTACTATCAACATGGATTTATTTTGTAGGTTAAAAAATAATTAGAATATGCATTTAAAATTAACAGTTTGTTGTCATTCATAAATCTGTACTTAATAAGTTGTCGATCAGAATTGAATTCCATAGGAAGCAGCTGGATAAAAATAACATTGTAAGAATTGTGTTGATGTTAGTCTAATTGAGTTGTTTCAATTTGCTTATTTGTTTCAATTCAATAAATAGTTCATCATCAATTATTAACCCATAAAGGCATAGAATATTGAAGATGGGTTTGTAGCAGGATGCGGAAATACGTATTCTATCCTGCTGGCATTATCGAATTTTTAAATTTTTATTCTATGTATGTAATTTACTTGTACAAATTTTATCACCTCTCTTTTAGTTTCGAATTAATTTAAAGGAAAATGTGATAATATTTGATCTCAAATTGAATGAAAAACATTCATTAAATAGTTTCTTAACTTTAATTGGTATCTTTTGAATATACATTTTTTATGCCGCAACTATTTAAAAAGATGGATAATTGTATTTTAAATGAACATATAAAGAAATCCAAAATAATTTGAAAAAGCATATGCATGATATTTAAAAAATACAATTGAAATAAAGGAATAGCAGTTGAAATTTAAATAAACATTTTGAAGTGAAAAAACCTCAATTGAAAATACGAAAATTTTATTTGAAAAAAGATCACCATTTTAAAGAAAAAATTTTTTTTCTGAAGTTCGAGTATTTGTTTTCAGTTTAACTTAACCAAATTCAGCTTACATCCAAAAACAATTTGGCCTAAATAATATCTTTTTTTACACTAATTCAGTTTATTAAAGTTTAAATCGCATTTTTTAATATCAAATATTTCTTATTTAAATTAATTTCCAATCATTGCTTTAAATTTAAATTTATTTAGCTTCCAAAATTTAAATATTTAATGGCTAAAACTTCTGTAAAAGAATTTAAAAAATCCCGGGAAATCCCACACAAAATTCCCGGGATTGCGGGATTGAAAAAAGGGCGGGATTCCCGGGAATCCCGTCCCGGGAATTCCCGGGACATAAACCCTAATTACAACGAAAATCACAAGTTTTCTACAAAGCAATTATTTTTCTCTATGTTATAGCTGTTGCTATAACTAAAGCTCCTTTAGTAGTAAAGCAAATGTTTGTATGTTGTGTTTTAACATTCAAGCTTTTAATTTCAGTTATAGTCATTAGAACGAAAGTGAAAAACTTTTACAACGATTACTTGTTATTTTTGTATTACACCCTAACCCATTTTATCTTTACATAATATATTCTCAAAATCTGTATTTGACCTGCTTTTATATATGTATATGAATGAATCAATAGTAATGTGCAACTTCGTTTTTGACCATCTATAATTTTTCTAAATGATTTAAGTATTTTGTTTGTCTCAATTTAGTATATTATATTTTTTTTATTATTATTATACTTTGCGTCTTGTTTATCATGCATTTATTTAAAAAGTTATTAAAATGTTAATGATTGTTGTGCCAAACAATAAATGATTCATTTTATTAATGCTACAATTCAAATAAAAATTTTTGTGTTCATTTTTTAAAGATTATTTTTTGACAATTCAACCCAGTGTAGAAACGGTAATGACATATCATTATTTTTTGCACTACCAGTAATGACACCCACTTACCTTCTGCATTCTTTTAAAACATATAATAATGAGTTACTGATAATGACTTATTTTTATCATTATTTCAAATATAAAAAAATTTTCTAGATTTTTTGGAAAATTATTTGAAATCTGTTTTTAGACTCAATATTTTTCAACACTGGTAGGGATAAACATACATTAGACCGTACCTCAAAAAAAAAAAAGTTCGCCGTACACCCTCCAATATGAAGTATTTTTGGAAGGCGAATTCAAAAAAAAAAATTTTTTTGCCGAACGTAGGAGTCGCCTTTTTTAATTTTTCGTTATAGCTTTGGCATTTAAAGTCGGATTTTAAAGTGTGATATATTGATTTTTTTTGCCTCGAGGAGACTAGTGTTTTGCTATAAAGGAAAAATCCAATGAAAAAAAATTTAAAATTGCGACCCCTACGTTCGGCAACCAAAATATAAAAAGAATTGCTACTGGGTTTCTCGAAAAACTTCCTTAGCTAAAATTTAATTATTTTTTACGAGCTTTAATTTTCTGACATTAGGGTGGTAGCAACTGAGATCTGATGGGTAACTACTATAACGGGATACTTGAGGTCAATGGCCCTTAGAGCAAAACACTGGTCTCCTCGAGAGAAAAACATTGATGTAGCATACTTTAAGATCCGACTGTAAATGCCAAAGATATAACGAAAAATGTAAAATGGCGAACCCTACGCTCGGGGAAAAAAATAAAAAAAAATTTTTGAATACTCCTTGCAAAAATACTTCATATTGGATGGGATACGGTGCACTTTTTTTTGCCTGTAAGGTGGTACGCTCTAATATACATGGTAAGCATATAGGTAATGACATATTTTTAGATTTTTCGTATGCTGGAGTGTAAGCATAACTCATTATTTTTCGCGACATCGCCATACAAAGTTAATAAGAAATGTAATAAGAAAAGTAACTAGTTACCATTACCAAGTATGTAGTTACATAACCACATATCTGGTAACGATTTTCTACACTTGGAAATTATGTTGTTGCAAAATTTAGGACAAACAATTCTCGCATTTTGTTTTTTTTTAAATCTAATTCTGTATTTAGTCAAAACAACAAAATAATTGTGTGCAACAGTAACACAGTACAACACTAAAAATGCATCGGACATGCGACACATCAATTCTGATAGATTTTGAGATGAACATTACGAATGTGAACATAAAATTTTAAATTTAGCTCTACTTTTCAAAATATGCAATTTGAGAAAAAAGTCAGTTTTTATTTAAAATTTATATTTATTGATATACCTTAATAAATCCCAGAAAAATTTTAATGTGGTTTTTAAGTATAGACTTTGGCCATTTAAAACCATATTAACTTATTTTGATTAGCTGAAGGATCTAGGATACTATTGCTATTAAAGTGAAACCTTTACTTATTTTCCTATTTTGTAAATCTGATGAAATCCATTAATCGGATTTGCAAAATCTTAACACATGATGTTAGTTTATATAACACTAAATTCATTTCATCAAAAGAATCACAACTTTAGCATCATTCTTTTTTAGAAAATTCAATCTAAAGTACAAATTGTATAATCTTTTTTATACATAATTTTTTTTAAAGGATTTTGCACTTCAATTGTTTCAAACTTTGTTGGTATAGATTAAAAAATATGTGTTTTAAATACTTCAATGGTGCTGTCTGATTGACTAGTACTAAAAAAAATCAACATTTTTCAGTTCTAGTCAAAATTTTTTAAATCAAAAAGATAATTTCTTCTTAAAGATAATACGATTTTATTTCGATAAATGAACTAACTTGTGATGTTTACTAAAGATAAATTCATAGAAATAAATCTGTAAAAATAGCAGAAAAAGTTACTAAAAATTAGTTAAAAATGATGTTGCAGAAAAAATTGCTAAAATTAGCAGATTTTTTTACTATTAAAATGAGAACAGCAAAATTAAAACTGTCAAATTTACAGAATTTTAGTTATTTATAGGCTAACTTTTAGTTAATTGAAAATAGCAAATTGTACTGTAAAATCTTCAGAAAATTTTGCTAAATATTTGTAGACTAAAAATAGCAAAAATAAACTGTTATATCTACAAAATTTTTGCTATTTTTAAGCTAAATTTAGTTGAATGCAAATAGCAGTCTATTCTGCTCAAATCAGCAGAAATATTTGCTAAAAAATTGTAAACTGCTGTTTTCAAAATGCTCGATTTTTATTTGCATTAAATAAAAATCGAAAAAAGCTTAAAAAATTTTAAATTGTTTTGTGATTTTTTAGGCTACTAATTATTTAGCAAAATTTTTTGCTTATTTTAGCAGGTTAATTTGCTATTCTCCATTTACAAAAATTTAGCTCAAATATAAATACAATTCTGTATATATAACAGTTTTATTTTTGCTGTTCCTATATTACTAATGTATAGCAAAAATAATCTGCTAATTTAGCAGTTTTTTTCTGCAGCATCATTTTTAACTAATTTTTAGTAGTTTTAACTAAAATTTATACGGACTTTTTTCTATTAGTGTATGAATTAAAATATTGGATATTTTTTTCGTCGTGGGTTATTTATTATCGAAATCGTGAAAAAAAGAAATTTAAATTTTAAATACATGTATAGGGTGTATTATCGCAATCTGTCAAAACGTGCAATATATCAAATTAAGGGGCATGTTCCATCATATTAAAATTTTGCAAAAAATAGCTTTCCTACTTTCAATTTTGATTTTTTTTTTTTTTGCAAAAAGCTTATTACAAAATTAATTTTCATACAAAAACCTCTTTGAAAATATTTCTTAAACTATAGCAAACTTCAAAATTTTAGAGCCATATTCGTGATCTGCGTCCCAAAGTCTATCAGAAATAATTAGCGTTTTTTTTAATCACCTGGATTTAGAATTTTTCATACAAAAAGTGGATTTATTAAATCCAAAAAAAAAGCTGGATTTAATAAATCCATAATAAAAGCACAAATATATGAAACAGCCTATTAATTTAATGACAGAAAAAAAAATACGAATGAAAATTAAAAGAGAAACAAAAAAATTTAAAAACTAACAAATAAAAGGTTTTTATTAATTTTTTTTTTATAAAATAAGTTTAGAAAAAAAACTACACCGCACCAAATACATATTTTCGATCTTGGACATGTAGAAATAGCTGAAATAGAAATGGAAATTTTTCACTCTACAGTAAGTAATTTAATTAAATCCAATTAGTGAATATTAAATATTGCAATGGAACTTTTCAATTGTGTAAAAATATAAATTGAAGTGATAAAATTGAAAAGGCAGACTGTTTATCGCTGTTTTATATAAAATATAATTAAATATTAAAAGTTAAAGTAAAATCCTTCATCATCGAATTCGGTATTAAAAATTAGGGTGAAAGAAGTGTCGGACAGAAAATTCTTTTTAAAATAGGGAGAATCTAACCCCATCTGTTGAGCACTTTTAGAAATACTTTTTGGATTTATTAAATCCAAGTGATTAGAAAAAACGGCTAATATGTCACAATCGCGATGCATAAAATTTTTCTAATTTTGTTGTACTGTGTAATTTTTTAATATAATTCACTACAGTGTTTTTTCAATATTTTTGTATAATTTAATTTGTTTCTATTTTTTAATCAATCCAGACATTTAATAATTCAAGCATTTATTAAAAATTTTATTAACTCAATAAATTTCAAATTTGCATATGAATATTTTTGTTATTTTTTTATACCCAGTGTAGAAATGGTAATGGGGTATCATTGCTTTCTGAACTACTACTATCAACCTTCTTCTTTATTGTATTATTATAAAATATATATTCGGATCCGAAGATATATGGAAATATATGAGATCATGTATGGTCATACATTGAACCATGCATTGACGTATATGATCATGTATGTCTATGCATGATCATATACTAGTCAATGTATGATCATGTATGTTCATATATATTTCGATTTTCACATGGGGTTACAGAAAAATCTGCTAAATTTAGCAGATTATTTTTGCTTCGTATTAGTAAGATAGGAACAGCAAAAATAAAACTGTTAAATATACAGAATTTTAGTGATACATGAGCTAAATTTTGGTTAATAGCGTTCCCTTAAAACACCGTTACCGAAATAATCTATGTTAAAATAGCGTTACCCTTACACAGAGATAATTTTGGTGGACGAATTTTAATGAAATTTTTCATTATACTAATAAAGTTTTCTTCAGAAAGTAAATGAAAAATTTCTTAAATGCTTCATATATTTTAATGAAAAGTTTCAATGTACGAGTTCCAGTAAAATTTCATTGGCAAACATGCATTAATATAATGCAGATAATTCTCTCAGTGTGCCGATAACCGCATCGTTTCAGTTACCATCCATGTTACCATTAATAAAGTTATGTGATGGAGGAAACAAAAATGATATGCTTTAGACTTTAACGGCCTAATCTCATGTTTCGGGATTAAAAAGAGAGATACAAAATTAACAGTGTTGCCATTTCAGTGCTTTTCGGGTATTTTTTGGTGCTTTTTTCATTCTTGTACCTGGTGATTTTTTAGTGCTTTTTCAGATTTCCGGCAGTGCTTTTAGTGCTTTTTGTACAGTTCATATTTTTGGTATTTGTTCTCGTTTTTTAATATTTTTCTTCAATTTGGTGTCAAAGTTAAAAAAATAATACGAACTAAATAAAAAATTCATTATTTCACAATGTTTGTAGTACAATTTTAAGTAGCAACTTCGATATATTTAAACTTCAAAATTTTTAGATATTAGTTTGGTGCTTTTTTACCCCTTTTTCGGTTATTTTTTAACTTTTTTCACACGATTTTACAAAGCTAAAATGTGTTTTTAAATTCTTGATTTAAATTTTTCAAAAAATTTATATCGTGCTTTATTACCCCATTTTTGGTAAATTTTTACCCTTTTTACCCGTTTTCACAATGCTCACGGTGCTTTCCTGCCTTCCAAAGTTGGCAACACTGAAAATTAACCCGTTTTTCGTTTTTTTTTTGCTGTTTTTTATATTTGTTTCAAAACAAATTAGATTTCAAAGGTATTTATTAAGAAAAAATTTCAAACAAAATAGTTTCGTACAACTTTGACACTCATTTCCTTCCCCTAAATACACATGTTAATTTGGGCCGATATGTTTAAAACCGAAATTTTTGTCCCCTCTATCACTTATCCAAATTTAATCGAAATCTCAACCGACTTGAAAGTTCGTTTAAGACTTTTTTTGATGCGAATATAGATCTACTCCTCCGATTATAAGCTTTTATTAATGATGAGTAAATAAAATCTTCATTTATTCTGTTATTTTCCAACAAAAAAAATGTATTAATTTCATTGGCCATAAATTCTCTCTCTGTAGCAATAGAAATGGAATCAATTTAGTCGTAACCGGGTGATGTTTGTTAAACATTTACTGTTTTGTTTTGATAATTTCAATTCACACACCGAGTCGATGTTGTTGAAGAGGTTAGTATGACAAAGATGGAGGATTTGATAACAAAATAGAAAAAATAAATCAACAAATAAATTTTATTGATTAATTGTTAATATATTTATACCCTACACTACTATGTGGTCAGGGTATTATAAGTTTGTGCTGATGTTTCTAACACCAAAAAATATTGGTCGTAGACCCACCTTATAGTATACCGATCGGTTCAGAATTTTTTTTTATTTCGATTTAACGATGTCCGTCTGTCCGTCCGTCCGTCTGTCTGTCTGTCCATGCAATCTTGTGCGCACTCTACAGGTCGCAACTATTAAGATATTTTGATGAAATTTGGTACGCAGACCTATGATGGCCCAAGGACGAACAATTTTGATTTTTTTGAACATCGGTCCATGTTTAGACCTAGTGCCCATATAAGGGTCCTACCAAAATTATACTGTTTATAGGCTGCAGGTCGTAAATATTAAGATATTTTGACGAAATTTGGTAAACAGACCTATATTGGCCCAGTAACGCAGCCTATTGATTTTGGTGAACATCTGTCCATGTTTAGACCTAGTGCCCATATAAGGGTCCTACCAAAATTATACTGTTTATATGCTGCAGGTCGTAAATATTAAGATATTTTGATGAAATTTGGTAAACAGACCTATATTGGCCCAATAATGCAGCCTATTGATTTTGGTGAACATCGGTCCATGTTTAGACCTAGTGCCCATATAAGGGTCCTATCAAAATTATACTGTTTATACGCTGCAGGTCGTAAATATTAAGATATTTTGATGAAATTTGGTACACAGACCTACATTGGGCCAATAACGCAGCCTATTGATTTTGGTGAACATCGGTCTATGTTTAGACCTAGTGCCCATATAAGGGTCCTACCAAAATTATACTGTTTATACGCTGCAGGTCGTAAATATTAAGATATTTTGATGAAATTTGGTACATAGACCTATGTTGGCCCAAGGACGAAGCCTATTGATTTTGGTGAACATCGGTCCATGGTTAGAACTAGTGCCCATATAAGGGTACTCCCAAAATTGGCTTGGTTACAAACTGCAGGTCGCAAATATTAAGATATTTTAATGAAATTTGGTGCGCTGACTCACATTATAGAAAATTTTGACATAAGCCCCATTTTAACCTATTCGAATTTCGGATCCAAACAATACACCAGACTGGTGTAGGGTATTGCATAGTCGGCATGCCCGACTTTAACCTTTTTACTCGTTTTTATATATAGAACGATTGATTTTGATTTCTTTTTTGCTATTTTGTTTTTGCAAAATTTAAAAATTGTGTGTTTGAGAAATGTTTTGTTTGACACATTTTACTGTACATTTTTAATATTCAAAAAGTAAATAAATTTTTATATTCTAATTAATTGATCTAATTAATTGCGAATATTCTTACACTGCGAGAATTATCTTCATGATGTTAATGCATTTTTTTTTTTGAAATTGCACTGGAAATCGTTCATCGAAACTTCATTAGCCCAGTGTAGAAACGGTAATGACATATCATTAATTTTTGGACCTACCAGTAATGACACCGACTTACTTTCTGCATTGTTTTAAAATATATAATAATGAGTTACTAATAAATACTTACCTTTTTCATTATTTCAAAATAAAAAATAATGTGAATGGGGGAATATTTAGTTGATCTCTTATTTTTTAAGTAAATTAATGTTTTTTTTTTTTTTTTTTTTTTTTTTTTTTTTTTTTAGTTTGACTCTAGATCACAAATTAATATCACTTTCTGTTTAAATTATTTTCAAATCAAAGAAAGATGATACAATTTTTACAAGTAAATTACAAAGAATAAAAATATATATATAAAAATAATGTATTACCAATAATGACTTATTTTTATCATTATTTCAAAAATAAAATATTGTTCTAGATTTTTTTTTGTAAATTTTTTTGAAATATATTTCTAGACTCAATATTTTTCAACACTGGTAATGATATATGTAACCACATATTTTTTGATTTTTGTATGTTGGCGAGTAAGCTGACTTGTGCTCAGCAAATCAATTATATTTTTATCTATAAAATATTACATGTCGAGATAGCTTAGATGGTACAGGTATAGACTGCCAGTCTGGAGTCCCAGGTTCGATAAAATTTTATTACATTAAAAAAGTAGTTTTTTTTATAAAACTAATTTTTTTAAAATTCTATTTTTAGAATCATTATTTTTGTCAATACTGGTAAGCACATAGGTAACGACATATATTTTGATTTTTCGTATGCTGGTGTGTAACTCATTATTTTTCGCGACATCGCCATATAAAGGTAATAAGAAAAGTAGCTATAGTTGCCATTACCAGGTATATATTTACATAACCACATATCTGGTAATGATTTTCTACACTGGGAGGTTAATGCTAGTTTTAGTAAAATTTTATGAAAAATATAATTTTAATTATTTAAAGTTTCATACACTCAGTGAAAAAGTTTAGATGTATATCTACCTGGCAAAATCTTTCATTACCAAATAACTGGTTATATAATGAAAATAAAACTTTTACTTCTTAGATGAAGTAATTTTTATAAGCTACTTATTTAATTACAAACATAATGTGATATTGGTTACTACTTATTTTTAAAACATTAATAAGTATATGGGTAAGCCTTATTGTTTAACAACTTGTTATCATTTATTTTTTAAGTGATTGATACAATTGCTCAGTCCCAATTTTTTAAAAAGTTCTTAAAAATATTGCAAAGAAACAATTTAAATTACTTGCAATTTTTTCACTGAAATTTGTATCAAAATTTAAAAATTTAATTTTTAAAAAATATTAACCATTTAAGTGCGTATAGAATTTAAACTACCCAGTGTAGAAACGGTAATGACATATCATTATTTTTTGGACTACCAGTAATGACACCCACTTACCTTCTGTATTATTTTAAAACATATAATAATGAGTTACTGATAATTACTTATTTTTATCATTATTTCAAATAGAAAATAATTTTTTAGATTTTTTTGAAAATTTTTTGAAATCTATTTTTAGACTCAATATTTTTTAAACACTGGTAAGGATATATGTAACCACATATTTTTTGATTTTTTGTATGTTGGCGAGTAAGCTGACTTGTGTGCAGCAGGTCAATTATGTTTTTACCCAGTGTAGAAACGGTAATGACATATCATTATTTTTTGGACTACCAGTAATGACACCCACTTACCTTCTGTATTATTTTAAAACATATAATAATGAGTTACTGATAATTACTTATTTTTATCATTATTTCAAATAGAAAATAATTTTTTAGATTTTTTTGAAAATTTTTTGAAATCTATTTTTAGACTCAATATTTTTTAAACACTGGTAAGGATATATGTAACCACATATTTTTTGATTTTTGCTTACTTGTGTGCAGCAGGTCAATTGTGTTTTTATCTATTAAATATTACATGTCGATATAGCTCAGATGGTAGAGCTGTTGACTGGCAATCTGTAGACCCAGGTTCGATTACCGCACCAGCAAATTTTATTTAAAAAAAAAAAAAATAAAATAAAAAATATTTTTTTTATATAATTTATTTTTTAGAAAATCTATTTTTAGACTGTCAGTACTGGTAAGCACATAGGTAACGATATATTTTTTGATTTTTCGTATGCTGCTGTGTAACGACAACTCATTATTTTTCGCGACATCGCCATATAAAGGTAATCAGAAATGTAATAACAAAAGTAACTAGTTACCATTACCAAGTATGTAGTTACATAACCACATATTTGGTAATGATTTTCTACACTGGGTATCTATTAAATATTACATGTCGATATAGCTCAGATGGTAGAGCTATTGACTGGCAATCTGTAGACCCGCACTAGCAAATTTTATTTAAGAAAAAAAAAAACAAAAAAATATTTTTTTTTTATATAATTTATTTTTTTGAAAATCTATTTTTAGACTCATTATTTTCTCCAGTACTGGTAAGCACATAGGTAACGATATATTTTTTGATTTTTCGTATGCTGGTGTGTAACCATAACTCATTATTTTTTGCGACATCGCCATATAAAGGTAATAAGAAATGTAATAACAAAAGTAACTAGTTACCAAGTATGTAGTTACATAAGCACATATCTGGTTATGATTTTCTACACTGGGTACTTATACGCGACTTAACCATAAAAATTACAAAAAATTCTTACTACGAAACCGACCTATCCTTCTACCAAGTTTTGTCAAAAAATTCCCGCGGAATCCATGCTTGGTATGAAATGGGTTAAAAGTTAATTCTCCAATTAAAATATGTACATTTTTGTGGTATAACCAAAAAATTTAAATTTTCATTATGGCTGGTATGTAAATATTTATTAAATATTTACAAATGCATTAACGTCATTCGTTTTAAAATCGACACATAAACCTTTCACAATAACCGATTTAAGGGACAATGAACTTGTTAAAAAAAAAACGAAAAATTTTTTAAAAATGGTAACAACCACTGAAATTTTCTTAACCACAATAACAACGAAATTTTTAACAATGCCAAAAAATTAAGATTATAAATAAAAAATTTAACAAAATTTATCACAACACTGCAGCCAGAGCTTATAAAGACTTTAATATACATATATATTTGTCCCTTTTACTCCTGCAAGGAGCATAGGGCCGCAATAAGGACTTTAATCCCTCATAGGGATGCCAAACGGGAAATCCCGAATACCGAAATCCCGAATACCGAAATCCCGGGATTTGCGGGATTGGCAAAATCCCGAATCCCTGGATTATTTCTCAAAAATCCCGGGATTTTCTTATTAATATTAATATGAACGCAAATAAACAAAGTGAGCAATTTTAGTTTACCGACGTTTTTCCTTGAATTTTCTCATATTTACAAGAAATTGATGCGAAGATATTGGTAAAATTAGAAATTAAGTAGATTATCTGAGTAAAATATGCAAAGACTTTGCAAAAAAATTTTATAATTTGATAAACATTATTAAGTTTTTGAGTAGTTCATGCGAAAAATCAAGTTTGTTTGTTATTTTACCAGTTTATTCTTCCAAGCGAAATTCGATTTCTGAAACCTAATTTTGGCTAGGACTGTAAGTTTGAGTTCTTCCATGAAAATATTTGACAACGATAATCAAATAACATTCTTGCTGTAACTACACGATACAGTGGGCAAGGTTGTCGCAACGAATCTGTTTTAAAATCTGCTTACAAAATACTGGGCGCAAGTGTACTTAAGTGCAGGCCTTCATATATTATCCCAGTCAGAAAAATACAAAGAGGAAAGCGATGGTAAGGTACTTTAACAGGTGGTACAAGTACTGGCAAAAATTGCTTTTCCATTCCCAAAATGATAACGTCATTCGACAAAAGGACCGGCTGTTCAAAAAGCGCCGGAAAAGTACTGGAGAAACAAAATTTTTAACTTTTGCAAAACGCTGGCAAAACCAATAAATAGGTGGTCTGGAATTATATCTTCCAAAATAAAATATAACCAGGCCGTTTTTTATAAATCGCCGAAATTTTTGTAAAACAAATGCTGGCTAAACGCTTTTACCAAATGCTGGCAAAGCGTCCCAAATAAGTTTTCTGGCAGTCATTTATTTTTAACACCACGGTTACCCAGTAGTGTGCAGGTACTTGATTTTTTGTACCACTGGCAATTTCTGATTGGGATGTTTCAATATTCATAAAATGTACCAAATTATTAATCAACAACTATTAAATAATTATCCAACGCTTTATTCTATAAAAAAAATTAGTTACATAACATAAAAATTTTTATAAATAAAGGAAAATTTAAATCCCGAAATCGCGTAAAATCCCGGGATCCCGAAAAGTCCCGAAAATCACGGGATCCCGGGATTCGGGATTTTGACAATCCCGATTGGCATGCCTGCTATGGAATGATTAAATTCTAAAACTGCAATTGTACATATCGAATGAAGGTTAATTGGTCTCATTCGATTTAATTTTAAAGACTTCAACAATTTTTTCATCATTCGATTTGTACAATCACTGAATTCAGTCGTTATGAATTCAATCGATTTTTGTTATCGATTCTTTTTTTTTTTTTTTTTTTTTTTACAAATTTTAACGAATTCAATCAATTTGTCACATTAGATTTTGTCAATCATTGAATTCTGTCATAAGGAATTCATTTGATTTCTTACTCTTTCGATTGACAATTTGGCAATTCAATCAATCATTCGATTTCGTATCCTTTGATTGAGCAATTTGGAATTGACATACGATTTTCTTCATTCGATTTAAAATTTTGATAACATACAACTACGTTATTAGTTTTTATTAAAGGAATTTAATATTTTTTTTACAAATACAGGAAAACTAAAAACAAATATTGGAATTAACAGTGAAGTCATACAAAAAAAAATGCTTAAAAATTCCCATACACAAAACAGAATAATAAAGAGTTTTTCAAAAATTTTAGCATTTTAATTTTAATAAAGCATATGATTTTAGACAATAATTTATTGATGGCATTCATAGTTCGAACTTTTTCAAGTAATCAATATTCTGCATAACTTTAGATACATATTTCAGCTTTAGGAATTGCTTAAACTTAAAAATCATATAAATTTAAACTTTAACTGTGAATACAACATTTTTCGTTTTCTTCCTTGTAAGAAATTGTTAATTTTACTCTAATAAAATAACATAATTGTTAATTAAAATTTTTTTTAAATCGAATGACGAAAATCGAATGTCATTACCAAATTGCTCAATCAATTGATATGAAATCGAATGATTGATTGAATTCCCAAATTGTCAATCGAAAGAGTAAGAAATCAAATGAATTCCTTACGACTGAATTTTGTGATTGACAAAATCCTTTAGAAGTGAATTCGGTCGAATGAATTCGAAAGAATGAAGTCTCTGCGAATGGTTAAAAATGAATTCAATCGATTTAGAAGGAAATCGAATTGTATTTTTAGGGATTCCATTCAAAATAGAATTCATTCTTCGAAACTCTGAATGCAGCAAAACTTCATAACCTTAATGGATATTGTATCCAGGTTCTATATTCTATATATGTAGAATACTACATTTTTGTTGTTGCATTTTTTTTTTTTTTTGATAAAATTTAAATCAACAAACAAATCAAATGTTAATTATAAAATCACGCCCAGAAGAAAAAATACAATAAATAGAATTTTTGATTGTCTCTTTTTTGGTGTTGTGTTGGCAACACCATTTCCAAACCGGTTTCAAAGAAAGCTTTGATCAATTTTACAAAATTGGAAATCTTCTAAAACAAATTTTACCAATGTGCCGGTGATGTGGAATACTCCCATTTAGTATTTTCAGTATTCTGCCAAACAATAAACATTTTTGCAGTCAACATTCATCTCTTTCTTATTCAATTATCCAACTCTGTTTGACAAGAATTTATTTATGTCAATATTTCGAAAAGATACTCGCTAAAAATCTCAAGTACCTTAACATTTTAAATCTACAAAATGGGAGGTTATTAATTAATTCTGCTTTAATCTACTCCAAATTAATTTCATGGCTATTGGCACATGTTCTGTTTCCCATTTTCAAATTTTAGCTTCTTTGGGCTTATGGGCATGAAAAATATTTGTGAAAAATATTTAAAACGAGTAAAAAGGTTAAAGTCGGTCATGCCGAAAATACAATACCCTACATCAGTCTGGTTAAAAGCCAACTAATGTTTGGGTTAAAATGGGGCTTGTGTCAAAATTTTCTATAATGTGAGTCAGCGCACCAAATTTCATTAAAATATCTTAATATTTGCGACCTGCAGTTTGTAACCAAAGCAATTTTGGGGGACCCTTATATGGACACTAGGTCTAATCATGGACCGATGTTCACCAAAATTAATAGGCTGCGTTATTGGCCCAAAATAGGTCTGTGTACCAAATTTCGTCAAAATATCTTAATATTTGCGACCTGCAGCGTACAAATAGTATAATTTTGGTAGGACCCTTATATGGGCACTAGGTCTAAACATGGACCGATGTTCAAATAGGTCTGTGTACCAAATTTCATCAAAATATCTTAATATTTACGACCTGCAGCGTATAAACAGTGTAATTTTGGTAGGACCCTTATATGAGCACTAGGTCTAAACATGGACCGATGTTCACCAAAATCAATAAGCTGCGTTATTGCGCCAACATAGGTCTGTGTACCAAATTTCATCAAAATATCTTAATATTTGCGACCTGCAGCGTATAAACAGTATAATTTTGGTAGGACTCTTATATGGGCACTAGGTCTAAACATGGACCGATTTTAACCAAAATCAATAGGCGTCGTCCTTGGGCCGACATAAGTCGGTGTACCAAGTTTCATCACAATATCTTAATATTTGCGACCTGTAGAGTGCGCACAAGAATGAAGTAGACAGACAGACGGACGGACGGACGGACAGACGGACATCGTTAAATCGAAATAAAAAAAAATTCTGAGCCGATCGGTATACTATAAGGTGGGTCTAGGACCAATCTAGGACATCAGCACAAACTTATAATACCCTGACCACATAGTGGTGTAGGGTATACTGACCACATAGTGGTGTAGGGTATAATGACCACCTAGTATAAAAATAATTTTTCACGATCATTAGTAGTGAATTAATTAAGTTAAAAATACATCAAACTTACTTACTTACAAACTTATTTTATGATTGTAGTTTTAATGAAACTTTTCATGCATGAAAATTTCATTAATTCAATGAAAAGTTTCAGTGGACGAGTTCCAGTGAAACTTTAATAGTTTTATGCAAAAATTCATTAATGTCATGCAGATATTTGTCTCAGTGTAGGCAGACGCTAAATATCGCAGTATTCCACAGTACTCGCTTATGACCTTAATTTAGAAAAAACGATTATAAAAAATGTGATCATTTGCAAATGTGTTTTAAACCCGATTCTTTACACCACTACAGGATCCACGCTTGCCCGAATTTTTATGGCATGCGGTAGATTTTCGGGGGTTTAGTATTAGGAAGTATGTATATTCGATTTAGGTTAAAACTTACATATATTATACTCTATTAAGTTTCAGTGGACATTTGTTTTTCCTTTTTTCAGTATTCGTGCGGGCTCCGATTTAAGACGAAGTTTCGCGAAGCACTGTATTTCGTCATACAGTAGTCAAACATATTCAATATGGGTATCAAACATCATATTTTTGAGAGTACATTATTACCGTCATGTAAAAATAATTTGGAGTACCTATCTCCATTTAGAGATATACACTTATAAAAATAAACCTGTAAAAATAGCAGAAAAACTTACTAAAAATTAGTTAAAAATGGCCTTACAAATAAAAACAGCAAAACTGAAACTGATAAGTCTGGCAAATTGCACTGTAAAATCTGCAGAAAATTTTGCTAGTGAAATAAAAATAGCAAAAACAAACGGTTATGTTTACAAAATTTTTTGATTTTCAAGCAAAATTTTGTTGGATGCAAAATCAGCAGAAATATTTGCTAAAAAAATTGTAAACTGCTGTTTTCAAAAAGCTCGATTTTTTTTTTATTTGCATTAACCCTCTAACCGGCAAGCCCGCCTCCAGGCGGGGTATATTAAATTGACCAGAAATGCGCCAGAGGGGTATTTTATAATAAGAAATTATGCTTTTTCAACAGAAAACAAAATTTGTAAAATTTTTTGTGAAGAATTTTTTTGTATACAATGCACGGTTTGGAAGCGAGAAAGTGTCAAAGATAAAATTTCGTAAAATTTCAAAAATTAAATATTTTAAAACAACCAAAAGTTTCAAAAATCTTAAAAACATATTTAAATTGACTAAAAAAATTGATAGTGCCCATGAAGTAAGATTGGAGCTTAAGCTATTCAAAAAGTTCCTTACTTTGGTCCAAGGACGCACAGGATTCCATAAGGATACCTTTAAAGGACATCGCCTTAACTTCAAAACGAATGGACGGATTTTTCTGAAATTTGGTAAAAAGAATATATTTGGTATAGGTAGCTAAGCTTATAAGTTTGAATAATATATATTGAAGTTTTGGTGCGTTTTCGCTCAATTTCGCATTTTTCGAAAAACGAAAATCGCTACAACTTCTTAAGTAACAGCACAAAAAATGTAATTTTTTTATTGTAATTACATCTTGGTAAGAGAAATAATTTGTGCCTAAACCTAGTAATTTTTATGCGCTAGTTACGAGATTCACCCTTAAACTATTTTGGCCCATATCGCCTAAAATAGGCAACGAAAAAAAATTTTGTAGAAGAACTTATTGTTTATTTTTCGTGAGAAACACATGGTATAAATTTCATTGCAAAAAAGCTTAGGCCGGTTAGAGGGTTAAAAGAAATTGAAAATTTTTTGTGATTTTTTAGATTATTAATTATTTAGCAACATGTTTCTGCTTTTCCTACAATGGGTCATATGAATAAAACTTAGCAATTACTTCGAAGTAATTACTTTGGGCTTAGGAATGGCTTTTAACTCCAAATTTGCCAATTGGCTGGTAGAATAACATGAAATGTAAACGAAAATTAAAAAAAAATTTAATTTCTAGTCTACTCCCAAGCAGACTATATTTGTGAAGTAATTGCTTAAAAAACCCTGTATTTCCCCCTATTAGTAATATCTATTTTTTATTCATATGAGAAAATATCTTACTAATATATAGCAAAAGTAAACTGCTAATTTCAAAATTTTTTTCTGCAAGGTAAAACTAACAAAGTTTTAGTAGTTTTAACTAGATTTTTTACAGACTTTTTTTCTATTAGTGTGCGTGGTGTGCAGCGGCAACATTTTCAAGTATTTTTTAAGGCATGTTGTTGCTTACATAAACCTTGATGATGTCATTTAAAGGACAACGAAATATCGGTACTTAAAATAAAGAAGAATATTTTTTTTTATAAAACTACAAACACCTCGAGCTTAACTATTAAATAATTATAGTCAATTTCATTGATCGAATCTATGTAAGTACTTCAACATTTATTGACAAAATTTATTGTAAAATTTTATGTGAAGTTTTTATTTAATAATAATTTCAAATATTTATTAATATTAGAAGTTTGAAAATCGGGCTTAGATTGTATTATCTAATAAAACGTAATTCAAATTAGAAACGGTGTAGTTATTCGGCATCAACCTAAACAAGAAACACAACAAAAGAATAAAACAACTTAAATGCTAAAGAAAAAATAATAATAAAAAAAAAATAAACTTAAAAAGTAATTTTGTTTGTTTACATTAAATTTATTTTACGTATTTCGCATTGAATAGAAAACAAAAAACCGAAACGTTAACATAAAATACGTTTGTTTTCAAATCCTCAAAAGAATGTCAATACGTTGCCAAGATTTTTATTTCTATATTTCTTTTTAAAACTCTCAGTTTTTCTTTAAATTTCGATTAAAATGTCGTATTTTTAGTATTGTACTTATTTTAATTCTAATTGTATTGTTATTTTATTATTTTTGCAGTTTATGTCGTTTATTTTTAACAAATTTATTCAAAATTCTTTTTTGGACATCAATTATACTTGATTGTGTTATTAACACATCTCATAAATTGTTAACAAAATTTTTGTTTGTTTTTTTTTTGTAATTATTTTATTGTGGTTGATTAAAATTAATTTGTTGTTTTTGCTTTAATTGCAGTTAAATAAAAAACAAAACATATTTATTATAAAATTTGCATTTGCGTCATAGATCAGTTTTAAAATGTTTAATACCCCTTTAGAAATAAGTATGAATCCATATAATGTAATCGATAGGTTTGTGGGGTGCCACCTCTTCCCAACTTGAGTTCGTAATTATGCTATGGATGTGTGAAGAATATATAAATATATACATATATGTATATAGTAGACCCTACCGCAAAAAAAAGTTCGCCGTACACCGATGAAACTAAATTATTTTTGCAAGGAGGTTTCAAAAAATTTTTTTGCCGAACGTAGGGGTCGCCTTTTTAAATTTTTCTTTATGTCTTTGGTACTTACAGTCGGATCTTAAAGTGTGATACATCGATGTTTTTATCTCGAGGGGACCAATGTTTTGCTCTAAGGGCCATTGACCTCAAGTATCCCGTTCTAGTATCTACCCACCAGATTTCAGTTCCTACCACCCTAATGTCAGAAAATTAAAGCTCGCAAAAAAGCTTTAAACTTTTGCTAAGGAAGTTTTTCGATAAATCCAGGCGAAATTTTTTTTGTTGCCTAACATAGGGTTCGCATTTTAAAATTTTTCATTATTTTTTTTCTTTTATAGCAAAACATTGGTCTCCTCGAGGGAAAAAACGATCTATCACACTTCAAGATCCGACTGTAAATGTCGAAGATATAACGAAAAATTAAAAAAGCCGACCCCTACTTTTTACTACTGTAAAAAATTTAGTTAAAGCTAACATCCTCAAAATTAGTTAAAAATGATGGTGCAGAAAAACTGCTAAAATTAGCAGATTATTTTGCTATATATTAGTAAGATAGGAATAGCAAAAATAAAACTGTTAAATATACAGAAATTTAGTTATATTTGAGTTAAATTTTTGTTAATAGAAAATATCTAATTAACCTGCTAAAATCAACAAAAAAAATTTTGCCCAAAAAAATCTCAAAAGAAATAATTAAAATTTTCAAATTTTTTTCGATTTGTTTTTTTAAGTGGAAATTAAAATTGAGGCTTTTGAAAACAGCAGTTTACAATGTTTTTTAGCAAATACTTCTGCTGATTTTTACAGTATAGACTGCTATTTGCATTCAACTAAACTTAGCTTAAAAATAAAAATGTTGTAGATACAACAGTTTGTTTTTGCTATTTTAGTGTACTAATATTTAGCAAAATTTTCTGCAGATTTTACAGTACAATTTGTGATTTTCAATTAACTAAAAGTTAACTTAAATATAACTAGAATTCTGTAAATTTAGCAGTTAAATTTTTGCTGTTCTTATTTTACTAGTTTTTAGCAAAAATATATGATAATTTCAGCGCAGTTTTTTCTGCAACATCATTTTAAACTAATTTTTAGTTGCTTTTCTGCTATTGTTACAGATTTATTTCTATGAGTGTAGTATATGGGAACTAGGGTTTATGGTTTCCCGGACAATTCCCGCTCAGAAGAATATAATTAAATACAATTTTGCATGCATAAAACTGTACAACTATTTCGAAGTTTTTCCAAAATTACGGGTTTATGACAATGGATTCTGGCAGAGAAGACAAAAAAAAAATATATACGTGTGTTGGCGTTTTGAAATATAACCTCGAAATTTTATTTTAGGGGGGTTAAAGTTTCCCTCCTTTGGCCTGTTCGTGCAGCATTTCGTTATATGAAAGTATGTGTTCTTTACATCTGAGGTGTAGGGTATGTTCAGCAACTTTGTGGAAAATATTAAGGGAAATATTTTTGTGCAACATATTAACCCTTTAACTCCCCCACATAACGGTAATTTTTGTTCTTTTTTAGCAATGCTCCTAAAAATTAAAAATATGCACAAATATGCATTGAAAAGCACAAAATATGCATTTAATGTCAAAATAAGCAACTACAAATCGATGCTATTTTGTTCTAAATTTGATAATTCGGATAAATATTCAGTCCATATTAGTTTTGGACTATCGACAAAAAACTTGCATTGGCATGGAATTCCTTGCCCTAGTAATTATTGTATATCGGAATCGGGTGGCTGGGTTCAACTTTGGTCGTTTAAAGGGTTAACAATATCTGCCTATGTTTCTTCCTTCTTAAAATAATCACTTTATTTTATATGCATCAAATTCGTGTGTGTGTGTGTGTTTTTTTTTTATATTTTAGTTAGAATCAAGAGTTAATCATTTACCAGTTTTAAATTTTATCTACAACGTTTTAATTAAATTAATACAGGACGTTGCCAGTAACTTTTGCGCGTCCATCTATCCGTCAGTCAGGCGCAGTTGTTGAATATGTTTTTGTTGTTGCTCAACTTTTTATGTATAATTTATAACATTTTTTTGTGACAGATTACAACACAGAGTGTTTATTACAATAATATTTGTTGCAAGCCTATTTATGAACGTAGTATATTATACCCTCGTCGTTCATAACTACAATACTTAGTGTAGTCATCCAGTCCAGGCTGAATCCTAAAAACAAAAATTCAATTTGTAATAAGTGCAAACAATAAAATTGTTTCGGTTGTTAGTAAAATTAATACAAACTGGTTCAAGGTTACAACCCCAATAAGTGTTAACTTGGTTTATTGTACTTTACCATCCGATCGTATGAAATCCCTTGCCTTGTACTAACTTCTACAAATTTCAAACCAAAAAAGATCAGGCATCAGAATATTTAAGAAGGAAGGTATCCCCCCAGTGGGCCATATGACAATTTAGGTAAAATTTGGAAATGTGAACACACGGCGAAGACGAAGAGCTTGAAATGTCCTTTTAAAACTCTAGAGTATGCCATTTCTCCTTCCCGATATCAATCGCGTGTATCCAAATCGAATTGGCGTTATGTATTGTTGGGATATCTTCTCTGTAAGTAAAATAAGAATGCATCTGAATGTATGAAATGCATATGCAGTTTATTGTGATATTTTTTGTTCCATCTAGTCCAGTTTTAATGCGTTTTTTCAGCTCGATGTGTGTAATATACTACATTGGGACTGTCAGCAGTGATTTTGAGTAAATGATAAAATGATGTTTTTCTGTGTTTTTTTCTGTTAACAAATAGTCAAATGTCGCGATTTTCCTTTTTATTCTATATGTTATTTTTTGTGTTTTTAACCCCCCTCCCTTAAATTTTATTGTTTGTAATTATTTATACGATGTTTCATTTGTTTTTGGGATTTTTCCACATATTACAAATTGAAATTGTAATATTTGTAGAAAAATTAAAAGTTACTATTATTTTTAATTTTTTATCATGTTAATTATGAGTTATTTTCATAATTCTGTTTTTTTTTTCTTTTTGTAATAACAATAATAATAATATTTGTAATTAATTATAAATGCATATTGTTTTGTAGTTTGTTAAGAACAAAATGTACCCAGTCAGAAAAATACAAACAGGAAATCGTTGGCAAGACACTGGGGAAACAAAATTTTCAACTTTGACAAAATCAAAAAATAGGTGGTCTAGAAATAGATTTTTGTTTTTAATAAAATTTAAAAGCCTTCATATGTACTTTTAGTTGGTTGTGTCGTAATTTGAATCCAGGCCCCCAGATTGGCAGACAAGAGTTCTACACTCATAAAAAAAAGCCCCTACAAATATTTTGTTAAGATAACAGAAAATAGGTATAGTATCTGAATTTGTGTCTGGAGAATTTTCAATGAAGTTGAGAATCATGGTCAGCTAAATTTTGGCAAGCTACATTTTTCACATTGCAAAATACACAGAAAATTTTAGTTAAAATTAGCTAAGAAATTTGAGCTTAATTCAACAGAAACTTTACCTGATGTTACTGAAAAATTGTGCTAAAATGTTGCTTAAGATTTGAGTTTTTGGACTCTCCGGATCTGTCCCCAGACAGGCCCATAGTTATTATTGGGAGTATAGGTAGTTTATAAGAATTAGTACACTCATAGAAATAAATCTGTAAAAATAGCAGAAAAAGTAACTAAAAATTACACTGAACCAAAAACAGCTGTGAAATCAACTAAAATCCATATTAAATTGATGAATGGGTGATCACTATACAACTAACAAAACCTGTCCATCAATTTAACGCATTGTTTAGTAGATTTATATTTTGACGTTTAACTATTTTATGTGGTATTATTTTGACAAAATATCGTCAAATGTATTAACACAAATTAGTTGTCTCAACAATTATATTTAATTAAATTGCATAATGATTTTGTTGTTTTACCAATGCATTTTATTAAATTCAACAATGCATTTTATTTAATTAATTAATTTTTTATCGATTTATTATTAATTTTTAGACTTATATTTCATTATTTGTTATATTTCACCAATTTAAAATTTTTTTTAAGCAATATACATACAATGTCTTTTTTGTAATGAATTTGATAAAATATAAAAAATAATGAAATATAAAATTGAAATTATAATATAACATATCCTAAAAACTCTTTATTTAAAACACATGTACCATTTTATATACAAAAACATATAACTTTATTTAAATTAATAATTCAAATACATTATATATCTTTCATTTATAGTTTGCCTTAAACAAAATAACAAAAAGATAGATAATAATATCAAAATTAATGATAGAAATTTTAATGTACGATTTAATTGAGAACGTTCAAAATTATATAAATTTATTTAAATTAAAATTAATAAATCTTCAATTAGCAATTCACTTTAAGTCACTGAAGTTGTTAATTATCTATATGTACTTTGAAAAACAAAAACACTTAATGTCAATTTATTGATATTTCCGACAATTACAAATACACATGCTAACAAATACAAAACTAACCTCACTAAACTTTTTTCCACAGATTTAATACTCTTTTTTGTCAAATTGAAGAAAAATTATATCGAATTTACGTTGCAGACTTTTTACAAAATTTTTTAGAGTTAACAAATTAAATTTTGTTAAAAAATGGACAAAAAAATTATCAAATTAACAATTGTTTTGTAGAGAATTATTGACGAAAATAAGTATGTACATTTAAAAAAAAAGTAGTTGATTTAAAAAAAAAACACACATTAATTTGAATAAAAAATATATTGTTTTAACAATTCGTTTCATCAAAAAGTAACAAAATTTTTATGTTGATTTCACTTACGACTTTTGGGTTCAGTGTAGTTAAAAATGATGCTGCAGAAAAAACTGTTAAATTAGCAGATTTTTTTTTTTTTTTTGTAAATACTAGTAAAATAAGAACAGTAAAAATAAAACTGTTAAATTTACAGATTTTTATTTATATTTAAGTTAACTTTTAGTTAATTCAAAATTGTACACAAAATTTTTTGCTTTTGTAGACTAAAATTAGCCAAAACAAACTGTTATATCTACAAAATTTTTGTTATTTTTAAGATAAATTTAGTTGAATGCAAATAGCAGTCTGTTAAATTAACAGAAATATTTGCTAAGAAATTGCCCAATAAGCACATAGGTTTTAAAAATTCAAGTGCTTTAAATTTTGCTTGAAGTAAAGTACATTTCAAATTCTAGCATTTGTATATTTAAAAAAATAATTTGAAACTTGAATTTGTGTTTCCCTTTTGCTGGAGTATGCTATTGAAGTAAAATGTAATTAAAGTTGTATTCAAGCCTTGAAACTGGAAAACAGGGCTGGAATTGAACTTGTTTTTAACTTGAATTCCAGTGAAATTGTTTATAGGGTGTAAACTGCTGTTTTCAAGACGCTCGATTTTTATTTGCATTAAAAAGAAATCAAAAAAAAAACTTTGAACATTTTAAATTTGTTTGTGATTTTTTAGGCTACTAATTGTTTAGCAAAATTTTTCTATTAACAACAATTTAACTTAAACATAACAAAAATTCTGGTTATTTAACAGTTTTATTTTTGCTGTTCCTATCTTATTAATATATAGCAAAAATAATATGTTAATTTAGCAGTTTTTTTCTGCAACATCATTTTTACATAATTTATAGTTAATTTTGAGCATCATTTTTGCTGATGTTTGTACCAAAAAATGTTGGACCTAGACCCACTTTATAGTATACCGATCGACTCTACAGGTCGTAGATATTAAGATATTTTGATGAAATTTGGTACGCCGACCTATGTCAGCCCAAGGACAAAGCCTATTGAGTTTGGTTAAAATCCCATGTCCTAGTGCCCATATAATGTCTTTTTTTTAAAATAAACCAAATAAAATGTATGTAAGTAAATTTTGTTAGTTGCTTTGACTAATTTGTGGTTCATTTTATTGACTGTCAAAAACAATAGAAAATGTAAGTTGAATTTACTGAAATGTTAGTAGTCCTGTTTTCTAGTGAAATTTCATTTGTTTTAAATTACATTTGCAGTGTCTTTACGAACAAAATATTTTAAGTTTATTTTTCTTTTTTAGCCGCATTTTGTAGCCGCATTTTCCTTGCCCTAATGATCGATCACATATCGTCGGCTTGCCTGCAAGTAGGTCTATGTGTGTTTTTAACAGGTTTTGAGGAGAGCGAAGAAAACTGATCTATATTATCTTTTTAAAATATTTTATTAATATTATATGCTTTAGTGATGATTTTAGTAAATGAGGTCGTGAATAATTAAGGCATATAATGTCAATAAAATATCTTAAAAGGATAATATAAATGAGTTTTTACGCTCTCCTGAAAACCTGTTAAAAACACACATAAGACCGACGATATTAATACATATGAACATATATCAATCCGATTATGGAAGTATAATTTTATAACTTCATATACCAGCATGTGTGATTTCACACATGTCCATTAGGGGGCCCAATAAAATTAAATGCGATTTTAAAGAGTGTCGGGGTCCAATTTGTTTCCTTTCTATATAAAACTAATAAATATGAAGTTTTGGGGCAATCGAATAAAGAAAAGTCGAGGCGGAAATCGATTGAAAATTTCAAAATTGATTAATTTTCGATACAAAGTACTTAAAAAGAGTAAATTTACCTAATTTTTTTTTATAGAAATTACACTTCTCGAAATCTACAAAAAATAAGAGATTGTCACCGACAGGTCCATAAAGGGATTTACCTCAATACTTTAACTCTGTATTTAATAATTAAGGATGTATTTAACAAGCCCTTGAAGTGCATAATCCATTTTTTAAAATTTGTTTAAGAAAATTTTTTAAAAATGAAAAATGGAGTTTTGAAAACTATGCCAAAAAATTTATGCGTTTTTTGCCTTATTGCGCGACAGGTTAACAGACAGGTAATAAAACAATATTTCATATCTGAGTATTTTAAAGTAGAGAACGCAAAAAACAATTATGGCTTTAATCAATTTCTAAAAGTTTAAAAAAGTGCCATCAAATTTAATGACCTAGTGTTTTTTGGCACAAAATTAGTCTGGGGCATTTGCTATTTCTTGACGACTTCTTAACGGAAGTTATGTAGCTTTTTAAAACAATAATTTTATACTGAAATCGATTCATAACGAAGAGTTTAAAAAATTAAACTATAGAACGAAATTTTCCTAAAAACTGAAAAAATTCATATTTTTCTCATATAAACACTCTTGAAATTTTCAATCGATTTCCGCCTCAATTTTTCTTTATTCGATTGTCTCCAAACTTCATATTTATTAGTTTTATATAGAAAGAAAACAAATTGGACCCCGACACTCTTAAAATTCGCCATTTAAAAAATTGCCATATAACGTTGGACCCTCTAAGGTCCATGAATGGATACATAAAGCGGGCCATACATTTGCAATATTATGGTACAACTTTCCAAGTGGTGCAAGCATATTGACCGTGTATGTATTAAATTGAAGGTTGAGCAATATTATGTAGTGAATCAAAACACTTTTGATTTTTATTGGACAACTTGAAATATTGTATAATCTATTGGCAACACTGTGCAATTTTAATTTTGCGCCGTTTATGTTTGTGTGCATTTTGAGGTTATGTTGAATTCATATATTGCATAAAATATTGTGGCAATCTTTTGTTACATATATGTTGCAATTTATTGTTTGGTGTGTGGCAAAACGAGAAAAATACTGTGCCATTATTTTGCACATAATATTGCAAATGTATGGGGGGCTTAACATATATGTTGATTTTTAGCCGGGATATAAAAATGTTTTTATATATCGTTACTTACTATTTTTTATTTATTTACATTTTTTTTCTTTCCAGGTAAATATTGAAATAAACTTAAAGTTTTTTTAAAATCCCGAGGTTGTTTAGATCCATTGATGCATCTTCGAAATAATGTATGAAACAATTGAAATACAAAATGGTATGTAAAAAGTGAATTTCTCCATACTACTAACGCTTTTTTTATATTATAACGGTTGGCAACACTAAAAAACACAAACAAATTCAGATAAAAACTAATCTTAAGACCAGTGGGTATCTATCCAACTTGTCTCGCTCAACACTCGCTCTGATTATTTGATCGCATTTTTTATAAATAGGTTTTTTTATGCATATTTCTCTCTGCCCGAGTTTGGCCCGAGCTCGCTAATTATCGAGAAACCCGTCAGTAGCATAGTTTCTCTATAAAGTATATACTCTTTGGTTAAGAAGCTGCCGTAAAAATATTTTGGAGCTGTCGAAAAATGTTTTGTTAACGCTGACATTTTCCATGACAGAGTTAAGCCTAAACCACATAAGCGCAGTGTCGACCGCAGTGCGACGTTTTGTCGATAAAGCAGTTTTTTGTGTCTCCTCTATTTGTCACTACCTAGAAATTAGAAAAGTTTCTAAATATACAAGAGCTGTTTTTAAACGAAACGCAATAAGAATTTTTTAAAAATATAAAATCGTTTTAGCGAAATTCAAGAACAAAGTTTGACAGCACTGCCACTATGTGGTTTGGGCTTTATAGTGCATTTAGACAGAGAAATTGATCTACCTGATCATCATCGTTTACATATGCATTTTTTGATTAACTTGACAGTTAAAAGTTTAACTCTGTCAGTTGAAAATACCAAGGTGGCGCCGATAGAGATCTTGCACATGATGAACACGGAAAATGTCGGCGTTAGCAACATATTTGTCGAGCATCTTAACGTTAATTTTTATCTGACTTTAGTGTGCGTGTTTTACAGTGCTACCAACCGTAACTATAACAAAAAACAGAGTTGCATACAATGAGTGATGTGCCCTTAAAAAGTTAGCGCCAAAGCGCCAGATGATAAATTTTATCAAAATATGTACTTTTTCATTTAAATTTATGGTTGGATCAGTTAAGAAGCATTAAAAAAAAATACAATTTGTGGAAAATATAACTTAATTTCACATTTTGATGGCCTTGAAAATGTTTAACATTGAAAAAAATTGTTGATTTTTTAAATTCAGTGAGTTTTTGTAATGGAAAAATTAGAAATTCGTGGTATGATTAATAAAGGTTTATCGCATGAGAAAGCTTTATCGGGACAATAAATTCATAATGATATGGTGAATGTGTTAGGTGAAAGTGCTCCTTAATATGCAACAGTAAAAAATTGGGTTGCTGAATTTAAACGTGGTCCTACAAGCATTGAAGATGAACCACGAAGTGGACGTCCAAAAACTGCAACAACGCCAGAAATCGTAGCTAAAGTCCATGATATGGTATTAGACGATCGACGAGTGAAAGTGCGTGAAATAGGGAATGCCATAGGCATCTCAACTGATCGAGTACATTTTATTTTGCATCAAGAATTATAGATGAAAAAGCTTTTTCCAAGATGGCTGCCGCATTTGTTAACAGTTGACCAAAAACGCATTCGAATGAAAATTACTCATTTCTCATCATTTCTCTGATTTAGCTCCCTCTGACTTCTACCTGTTCCCAAATCTTAAAAATTCCTTGCTGGCAAATGTTTTACCTTGAATGAAGATGCAATGGCGGCTGTAAACGATTATTTTGAGGAGCTTCAGGAAAATTATTTTAATCAAGGGATAGAATTGCTAGAAAATCGTTGGACTTAGTGTATTGAAGTTTCAGGAGATTATATTGAAAAAAATTATTTTAAAAATCTAGATCTTGTTTTTCATTGTTATGCTAGGAGCATTTCGAACTGCCCTCGTATTTCTACAAATTTGTTAAACCTTTTCTAATTTCTCGACAGCGAGAAATAAAGAAACTAAAAAACCTGCTTTATCGACAAAACGTCGCACTGCGGTAAAATACTGATGTCACTGCGTTTATCTGGTTTAGGCTTTAAAGCAAAAATCGCTTTTAAGAACAACTTTAAGAACAACTTTATGTAAATTTAAAAAAAGCCATGAAAAAGTAGTATATTTTTAAAATTTTATCAAAATAAACGTTTCACCGAAAAGGCCCTAAAAGTGCTTAGTAAAACCCCATCATAGCGCCTTTTTTATAAAAAGCGCTAAGAGAAAACTATGCGAGTTTTGGGTAGTAAAAACGAAAAAGCGCTAAGTTGGCATCGTTGCATAGAATTAGTAATATGAATACAAAGTCGTTTAGAAAAAGTAACCTCATTAAAAGTTCGATTATCTGTTAATCAAAAAGATTAAAATATGGTTTAATCAACTTGTTTACAGAGCTTTAAAGAATTAATTCCTTTTTGGAATGAATTCCCATAAATTTAATTTAATTCTTTAATTCAAGGAATGAATTCATTAATAAGACATAAGCAGGAATTAATTCTTGTGAATGAATTCAAAGATTTCAAATTTATAGAATGGGATTCCCTGACCAAAGCATTAAGCATTAAAATTAAAGAATTCATTCACTAAAGATGGGCATTAAGTGAAAACTTAAATTCAGGAAATTAAACAAAAAAGTTAATTCCTTAAAGAATTAAAAGAAAAATTTTATTCCTTAGTTTAATTAAACGAAAATTTTAATTAAATTAAACGAAAAGTTAATTCCTTAGGGAATTAAACGAAAAAGTTTATTCCTTAGGGAATTAAGTGTACAGTTGAATGAATTCCGTGACCAAAAGTCGAATTAACTAGAATTGTATGAATTATGGTTTTAAATAAAAAAAAAGTTGAGTTAACTAGAATTGAATGAATTCCTTGACCAAAAGTTGAATTAACTATTAATGAATTCCTTGGTAAATAAATGCATTAAATTTTATGAAGGAATTAGAAAAATATTAATGAATTCCTTTAAGATAAGTTGAATGAAAAATAGGTATTCATTCAATTCCGTAAGTTTGGTCAGGGAATTCATTCCCAAAATATAAATTTTGTTCAAAAAAAGGGAATTAGGAAATTAATTCTTCGAAGCTCTGCTTGTTTAGTGCTTGTTTAAGGAGCTAATCCGACTTTTACGGGATTAGATTTTGTGTCTAAACGCACTATTAAACTTTTAACTGTCAAAATTGAAAATTTTCAATTACAAATCACATGTAATTGTAATTGAAAGTGATTTCCATTACAAATTTCGATTTACAACAATTAATTTACATTTTAAGCAATTTACATTTACATAACAATTCATTTACATTTCAAGCCATTCAATTTTTATGTGTGGGTAGAGATCTCGCCTAACCAATGGAGATCACAGGTTCGAATGCCAGCGTTACCACGTTATATATTAAAAAAAAAATATTTGCAATACATTTTTTTTAAACGATTTCTTTTATGAAAATCAATTTTTAGTTATATTACTTTTGCCACCTATGTAACCATATAAATAACCACTTAATTCTTACATTACCTTGGCACTCATCGCCTAATTGTATTGTATTTATTTTATATGACATTTAAATTCTTAAATTCATTACATTGCATTCCACTTCATTTAATTTGCTTTTACTCTGGAAAAAATCAATTTATATTAAAAATAATTTAAAATACGTCAAATTTATAAAGGTGTTAAATAGAAGTCACGAAAAATTATAATTATGCTAAATATTTGAATAAACAATTAAATTGTATTAAAAATACATTAGACATGGCCCATCAAACAAAACCCGATACAACGTCGTCACGGGTATACATATATATTTAAAACGACCTTCTCACAGAAACTAAAAGTTCAGAAATCTTTTTTGATTCAACTCAAAAAATATATCTCCGCTTAAGAAAATAGCTTTTTGTTGTTAAAAATATTTGTGAAGTAACCACACAGGGGGAATTTTGCTGAACAATTTTTTATATACATTTTCAGTAAACTAAATTTGGTGAAAAAGCTTCAAATATTTTATGAATCCAGTTTTAATGAAACTTTTTCATTGAGTGTATGAAACTTTTAATAAATAAAATGAAAACGTTCACAACATTTTACGAAAAATTCCATTAATTTATTGAAAAGTTCTAATGGACGAGTCCCAGTGAAACTTCATTAATTTTATGCAAAAATTCTCTCAGTGCAAATAACGTCTTCATTTTGGGCTTAGGTATGGTTTTTTGAAGTAGTTCTAAGTGGAAAGTTCGAAACTTTTATTGTATGTATGTAGCAAATAATTTATAAAAAATGTCGCGGAAGACTGAAATTCAATGGTTTTTTGTAGGTCTCTTCATAATATTTTTTTTTCTACACATCGCTATTTTCTTAGGCGCACCGACGATATATGTATTTTTTTTATTCTTACCAACATCAACAATAAAAAAATACTGTTGACAAAGTGTTGACAATGTGAAGACAAAAAGTAAAAATATCGGACTGTAATCAGACAAACGCTATGCAGAGAGAACATTCGTTGTGGCAACCGAATTTTTGTCAGCTGAATCATTCAGTTTCAGCCATCGGTACACATATTTGTTTTTGAAGACAGAAATTTGGTCAATACAAAATTTCGGTGGAAACAGAAAATTTCGAACGACTAACGCACGAAAATGTTTGCCTTCTCACGTAAGTATATTTAAAAATTTGTCGCGACCACGAAATTCTCACAAAAAACAGTAAAAATCACTAAAAATCTATGATGAAAAAAACTAAACTCTTATACGTATAATATTAATTCACACATGAATCATGTGACTCACGAACATTTCGTGTCACTTGAGCATCTCTATCCAAAACTGCGGGTTTCTGCTAAAAACTTTTTGCAATACTGAGAATTGATATATTTTTAGTACAACAACTTTGCCGAAATTAAGAATCGTTCATGATTTTGTTGTTATTTTTTCTAAATAAAATAATACAAAGTGCTTTTATCAAAGTGCATGAAAATTTGTTGATATCTTTTAAATCGAAGATGGATTATGGAACAATGGCTCTCACTTATACATGTTAACTTCCCTCAATTAGCCAATCAAAATTGATTATTTATTTATTTATTTACTTTCTTATTAAGAGTGAGTTTCGGTAATTGATTGTGTATTGATTTTACCATTGCATGAAGCATTAAACACATAGACGACTGCAGCTACACGACTACAGCCTGTCAAAAATAAAATACACACGTTTATATGAAAACGATTCTTTTGACACCAACACAGCTACACGGCTACACGACTACTTTTGCCGCTGTAGTCAACTTAGGATAATTTCTATTTTTGTTGGCTACAAAACAAAAATAGTGTTGACAATATAACAAAATATGTAAAACAGGAGAATTTTTCCCGCTAGCGGCGAAATAAAATCGCTAGTTCTGACTAAAAAATCACCGTTATGGGAACACTAAAGAAACAGCTGTTTATATTTTACAATTGTTTGAAGGTTTAATTAATTTATATTTGGAACTAATTTTATTGTGATGTTTTGTAAAAAAAATGGATCTTACAAAATTAAATTATTTTAGAAGCACAAACCAAAAAAGATTAACATTTATCAAAACGTCAAATTTTTTGCATCATCTGTTTACTATGTTGCTGTCGTTTTCAAAAAAATTAAGTAGCTGACTACACGACTACAATTGCAGCCAGCAGCATTTGTAGTCGTGTAGTCATGTAGCTGCAGTCGTCTATGTGTTTAATGCATGATTTTGTATTGATACATTATTTTCTTGTTGTATTCATCTCAATAATTCTTCTATATGCAGGTGCTTCATCTCGGCTTTGCTATTGGTCGTTTTATAAAAATTATTTTTTAATTAAAAAATAACACTATAAAACAGCCAATAAGACCTCCTCTTGCAATATATAATTATTATATCCGATGATAAAACATAAAAATCGTGGAGTCAGAAGAAACTGATGTATACTAATAAAATACATTGCAAAACATTTGTTGCGGCCTTATGTTCCACCAGGAATCAAAGGACTAAATATAATATTGCTACGAAATTTGATTGATCTAGTATAGAAAGTTCTGGAATTTTAGAATCTGGCAGCACTACATTTAAGTATAATGTTAGTACTCTAGGTGTTTCCGGAATTCGCTACAACAACGGAAGGAAAACTATAAAAGAGTGGAGATACAACCTTGCGGCTGCGGACTCCGCTGCGGTGAGAAAAAACAAATTAAATGACAGCGCCTGCGGTGACGGTTGTTTTTATACATACATTAACATTTTCTTTACATAGCTGTGTGTGTACATTTAGTGTATGTGTGGAGAGCACCAGCAATGGGAAATGAGATTTTTGTTTCAGCATAGAAAAATTGTTAATTTTTTACATTTTGTTTTTTCATTTTAACTTCGGCAAAGATCATTAAATTAAAATGATGGGCTAAATGAGTTTGAAACTAGTAATAAACATGAAAAACAATGATTTTTCAAAATAAAAGTTCAATCGTTTCAACTTTTCCATCTCTGAAAATCATCAAATATCGGTATTATTTTTTGAAAATATGGCAATATTGTAAAGAGTGTGACAATGAAAATATCCGAGTATTGGAGAAAACGCAGAGAAATTAAATTAAGTTTTAATTGAGAGAGAATTCGCAGTGCGTTTTTAGTTGTCAAAACTCCATATAAAAAAAAAAATAAACGCAGAACAATAAGCAAGGTTGTGTCTCTACATAAGGCTGCCATATGTCATTTAGTTAGTTGATTATTAGCGATTGTGTAATTCAGTCGGGCTTTTGTCAAAGAAAGTGTAAGAGTTATTTTATTTACTAGAACACCAGTCCGATTTATGTAAATGAGATAAACGAACGTTTTTATAAGGTAAAACGTAACAATTGGTGTCAGCGTTGAGATTGGTTATTTCGATTGCAATAGAAAAGAACCCGGTTTATTTAAAGGTAATAAACCAACGTATATATACTATAGCTAGAGTTTAATCCCTCTAGCTTTTAGTTTCTTAAAATAACAAATAAACTACACACTCCTATGAATAATATTTTGTATTAAAGTTGCAAAACCATCGATTATTTCTTGAAGTATTTAAAAACAAATAGAAATTTCAATATTAAGGAGTGAGATCATAAAAATGTTAACACACAGTTTTGCCTATAACTTTGGTTTAAAGCTTCTCATATTTTTTTTCGGCAGTTTACATTTTAAAAATATGTCAGTTAATAAATTAATTTACATCATGAGTTTTGATTTGCAATTTTTTACACAATGGACGATGAAAGAAAAGTGCGTTCAAAAATAATTAAATACTTTCAACAAAACCAAAAATGGACATACAAAAAAATTGCCAAAGAAACTAATGTATGCCGCCAAACAGTTTCAAAAGTGGTAAAAAGGTATCTGGAACACCTAACAATTGAAAGGAAGCCGGGAACAGGAACAACGACTGGTTATCGTAACATTGGTAAGGCATATAAAGTTAAAAGCATCCTTAAGAGAGCTCCTAACACATCTGGCAACAGCTCGGTTAGCCCAATGCTCGGACTTTTTTGTACGTAAAGCGAAACGTAAGGCAGGACTAAAGTCCTACAAAGTTCAAAAAGTTCCCGATAGAAACGCTTTTAAAAATTTGGAGGCCAAAACCAGAGCTCGAAAATTGAAATCAAATTTTAAACAAAAATACAACTGTAATGGACGATGAAACTTATGTGTCAACCTGGTCAAGAATTTTATGTTTCCGATGTTCGAGCAAATGTTGCAGAAAAATTTAGGTCGAAAAAATAACGAAATTCCATAAAAAATTCCTAGTATGGCAAGAAATATGTAGCTGCGGCCAAAGAAGCCAGTCATTTGTGACATCTGGCTCTACAAACAGCGAAATTTATATCAAGGAGTGTTTGCAGAAGAGACTTCTTCCATTTTTGAGTCAGCACAATGTATCCACTTACTTTTGGCCCGATTTAGAATCTTGTCACTACAGCAAGAAAGCGCTGGAGTGGTGTAATGATAATAATGTGGTTTTTTTTTTTACCAATAGAGGCAAATCCACCAAACTGCCCGGGGCTCAGGCCAGTGGAGAGATATTGGGCTCTTGTTAAAAGAGAATTAAAGGGCACAAAAAAGGTCTCCCAAGACACACAAGATTTCAAACGTAGATGTACCACCTGCTCTAAAAAGGTGACAGAAACTACCATAAAAGCCTAAATGGGAGGGTTTCCGGAAAAAGTGGATAACTTTGTTCGTAGTGGATAGAATTCCATGCGGTTTTTTATACCCTACACCACTATGTGGTCAGGGTATTAAAGTTTGTGCTGATGTTTGTAACACCAAAAAATATTGGTCGTAGACCCACCTTATAGTATACCGATCGGTTCAGAATTTTTTTTATTTCGATTTAACGATGGCCGTCTGTCTGTCTGTCCATGCAATCTTGTGCGCACTCTACAGGTCGCAACTATTAAGATATTTTGATGAAATTTGGTACGCAGATCTATGTTGGCCCAAGGACGAACAAGTTTGATTTTGGTGAACATCGGTCCATGTTTAGACCTAGTGCCCATATAAGGGTCTTACCAAAATTATACTGTTTATACGCTGCAGGTCGCAAATATTAAGATATTTTGATGAAATTTGGTACACAGACCTATATTGGCCCAATAACGCAGCCTATTGATATTGGTGAACATCGGTCCATGTTTAGACCTAGTGCCCATATAAGGGTCCTACCAAAATTATACTGTTTATACGCTGCAGGTCGTAAATATTAAGATATTTTGATGAAATTTGGTACACAGACCTATATTGGCCCAATAACGCAGCCTATTGATTTTGGTGAACATCGGTCCATGTTTAGACCTAGTGCCCATATAAGGGTTCCCCCAAAATTGGCTTGGTTACAAACTGCAGGTCGCAAATATTAAGATATTTTAATGAAATTTGGTGCGCTGGCTCACGTTATAGAAAATTTTGACATAAGCCCCATTTTAACCCATTCGAATTTCGGATCCAAACAATACACCAGACTGGTGTAGGGTATTGTATAGTCGGCATGCCCGACTTTAACCTTTTTACTCGTTTTGTTTGATTTTGTATTAAATTTCATTTAATAACAATTTGGTTTGAAGTCTTAAAATTCAGTGCTTTGTTTTTTATTTAACTTTATGTGTGTTAAAATTTTTATAATCTCACTCCTTATTTTATATCTTAAAAATTCATATCCCAGCAAACAAAGATGATTAATGACTCCGAAATGCGCTTCAAAAACATAAACATTTTTCCACTTTTTCCTATGAAAGTGGTCCGTCCAAAAGAGCCCCCTGTGTACTCAGAAATTAATCAGAAAAAAACCTATAAAATTTAAATTTTCCTCATAAACTTAAATAATTTTGGAAAAATTAACCCTCATTTTGAGACAGCTTTTTAGATTGTAGAGACAACTTTTTGGATTGTTTTCTGAGGGTTCATATTTTCTACCAAAAAAAGAGTGTTTTCACAAAAACAATAATCATTTCTATGAGCCCTTTAGAATTTTATTCATGAGCGCTCCGAAATTGCTGGCTGGGATATTATTATTAAATTAAAATTAATTGATTTTGAACCAGACATATTATTTTACTATTTTTTCAATTTTTTAACGCCTAAAACTTTTAATCTTTAACCCTCCAATGCATGAAATAGTAGATTTTATTAATGATGTATGCTACAAGGAGAAAATTTTGCTGGACGAGTGATAATGAAATCTTTCAGTAAACTAATGAAGTTTTCGTAACAAAGTAAATGAAAGATTTCTTAAATTTTATGTAAAAGCTTTATATATTTTGAATTAGTTTTAATGAGAAACTTTTTCATTGAGTGTGTGAAACTTTTAATAAATTTTTCACAACATTTTATGAAGGGCTTACCAAAAATTTATTGAGAAGTCTAATTAGCTAAAAATTAAATTAAAATAAAAAACAGTTTTTGGACACCTTTTCCGAAAAAACTCTCTTATCTCAATCGAAAATCAACCAATCAGCCCATTTATTTTAGTGTGTACCTGACTTAAAGGGTTTATGAGTTAAACTAGGCTCTATGCAACTCGCTCACGTACTTTTACGCACTCTCTCATTGGCTCTGACTTTTATTTTAATAAGTTAAATTGAAGTTAACGAGTTTAGTTTTTTTTTATTATATTTCTTCATGCATTTTTATTGAAACAATTTCTAATATTAATTCAAATTAAATCGTAAAACCTAATCTATCACCTAATATAATTTATTGAAATATCGGCCGACTTTTAACTTGGTGTTAAGAACTTGGTGCTTGGGATAATTCAAAAAATAATCGATACAGAGTATAATTGTATATGGCATTGGAAACAAATTCTCCACATTCGATACCTTTCTACTTTTTCTGTTTGCAAACTTAAAAAATATTTTTGAGTTGCAAGCGAATACCGTTCTTTTTGGGTATTGCTCTTATAGAGCCACAACGCGACAATAAATCAAATTAAATTAAAATCGTAATTTGGAATTTCTTTTCGAATAAATTGCAAAACTGAAATTTTGTATAAAATTGCAATAAGTTTCCAAAGAAAAATATGCTTTATTTGACCACGTTTTAGATTTTATTCAAATTTACTCTCTTCCAAATTTTGTTAATTATAATTCAAATAAAAGAGAAAATTAATTAAAAAAAGATAATTAAAAAATCTTTTAACTCTTATTTTTTACCCGTGCAAAAACACTCTTGACACGATTCTCTTACTCAAAACCAAGCAAACAAGTGCGTTTATTTGTTTTTTCTTTCTGTTTCTCTGTGTGTATTTTACAGTATTTTTATTTTTTTTAAATTCATTTTCAGTTCACCGATCTCTGTGTTAGTGATCACTAGCAAAAATTTTTTATTCTATAATACCGGCTGATCGTTTGTTCGTTCGTACATTTATTCGGTTGTCGTAGTAGAAACAAAAATACGGTAGTTGATGGAACGGCAAACATCGTATCAACGACCGTCAAAACAGCACTGTTGCCAATTTGGCGATTTTTCGTCAGTTCTAGCGCTTCTTATTTGACTCTAGTGGGAATAATTATTGATTAGCTAAATTTCTGTAGTCATAATAAAAACCAGTTGTATGTTAACAAATATTGGAAAATTTGCATATTCACAGCAAAAATAAAAGACGAAGACTATAAAATGCATGACTAGGTCTGAATTTAGCGTGTGCCTGTCATAATAATCGGTGCTTTATTTAACAATTTTCAGCAAAAAATCATAAGGCAAATCGCTATGTGTTGTTGTAGTTGTATTATTTTGTTTTTGCATATTCTCCCAATGCATCTAGAAAAAGAAGTGATGCTTTCAAAATGTAGATTTTGAATTTGCCGGATTCATATTCATTTTTACATGAAAATATCCTCTAAAACTGCTTTTTAATCCAAACTTTTATAAAATCCATATTTCTAGGAATTTGTGTGTAATTTTTATTATTGTGTAATATTCTCTATTGAGTATTTGTTACTAAAAAAAACGAAAACTTTTGCATTATTTGAAAGTTAAGCATAGCTGTGTTTCCGTAGTTTTTGGGAAAAGTTCGGAAAAATGAGAGTTAACAAGAAATACTCTCACAAAGTGACAAAAATATAGAAAAGTACGCGAACGCGAAAAACCATATTTTAAGTTAAAAAAACAAAACGTCAATAGACTTGGGCATTATAGCTCGTTTTATTGAGCGCTGTTTCAAGTTTTAGTTCAATTTGTTGTAAAGATCTATTTAGCTCTTCTAGTTCAACCCCTTTTTAAATTAAAAATTTTAATAAAAACTTCCTCAAGCATTTTTATTTACAAAAAGGAATACATACACAGAGCGAATTTACAAAATTCTAATTAAATTTTTAAACACCTTTCTCATAACAAATTTGTAAATACAAAAAAAAAAAAAAACTTTTTAAAAATGCACCAACAAAGAAATTTGTAAATCTAAAAAAAAATTTCTTTTATTTTTTGTAACTTTGAATTTTTATTTTTAAACAATTTTGATATGAAAGATAACAATTTACAAACTAGTTACAAATATTTTAAACAAAAAAATTGTTGGGAATAAAATTTCAATTTAAAAGGAAATGTGATTGATTTTACAAATTACCATTGTTGGTGTCTACTGTTTTTTCTGTGTAGTTTATTAAACCTGGAAAAGATTTTAATATTAAACAAAATCTTCGATTTATTTATATATTTATCTCTTTACACATTTAAATAAGCGTCTTCAACAAACTCGTTCGTTACAAAAATTAAAAAAACGAGATGACAATTGATACTGACAGTTCTTAGGCGATTTGCGAGAATATTTTCGATTTTTCAACTGTTGAGTTTTTAATCAAGAATGGCATAACATTTAAGAATGAAAGGCATTCAACTAATTTTGTTAATTTAATTAGCCGCAACAAGTTTTTTGCTTCTTCCCAAAATTTAGTTAATGTGTAACGAACGAGTTTTGCATCTCAGCTACTCAATTTGTCGGCAAAATAATGTAGTTGTGTAATGTAACTGAAAAAACTTTGGCAACTTTTACACTAATATTTGTAAATGATACACATATTTTTCTAAATGACTGAAATGAACGATTGAACTAAAAGAGCTATTAGTTGTCAACTAGGTCTTTGATTAAAATTTGTGAATAGTTCAATTGAACTAGTTGAACCCTGCTGATGACATAACAGCTGATAAAAACAATTTACTGAAATTTACACGAAAAAAAGTCTGGGCTTCTTCGTGCAAGAAGAAGAAGGATATTACTCTCTCATAACTGCTCTCATTTACCCAATTGTGGAGAACGCGAACACAGCTAATATTTCTTATGACTACCGAAATGTATTCAGCATGTTGTTGGTAGGCTTAAGTATCACTTACTTTTTGCACTGTTTTTAAATCTGGTGATTTTCTAACGATTTTTTGCTCTTATCAAGCCATTTATTTTTGAAAAAAGTTGACATCAGCGCCAAACACAAATACACTGTATGAAGCTAACCGCTGATGTTCGTTACTTACAAATATTTGTTAGTGTATGTTTTCGTTGTTACAAGTTGTTTGATAAGACAAATTGTTATTGTTAAGCGCGGCGTGCGTATCTTTTTTGAGAGTATCTTTTTTTTCAAAAATAACACGAATTTAACAACAATAACAACATTAATAATAATCACAACAACAATTAAAGTAATAACTAAGGCAAGGAATTTTATGCACTTAAATATGCGCTTACAAAATGCAGGTGAAAATTTCAAAAATGCACTAGAAATTAAAAATATTTTAAAATTTTTAAAACAATATTGTTTGCAAAAAGCACACAACTATAAATATAAATTAAGTATTTACCTTTCGAAGAAGAACAGAATCTAACGTTTTCCATCGGGTCAACACCATTTTCCAAATAAAAAATATTTGTGCTTAAGTAAAAATGTATGCATTAAAAAAGTTCAAAATATGCATTGAAAACACACAAAATATACAATTAAAATCCAAATATGCAAAAACATGCATCTTAGTCAGAATATTGTTCTAAACCGGATAAATGTGTAGAACATTTCAGTTTAGGACAATCAGGAGTGGAATTCCTTGCCCTAGTAGTAACAGTATCAGTAAAACATCATCAACATCATGATCATACCGAGTTTTATGTACACATGAGAATGTATAAGTAAATATTTATAAATTAAATATCTTACCGATCAACAAAAACAACACAAGAAACAAAAGTTTAAAAACGTTTTTTTTATATCTTCATTAAGGAGTTCGTCAAATTACGAATTCTCGATTTTCAATGCTGCACCCCCCAGATTTGTTTCATTTGATATCAAATATGTATTAATCTGTGCCAAATCGCGTCCATAATTGCCATATCTTTGAAAATTCGCAAAATTTTTAAAAATATCTTGTGACATATCGTTTCCACATACAAGGAAAAAATATGGTTGTGATGACCATTTGGGTGTTGCACCAAAAAGATTTTCTCGATTTCTGCAAATATAAACTTTGCAAATCGCAATAATATCGCAAAAAAATCAATAGTGAATGAAATCTGATGTTTTTCTGTAATAGTACAGTAGATTTTTAGTACAGTAAAATATTTTTTTGTTCATTTTGAGTCTAATTATACCCTACACCACTATGTGGTCAGGGTATTATAAGTTTGTGCTGATGTTTGTAACACCAAAAAATATTGGTCGTAGACCCACCTTATAGTATACCGATCGGTTCAGAATTTTTTTTTATTTCGATTTAACGATGTCCGTCCGTCCGTCCGTCTGTCTGTCTGTCCATGCAATCTTGTGCGAACTCTACAGGTCGCAAATATTAAGATATTTTGATGAAATTTGGTACGCAGACCTATGTTGGACCAAGGACGAACAAGTTTGATTTTGGTGAACATCGGTCCATGTTTAGACCTAGTGCCCATATAAGGGTCCTACCAAAATTATATTGTTTATACGCTGCAGGTCGTAAATATTAGGATATTTTGACGAAATTTGGTACACAGACCTATGTTAGCCCAATAACGTAGCCTATTGATTTTGGTGAATATCGGTCCATGTTTAGACCTAGTGCCCATATAAGGGTCCTACCAAAATTATACTGTTTATACGCTGCAGGTCGTAAATATTAAGATATTTTGACGAAATTTGGTACACAGACATATGTTAGCCCAGTAACGCAGCCTATTGATTTTGGTGAACATCGGTCCATGTTTAGACCTAGTGCCCATATAAGGGTCCTACCAAAATTATACTGTTTATACGCAGCAGGTCGTAACTATTAAGATATTTTGATGAAATTTGGTACACGGACCTATATTGGCCCAATAACGCAGCCTATTGATTTTGGTGAACATCGGTCCATGTTTAGACCTAGTGCCCATATAAGGGTTCTACCAAAATTATACTGTTTATACGCTGCAGGTCGCAAATATTAAGATATTTTAATGAAATTTGGTGCGCTGACTCACATTATAGAAAATTTTGACACAAGCCCCAATTTAATCCATTCGAATTTCGGATCCAAACAATACACCAGACTGGTGTAGGGTATTGTATAGTCGGCATGCCCGACTTTAATCTTTTTACTCGTTTTAATTACAAAAGGCTCTAAAAGTGCACATAATTTGTTATTTGACATACATATGTATATATAAATTTTGGACCTTTTTCTTTCCAAATTGGCTTTGATATTTAAAATCTGACTTCGTGGTATATTAAAAAATTTTTTTTTTTAAAAAAACCTTAAAAAATGTTGAAATTATGACTTCTAGCAATTATATTTAGAAAAGTTATTGAAATATTGATACACACTCAAGTTTGAAAAATAGGGCACGGAATTAAGCTTAAACTGCGTAAAGCGTTTTCTTTCCGAAGCTAAATTATAAATTTTTTATTGGCAAAATCGGCTGAAAAATTTAATTTGCGAATTGCGCGAAACCTAGAGCTAATTTGAACAAACTGGTTGCAAATTCGAAATCAGCACCCCCTAGTTATACTAAAACAATTGCAATAACATTCACGTTTTTTTGTAGAGCAGTGTAATTTATTGTACTGGATATGGACAAATCTCGTATCAAATTGTAACAAATATATCTAATTTGCTATAATTAGACACATGTGGATGACCCATTTTTGGGATCAAATTCTTTTAGGGAACTTATCAAATAAGATATAATTATATAAGAGACCATACTAAAATTTTTATCCGGGAATTTAGAAAATAAATAACAAATTGGGTTGAATATAATGAAAAATCAGTAAACCTCTTTTTAATTGTGTATTCAATCTTTTAAATAGGTATTTTAGATTGTTTTTAACGATATAAAATTGTGAGTGTACGTTTTAATTTATGAAAAATAAATCATGAATTTTCTGTATACTTATTTCACATTTTTTTTATTATTGGGGATTTCTAAGTGATGAAAAAAAGCATCTGGCAAGCCTGTTCGAGATAATTTCCTTGTAAGTAGGTGTGAGTATTTTTGTCACTCTTACGTAGTGTTGCTTTCTTTTTTTGCACGTACTCGTATGTAATTCGCCATTACTTTGGGATTAATCTATGAAAAACCACACTGTCTGTAGCTTTTAACCCTCTAACGGAAAAAGCGGCCTGGAGGCATGACTATTGACTATACATGCGTCAAATGCGTATTTTATAATAATAAATTAAGCTATTCCGATCAGAGCTTTGAAGGAATAATTTCCTAATTCCCTTTTTTTGAACTGAATTTATATTTATATTAAGGAGTATTTATATTATTTATATTAAGGAGTTGATAGAATTGCCATTTTTCATTCGATTTATCTTGAAGGAATTCATTCATTACTTTCTAATTCCTTCATAAAATTTAGTGCATTCATTTAAAAAAGAATTTATTCAATTCCAGTTTATTCAACTTTTGGTCAAGGAATTCATTCAATTGTGCACTTAATTCCCGGAAGGACGAGTTCCAGTGCAACTTCGTTATTTTTATGCAAAAATTCATTAATATCATGCACATAATTCTCTCAGTGTATGGGGATGTTTTTAGAGGTAGAGCAAATTTAGGGTGTTTTTTGGACAATTTAGGGGGATTTGTAAAAAGGACTTGGCAACGCTGTCTCGGAATCCCTCAAGCTTCTCGTGTGCATTATTGTAGCAGTATTTGTTTATAAAATATGCTGGTAAAAAGCCCGATAATTAGCATCCCGTAAATTGTTGATGTTATTGTTGCTGTTATTCCGATCATTGTCGTATAAACTTATATTTTAACTTTTTTTTTTACAATTCTCTGTCGTATAAAAAGTTTATCTTATCGCACATGGGTATGTGTTCACAAAAAAGGTTTTCTCGTCTCGTCGTAGTCATCTCAAATCTGGCACTAGTCGCAGTCGCTATTTCGCTTTAATAGTTTGTAAGTGCGTGTGTTCGATCGTTCGATCGCTCGTTCGTTTATTCGCTCGTTCAACTTCAATACAGTTGTTATTAGTGAGTGACTGATTCGTCGTGTTACTGTTATTTTGTGTGTTTATTATAAACAGGGAAGTGACTTTCATGCAAATGCAAGGCTTGTTTACATTATAAGATTTTCTAGGCTAGGATGCAAAATCTTCCCGAAACTCTTATATTGTAAACCAGCCTTTAGTAGTCAGTAGCCCTAAAATGATTTTGACCAAATACCAGGGATGATAAAGTTGGTACTTTACTATTTTTTATGTTTTTATGCTACTATTAGAACCTAAAGAGTACTTTGGATAAATGACAAAGAAATTGAAAAAGCGAAAAATTGGGTAAAAATTATCGCAGTTTTAACCCACTAAATCCCCGATATGGGGATTCTTTTTTGGCAAAAGAAAATCGAAAATTTGTTGGTACTTTTTTCTTGGGCAGCATGTCGGAAACTTTCGACATTTGATATTAAAATTGGAGGAAAACAATATATTGGTTAAATGAGGAAGTTTTATATGCATACTATAAAAATTTCTTCACAGGGAAAAAACAATTCGGAAAAAACACGTGACCGCCCAAAAATAACAATGATTATAATTAGGCCAACCAAAAAGAAGCCAGAGCATGTTTTTTATTTGAAAAGATAGAACAATTTCGGTTAAATACAAGTTCTGATCTTAAAAATATAAGAATTTTAAGCTATATTTTTTAGAGCTTTTTTTTTTGTTTATTTTATCTAATTTTGCTTGTTTTTGCTTATTTTGTAAATATTGGCTTATTTTTGCTATTTTCTTTAATAAATAAGCTTATTTTAGCTTTTTTATGCGAAAATAGAGCATATTTTAGCTTTTTTTTTCATAAAATCAGTAATTTTTAACATTAAGTCGACATACATTTTTTTTAAAATTAGTTTTTTAAAATTTATTTTAAATTAAAAAATTAAATTTAAAATTAAAAAATTGTTAAAATAAACTTTTTATTTTTTCAACTTGAATTCTAATAGTACAAATATGACAATGAAGATTTCTTAGGCAAGAATGAAATCCGGATAGGTCCATGCCTTCAACAGATTATTTTTCACAATTTGTTAAAGTTTTGGGATTTTAGCACATTTAATTCTTTAATGAAATTAAAGTATTTCCCGATGAAAATAAATTTAAGAATGTCACAACTTTGTTTGATTCCTGAAGTTCCAAGGAATGTAGCACTGTATTGAATAAAGAATTTAAATTTGATAAGGATTTTAATAAAGAAATAATGAAGTTTAAGGGCTTATTTTTACATTTCAACTGCTTATTTTACTGTTTTTCAGAGCTTTTTTTAAGAGCTTAAAACATTGCTTTTAGGGCTTTTTTTTGGTTGCCCTAATTATAATATATGTATATGATTTTGGCAGTCGTAGTAAGACATGTATCCATATAAAATACCCTAAATTCAACATCATCCTAACAAAAGCAAAATTGTTCCGGTGATTGAACCCTGAAAATCTCCATCCAAAAATATAAATGCAGTTTCTTGGAAAATAATGACAAACAACTTGGAAAAAATAAAACCGGCCGAGATGGCCGATAATCTCAGACACCATAATTGTACAATTCTTTTCTCTACAACATATCCGAATTTCTACAATATGGGAGATTATCACATTATAGACTTCACCCAGTGAAAAATGTTCATATACGCTCAAATATGTTCATATATGGTTTATGTATGGACCAGAGCTTCGAAAAACTTAATTCAATTTAAGCTTAATTCACGAAAAATTAAATTCAGATTTTAAAAATATTCATGTACCATTCCCTTAAACCATTCGTAAAGAATTCATTCATAAGCTTCATTCCCAAAGTTTTAATATGAATTGAATGAATTCCTAAGTTGAATCATTCAAATCGCATGTTCATTCACCATTTTACTAATTGAATGAAGTAATTTTATTACCATTCACTTAGTGCAGTGTAGTTTGAAACTAACATATAATCAAAACCAAAGCATACAAGCTGTAACAAAGCATACGATACTATTTATTTGTGTTAGATGAATTTTAAACGTTTTTCATTGTATTATGCTAATATTTCAGCAATTACATGCAAATTTAAATTTTTCATTTGATTAAGTGAATGAAAACAAATAATTTTTCATTTACTTTTTTATTAAATGAATTCAGGTAAATTGGGTTTCATTCAGTTAGAATTCAATCAAAATAGAATGAATTCATATAATTTAAAGCTATAGGGAATTAAGCTATCGAATTAACTCCATAAGAATGCTATTAGGGAATGAAATTTAACCCAACTTTCATTAATTTTTAAAAAGTGAATGAAAGAATTAAGCCTTTTAAACCTTTGGTATGGACACATTTGAACAAATATGGAAGTTTTATGAAAATATATGGATTTTATATGAACATATATGGAAGTATATGTGATTCCATATATGGAAAAAGATTTCATATACAGACATATATGGAGGCATCTGTTATTTCATATATGGAAAAGGCAGTCATATATGGACAAATATTGAAGTATGTTCGCATGTATTCGCAATATATTTAATAAATGTATATGTTCATATATGTCCATATATGAACATATACTTAGGTGTTACCTCATTTTTCGGATCCATACATATATGGTTGAACCATAAATGTTCATATATGGACATTTTTCACCGGGCAGTTTTAAACCAACGCTTTCGGGTAATATATGTGATTTTTAAAAATCGAAATTTTTTTTCGATTACTAGTGCATAGTTTTTGTTCTTAAGTGCTTATCTCTATTCAAATGTCAATTTTACATTTTTTACTACATATTTTTAATAATTGAAAGTCGCTGCCCTGATAGTAACTATTAAGTCGCGCTCATTGAAATTTTTATAAAACGACACGATTGAATTTAATTTCAATTTGGTTAGTTTACTTTAGTTCAGTTTAATTCAACTCAATTCGAACAGACAACTAACTGATCTGTATTCTTTTTACTGTCGTCTAGGTTCGCTTTATTTAGAGTACATACTCTGAATATTATGAGCAGCAGTGCTCTGTGATATCTTGTGTGTTAATTGATTATTATATTTTAACGTGTTTTGAAAAATTCATAAATTGTCAGTATGTAGCTTATCTTCTACCTATAACAATCAACAAATTGTGTTCGTTCTTCATCGACAAACAAGAAATTAAGTAAAATGAATTGTTTTTAAGTTTTAAACTCCGTCGGTATTAATAAGAAGCAGTAAAAGAAAATTTTACAACAGTGTTAATTACATGTTTACTACTACTACTACTACAACAACAAAAACAACGACAACAACATTAACATCATCATACATAATTAAATAAATGCAGTTAAATAGTTTGAATAAAAATTTATTAAAAAGAGTAGAAATGTCTATAAAATATTTATTTAAATCTAAAATTTCATAAACAATAAAACAACCGCCAAACAACAGTCCTTATAAAAAGATTCAAATAATAATAAAAAAAAAAGATTAGCTAAGGAAACAAGTGCCCTAAGAATTCAACTAAATTTACTATCTATCTTATTTAAATAATTGTGATTTTAATATAAATTTAACAATTTGCTTTTGTTAAGCAATGTGTAAAGTGGTTCCTGTGACAAATTTTATAAATATAAATAAAAATAAAAAATCATAATACGCATAATTTTCTTCAATTAAACCTACTTAAGAAAATTAAAAGGTATAGAAAAATGAAATTATAATAAATAAATAAATATTTATATTATATCAAACACCAAAATTTATCTCAATACAAATAAAAACTTAGAAAAAAAGCAAATATCAAAATTTATTTCAATATAAATGAATTATCAATTCTTTTAATTAGAATCATATTACAATTTGGACTTGAGCTAGAACAATATTCTAACTAAATATATAAATGAATTATTTGAATTTAAATAAATTTAAATTTTATTTTAAAGCCCTCGCAAATAAAAAAAATATAGAAAAAAAAAACATTTATGAAACAAAATAAATTTTTTAGAAAACAAAATAATTTTTAATAAAAAATAAATTTTTACCTGAAAAAATATTTATTATTTTAAGAAGATTAACTAGAAAAAATTATAAAAAATAAATTAAATTTGTATTAAAAAACAATTCACTTAAACAAAAAATGAGGAAGAAAGTTCAAAATAAAAATAATTTCCCAGCCTTTAGAAAACAAAAAAAATTTAAAATTTTCTTAGGCTCAAAAATTAATCTTGTTTTGGAGACTTTTTCAATTGCTCAAATAAAAAAGTTAGTAGAAAAATTAGTAAAACGTTTTTTTTTGTACCAACTTCAAGTACAAAATTACTTTTTTGTATAAATACCCAGATAGAAATCGCCAAAAATAATACACTGGAAGAGCACCGAATTTGTAAAAATTAATATACTCAACCAAAAAAGTCAATCATGGCTACCCATGTGAAAATCGAAATATATATGAACATACATGATCATACAGTGACTTGTATACGTCCATACATAGTTCAATATATGACCATACATCATCTCATATATTTCCATATACAGCTGCGAAAAAAAAAATAGCACCAATTAAAGTTTTTTCTAATTTTATCCCCGTTGCTTTTATTTTTAAAGATCAAAATAATGATTAAATTGTCCCCGAAGTACTGGAAGATATTCCAGAAAATTGTAGAAAATTTTAGTGAAACGTTTGTTTTTTAACTTTGCTACCCGTTCTAAGTAGGCGTGGCTTTTAATGAAAAATCATCGATATCGAGCTTTCATCAAATTATATAGTAAAATTTAGCTAGTACTGATCGGATCTGCAGAAACTAAATATTGTTGAAAATTCTATAAAATTTCCTAAAATCTTGCATTATTTTTATTCACAAATGGCGGCCAGATTTAAAATGACACCGGTTTAAATATGAGTAAATTTTTATTTGTTTTTAGCGATTTTAAAATAAAGTTAACAACAATGAAATTTTAAAGCGAATGTTATTATGATATGCTTACCACGATATAACAGATCAGTCAGACTTTTTTTTACATTATAGTATAAAGCATTTCATATTAAAATCTCAGTGTTGTTAACTTTATTTTAAAATCGCTAAAAACAAAGAAAAATTTACTCATATTTAAACCGGTGTCATTTTAAATCTGGCCGCCATTTGTGAATAAAAATAATGCAAGATTTAAGGAAATTTTATAGAATTTTCAACAATATTTAGTTTGTGCAGATCCGATCAGTACTCGCTAAATTTTACTATATAATTTGATGAAAGCTCGATATCGATGATTTTTCATTAAAAGCCACGCCTACTTAGAACGGGTAGCAAAGTTAAAAAACAAACGTTACACTAAAATTTTCTACAATTTTCTGGAATATCTTCCAGTACTTCGGGGACAATTTAATCATTATTTTGATCTTTAAAAATAAAAGCAACGGGGATAAAATTAGAAAAAACTTTAATTGGTGCTATTTTTTTTTTCGCAGCTGTATCTTCGGATCCGAAATTTCTCGGTATATTGGGGTATATGGCCATATATGATCATATATGAGCATACATGAATCATATGTGCGCATATATGGCCATATATGAACATGTACGGTCATATACCCTCAAATTTCGGATCCGAAGATATATGGAAATATATGAGATGATGTATGGTCGTACATTGAACTATGCATTGACGTGTATGATCATGTTGGGCCATGCATGATCATATACTAGTCAATGTATGATCATGTATGTTCATATATATTTCGATTTTCACATGGCTACTGAAAACTTTGTTGTTATTAAGGGAAATTTTACTGTTTTGAGTCCTGCGGTATTTTTTTTTGTTGCTAATTTTAGCAACACATGTCTACTGATTTGTAGTACAATAAAATAAGTAGAAATTTTAGCAGAATTACTACATATCAATAATTTTAGTACATACAATGAAATTAATATAAATAATTAGTAGACGCTACTAAATTTCGGTAAATTGTTCTAAACTCCAAATTAAAATCAAAATAAAATCAAATTTAACAAATAAAAAACATTTTTTTTTTCTTTCAGTTGTAAAAAAATCTATAATTACTTCATCATACTTGAAATTTGAAGTAAAAATTGCAAACAGTTCTCCAGTTATTACCTTTTGTGCATTGGAGATACAATACAATTTTCTGAGTTTTATTTCGAAACTAAGAATATATCAATAATAACAAATATAAACTAAACGAGAATTCTAAAAAATCAACGAATTCTTGTAAATAAAATTTCCTTAAGTACCAACTTTTTGTTAAATTATTTTTTTTTTGTGCTAAGCTCGGTTTTAAAAAATTAGTAAAATGATTTGCTGAAATCAGCAACGAAAATTAGTAAAAAAAATCAGTAATTTGTAATAAAAGAATAGCAAAAATTATTACTAAAAATATTGGACTAAAAATCAGTAAAATAATAGCAAAGCCCGATTGAAAACTGTCTACAAATTTTTTTTACTAACTTTTTTATCTGAGTGTATGCTTTGTTAAAGTAACGTTTAAAAGCAGAAGGTCTCCAGTTCAATATTCCGATCACTTTTAATTTGTTTTTAAATTAAATTTTTTAAATTTTAACTCGCCAACTTTCCCACACAGAGAGAATTTTTCTGGACGAGTTTTAATGAAATTTTTAAAATAAACTAATGAAGAAGTTTTCTTCACAAAGTAAATGAAAAATTTCTTAAATATGATGAAAAAGCTTCATATTTTTTTTGTCGCCGGACGACATGGCGACAATTTGCTTACCATACAAAATATATGAAAAACTAATTCTCGTTGTCGACCCAGTTGTGATTAATTTCTAAAACAAGTGACAAAATAAACAACAACAAAAAGCAGACGTTGCGTTAAAAGTCTGCACAATTTTTTGGACCATCTACTCGCCTTTCGGTGCGAATTTTGCCACTATTTTGATGTTTAAAATAAAGGCAACGAGAATAAAATTAGAAAAAACTTTGTTTCTATTATATTTTCCACCACTGCTCCAACCGAAATTCTGTTGCATTTACCAATTTTCTTTTGGTACACTAAAAAAACTCTTTACCAAATATTAGGTCATTTGAACTAGTTTTAAAGAAATTTTAACTTAAATCGAGTACATGGTTTTCTTAAAACCAAGTTAATACAATTAAATGACGTACATTTTTACTTAAATTCAATAAGTTTTGACTTAAATTTTTTTGGAATTATACTAAAATTTAGTATGTATTTTACTTAAATTTATTATAAACTTGTTCTTTAATTTAGTAAAAATATCTTAAAAACAAGTAAATTTTTCTAAAATTTTAAAACGTTTTCAACTTGAGCTAGTACAGAATAAACTTATTTTTAGTTCATTGATTATTTAAAGCAAACAAGCAAAAATTTGTATGTATTATTTATTAATTTGTAATTCTCATTATATGTAAATTTTCATTTCTATAAGTATTTTAGTTTCGCTACCTAAAATTTAAGTAATCAATTTCCTGTATTTTTTTTAAGAAAGTATTAACGAAAATAGTTTTAATATTTTTTTTCGTTAATACAAATAATTTAAATGTGAAATTTATTACTTAAGTTCCATGGTTTAAGCATTAAACACATAGACGACTGCAGCTACACGACTACAGCCTGTCAAAAATAAAATACACACGTTTATATGAAAACGATTATTTTGACACCAACACAGCTACACGGCTACACGACTACTTTTGCCGCTGTAGTCAACTTAGGATAATTTCTATTTTTGTTGGCTACAAAACAAAAATAGTGTTGACAATATAACAAAATATGTAAAACAGGACAATTTTTATCGCTAGAGGCGAAATAAAATCGCTAGTTCTGACTAAAAAATCACCGTTATGGGAACACTAAAGAAACAGCTGTTTATATTTTACAATTGTTTGAAGGTTTCATTAATTTATATTTGGAATTGTGATGTTTTGTAATTGTAATTTTATTGTGATGTTTTGTAAAAAAAAATGGATCTTACAAAATTAACAAAATATTCCTCAGCCATTATTTTAGAAGCACAAAACCAAAAAAGATTAACATTATCAAAACGTCAAATTTTTTGCATCATCTGTTTACTATGTTGCTGTCGTTTTCAAAAAAATTAAGTAGCTGACTACACGACTACAATTGCAGCCAGCAGCATTTGTAGTCGTGTAGTCATGTAGCCGCAGTCGTCTATGTGTTTAATGCATTAATATTTTTTAATTTTTTTTAGGAACATGAAAGAAAATATTTACTAGAATTTAAGAAGTTTAACATACTTCCGTTAAAGAAGTTAAAATGTTTAAACTAAATTTAAGAAAGGCCACTACTTGAATTTTGGGTTTTCATCAGGCTGGCCAGACTTGGGGTTTTGTCCCCAAATTTGGGGATATTTTGTTGGCCTTGGGGACAACAATTTTCATTTGGGGACGGGGGAATTTTTTGGGGATTTGAAAAATATTATGGGGATTTTTTGGGGATATTTACAATCTTTCGTAAATTTTGGATATTATATTAATTTTGAATAATTTTCAGAAAACATTAGTCAAGACTTTTCACATAATTTCAACGGAAAGTACGAATTTACTCCTTTATACATTTTCCGTAACAATTCAATGCTTTCTAACACGAATAAATATTTTATGCCTGAGATTTTAATATAATTAATGTCCAAATATCTAAAATATTGAAAAAGATATTTTTTTTTTGAATAAGCTGGCATTAAAATTTATTCATTTTATGAATTAGTTAATAATTGATTATCACTTTAAATCAATGATTTAAATTGAATAAAGTTAGGATGAGATTTATTTAAATTTGAATTAAATCAATTTTGATTCGATTAAATTTTTCGTTTTATGATATGATTATTGAACTATAAATCAAGACAAACATTTTTGTTTAAATTGATTTTTTAAAATTGAAACAATTAGCTTGATTCTATGAAAAGAATCAACAAAAATCAAACTGATTCTTTGAATAAAATATTAACTAATTGAAGTAGGAAATAATTGATTCAGATTTAAAAGTCAAATTAAGGAATAATATTTTTAAAGACCTGATTGTGGAGACAAAAATAAAAAATTCGAATTTACGAATTTTTTAAAAAATTAGTTAAAAATTTTGAAAATTTGAGCAAATTAAATAAACTTGAGTACCTTTTTTAACATTTTTTCTAGTTTGGGATTTTTTGGGGATACATATTTTAACAATTTTTTGTGGATAACGAAAAAAATATCTGGCAAGCCTAGTTTTCATACAATTTTAAATTTCTTAATTTTTAGTTTACACAGGTTCTTAATATTTAAGATTTTTAACTAAAAACAAATACATTTTTAAACAGTTTTAAGAAATGTTAACCTAATTCAAGAAAATAAAATTAAGGAAAACGCTTTCTTATATTTAAGTTGATAACAATGTTGAATAAACTAAAATCAAATAAAATTTGCCTTATTTAAAACATACACATTGTTTTAGTAAAGCGTAAACTTATTTTTAGTTCATGCATTTTTCTGAGTGTATAAATAAATATTATTGGTGGTTTCAACCAAGCCAAGGTTGGCTAAATATTCGTTGTTCAAAATTTGTTTTCTATGTGTATTTGTTTTACAAAAATTTCAGTTGTTTATAAAAAACCACTAGCAAGAATGCTATGCCAACCAGTGTTGTCAGGTTTGACTATTTATCGTCATTTTGACGATTTTTACTATCAAAAATAACCAAATGACGATTTGACGATTTTTTCCTTCAAAATAACGATTTTTAATACGAAATTCAGCATGAAATATGCAAAAATACGATATTGTTTCAATTTCTAATTTTTCGTTTTCAAAATTACGCAGAATCGCAAAAAACTTAACAAAAACTGCTGCAAAATCAGAAAATTTTTCTACTTCTGTGTGATTTTTGAAAACTATTTCAGAATTTGGGATAAAAACTAGTGATATTGAAAGTCTAATTAAAATTTTATTTAGAAAAAATAAAATGTCAGTTTTGCTTTAAGTTGTACAAAGCTTTTAGGAAAAACAACAAAAAATCTGATTGATAATTTTTGCATAAAACTTCTCAATTTTTAACGTGGGGAAGAATGCCTAAAATGGATAAAATATTTTCAAGCCTGAAAATTCTTCTTTGTTTTTTTTTGGCAACTATTTCAGAATATGGCGAATTTCGATGTTTGTAAATATTATGTTAAATATGTTTAATCGAACAAGCGCAAAATGATTAAAAAAGGATAATTTTTACATTATTTATTAAGTTTTCAGAGTTCTTGTAACACAAACAGATTTTATTTTGATTTTAAACGATTTTTTGACTATTTTCCTAACCCTTTGACGCTTTTGACGATATTTTTCAAAATTTTCCACGATTTTGGGCCTAATAAACCTGGCAGCACTGATGCCAACGCTTGCAAAAAGTCAGAAATTCTCAACGGTATAAAATCAGTACATTGGTAGAGCCATGATTTTATAAAATTGATGACGCTTTATTAAAAGACGTTTGCAATCAGAAGGTTTCCAGTTCAAAACCAGTTGCAGACATATTTTTTTTTTGATTTTTTTAATTAAAAAATAAATTTTTTTTGTTTTCTAAAATTGATTTTTTTTTTATTTTCCCAACGTTTGCATGTCAGTTCTAACAAGGTTATTGGAACTAACATTTTTAACTTATTGTTGAAAATGCAATATTACTACATGTCTCAGCAAAAAAAAAAAAAATTTAAAATAAAAATAAAAATGCAAGTCATGCTTTACAAACCTTTTCTTTTATTGCTTCCGAAGTATATGTTAGTATATTTTTCTGCTTTTTTTAGAAGTAATTCTAAGCAACTTAAAAAAATCACTTTTTTCATAGCTTCCAAAATATTCACTAGTATATTTTTACACCTTTTTTGCAATTAATTCTGAACAACATCAAAAAAAAAAAACACTAAATTATTTCCTCTCAAAGCAATCTTGTGAAGTGTTTTGGATATAGCTTATTTAAAAACAGATGATCACGGGTTCAAATCCTAGCGGCACCAATATTTAAATTTTTTTTTAATGCTTGTATGTAATTTTTTTCAATTCAATATTTTTTAAATTTAAAAATTTTTAAAAATAAAATAAAAATGATAAAAAAAAATTGAAAAAATTTTGAATTGCAGTGCATCCTTTGCATTTGTTTAATAAGTACTTTTCTTCAAGAGAATAAAAAAACCACTTTCTCGTAATCACAATCTTGAAGTCGCAAGTTTTATACACGATGGCGGCAATAATTTTTTTTTATATAAAAAATTTTAATTTTGTTTACAATTTTTTTTTTTACTTAAAATTTTTGACATAAAGTTTGTTTGCACTCGTTTAAAAATTACTGAAAAACTGTTAAAGTGGGAGTAGGTACTCCTCTTATATGACAACTCAATGTTGAAATCATTGGTGTTTCTGTTAAAGAAGAATCATTAATTGTAGTGCTTTTTCTACTGCTTTTTCATCTCATTTTTTTACTAGGGTTTATTGGGGACTGGGAAACACAAATTCTCCTTTGGTATGATTTCAGTGTTTCATTCGATTTTATACAATTTTTTTATGATCATATATGATCATCAGAGAAGACAAATTTGTTTTTTAGTGTTTTTTTTGCATTTTTTACTCGTAGTTGTTTCTTTTTGGCTTTTTTGGACTTTCCATTTTTTAGCTTTAAAATAACTTTTTCTTAAGATTTTTGAGCTTTAAAGATTTTTTTTCCAAAAATGCTTTTTTACTTATAAAAAAATAATTGTACTCATAACTTTGAAAAAAATTTTGATTATTCCTAGTTTTTTTACTTTTGCTCTTTTTAGCTTTGTTTTTTTTACCACATTTTCTTCACCATATTTTTTTAAATATTAAATACAACAGATTTTGATTTTTTTTTGTCTTCTCTGATGATCACATGGTTCACTAAACATTAAATTTAGAGTTATCCTTGAAATTAAAGCAAATAACGCAATAAAATCTTTTTTAATTTAAAAAGCTTTCGTCGATAACTAAATTGATTTTTCCGGTGTAATTATTTTGCACTTATTGGGTGCATTCGGCAGATACAATTTGACAGTCAACAGTTCTACAACAGTTGTGCAATTATCTGCTGAACGACCTGATCACTAACCGCTCAGTCTGAGCGCTGTCATATTTTGGTAGTATAAAAAATGTTTGCTACTTTTGATCAAATAGTGATACATTTGTTGTTGTTGATTTAAAAAAAATTTTTTTTTGTATGATTGACAAATAAAAACATACAAATATAATTCAAAAATAAAAAATTTATAAAATCAAAGGAAAATATAGAAAAAATTTATTTAAAAACAAAACAAAGAAAACATCGTTCAGCAGAGTAAGTAATCAAAAAGCGCTACAAGTCACCGGTATCAGTTTAAGGTTTCTCTGCCGAATGCTACCATTGGGTAACTTTTGATTATGATCAAATGTGATCTAGTTAAAAAAAAAATCCTTTCATTTTTTGAAAGTGTATGTTGTTTTGTTTACAGAATCAAGACAAGATTCTGTTGTTTTTTTTTTGTTTTGTTTACAGAATCTTGTTTATTTCTAGGAAAACTCCCGTTTTAAAAATAAGTTGAACTTTAAGCCATAAAAAAGCAGTTACTTAAAATACCTTTTACAACAAAAAGTGGTTAGCGATTGTAAAACTTTTCAAGGTATACATCCTAATTTATTTTAGTATTATGTTTATACCCTAGCATGGACGGACGTCTGTCTGTCTGTCCATGCTTTCTTATGCGCACGCTACAGGTCGCAAAAAGATATTTTGATGAAATTTGGTATAGTATCTTATATCGGCCCACGGACGAAGCCTATTGATTTTGATTTCCCAAAAATGAGTCTTATGCTTCTGAGTACGCTACATACATTTGGCAATTATTAAGATATTTTAATGAAATTCGGTACACATACTTATATCGGTCCGGGGACAAATCCAAGTTGATTTGTAATACAATCAATACATTTTGGACCTAGTGCCCTAATATTAGACAAAATAAAAATTTCTTACTGAATTTATAATATTTTACTAATTTATAGACATATTTTAACACAAGTCGATTTCAGCGCATTACAGTTTCGGATTCAAGCATTACTTGACTTTCAACCTGGTGTAGTGTATCATATAGTCGGCATGATCGACTTTAACTTTTTTATTCGTTTTATAGTTAAAATTAAATAAATGCAACTATCAATTTACAACAAAACAGTAACAATTTTATAAAAATATAAAAAACAACAACTGGAAAACAACTTACAGTGAAAACATTTTTAAGAACATTTTTAGAGCAAAATCATTGTTTAACCCATTTTCTCCTGAGTTAAGGTATCGTGCACCCCTGTAACCAAAAAAAAGAGTATAATAACTTTGATTTTTACATATATATTTATATAGAATTATATGTGATGTCATATATAATTACACTAATAGAAAAAAGTCTGTAAAAAATTTAGTTAAAACTGCTAAAAATTAGCTAAAAATTATGTTGCAGAAAAAACTGCTTAATTAGCAGATTATTTTGCTATATATGTATTAGTAAGATAGGAACAGCAAAAATAAAACTGTAAAATATACAGAATTATAGTTATGTATATTTGAGTTAAATTTTTGCTAATAGAAAATATCAAATTATCCTGATAAAATCAGCAAAATATTTTGCTAAATAATTAGCAGAATAGACTGCTATTTGCATTCAACTAAATTTAACTTAAAAATAACAAAAATTTTGTAGATATAACAGCTTGTGTTTGCTATTTTTAGTCTACTAATATTTACAAAGTTTTCTGCAGATTTTACAATATAATTTGTCGTTTTCAGTTAATGCACACGTATGTGGTCATATATGAAACATGTATGGAGATTTATGTAACCATGTGTGGTCTTGAATGCATGTTTATGGCCATGACTGAACATACATTTAACCTGCATGGATGCATATATGTCGATTTTTAGCTGGGTAGTTAGTTATACTTCTTATAATCATTAGTACATTTCCTTTGGGCCTGAATTTGTCTTTATTATCTTTTTTATCATTCCTTTATTTCATTATTTTTCGTTATGTTTAGGTTATTTTTTTAGTCAGCTGTTGACCAGCCTTGCCACTTTTTCATGCAATTTCTTAGAGATTTTCATGAAATTTCTTGCAAATTTACGAGATTTCATTTGTATAGGGAATTTAGGGATTCCACATGAGATTTTCATTAAAATCTCAACTTTTGTGGAAATCTCGAGATTTGGGTGCAGATTTAAATGCAAGTTTACATAAATAATTTTGTAATTTATTTAAAAATAAGTAAAATAAATAAAATTGTTAATTTTAATAAATAAAAAAAAAGTCGTTAATTTGAAGGAAACAGTATTGGGAAAGCACGCTTTGAACAATTTTTTTGGAACGTTGGCAATTTCTACCTGTGGATCTAGCCAAAGGGACAGTTAAAGTTTTAAAGGTTCTTAACCCTTTGAGGACCACCTGCAAGTATGCTTGCCCATACAGAGAGAACAGATTCGTGTTTACAACCGAATTTGTTGCAAATGGAATGGTTCGATTGCCGTTATTGATTTTTTCAGTTGTGGCAACTGAATATTAATAGAGTCAAACGTCATTTGATATTGGTAACAGAATTTATATTGTCTCAACAATAATTCGGTAGTCACAGATGAAAAATTCTTTTGTCACAACCAAAGCATTCGATTGGCAATAAATTCGTTTGTAAGCATGAATCTTTTTACTGGGTGCAAGGGATTTTGGCACTTATTCAGTTAAAAGTTGGTGTACACTTATAAAAAAGTTAGTACAAAAGTCTGTTAAACGCGTTTTGGTCTCCTCGAGAGAAAAACATCGATGTATCATACTTTATGATCCGACTGAAAATGCCAAAGATATAACGAAAAATGAAAATGGCGACATCTACGTTCGTTAAAAAAAATATTTTTTTTTGAAATTGCCTTGCAAAAATACTTCATATTGGAGGGTGTACGGCACACTTTTTTTTTGCCTATAAGGTGGTACGGCCTAATGTATATGTTTAAAGTAATCTTCCATTATTTTATTTTTACCCTTATTATTCATATGTTTCCAGGCAAACATTGTAATTTATACATGTGAGTCATATTTCCCGCCTAAGCAAAGCTATATTTGCAATTTTAATTTTATAATTATTATATTTGTGGAATGCAAACACAAATAATGATAAACACATATATTTTGCCGGTAGCTGTATTTCATTTGAAGGCAAACATATTATATTGGAAACACGGCGAATTTTTTCATCGTGTTCCTTTAATTTTATCTAAAACGTGATTTTTGTTTTATCATATTTTGCTGTTGTTGTCCTAAGAGGACACGTTTCACTGTACTTTAATTTTTGCTCTGATTTTTCGTTTCTGTTAATATTAATATTGGAACTAATTGAAATAAAAATCATCTTAATGATTGCTTTTATTTAAATTTTTTTTATTTTTTATTTATAAACAACAACTTGTATTATTGTTTTGTTTTATGTTTTTGTTTTCTTCTTCCTTAACTTGTTGCATTCTTTAGTTTAAAAACGGAAAATAATAAAATAAAGTCCAACATACTAAGCCAGATATATTTGTACATATTGTTGTTTTGTATTTATTTTGTTTTAAAAAGATCTCAAGTTTTTATTTAAAGGCAAAAATTTCTGACTGATTTACAATAATATTGATTAATCTTTTTAAAATCAAACAATCAGAATTAAGTATTTAAAATAAAATGTTTTGATTGTTTGATTTTTGAAAGGTTGATCAATAATATTGAACGTATCAGTAATATTGAACGTGTAATATTGAATGTGTAAAATTTAAAAAAAAAAATCCAGTAATTTAGTAATGTGGGTCGCCTTTTTTAAAGTATTAAAAAATAAAATGCATGAACCGGGTTAAAAATAAATTCCCATCTAGAAAACAGATACATGCTGAACGCGAGTAAAAAAAAAGGTTCCAATTATCTCTATTTTTAACCTTCGCAAGATGTCTTCATTTGTTTTATTAAAAGTTTCATCCACTCAATGAAAAAGTTTCATTAAAACTAGATTCATAAAATATATGAAGCTTGAAATTTTTCATTTACTTTGTTAAAGAAAACTTCATTAGTTTACTGAAAAATTTCATTAAAACTCGTGCAGCTAAATTCTCTCTGTGTAGTCTCTCTAGTAAGCAGATCTAGGGGATTTCGTGGTGAAGCATAACAGGAATATGTCATTTTGGGTTGATCGTTAACTCGAGCTTTGTTGTTATTTCTTTTCCTAGTGAAATGTAATTTTTTTTAATTACAATTTCAATAATTGTAATTGTTTTTTTTTCAATTAAAATTACATATAAAAGATTAATCACAACTGGGTCGACAACAAAAGCGAGAATTGCTATTTTTTATATACATTAACACTAGAGATGAGCGATCCGGTGATTTTTGAATAACGCTGCTACCAGTGATCGTGATTTTCAAATCACCGTTCTTTTAAACAGTGACCGTGATCACGGGTTTGTAATAGAGATGGGCGATCTGGCGATTTTTCAGTAACATTGTTCTCAGTGAATGTGATTTGCAAATCGTTGTTCTTTTAAACTGTGATCGTAATCACGGTTTTTCTATGGAAAAGACTGCGATTTTCTGATAAATAAACGAAATAATATTTATGGCGAGTTTTTAAGATGTCAGTTAAACTTGGTTTAGTTAAACCGAAAACGAATTTTGTCAGCCATTTCAAAGTTTATTAACAAAAATTTGCCGGAAAAACTTTTTCTTGAGTATAATTTATTTCTTTATTGAAATAAAACAAAATAAACAACATTTTAAAAGCAGTATTCCAGTTACAAACTGCGCTAAACTAAGTTTAAAGATAATCCACTACCTAAAAACTGGGCCTTAAAAGAAGAATAGTTGCGACCGGTAACAAAGACATGATAGAAGGAGACATTTTATTCAGAAGAGTGTGAAAGCAAGTCGCTGTTATTGAAAATAAAAAAAACATGTATTACTGTGCACAATGAAGTTTGCAAGAAAGAATAGTACAAAAATATTAAGAGAACGATATTCCGAGTAACTGCGACTTGAAATATTTGATCACTGCCGTTACCAGTGATTTATCAATAACTGTGATTAAATCACCGGTATGAAAATATCGCTCATCTCTAATTAACACACACTCAAAATATTTCTCAAATTGTTGCCATATTTTTACCTAAATAAGGGTTGCTTATCAGAACAGAGTTGTAGAAATTCGTATCAGAGCTGCAAAGATTCTTACTTTGTTTACAAAAAAAATTTTTTTTTTATAGAAGAAAAATATAGAATTTACCGTAAAAAAGCAAAATTAAATGCATAGAATGAAAAACAAAAATAATTAATGCAAAACCAATTGAATTGGTGAAGAATTATCGCAAAACAAATACAGCCATATTCTTGTTTTGCTTTCTTTTTTTCTTTCTAAACGTCATAAAATGTCGATGGTCGGTTGTCGCTAAATTTAAATTAATCGCGACGACTTTTGCTATCGTCGGTCGACAGTCGACTTAGTTGTGATTATTCTCTAATTGTGTAATTGCCAAAACTCAACGGTACGAGAATTTTGTACTTTTGTATATGAACTGTCTGATTTGGTAAAAATGCAGTCATAAATCAACACTCTTTGTAAAGCAACAATTTTACATAAAGGTACCCTTTGTGTGTTCGTTGCCAATAACATTTGTAAAAACAACGAGATTATTCCAACAAAATAATATTTTACATGGGACTAGCCGTGGTATGCTATTTGTTCAGAAAGTCCGAAAAAACAATTTTTGTATTTTTTAATGCAAAAATTAAAATAATTTTGAACATATATTTTTTGATTTTTCCTATGCTGGTGTGTAACCATTACTCATTATCAGGGCAAGGACTTTCATGCACTAAAAAATCGAAAATATGCGCTTAAAATATGCACTATAAAATGGAAAATATGCATTTATAACGAAATATGCATCAAAAAATATACCCTCAAATTTCGGATCCGAAGATATATGAGATAATGTATGGTAATGCATTGAACTATGCATGGAGGTATATGATCATGTATGCCCATGCATGATCATATACTAGTCCATATATGATCATGTACGTTCATATATATTTCAATTTTTACATGGGTATAAAGAAACTATTTTAACAAAAAAGAAAAATTTTTTGTCTTAAAACAGAAAACAACGAAATTATTTAAATTATTTTTTCACAAATAGAACATTTGACTGAAAATATCAACTCCTACAGACGATACATATTTTTTGTGGTTTGTTTTTAATTGATTGATAAAAAAAGTTAAACAATACGTTTCAATGTATTTTAGATGATTCTTAAATTGAAAACAAACTTTACCTATTACTTTCTAAATAAACCTCAATCGGTTATGGAAAATATATTGTGAGTGTAAAAAGAAAGTTAAGTAGTTACCATTACCAAGTATGTAGTTACATAACCACATATCTGGTAATGACTTTCTACACTGGGATGTTAAATATTAAAAGTTTAAATTCCCTTAAGCTGCAGTCTCTTACATTATATGATTATTTTGTATGCCCATATTTCTTGACTGGACTTTGAACTAGAAAAGTAAAAAAATAAATAACTATCAACAATATTTTTGGTTAACATTTTTTCCCTACAATAAATTGAGATAAATTTTGTTGTTTTGTAATTTAAATAAAAAAAAAATTAATAATAATAATATAAATAAACAATAGTTACAATTAGTTAATAACTTGAAATTTTAAACATAAAAATAAAATAATTATAAAAAGAAAAAAAAAAAAGAAAAAATTGTTTAGAAAAATGTTAACTTTATTACTAATAACTGAAATTTCCTTTGCAGTTTAAAAAAAATATATTTATAAATAAAAATTTCAAAATCCAAATATTATCGTATAACAAAATACCAAAGATTTTTTATATATTCCATCAAAAGAAACTCTTTTTTTTAAACAAAATTAAAAACTTCAATATATTTAATCAACCAACCACCTTTTTTCAACAAAAAGTTTCTTAACTTTACATTAACAATAATAATAATAATAATAATAACAATAATAATATCACAATGCGTTTCACTTATAATCAATACAATTATTATGAATCCGGTTATCGGATTCCATCCAAAATGCATCACATCAACAGCAACAACAATAACAGCAGCAGCAACAGCAACAGCATTAACAACAACAGTAACAGTCATCATAGTATAATTCACAACAATTCCAGCAATTCAGCCTCCGTCGTTTACCATCCACATTATTATAAAAGTAATTTTGGTAAGACTGGTTTTTTATTTTTGTTAACATTTTCATTTTACACACAAAGTAATCAAAATGTGCTCGGATTTTTCTTCAAAGAGTACATTTTTTAATACCACCAAATATATTGGGCGGCCCTATTTTATTTTATTATTTTATTACAGAAATTATTTACATGCAAAACTTAATTTACTTTAGTAGGTTTGAGGTTAAGAAGAATAAAACTTTTCTTCAAAAGTTATAAACACATTAAATTTGCAAATCAGACTAGATCCAGTTTCTACCTTTTTCTATGGACAGGCTTCATCAGTGATTTTCCATTAAATTGTATTATTGTTTATATTTTTATTGTCAGATTGTCTCTATATGAAAACTTTCAGAAGTGATCAAACAGACATATGTATACAAACATTCTACTTTAGATTTTTTGTTTATCTTCTTATTTCCTCCGTGTCACGTTTTCGCAAAACTTGCCACATTGACGTATGGTTTTTACGTACAAGTGCAGGCAATTTGTGTATATTGGAGACGGACTGTCAACAGGGCATTTTTATTTTTTATAGTATTTATTTATTATTTAACCACAAGATTTTCTTTTACAATTCCAGAGGGGGTCATATCTTTTTTTTTTTTTGAGATGTGCCCGAAAAAGTAAACTTTTGCCCCAGTTATTACTACGTTCCTGGCGGAAATTCCACAAAGTACTCCAATATTCCAGGGAACACATGTTTCCTTAAAATTCAGGTTTCTTGCAAAAGGGGTTTGGGTTGTGGGCCAAGGGCGGGGGGATTTGTTTTTTTTTCTCTCTCAGCAAACATAATAAAAAATTTTCTTCCTGTGTATTTTTTTAGCTATTGACAATATCTTGGTAGCGAAAGCGTTAAAAAATATGTCAAATGTGAGTTTTAAATGTTACACAATATTTGATTTTACAAGTTTTCGACTACATATATATCGTCCAATCCATGAGAGATAGGCTAAAATTTGACCTTAGGTTTTTAAACTATTTATATATTTCATACACATGTCCTCTAGAAGGCTTTTTCGTTGCGTGCCACCGATCGTCGCCCACCGATTGCTTTAAAATTTGGAATATGATAGAGAAGACATAATAAACGAACATGCGGCCAATTTCCAAAAAAGGAATATCAAAATTGTCTGTTTTTGGTATTTTTTATGTTTTTCATACTTCTCTCAAAATTGATTATAGGTAATTCGTATATCAAACCACCAAAGGTTTTTGAGAGACCAGTCTTAAAACATAAAATTGTTTTTCAAAAAATCCAGAAACAAAGTATCGAACATTTTGTATCACATTTTTACCTCTAGATTTGAGATTAAGCCGCTACAAATGTAGTATATATTCGTATATAAATTTTTCCTTCTATCTCATATCCTAATTTTATTCAAATCGGTAGGTCCCGCCCCACGTGCACAGAAAGAAAATTTTATGTTTTTGGTTTTATTAAACGATGACTTGATTTAATATTTTTTTTTTTACAATTTTTGTCTATATTCATCACTTCTATATTAATTGAGGGGTGTGTACTCAAAAATCTGTAGCACTTAAAATTAATTTTGAGGTTACAAATGTTTGATTTTCTTATTATCTATATTTTATTGTAGCCGCAATAAATTTGAATATGTTTATTGGATGTTATGAAAATGAATATCAATGAATTTTTACACCTGTGAATTGTATACACAGCCATAAAAATATATTTCGTCAGATTGAGTGAATTCGACAATCATTTTGATCATCGACAGATTACACTGATTTAACTCGAAATTCGCATTAAATAGAAAAAAGTATACTAAAGAAATTTAAGTAGGTATATTTAAACAAAATCCATGGATACATTCTAAAGTCATCGCCAATTACACTATCCAACAATTTCGAACTTTTTCCAAAATTACGGGGTTCTGACAATGCATTCTGGTAGAGGAGACAAAAAAAAAATATAAGTACGTGTGTCGGCGTTTTGAAAAATTTATGTTTAACTAATTTTTAGTAATTTAATAACTTATATTTTTACAGATTTATTTCCATGAGTGTATATTCTGTATTAGGAAAATATAAAAATATTTTGTTTAAAATTTAAAACAAATTAATTCAATAATAAAATTCATCTTAATATTTAATACGATCTTAGGTGACTAAACAAAAATAACTAGATATTATATAAAAAGAAAAACAAACGTTATCTTAATTTTATGCAATTGTTGTTAACTGTTTAAGCCTACAGAATAATTCAATATTTCAAAATAACAAAGTAATTATTACTTACAAGGAAGGTCTGTCTGCGTGGTTCCCCCAAATTTGAATGAAATTCGGATATGTGATAGAGAAGACACAAATAAGAATTATTTGCACCTTTTTAGCGGTCCAATTACACATTTGACGATTAAAAGGTGGGGTAAAACATTAACCTGATTTTCGTTTTTTGAATTTTTTTTCAGGGTTGGCAGACAATACCGCTAAAATACCACTATTGATTCAAAACCCTTACCGATAACCGCATCGTTTCCTCTATCATATATTCAAATTTCATCGAAATTTTCAGGAACCCAGAAACAGACTCTCCTTGTAAGAAAATATCTCAACACATGTTGTTCATAAATTTTAATTTTTAATTACGTTTTTCACATTAAGAAATTAATAAAATTATTAATTAAAGGGGGGATTTTTTCAATATTTATGCATATTTCTATTATTCTGTGTTTTAAAGAGTCATATAATTAGATAGATTTAGATTATATACTAGAATTAATACAATTTAATAACCCGGTTAAAAATGGTTTTTATATAATATTGTATAATTTAATATAATTATATCTAATCAGGTGTGGTTAATGTGATATGACATACAGTTGTATACTCATAGAAATAAATCTGGAAAAATAGCAGAAAAAGTTACTAAAAATCAGTTAAAAATTATGTTGTAGATAAGATTTTTTTGCTAAATACTAATAAAATAAGAACAGTAAATATAAAACTGTTAAATTTATAGAATTTAAGTTATATTTAAGTTAACTTTTAGTTAATTGAAAATACCAAATTGTACGGTTAAATCTGCAGAAAATTTTGCTAAATATTAGTAGACTAAAATTAGCGAAAACAAACTGTTATATCTACAAAAAATTTGTTATTTATAAGCTAAATTTAGTTGAATGCAAATCGCAGTCTATCCTGCTAAAATTAGCGGAAATATTTGTTAAAAAAAATTGTAAACTGCTGTTTTCAAAAGGCTCGATTTTTATTTTCATTAAAAACAAAAAACGAAAAAAACAAATTAAATTTTTTTTTGTGATTTTTTAAGCTACTAGTTATTTAGCAAATTTTTTTTTGCTGACTTTAGCAGGTTAAAGTGCTATTTTCTATTAACAAAAATTTTACTTAACTAAAATTCTGTATTTTTTTTAGTAAAGTGTTGTTTTTCCAAACGAGTCGCATAGACCAAATACAAATAATATTATAATTAATATGTATTTTTATTAATTCTAATTTAGTAGGTTTGAGGTTAAGAAGAAGAATAAACATTTTCTTCAAAAGTTATAAGTTCCCGTTTCTGCCTTTTTCTATGGACATGCTTCATCAGTGATTTTCCATTAAATTGTATTATTGTTTATATTTTTATTGTCAGATTGTCTCTATATGAAAACTTTCAGAAGTGATCAAACACACATATACAAACGTTCTACTTTAGATTTTTTGTTTATCTTCTTATTTCCTCCGTGTCACCTTTTCGCAAATGTTGCCACATTGACGTATAGTTTTTACGTACAAGTGCAGGCAATTTGTGTATGGATATATTTAACAGTTTTATTTTTGCTATTCCTATCTTGCTAATATATAGGAAAAATAATCTGTTAATTTTGCAGTTTTTTCTGCAACATAATTTCTAACTAATTTTTAGTAGTTTTAACAAAATTTTGTACAGACTTTTTTCTATTAGTGTACGTCTGTGTAAAATTTCATAGCAATCCCACACCAGTCGATAATCAATGGCTGAATTATATCCAAAGTATTTTGGTTTTGCCCCACTGTGCAATATTATCAATCTTATCTTGAACGATGTTGAACCCTTTTTTCTCCCTCAAGAATCCGATTTTGATTCACTTTTCGTTATCACTTTCTTAATTTTAATCTTATTGAAAGTATAATTTTTTACTACAACTTATTTTGTTGTCACTTTATTTTCATTATAAACATTTTAAACGAAAAACAAAAATATTAAATCAAACTACGCGTTCTTAAAATCATAATTAAGTTCACGCACAAAAGGCAATAAAAACAGAGATATAAAATGTGAAACTTTAATTAAATTGAGTAAAACACGAGAATATATTTTGCTAAAAAGCTCTTGATGTCTTCTTTATATAAATATTTATTAAATAAACATTTTCTAAATAACTTGAGGCACAAAGACGTATCTATTTATTTTTTTTCTCTTTAAATTTATTTAACCAGAGAGCTAAAATTTTGACACGTTTTTCAATAAAGCTTTTATTTTTTTAACCAAGTCTCTTTTTCACTTCTCATTTCAAAATATCTAGTTGGCAATTCGAATTTTAGATAAACCTTTATTATTATATTATTTTTTTTTCTGGCTTAACTTTCGGAAAACCGTGGTGTTGTCCTTTTTTACTTGATCATGAATTTGATTCGTTTTACGTTTTATTTTTATAGACAAGTATCGAATTCGTATTTATTTTTTGTATTATTGTCTTGCAGGTAATAAAATTTTTATTTATTTATTAATATAGTATATAATTTGTTTTGTTGTACTAGATAAACATTGTGAAATTTCAAAGAAACGAAAGAAATTGGCTAAATAATACACAGGAATTTTGAAAAAGATTTTCATATAATTTTCAAAGTCACATGACACAAGAAACGTGTATTATTGGTTTTAAGGTGTTTGAAATTTATAGTTTACAAAATACAGTAACGCCTTAGAGTAATGTGTGCATTGTTAGCAATAAACTTACAAAAAAATTAATAGTAATGGGTTATTTAGTTGCAGATAGTGAATGAAAAAGTAATTGGTTGCCCACTTGGGATTTAATAAATTTTTCCATTTTAAGAGTCACAAAATTTAAATAAAAAAACGATCGAAGTAATTAATTTTTAAAATAAAACAGTGCGTTTTGTAATATTCGTTACTTTATATTTAATTATAATGCTTTATATAATCAACATTCGGTAATGCATTACTTAATGTTTTAAAATAATGATAAATGTAAGGAGCGTACATTACTAAGTAATGCATTATGTAATCGACCATCCGTTAATCATTATTCTTTGAATAGTTTTGGACCTTAAATTCCTCCAAACGTCAATTCGATTTACGCTACACACAATAAATTATTGGTCTAAATTATCTAATAAAAGATTTGTTTAAAATAAATTTTACTTTTAAACAAATATTTAATTGAATCAATTAAATATTTGAATTGTTTAATTTTTTCAATTAATCGTACAAAATTTGTAGTAATTAATATAATATCATTTGCATGATAGGTTCAAAATCAATTAAAATATAATTGTTATTATCAATTTCGTAACTGAAACTGGTTTTTAATTTTTTGTGTGTAGTACGGGCTAGACCACAATTCGATAACAAAAATCATTATAAATTAGCTCAAGGTCCCCTTTAATAAAATGATAATTAATCGCATATGCTGCTATTAGGGCAAGAAATTCTATTACCTATAAACACTTTTCTCGAGAAATCAAAACTGATTTTTAAGAGAAGCAACACTCAGGAAATTCTTCCTATTAATTAACGTGTTGCTTCATTTGGAAAGGGGATAGAGAATAAGTGAAAGGTGGTGAAAGATGAAGGGCTTCAAATATGGCAACACTGTAATTGCGCGAGATGTTGAATTTTTTAGAACAGTTGTTGCGCGCCATCTGATGGTGAGTTGGCGAACTTTGTTGAAGCTTTTTAGTTCATAGCCCTGTTATATTATTTTACTTCGGTGGGGTTATGGGAACACCGAAAGAGGACGCTGCGATATGTATGAGGCATAGAAAACACTCATACATATTATTATTTTTCATAAATCGATGTTGCCTTGGTTGGGGCTCGAACCCGCAACCTCATATTTGCATTTCAAATGTATACTTCAGAGTTTATAAAGTAAAAATTATTTATTATAATTTTCTCGATTTTAAAGAACTTAATATATAATTAAAGTTGTTTTTTAATTCAAATATTGCACTTTTTACTGCATATTTGCGAATAGTTTTCTTAATTAAGCATTTTTTTTAAATTTGTCTGCAATCACGAGCTAAAAAAAAAAAAATTCGACAAAAAGTAAGCATAGGTTTTAGAGCATCTTATTTCCACTTTCAAATAAAACTATTTAAAAAAAAAATAGTACACGCTAGACAGCCCCTGGTGAGTTGATTATGTTCAACGTAATAACCCTGGATTTTAACTTCTCGAGGGTCCATTTTATGATAATCGTAGTAATGACCTTCCTAATCATAGCTCCCTTAATAGCATCATTCGACGAATTGTCGAAAGCCACATGTATGACAATGAAAGCACAAAGAGCGATTTGCTTCGCTCTGGTGCCTTTTCAATGGATCGCAGTCTCAGTGGAAGTTCCCGATTGGTACGCAAACAAAAAAAAGAACTACGAGAAATATCTGCATGATATTAATGAATTTTTGCATAAATTCAAAGAAAATTAAATAATTGAAAAAGCTTTTCATTGAATTAATGGAATTTTTCATAAAATGTTGTGAAAAAATTCATTTCATTTACTAAAAGTTTCATACACTCAATGAAAAAGTTTCATTTATACTAGATTCATAAAATACATGAAGCTTTTTAATAAAATTTAGGAAATTGTTCATTTACTTTACGTAGAAAACTTCATTAGTTTAGTCAAAATTTTCATTAAAACTCGTCCAGCAAAATTCTCTCTGTGTAGGTCTGTGCCTAGGAACATTTTCTGTTCGAAAGAATCGCTTGTAAAACAGCTACTTTTCATTTACAACTCCTTCTATTGTCCATTCTAACACCGATTATTTTTGTTTGAAATTGTCCCAAAAGCAACCACTTCTACATCTCCAAAGTGGAATCAGTTCTGGAACTAGTCCTAGAATCAGTTGCCCTAGAATCAGTTCTGGAACTAGTTCTAGAACTCATTATACGTCCGCCATACCTTCCATATTAGATCCCTTGAACTGGTTCCGAAACCAGTTCCATGGAATCGGTTGCAGAAATTGCTGTGGATGGCTACCGATTGTAAAAAATTTTCCTGGGTAAGATTTTGTAAACATTCCAGACTTCTTGCCCGCCTTAGGTATGAAAACTAACTTTACTTTTCTTCAGGTCGTCGCAACAAACAACTGAAAAATATTAATCGAAATTTTTTCAGTTTTTAATATTTTTCAGTTTTTAAGAACACGAAATTCCTTGCCCTATTTAATATAAAGTGTTAACACGTTCTAATTATATTAATAAAACCAAAAAACTGTTACAATTTTTGATACAAATTTGTTAATTATAAATACATTTGCAAAAGAAGTTGAATGGAAAATATTTTTCTTAATAAAAACATAAAAAAATGCGTAAATATAGATTTGTTAATTATGAATAAATTACCCAGTGTAGAAACGGTAATGACATATCACTATTTTCCGGACTGACACCGACTTACTTTGTGCATTATTTTAAAACATGTAATAATGAGTTACTAATAATTACTAATTACTTGTTTCATTATTTCAAAATAAAAAAATTACCAATAACGACTTATTTTTATCATTATTTTAAACATAAAGTATTGTTGTAGATTTTTTTTTTAAATTTTTTTTGAAATCTATTTTTAGACTCAATATTTTTTTAACACTGGTAAGGTTACCCAATTAGAGAAATACAAACGGGAAAGCGATGGCAAAGCACTTTAACTGGTGGTACAAGTACTGGAAAAAAGTGCTTTCCCATTCCCAAAATGATAACATCACTAGACAAAAAGACCGGCTGTTCAAAAAGCGCCGGAAAAGCACTGGAGGTATAAAAATTTTGAACGTCGACAAAACTCTGGAAAAACCAATAAATAGGTGGTCTGGAAATATATTTTCAAAAATAAAATTTAAAAAATATGACTTTTTTTGGTCCTTACGTGATTTGAACCCAGGCCGTCAGATTGGCAGACGATTGCTCTACCCACTGAGCTAACGACACATATAATACTTGGTGGCTAAACACATAAATGAGTGATAACAGCTGGACAATTACTGGCTGTGCTAAAATGCTAGTACTGGCAAACAGTTTTTTGGAACTAAGATGCCAGCGTTGGGAGAGCAAAAAAAAAAGTTGGTCTTAAAGGAGATTTCCCACAAACAAAAAAATTGATTTTATAAAACAAAAAAAATTTTAAATTGAAAAAATCCAAAAAAAATTTTTTTGCTTGCAACCGGATTTGAACTCGGAACCTTCTGACTACAAAGCTTTTTTAACGAAGCGTCAGCATTTTTTTGTACCGCTGGCAATTTCGAACTATGTAGCACTGGATAACCACTGGTTGCAAAACTTGGCATATCACCATCACTTGGCATATAAGCCCATTCTTTGCCAGTGGTTTTTTTTATAAACCACCGAAATTTTTGTAAAACAAATTTTGGCAAACCGCTTTTTGCAAACGCTGGCAAAGCGTCCCAAATTAGTGTTCTCCCAGTCATATATTTTTAACACCGTGGTTACCCAGTGGTATGCCAGTGCTTGATTTTTTGCAGCACTGGCGATTTCTCACTGGGTATATGTAACCACATATTTGTTGATTTTTTGTATGTATGAGTAAGAGGACTCGTGCGCAGCAGATCATTTATGTTTTTATCTATCAAATATTACGTGTCGAGATAGTCAAGGTTCGTTGGAGTCCCAGGTTCGATTCCCACACGGGCAAATTTTGTTAAAAATAATTTTACAATAAACATTTTTTTTAAACAACTTTTTTTTAAATCTATTTTTAGACTCATTATTTTTGTCAACACTGGTAAGCACATAGGTAACGATAAATTTTTTGATTTTTCGTATGCTTGGAGTGTAACCATAACTCATTATTTTGCGCGACATTCCCATATAAATGTAATAAGAAATGTAATAAAAAAAGTAACTAGTTGCCTTTACCAGGTATGTGGTTAAGTAAACACTGGCGAAATAACCGCTAACGAAATACTGTGGAAATAACATTATCCCTTATCACTAACCTTATTAATCGGTTTTCAATGCTATATAATAATGCTTAATGCTTAATGGATAAGCAGATATTGCTCATTCCAGGCAAAAAATGTAGGTCCAACTTTGTCGCAGTTCCTTCTGGTTCTTTTTTCAAGGCCCAAAAGTTCGAAAAATTGCGAAAATGTTATTGCTCTTTCCTGTTTTTTTTTGTTCGTTGGTATAAAATTGTTGATTGTTTCCAATCTGCGTCTAGACATTCTAAGATTACATGAATTTCTTTTGTAGAAGTTGTTCTGGTTTATATTCTATTTAATCGTTCTAAGTCCAATGTTGTTAACTGATTTATATACATAAAAGATCAGTTGTTTTCGATATAACCCACCCGTCAATTGGTAGAATTGTTTTACAAAAATTTTTGCAATCGGGTAATGTCTTGCATTTAGATTGAACACACATTTGATTGATTTATTCTGTGCTGCCTGTAGAGATTTCAGATCAATCGTCTTTTTATAGGCGTAAACTATTGCCAGTTTTGATTTTAGGTCAAGTCCTTAATTTAAAAAGAATCCAATCGCCAATGCAATATCGGTTTTCAATGATTTAATGTGGGAATCACACGACAAATTGATTTTCAACTTATACCCAGGAATTTCATCTCATGCTCCTCATAGATACGATTTCCATCCGCAAATATACAAAAATCGTTATTTATAGTCAACGAGTGGGGTCGAGAACGTCATAGTTTTGTTTTATCTACATTCAAAACTATTTAATCTCGCAAATTCAAAAATTAATGCAGAATCTATCTTCATGTTAGTTTTAAGGCTGAAATCGTATTTATAGGGGGAAAATATTGAAATATCGCCAGCGAACATTACTGTTTTACCAAAAAGGACTAAGGCTATTTATGTATATCGTTAAGGTAAATCATGAACAGTTAAATCTTAAAATTGAGGAAATATTTAAGATTTAATACGATTTGATCAAACCTAATCAGATCCGGGACACCATATATAATCAGATCCCATTTGAGCTGGACTCAATATCTTACGACAACACAAAAACTTAATTGAAATTATAATTAGAAAACCATTTTTTTCTTGCAATTACCCCGGAAAATTTTTTACAATCGGTTGCCAACCAGACCAATTCTGCAACTGGTTCCACTGCAACCGATTCCATGGAACTGGTTCCGGAACCAGTTCCAGGGATCTCATATGGAAGGTACGACGATCGTAGAATGAATTCTAGAACTAGTTCCAGAACTGATTCTAGGGCAACCGGTTCCACTTTGGAGCTATATAAGTGGTTGCTTTTTGGACAATTTCAAACAAAAATAATCGCTGTTAGAATTGACAGTAGAAGGGGTTGTAGAGGAAAAGCAGCTATTGTTTGGAACAGAAAATTTTCCTGGGTATATAAACAACCCAGGATATTTTTTTACAATCTGTAGCCAACCACACCCATTCTACAACTGGTTCCACTGCAACCGATTCAATGGAACTGGTTCCGGAACCTATATGGAGGGTGTGGGTGACGTAGAATCAGTTCCAGAAATAGTTCCAGAACTGATTCTAGAGCAACCGGTTCCACTTTGGTGCTATAGAAGGGGTTGCTTTTGGGACAATTTCAAACAAAAAGAATCGGTGTTAGAATCGACAGTAGAAGGGGTTGTGAATGAAAAGTAGCTATTCTACAACCGATTCTTTGGAACAGAATATTTTCCTGGGAACCTTTTTATATACGTTTTTAGTTCCCCATATCGCCTTAGATATGAACAGACTTAACGCTATATCTGATCAGATATGCCGTATCTTATCATCTGAAATTACAATAGATTTAATTATTCTCAATCATATCTAATTAGATCTTATTATCTTTCTTACACCTTTAAAAACAAAATAATAAACATTTATTTAAAAACCCAATTAAATTTATAGATATTAATTTTTGTATTATTACTTTTTTAATAATTATTATTATTTTTTTTTTTTTCAAAAAACTATAAACATTTTTTAACAACATTAAAACCACTAAGGATAACATATGTGTATCACGGTTGTTATAAACGGGTCATATGAAAAGTGCGTTTCTTCATTATTGTAAAGAGTTTTTGTAAATAATTTTCTTTATAATTACATATTGACATATTATGGTACCATTGAGGTCTGCAAGTTAGTTTCATGCCCCAACTCACTTTAGTACGTATTTTTGTCAAATGCTCTTCAGTAAACGGGGGTTATAAATGTATCAAGGCCATGCGCATGAGGGTTAAACCTATTTATTTTTTTATTATAAAATTAAAACCAAATACAAATCTGCAAATATTAATATACTTTATCAATATTGTTGCTTTTTTTATTTTTGCAAATAAAAGATTTATAAGTTTTCTTTGATCATTTTACGATAAACACCACAATAAAACAAAAATCTCATAAAATAATAAAAACGAAATATTGAAAAACAAAATCTTAAGCAAATATTTATTTTGTAAAATCAGAAAGCAAACAGAAAATAAAATTTAAAATCGATAAAAAATTATGTATCATTTCTTTTTTCTCTTTTTATTTCAAATATAAAAAAAGAGGCCAAGATCTTATTTTTATTTGTGTTCTCTCTTACAGCAATTATACAAAATACTGCAATACATATATTTTTAATTAACATATAATATATTTATCTTTAAATACAATACATCACAATACAATTTAAATATCAGCGTTGGTAGAGAATACAGCTAAAATTTCGCTATCGATACAGAACGCTTTGAACTGAGTACCTGCCGTTATCCTTAAAATACCGTTACCGAAATAACTAAACACGTGTGCACTAGACCGTACCTCAAAAAAAGTTCGCCGTACACCGTCCAATCTAAATTATTTTTTTCAAGGAGGTTTCAAAACATATGTTTTTTTTTTGCCGAACGTAGGGGGTCGCCATTTTACATTTTTCGTTATATCTTTGACATTTACAGTCGGATCTTAAAGTATGATACATCGGTGTTTTTCTCTCGAGGGGACCAATGTTTTGCTCAAAGGACAATTGACCTCAAGTATCCCGTTCTAGTATTTACCCACCAGATCTCAGTTGCTACAACCCTAATGTTCCACCCTAATGTGAGAAAATTAAAGCTCGCAAAAAATCATTAATCTTTTGCTAAGGAAGTTTTTCGATAAACCCAGCAGAATGTAGGGGTCGACTTTTTAAATTTTTTTCACAGGATTTTTTCTTTACATCAAAACACTGGTCTTGATGAAAAAAAATTTATTAGAAAAATAGGGTCGTTTTTTTCAAATTGTCGTTGAATCGGTCCAATAAGTTGCCATAATATTCCCCGTTTGTTTTTCCCTTTTGAATGTAATCGATGTGGATTATTCTGCGTGCATCTCAAAAAACTGTCGCCATGACCTTGTTGGCTCACCTTGGTATTTTCGGAGCCTGTTCGCCGGGAGAAACCCATTATTTAGACTGCTGCTTGGACTGCGGTGTGTTTTGATGGATCCAAAGTTCCATCCACAAAAAAAAAAACGCCGCAAAAACTCATTCGAATTGCGGTTAAATAACTCCAAAGAATTCTTTGAAGTTGTCACCCAATAGTGTTGGTAAAAATATGAGTATTGGGTATTGGGTATCGAGTATTTAGCTTTTTTTTGGGTACTCGATACTTAAAACTACTACTCGATATTTTCAGAGTTGCTTTTTTGACGGAAAATATATGTAAAAATGTGAATCCGCTAAAATATTTATCACAAAATTACAACTCTGCTAAAAGAAAATATCAAAGTAAAATATTTAAAAGTATATGTTAAAAAACTATTAAAAACATAATGAATAGCTGCTATAAAAGTTTAAAAATATGTTTATAAATTTAAATATTAAATCAACGTACACATGTCCAAAGAATTTTAATAAAAAACTTCACAAAATTTCAAATTTAAAAACCGTTAGAAGTATCGAGTATCCAAATTAAAAATATAGAGTCGTATCGAGTATTGCAAAGTAATCGAATTTACCAGCACTACACCCAATTGCTTTTATGGTCAGTTGAGAGCAAACCGCGGCACCAATCTTGTGGATAGCTTTCCAAAACCCAACTGATTATTTAAAATCGAAACCACAGTGCAATATGAAGTGCCTATGGCATCAACAATCTCACGCACTTTTACTCTCTGATCGGCCAACATTATATCTGAATTTTATCGACATTTTTGGGTGTATTGACCTCAATTCGCCGTCCAGAATATTCAGCGTCACTAGTGCTTGAGCAACCACAACGAAACTCATTAAACCACTTTTTTACCATTGAAGTTGAAGGTGCAGAACCCCCATAGTACTTATCAAGCTTTTCCTTGGTTTGAGTGACGATTTTTTTCGCAAAAAAAAAAAAATAATTGATGAGCACTCGAAATTCACTTTTTTCCATTTTTACAAAAATCAACGAGGTTGTATGCTTTGAACACCTGTTCAACGCAAAGTTAATGACGGAACTTGTTCAAAATTTGACAGTAGTCTATTAAGCGGGGTTTACATTATACCATAAGTCATAGGATCTGTCAAAAAAATCAGCCAGATAGCCAAAATCCTATAGTGTAAACATATTTTGTCTTATACTTACAGAAAATTTGATTGAAGTTTTGACAGTCAGATTGATTTAGAAATATTTCATAAAATTATGAGAATATACAAGATTTTTTTGACAATCGTGTCGTTTCGTAGGATTTTTTATTTGATTTGTCAGACGTTAAATCAGATACAAAATCAGATAATGTAAACCCCGCTTTAATGGTACTTGACCGGAGCAGTGTTGCATTTCAAGTAACTACGAGGGAAGTTTGAAAAGTCACGGCCTTATTGAGCCACCCTCGTATAATTTGCAATTATTTGTTAATAAGTAATAAATGAAATTATAAGTTGTATTTATTCCCAGCAAAATCTTTCATTACCAAATAAGTGGTTATATAATAGAAATTCATAGCTCCGCACAACTTATTTTTTGGCGTCTAAACTCATTATTGTTGTTTGGCGTGGTCGTTTTTATAAGTAGTTACGCTTACCTGCTCGCTGTCGAAAAAATGAGAAATAAGTAGTTATGAGATTTTGAATAATAAGTGGTTACACACATGCTTACAAAAAGTTGAATTATAAGTGGTTATCCGATTGCTTACTTGATTCTTAAAAATAAGGAGTTACACAAATACTATTAGCTTCAGGAAATACAATCAGAGAAATTAAAGTTTTTGCTAGTGTGTAATTTTAGGACTCGTCATAAAAATTTAAACATAAAACATATTTACATATAATAAATAAAAATATATAAAATTTAACTGTGTAAAAAGTAAGTCATTATTTTATATTTACAAACAATGAATACAATAGGCCGTTATTAGGAAGTCATTATTTTATATTATAAAATAATGCAAAAGGTAATGATATATCATTTTTGGTAATGCAAATAGTAATGAGGTGTCATTACCAATATTTTGCTGGGTTAACCTCAAAATTTTGCGATTTGATTTCGTCAATTTCCATTATAAACTGCGATAACATCTATTTATAAAAAAATATAATTAAATAAGAAAATAATTGTTTAATAAAATAAAAATACCGGAATTAAAAAAGGTTGCGTGACACACGAGATTTATACATAAAACAACAAAAATGCATAGAAATGCATAGAATTTAAAAGATATACTAAAAATTAAGCTACACTAACATAACTAAACTGGTAAAAGTAGCAGAAAAGCTACTAAAAATTAGTTCAAAATGACCTTGCAAAAAACTGCTGCGATTATGTTAGATTTTTTTTTTTTTTGTTAAATATTAGTAAGATAAGCATAGTTAAATGTAAGTTAATTGAAAATGATAATTTACCCTGCTAAAATCAGCAGAAACATTTTTGCTCAATATTAGTAGAAAGTAAAGACAGCAAAATTACAAAATTTTATTTAACTTAAATTTAGTTGAATGCAAATAACAGTTTGTCCTGCTAAGACCAACAGAAATTGTTTTTAAATAATAGTAAAAATAATTAATTTAATCTAATCCCGTTAATTTTTTGTTGAAATCGTTTAAATCTGCATGGTTTTTTGTTTGTTTTAAATGAAACACAAAATGAAAATATTGAAAAAAAAGGTTTAAATTGTTTTTATTTAAAAAATATAAAAATAATAATAAATACGAATGCAGTAAGTAGATTAATAAAAATTAAATAACAATTAAAAAATATAGAATAGACAGAGAGAAATAAAATGATAAATTTGCACAATATTTGTTTACTTCTCTACATACGATTTGTTGTGCATTGTTGTCCTCTTATCATCATTAAACTTGTAGAGAATGAAATAATGAAAAAATATTGCAAAAAAATGTTAAAACGTATTAAATATGTATAGTACATATCTTTAGTAGACCTACGCAAGATCAATATGGTGGTTTATTTTATGATGTACGCTTCGTTATCAGAATCCTCTGCAATGCTACTAAAGTGGCGCTAGCGGTCAGCACGAACTAATTTCTTTACAGCTTTTGCAGATCTTTACAGAGCAGGTGTCCTAGATTGCGACACCGTTTTTTTCAGTCGTTTCCGATTAGCTATTTCATCCCATGAATAGTTTCTTTGTGACAACTGAATTTTTTTGTCAACCGAATAATTTTTTTTAAATAATTCGGTTGCTGCAACCAAATCAATCGTTTTCTCTGTGCATGAATTTTAAATAAAAAAATAAAATGAGGGTATTCACAGTTCATTCTATTTTAAGTAGTAAATTAGCATTTATCGTAAATTTCACAACCCGTGTAAAAAAGTTTAGATCTGATCAGATCTTTTTGGATCTAAATAGATATGATTGAATCTAATTAGATCCTGTACCAGATCTCATCAAATATGATCAGATATGGCATATGTGATAATACCTTATGGCAAGATCGGATCAGATCTAGTGCCAAATCTGTTCAAATCTAAAGTGCTCTGGACAATTGCGCCAGATATGCCTAGATCTGATCAGATCTAATTAGATCTCAAAATTGGGAACAAATTTGAGATCTAATCAGTTCTGGTAAGATCTACTAAGATCTGACCAGATATGCCTAGATCTGATCAGATCTACTCAGATCTCAAATTTGTCCCCAATTTTGAGATCTAATTAGATCTGATAAGATCTACTGAGATCTGGCCAGATCTGATCTATTTTACACGGGAACTTTCTATGGGTTAAACTTAAAAAATCATGCTATTTTATTATAACGTGCTAACTTTAGCACTTAAACTGTGAATTACCTCAATGTTTAAAAATACAGCAATATTTTTATATAGTATTTATTGTACATAAAATTTTATTCGATTAATCGATTAATTTTAAAATTTTATTCGATTAACCGATTTAGAAAGAAGCGAATAAATATTTGCACAATTAATGGATTAAAACAAAAAGTCGATTAGTTGAATACCTACCTAATCAGACTTGACCGACTATAATTTTGTTGTTTTGAGATAAGTTAGCAGCAAAGGTTTAAAAGGCTTAATTCTTTCATTCACTTTTTAAAAATTAATGAAATTTGGGTTAAGTTTCATTCCCTAATAGCATTCTTATGGAGTTAATTCGATAGCTTAATTCCCTATAGCTTTAAATTATATGAATTCATTCTATTTTGATTGAATTCTAACTGAATGAAACCCAATTTACCTGAATTCATTTAATAAAAAAATAAATGAAAAATGATTTGTTTTCATTCACTTAATCAAATGAAAAATTTAAATTTGTATGTAATTGCTGAAATGAAAAAAGTTTAAAATTTACCTAACAGAAATAAATAGTATCGTATGCTTTGTTACAGCTTGTATGCTTTGGTTTTGATTATATGTTAGTTTCAAACTACACTGCACTAAGTGAATGGTAATAAAATTTCTTCATTCAATTAGTAAAATGGTGAATGAACATGCGATTTGAATGATTCAAGTTAGGAATTCATTCAATTCATATTAAAGCTTTGGGAATGAAGCTTATGAATGAATTCTTTACTAATGGTTTAAGGGAATGGTACATAAATCTTTTTAAAATCTGAATTAAATTTTTAGTGAATTAAGCTTAAATTGAATTAAGTTTTTCGAAGCTCTGGTTAGCAGGCATTAAACTACCATCTGAATTTTCAATAGCGGTATTCAGTGTTTGGTGCGTTTTAGGTTGCAACTGTTTGTTATTGCAATAATTTTGTCATTGACAGTGAGCGGTACTTTAAGCAACTTTGCAATGCTAGATGCAAATTAGGTAACAGCTGATATACAGAATTATTTGTCGTGAAAATTAACAAAAAGGTGTTTGATTATTTTGTGAAATTGTTTTAAAATGCTTATGAAAAAACTTACCTCTATGTTTTCTGCCTCCTCCAAATAATCCAGATGAATTTTTATTTCATCCGCCGTCCACTTTTTTGTTGGGTTTTTCTCTTTTTAATTTTTTATTTAGAGTTGTCGGCTCCATACCTTTAATTTTGTTTGACGATTCTAAGTTATTATTTACAAATGTCACCTGTTCGAGTATCAGTAATGCCAACGCAATGCACGTAGCAAAAAAGCTATACAGTTTTAGTATTGCGCAAAAGCAATGATGTGACAATTGCAATTCTGTGTATTTGTTGTTGGATTGCAAACAAAAGCTACAATATTTTGCATTTGCACTTTTGCAAGACCATATGCATCAAACTGTGAACTCCCTTAGTATCATCAAAATTCTTTCTAAAATTTTCGTTGCAGTGTGAACGTGGTAAAATATGAAAATGTCAACATTTCTACCATCATCACACACACAGTTCTCACACAGCAATTTGTACTTTTGTTCTGTAAATAATAATGTTGTTGATATTTAGAACACTTTTTGAATACATACTTTACATACGCTCGTATGTTTAATGTGACAATCACAGCTTTTTTTTTTTTTTTTTTTGTTTTTTTTATAGAACCGACAGCCTGTTGCTGCTGTAGTTTGTTTGACTGAATAACTAAGAGGTTAGTTGGCAAATTGACAACTGCAAACACTAAACGATATTAACCCCCTAACGTGCTTGTCTGATTTTAGGTTCTGTCAAATTTTTCCGCAGACATTGACATTTTTCAATAAATTAATTAAACATTTTTTAAGGAAAAATTTCTTAATGTTAATATAATTTATAAGCAACTTTTTAATTTTTATGTAACTTTTTTTAAATTAAACTTTTTTATTAGTTTTATAAAACTTTTAGTTAATTAATATGCATTTTTAATAAAAATTCATGAAAAAATGCATTAATTTAATGAGTTATTTCTTTAATTGTGCTTGGAAACTGCTCGAATACATGTTAAACAATACATTGAAAACCAAAATTAAGTCATTGTAGGGTTAATAATAGTTGTGTCTGATTACCAGGTCGGCGACTTTCATGCACATTTATGCCTGTACATAAGTTTCTAATTGCCCAAACACGAAACCTACTAAAAACTGTTAAAATCCATATTTTAACTAGTCCAATTTTTGAACTAGTCGCCATAGAAACCAAAATACAAACGACAAAGTTCTGGCAAGTCACTTTAACAGGTGATACAAGTGCTGGTAAAAGGTGCTTTCCCAATCCCAAAAAAAGCATAATTGTTCAAAAGCACCGGAAAAGCACAGCACAAAAAAAATAAGTGTAAAAAATTGGTCTAAAAAAGCTTTTCCATAAATAAAGCGACCCAGCCAGAAAAATCGGAACGGCAAAGCGTAGGCCCAATACTTTTATAGGTGGTATCACCGTTAGCAGAACGAACGATTTTTAAAGATATAGTGCTTTGCCTATGCCAAAATGACAACAGCGGGAACGGCTTGGCAGTTTTTTTTTTTAATGTTGGAAAAAAAGCACTGGCCGAAAATTCAATAAAGTGCTTTTAAAATAATAAAATGAGTGCTTCGGTTGACCCAAACTTATGATTTTAGACTAAAACAATCAATAAAGTTCTTTTTCAGTGATAAAAAAAAAGCGCTTTGCCAACCCCAAAATGATAACACCGGGTTGGGCTTGGTCGTTTGTTTTTTTAAAACGTTGGCAAAGCATTGGCAAAATAATCATTAGTGTTTTTGGAATAAGTGATTTGCCAGTACCAAAATTATAATTTTAAAACGTTGGCAAAGCACTGGCAAAACAAACAGTAAAGTTCCTTTTCAATCATAAAATAAGTGCTTTGCCAACCACAAAATAATAACACCGGCCTGTATTTTAAAGAATCGGCAAAGCATTGGCAAAACCAAAAATATAGTGCTTGGCTCGTACTTAAATAAAATGTATGGTAGAATTTAAATATATTCTTACTACTATAAATAATGAAGCAATTGCTATAACTCCAACATAATTAATTGCAATAAAATATTTAAATAAAATTTGAAAAAATAATACTTATTTTTATTTTATTAAGACCTGCTAACTTATCTTACACAAAGTGAATGCTTAAAGAATTTTTACAATCAGATCTAAGAGCGAATTTTTTCATAAATTTTACTTACCTGGTGTCTTCAAATGCAATTATATGATATGAAATGTCAAAACCATTGCAGAGAAACGTCAAAATGATATCAATTGCGCAATCAGTGCTTTATTTTTCTTACCATCTGGAATTTCGGGCTGGGTATTTTATAAAAAAAAATGATTTAAAAAATGAAATAAAAAAAAATGTTATGCCGGTTCTGGACTTGAACCCGAAACCTACTGACTACAAAATTTTTTCAACAAACTATCATTTTTATAAAATTGCCAGTTTATTGACTTTTGTACCGTTGGCAATTTCCGACTGGGTAGCACTGGAAAAACACTTTTTGCAAGAGTTGGTACACTCATAGAAATAAACCTGTAAAAATAGCAGAAAAAGCAACTAAAAATTAGTTAAAAATGATTCTGCAGAAAAAACTGTTAAATTAGCAGATCTGTTTTGCTAAATACTAGTAAAATAAGAACTGTTAATATTTCAGAATTTTAGTTATATTTAACTTTTAGTTAATTGAAATTGCACTGTAAAATCTACAGAAAATTTTGCTTAATATTAGTAGACTAAAAATTACAAAAACGAACTGTTATATCTAGAAAATTTTTATTATTTTTAAGCTAAATTTAATTGAATGCAAATAGAAGTCTAAATATTTGTACATATATTTTCACTATATTTATTGCACCGTTAACTGAAATTGCCTTCCCAGAATTTGATTCACTTCCCCTTGAATATGACTTAAAATGGTACTGTGGTGTTGGGTTTCACATATTCGGCATTCTCTAGTTTGTTTTTACTTTAGTGCATAATTGGGGATTTTTAGTACATATTTTTTTGTTCTTAGTACATATTTCCTTTTAAGTGCATATTTGGCGCATATTTTAAATTTTTACCGCATATTTTTTCGAGTATGAAAGACGCTGCCTTGGTGATTAAAGTTTGAGTCAATGAATAACGTATCATCGTAATATACAGATGCGGCCACAATTATAGCTCAACTTGCTTTTGTGATTGTACATTGGTAAACTTTAATGGATGCAGGTTAGGGGATAATTGGTTAATTCCGCTGTAACTCAAGAGGAGCCATTGAACGGTGTGTACCCTATTTGTTGTTAAAGAAACAAATCCATCAGACTCTTATAATTGGCGAAAAATGCAATTAAAGCTCAGCAAAAAATGTATTCATTTTTGTAACAATTCGATAATTTTTTATGTAAATAGCGGTCAAAGTAAATTGAGTCAAATTTGTTTAATTATTATTATGGAATACTGCTTGATTGAATTGTACGATTTTTAAAGGGAATTTAGTTCCACTTTCTCTTTATTCTCTCCCAAATCTGGCGAGCAGCTTTTGTAATAATTACGATACTCTATGGAAAGTCATTTAGTAGTAATGCCGTTCAAGCCAAGGCTTGGCTTGATAAGTGTTATTCGGAATCTGCTCCATCGAGACAAATGATAGAAAAGTGGTTTGCTGACTTAAACGTGGTCGTACTAACACCGATGAAAGCGAATGCTCTGCTCATAAAATCGTTTTTGCAGATCCTAAAGTAAAGTTGCAGGAGATACCTTAAAGATATCGAAGGAAAGTGTCGGCTTTATTTAGAATAAATATTTGTCCATGAGAAAGCTGTTTTCGAAATGGGTGCCGCGTTTGCTCACAGTACACCAAAAACAACAACGTGTCGATGATTCTGAGAGCTGTTGGGAGCTGTTTTGGCGAGATGAAAGGGACTTTTTGCGTCGGTAAGTAACATTGGACGATCTTGGATCTGCCAATTCACTCCGGAGTCGAATCGGCAGTCAGCTGAGTTGACAGCAATTGGCGAACCTCGCCCGAAGAAGTCAAAGACGCAACAGTCAGCTGGTAAAGTTATGGCATCAGTGTTTTGGAATGCGGCTGGAATTTTGTACATACCTTGAAAAAGACCAGACCATCAATAGCGATCACTACATGGCCCAACTGGTGCGATTGAAGAAGGAAATCGCATAAAAACGCCCCCATATGAAGAAGAAAAAAGTGCTCTTTCTCCAAGACAATGCGCTGTGTCACAAATCGTTGGCGACCATTGCCAAATTGCACGAATTACACTTTCAGTAGACTTGTGTCGTTCGTGAACAAACTAGTTCAATTGAACTACACCTTTTGCAATTGTAATTCAGAAAATATCAATTGAAATTCAGAATTTCCATTTGAAATTCAGAAAACATCAATTGAGATTAAGAATTTCCATTTGAAATTCAGAAAACATCAATTGAAATTCAGATTTTCCATTTGAAATTCAGAAAATATCAATTGAAATTCAGAAAATATCATTTGAAATTCGGAAGAAGATTTCATTTGAAATTCAGAAATCGTCATTTGAAATTCAGAAAATATCATTTGAAATTTAGAAAATATCAATTGATATTCAGAAAATATCATTTGAAGTTCAGAAAATATCAATTGAAATTCAGAAAATATCAATTGAAACCTAGAAATCGTCATTTAAAATTCAGAAATAATCAATTGAAATTCAGAAATCGTCATTTGAAATTCAGAAATAATCAATTGAAATTCAGAAATCGTCATTTGAAATTCAGAAAATATCAATTCTAATTCAGAAATCGTCATTTGAAATTCAGAAAATATCAATTGAAATTCAGAAATCGTCATTTGAAATTCAGAAATCATCATTTGAAATTCAGAAAATGTTAATTGAAATTCAGAAATCGTCATTTAAAATTCAGAAAATATAAATTGAAATTCAGAAAATATCATTTGAAATTCAGAAAATATCAATTGAAATTCGGAAAATATCATTTGAAATTCAGAAAATATCATTTGAAATTCAGAAAATATCATTAGAAATTCAGAAAATATCAATTGAAATTCATTATGAATTAGCTACCTATTCGAAATTGCAAAACGAACGATTGGAAAAATTGTTTTGTGAACGATTAAACGAAATTGTTAAGGAGCTATGGAACTAGAAGAGCGAACTAGTTGTTTAGAACAAATTGAACTAGAAAGAGCGGTCACCAAAAAGAAAGAATGCCCAAGTCTTATTTTCAGTTGATTCCGCACTTACCTTTTTTGCCAGATTTGGCTCCTGGTGATTTTTACCTGTTTTGAGACTTAAAAAAGTGGTCGCTGGAAAGAGATTTGGTTCGAATGAAGAGGTGATTGCCGAAACAGAGGCCGATTTAGAGGCCAAAGATAAATCATTCTATAAAAAAGGTATCGAAATGTTAGACAGGTGAAATGATGAATAAAGTCGAATTTAGCCAAAAAAAATTGTTTTTTTATTGGTTATCCTACGGACGTTTCAGCCGATGTATTATAGACAACTAAAAGAAACAAAAATCCATCGAAAAATTTCCCATATTCGGAAATTCAATTGCATTTTCCGACAATTATTCAATTCTAATGGATTTGATTATTTTGCATTAAGTAATATACACATTTTATGGTTTCTGACATACTATAGTTTTAATTTCTAGTAAGTTCAACGGCTTATGAGCTACAGCGTAATTAACCAATTTTTCTAAAACATCCCAGGTAGAAAATTACAAAGGGGCCAGCACTGGCAAAGCACCGAAATGGGTGGTATGAGTGCTTGTAAACAACGCTCTCCCAACGCCCAAATGATAACACCGTTCCAAGGTCGTGCCAATGCTTTACCAAGCCCTGGGAAAGCACCCATAAACATAAAAATCAAATGCATTGCCAACGCTCAAATAAAAAAAATTAAAGTGCTTTCCTAACACCCAAATGATAACTCCGATCTATTTAATGCTTTGCAAAGTATTGAGATAGCACCAAGAAACATAAAAATCAAGTGTTTTCCCTGCCACCAAATTATGAGCCCTCATCACTGAAGAATTTTAAATTACTCTAAAAATAGACGATTCTTGGAGTTATTGTATTGTGGGGTCAAAAATTACACAAAAATTATTCACTCTTTTGGAGTTTCTTTTTCAAAAACAAAATAATGTTATAGGAAAACAAGTGCTGGGAATTCTCCCTTTTAAAGCGTTGGGAAGGCGTCCAAATGTAGTGCTTTGCCAGTACTTCTTTTTGTAAGACCGCGGTCTACTTGCGCTTTGCCAGTGCTTCTTTTTTGTTACCACACATAATTTCCACCTGGGATGTGTATCCTTTAAAGTTTACCACTGTACATGCAAAAAATGTTCACCAAAAAATTAGTAAAATAGGTTGTACCCATATTAATTGTATAAATTATGCGAGGACATAAACAATTCTTAAACATTTCAATTTTCCTTTTAAAACTTGGTAAATGTGCCCAAGTTTTTCCATAATTTTTGAAAACCAAATTGTATAGATTTGACATATATCTTTTAGCATATATCTCAGCTATTTTCTGTGTAAAAATTAGCCTACTGATTGTGTTGTTTATACTAAAACCCAGAAATTATTTGGGCAAAAAATTTCTTTATGCCTCAGTCAAGGTTCAGATCAAGGTTTCAATATAGTAAGTTTTCAAAGCCAAGGCAAAAAGTTATTTCTTTTGAAACCGTTACTCACTTGTTTGGCACCTGTATACAATTGTACTATTACCCAGGGGTCTCCCATGGTCCTGATGAATGGCAACACCGGTTTTTAATGCAACAGATGGCGCTGACTGCTGTTTTGTTTTTCTGGCAATACTTTTTTCATTTTATTGGGGAGCTGTGTTGCCCAAACTGTTTTAGCTTATTCCCATTTTAAATGTTTAAATCCCCAATGTTATACCCAATTCATTTTAATTTAAAGAAAAACTCAAAAAAGGAGCTAAGTTAGCATCGCTCTTAAGTTCAGAAAATTATTAGGAAATTAGTGAACAAATTAAATAAAATTGAATAATTTACGAAGAAATATTTACGTTTTCACTCGAACCTAAAAGGCTTCAAATCTTTGTTAAAATTGTGAAATTAAAAAAATTTTATTATACGAAAGACAAATCACAATTAAGCTGAAATGTCACCGTTTCAAAACAAAAGTCGTATATTAAATTTTCGATAGAAAAACTTCTACACAATTTGCATACAATGGTGAAAAGTCACATTATGGTGAAGTCTTTTTTTTTTTATAAAATTTTTAAATCTAGTAAAGTGTATTTTGTAAATTCTTTTGAACATTAAGTTTGCATAAGTCGAGTTTACACGATTCAGAATGTACATAGGAGGTTATATGAAAACCCCTGGTACTTTTTGAGCCTACACAAAATTTATTTTTTCTAAATCCTTTGCATGTAACAATTTCAGTATTTGGAAAATAGAATTTTTTTTGATTAATTATTGAGCTTGGTTGCTTTTTGTTATTTCAAGATTTATAAATATTTGGAGAATATTTCCTCCATAATTCAAATATTTTGTATAAATTTTTAAATTCTTCAACAGACCTAATTTCATCGACTTTAATTTGAAATAATATGCATATAATTTACACCAAAATTCTTCTTATTTTGGGCCTAAAACTAAATCTTTTAAAATTTACAAATTTTTTAATCTGTCCCCAAAACAAAGTCGAAATCCCTAACTTGGGCCCAAATCCCCTTACCTAACAACTCTGTAAAACCTCATTTGACATTAAAAAATCCTCCCTTGAGAAAATTTCCCAAAAAAATCATCCTTTGACAAAATTTCCCACATGCTTGCGACATCTACAGTTTGTTTACAAAATTATCGATGTTGCATCTCTATATTATAAGTCTCTGCTATTACCGATAATTCAAGTATTGCTATTATTTCGAACAACACTGTACGTATTATATGTTGGTGTTTTTGTTATTATTGTTATACATATTGTCCATTGTGTCTGATATTTTTGTATTATTGTTGTTGTATTTGTTGTTTTCTGTTCAACTGATTTGTGTTTATGTGGAGAGGGCGTTGTACTTTAGAGCTTTATCAGCTTCAGCTATTGACTACAACAAAAGTTTTTTCCTTGAGGGCAAATTTAAATCATGCATCAAATGCAAAAGACAAGCAAATAAAATAAAAATCATATAAATAAATTACAATTTAAAATGATATTTTGCAGCTAACAAATTAACAATTTTTTATTCGTATTTTGTTTCATTTTAGGTATGCGTACCACTATGTCTACCATGTCCACCATGAGCCCGCGTATACAGCGTAAAGGTTTTCGAACACCATCAAAAAGACATCCAGGTAAAGCATTTCCTGGCAAATTACATTCAGTTTCAAGGGTAAGTTATGGCAAATCTTAATTAATTGTTAAAAGGAATTTTATAAAATATTTCGACCAGATTTTTCACAATAGTCGGATTTGGAATTTTGAATAAAAACCTATTGATACCTAATAAAATCATAATGCTCTACACCACTACCACTCTGTAGAACAGGGTATATTTTGACTTTGAGCTGCTGATGTTTGTAATGACGCAGAAACAGTTTTACAATCGATTCCCAACCACACCTATTCAATAACTGATTCCACTATGGAATCAGTTTCAGAATCGGTCTACAGAAGCAGTTGCTTTTGGAGCAATTTCAAATAGAAAATATCGGTTTAGAACTGATAGTAGAATGGCTTACAAAACAAGAAAGGTTGTTCCGATTCTTTGGAACAGGAACTGATTCTTTGGAATAGAAACCGATTCTTTGGAGCAGAAAGTTTTCCTGGTCACCAAAAATAATGTCCGAAATTATAATATCTGAACCCGATCCGTTCTGATGTCGGAGAAATTACATATTACTCTACACTACTCTAGGGGACCAGGGTATATTGAGTTAGGGCTGATGTTTGCAAATACCAAAAATAATTGGCGTATACCCAATTTTTTGGTATCACGAGCGACTCAGAACACCTTGCTGAATTGATTTAGCGATGTCCGTCCGTCTGCCCATGTAAAATGAACGACCCTTGTAATGGAACTACTGGTCGCAATACTGAAGATAAGTGAACGAAGTATAATTTTGTAAAATCCCAAGGACGACGTCTGTTCGGTCTATGTCTACAGAAAAAGACCTAGTCGCCATAGAAAATTCCTCTCTGAGCTGTAATGAGAATGGTATTATCAAACCGTAATGATTTCTTTCACGGGACCTATGGAATTTTATTTATGAATCATTTGTGCTCATTCCGGGTAAGAAATCCTGGTTCCAACTTTGGCTCACAAGGAAGGTATCTACATGGGTTCCCTCCGATTTTAATGAAATGTGGAAATGTGAAAAAAGGGGGGAAAATAAGAGACAACTATTTTTTTAGCAGCCCAATCTCACGTTTGAGGGTTAAAAAGTAAGCTAAAAACAAACCTATATTTTCTGTGAAAACATGTCTGAAATTTACGAAATTTAGATTTATTTGTACACATCGTTAAAGTACTTGAGAAAATAAAAATATTGATACTCACATTGCCGAGGTAGTCAGGTCATCCCATATATACACTCATAAAAAAAAGTCCGTAGAAGTAGGTCAAAATTGTGCTGGCGCAAATACATGTACTATTTCTTGTTATTTTAGCAGAATTTGTACATATTTGTACGGACTTTTTTAGAGAAAATAACAGAAAAATTAGTTCAATTTCATCAGAACGCGTTTAACAGACTTTTGTACTAACTTTTTTTTATTAGTGCATACATATACATAGGAATTTTATTTAAGGCGGGGGGGGGGGTTAAAGTTTCTCCCCTTTGGCCTGTTCGTTAACCCTTAATGGGCAATCTTAAATTTTACTGTTTTTTTTGTTAAGTTCTGGGTTTTGGTGTGTTCTGAATTATGTAGTAAAATTTTATGGCCAAAATTTTTGTAGAACATTTCATCCCCGCCCTCCCCCTTATTAGGGGTGTTTTTTACGATAGGTTAAAATAGAGCCAAAAATTACCATTATGTGGTGGAGTTAGAGAGTTAATATGTTCCACAAAAATATTTGCCTTAATATTTTCTACAAAGTTGCTGAACATACCCTATACCTCAGATCTAAAGAACACATACTTTCATATACCGATATGCTGCACGAACAGGCCAATGGGGGGAAACTTAAATCCCGCTAAAATAAAATTCCGATGTTATCTTTCAAAACGCCGACACACGTATATCTTTTTTTTGGTCTCCTCTACCAGAATCCATTGTCAGAACACCGTAATTTTGTTCCTGTTGTACTGTGTACTTTGCAAAAATACAATACATGCTTTTTATAACAACCAAGAAAAACAATTCTGGTGTTCGCACTTCTTCTAGATTAAAATTCGTTCCAACGAGGTGTATGAAGATATAAAATTATATATTTCATTTTAAATATATTTTGTTTGTTGTTGTTATTATTAAAAGTTATTTTTAACTCAAACAATTAACCTTATGAAATCAACCCAATTTATAGACAATAATTGCAAAGAAAATTTCCCCTCATAATAATTAAAATAAACTCAATATAAAATTTAAAAATTACATAAATATAATATTTAAAATTTTACGTTTAAAACTAGTCATAGGTCAACTAGTTATTTTTTTTCAAAATTCATTTACAAATAATAATGCAGTGTAGTAAGTTACAATAAAAAGGTAATCAAAATCAAAATACTTTATAAAAGATTAGCAATATTAAACAACATTTTATATTATTAACCCTCTCAGCAAAATCTCATTAATGGGTGCACATTACTAATATCCAAATAATAAGCAGTAGAATTAGGGTCTACTGCATATAATTCGATGTCAAAACTCATTATTTTTGTTCGACAAGGCCGTTTTTGTAAGTAGTTGTCCATATTCGCTGCATGAAAAAACGCACAAAATTTGTGCAATTTGAAGTCTGAAAACAGGAAAAAATCGCTGTGAGCCAAATCTGTCGAATACGGTGGGTGCGAAAGCAATTGAAAGTGTAATTTGTGCAATTTGGCCATGGTAGCCCATGACTTCTGACACGGCGCATTGTCTTGGTGAAAGAGCACGTTTTTATTCTTCATATGGGGCCGTTTTTTTTTTTGCGATTTCCTTCTTGAAACGCATTAGCGATGGTCTGGCCTTTTTCAAGGTAATCAATGTACAAATTCTAGCCGAATCCCAAAATACTGATGCCATAACTTTACCAGCTGGCTGTTGCGTCTTTGGTATGCCTCTCACCACTACTCGGGATACCGTCGATGCGCAGAGCGCGGATACAATCACCCTGTGCCCCAGCAAGCTCATGATGAACTCGGTGATGGTATTATCCACTCCGTTTGGCACGCCTGACCACATCGGGTCTGACGTTATTAAAGTCGCCCTGTATAAGGTGTACTCCTTATACTCGAGAGATCTCTCAATACATCCCAAGAGTGAGTGAAGTGCTGTCTCCACCAACCTGCCGATAGCCATGTCGGGAGGCAGATAGCAGACCTGGTTCAATGGACATCCTAAGGTGTACATCGATAATTCTCTTTAAGGTCTTCAATGGAAAGGCAGATAGGCTTATTGGTCTGTAATCCTTCGGCTTCGTATGGGATGTCGTTCCTCTGAATGAAGTTCCTCGCATTGGAGGTTCTCTTTTCTCTTTGATTTTTTCTCTTTTTAACGAAGGTGGCTGGTTTTAGAAGAGCTCTCCACGCCGCAATAGAAATCTCTGCAAGACTTTCGCTTTGCTTTCCTAATCAGGTTCTTGAATTTGTTCACTGTTGCCTTGTAGGCAGGTCAGTTACCCGATCCTTTAGCCCCATTGAACTGATGATCCGAAAAGGAACAATCCCTCGAAACATTCCAATCTCTAATCATCTGAAACCTGCTCTCACTAATGAGCGTAATGTCAAGAACTTCTCTCATATTCGCAACAATAAAGGTCGGTTCACTACCTGCATCTAATATCGATAAATTACTTCTGAGAACAACATCAAAAACTGACTCATCTCTAGCATTGATGTCTGAGCTTCCCCAAACCGTGTGGTGAAAGGGTTTTGAATCTATATTGATATATTTTATTAAGTGATTTTTTGGGTTTTGTTCAGAATTACTTCCGAAAAGGCTGGAATCGATGATAGCAGTGAATTTTTTGAAGTTGTTCAGAATTAATTTACTTTGGTAGGAATAAAGAAATGGTTTGTAAGTATACTAATCGACTCATAATCATTTCTGTATACTCAGAATAATTTTCTGAGTCGATTTGTTTTCTGTGACCTTCTTTGGAAGTCAAATACATTCTTAGGGGTGGTGGTCTCGCATACACCGAGAGAATTATATGAAAATTTTCATTAAATAAATGCTATTTTTATAAAATTTTACGAAAATGTTAATATTATTTAGTAAAAATTGCATACAACCGATAAAAAAAGTTGCATTAAAACTAGTTTCATAAAAACAATGAAGCTATTTTCATTAAATTGAAGAAAAATTTTCACTCACTTTGTGAAGAAAACTTTATTGGTTTAATGAAAATTTCATTAAAACTCGTCCGTGAAATTTTCTCTGTGTTACCATGAAATGTCCATTATATTTATTTCTGTTAACAATTTTTCATAGTTTGATTAAGCAAAAATGTTACAACTCTAAAATCTGTGCATTTTCTTTTAAATAGATCAGTTTTTTTAAATATCCCTTTTTAGATCGGTCCTGGTAAAATGGTACCCGGTAAAATGGTGCCTGGTAAACGTTTCCCTCCCAGACCACATCCACCACCCTGTGATAATTCAAATGATAGTGGTTTTGGCTTTGATCAACATGTTGAAATTCAACAACAACAGCATCACCAGCAGCAACAAAACAACAGCCTTAATTCAAGTACAAATTCAAGCAGTAATATTAATGCTCCCTCGTCGTCAATTCATCAACAACACCAGCAGCAGCAGCATCATCCACAGCAGCAAAATCCATCAACAAATATTCACAGTAATAACCATATTTCTACATCAACAGCAACAACATCCAATCTACAACATACACCCCAACAACATTTAATTAGAGCTATACCTGCCTCAAGGTGAGTTACTACAACATTTTCTTTATATACATATATTTTCGTTTCTTAAGTTTAATTCAAATATCAGTTTTCAATTAACAAATTCTATTTTTGATTTTGGATCTAATAATATAAAATAACTCTTCATTAGATTGTTTATTTTGGTAAACAACATAGTAAATAAATTTTCTCTCATGTTCATTATAATTTAATTTTTCCGCGAAATTTATTTTTATTTTCTTTTATGTGCCTTTTTTTGTGTCAAATTAATGTATATATTTTATTTATTTAACAAATTTTATATAATTTATAAGTGAAATAAATTTTGGTAAAATAAAAACACGTTCTGTGTATTACTAATCCCAGCAAAAGTTTCTATTACAAAGATGCGGTTATGCCGTTACACATTTTGCTCTATTTCTGTCCTATTGAACCTTTAATGCATAAATTACTCTGGCAACCTCTGTAGAGGGTTGTTAGTTCGATTTCCGGTCACGGCACACACTTTATAGAAAACAGTTTTTCATTACAGAGACAATTTAAAATAATTTGATCAAATGACATGTCAACTAACCACTGACGCCATGCGCTAATGGGTTGACTTTGATTTTTTTTCTTCAAATTATCTTTAATCGCTCCAGTTTGGAAACTGGCTGGATTAGTTCATTTTGACTTTAATTTTTAGTTTCGACGTATATTTTCGGAAACCTGTTTTAGAATAGATTAGGTAGAAAAACTTGCTGGGATATAGATTATCGAATTAATAATTTTCACACTTTTTTATTCTTTTATTTTTTTGTAAATAATTTACAAATTAGTTTCTTTATCTGTATTTGCATTAATTTTATGAAGTTTAAGAAAACCAGATACGAGTATACTAAAAGTGTGTTTATACCCTACACCACTATGTGGTCAGGGTATTATAAGTTTGTGCTGATGTTTGTAACACCAAAAAATATTGGTCGTAGACCCACCTTATAGTATACCGATCGGTTCAGAATTTTTTTTTTATTTCGATTTAACGATGTCCGTCTGTCCGTCCGTCCCTCCGTCCGTCCGTCCGTCCGTCTGTCTGTCTGTCCATGCAATCTTGTACGCACTCTACAGGTCGCACCTATTAAGATATTTTGATGAAATTTGGTACGCAGACCTATGTTGGCCCAAGGACGAACAAGTTTGATTTTTTTGAACATCGGTCCATGTTTAGACCTAGTGCCCATATAAGGGTCCTACCAAAATTATATTGTTTATACGCTGCAGGTCGTAAATATTAAGATATTTGGACGAAATTTGGTACACAGACCTATGTTAGCCCAATAACGCAGCCCATTGATTTTGGTGAACATCGGTCCATGTTTAGACCTAGTGCCCATATAAGGGTCCTACCAAAATTATACTGTTTATACGCTGCAGGTCGTAAATATTAAGATATTTTGATGAAATTTGGTACACAGACCTATATTGGCCCAATAACGCAGCCTATTGATTTTGGTGAACATCGGTCCATGTTTAGACCTAGTGCCCATATCAGGGTCCTACCAAAATTATACTGTTTATACGCTGCAGGTCGTAAATATTAAGATATTTTGATGAAATTTGCTACACAGATCTACATTGGCCCAATAACGCAGCCTATTGATTTTGGTGAACATCGGTCCATGTTTAGACCTAGTGCCCATATAAGGGTCCTACCAAAATTATATTGTTTATACGCTGCAGGTCGTAAATATTAAGATATTTTAACGAAATTTGGTACACAGACCTATGTTAGCCCAATACCGCAGCCTATTGATTTTGGTGAATATCGGTCCATGTTTAGACCTAGTGCCCATATAAGGGTCCTACCAAAATTATACTGTTTATACGCTGCAGGTCGTAAATATTAAGATATTTTGATGAAATTTGGTACACAGACCTATTTTGGCCCAATAACGCAGCCTATTGATTTTGGTGAACATCGGTCCATGTTTATACCTAGTGCCCATATAAGGGTCCTACCAAAATTATACTGTTTATACGCTGCAGGTCGTAAATATTAAGATATTTTGATGAAATTTGGTACACAGACCTATTTTGGCCCAATAACGCAGCCTATTGATTTTGGTGAACATCGGTCCATGTTTAGAACTAGTGCCCATATAAGGGTCCCCCCAAAATTGGCTTGGTTACAAACTGCAGGTCGCAAATATTAAGATATTTTAATGAAATTTGGTGCGCTGACTCACATTATAAAAAATTTTGACACAAGCCCCATTTTAACCTATTCGAATTTCGGATCCAAACAATACACCAGAGTGGTGTAGGGTATTGTATAGTCGGCATGCCCGACTTTAACCTTTTTCCTCGTTTAAATTTTATATTATACATATTCATATGTGTGTGTATTGAGTTTTAGTTCTCGGGTAGTGCTGGTAAAAATATGAGTAGTGGGTATCGAGTATTTGTCTTTTTTTGGGTACTAGATACTTAAAATCACTACTCGATATTTTCAGAGTTGAATTTTGGACGTAAAAAATATATAAAAATGTGACGTCGCGAAAATATTTATCACAAAAACTCAACTCTGCTAAAAGAAAAAAAAAATCAAAAGTCAAATATTTAAAAATATATGTTAAAAATCTGTGAAAAGCATATTGCATATTTGGTAAACGAGTTTAAAAATATGTTTATAAATGTTTAAATGTTTATAAATTTCAATAAATATTTTTAAAAAATTTCAAATATAAAAACCCTTAAAAGTATCGAGTAGTATCGAGTATCCAAATTAAAAATATCGAGTAGTATCGAGTATTCAAAAGTAACCGAATTTACCAGCACTATTCTCGGGTATAACACAAATTGCGTTCTAATACAATACTTATTTTAAATTCATAATGAACACAAATCTGGAAAATAATTTAACTTCTCAAAGGGTGAATTTTTTTTTGTTTCTGTGTTAAAATCTGCAAAACGATTCAAAAAGATATGCTGGACAGCGAATGCATAATTTATACGAAACAATTTATAATTTCTGTGAATTTTGCCACTTGTTCAGTCTGAAATCCTGACAATTTTCATTGGATATTTCAATCTCTTTCATCTGTCAAAAAGATGTTTGTGAATATCTTTCTGAAATAAAAATACTCTACAATCTAATTTTTATTCCTTCTTAATTTGCTTTGGAAACAATTTTCTAAAATCTGAGATAGTTTTTATTCAGTAGAATCTTGGATAAAAACAACTTCAAAAGATATTTGCTTAAGAAAAATATCCAAAAAGAAAAAAGTTTAAATTATGCCGTCGAACTCAGAGACTATTAATTATAGAGATAGGAAATCAAAACTTACACTACTCACCGGTAGAGGGCGCTGAAATTTAGCATTACCTGAACAACTATTTAGTATCAGCTGAGCCTATATTTTAAACACACAAACACTGCTGAAAACTGCTGAAAATAAAGAAAAAAACAAGCGTGGAATATGTTCAAATAATAAAATTTGAGATATCCGTTTGTAATACTAAATTTATGCCCCCTCTACCGGTGAGTAGTGTAAGTTTTGGCTTATATGTAAAGCTTTCAGTTTTGGATAAATGCAAAAATTTTAATTTAATTTTTAATACAATTGATTAATATTATTAAAAAAAAAAACAAAAAATAAGCTGAAATTACAAAAAATCCGTTAAAAGAAATCTGCAAAAATTACAATTTGTGCTAAAAATTAGTAAAAATTTTGTTAAAAGAAATATAAATGAATTTTTTTTACTACAATCTTTTCTGAGTGTACTAAAGAAAATTCTCGATTAATAGCTTAAGCAAGTGAATTTTCACTCACGCAAAAGTATTGGGACTCGCATTTACCCTGCAAAAAAGAGATGCCTAAGCAGTAGAAAAAGCACTACAATTGATGATCTAGATATACTTTTTTTTAACATAAACACTAATGATTTTAACATTGAGTTGTCATAGGAGAGGAGTACGCCCACTTTCACATTTTTCAGTAATTTTTGAAAAAGTGCAAAGGAAACTTTTTCACCAATTAAAATTAAAAAAAAAAAATTCTTCGCAAAAAAATATATTTTTCTTATTTTACAAAAGTTTGTTATTGCCGCCACCGACCTCATAAGTGCTAGTCTAGTCCTCTACCGCTGAGCTATTCTTTGATATAAAAGTTGCTTTATTCTCTTCAATAAAATTACTTTTTAAGCAAGTGCAAAAGGTGCCGTAAAAGTGGGCTTAAACAAGCACTAAACGAGTCGATTAAAACCTATTTTAATCTTTTTGATTAACAGATAATCCCACTTTTCTTATCCTAAACGACTCTGTAGTCATACTACTAATTGTATGCAACGCTGTTTTTTGTTAAGGTTGGCAGCACTATAAAACACACACACACTAAAGTCAGATAAAACTTAACGTTAAGACGATGCCGCAAAAATATTTTGGCGCTGTCGAAAAATAGGTTGCTAACGCCGACATTTTCCTTGGTCATCATTGGCATTTTAAACTGACAGAGTTAAACTTTTAACTGTCAAGTTAATTAAAAAATGCATATGTAAACGATGAAGATTAAAAAGTTTCTCTGATATAGAGATTGCCAGATCCACCCATAGTTAGTGTATCCATACGGGAAAAAATATAGCGAAAGAGTAAATGTTGTTTTATAAATATTTTCAATATTCATTCATTGCAATAAAATGTAATGAAAATTTGCCTTAGGAGTTTGTTTAACGTGATGTAACTTTTTTTAACGAATTTTTGATCAAGTAAAAATGTAGTAAAAATTTCTAACTATTTAAATATGAAAGAGTGCCTTAGGAGTTTGTTTAACGTGATGTAACTTTTTTTAACGAATTTTTGATCAAGTAAAAATGTAGTAAAAATTTCTAACTATTTAAATATGAAAGATAAAAAAAAAAATGCAATAGAATATAAAATCCTAAGAAAGGAAACGTCTTAATTCTGTGCATATTTCTAGTTTCGTAAATGTTGTTTAATTTAATTTCTACTTAAAAAAATTTTCAATATCTGCATTTTCAACTTTTTGTCTTATTTATTTATTTTGTCTTATTAAATTTAACGATTTTTGTTGTTGTTTTGCATGTAATTTTGTTTTATTAAACTGTAATAAAATTCAAAACATTTTTTTTGAATACAAGCCCTAGTTTTTATGATTCCAAGGAAAATTTGTTATAGTTTTGAAGTAAAATCCAATTTCAAAGAGACGTTTTAACATTTTTGTATTATGTATGGTCAAGAATTTGTGTGTGCGTTTTTTTTTCTTTTTTGTTCATAAAACACTTAAAGCAGACATGCATATATAGGCAGACGATTACCTTTACTGTATATTTTTTAAATTTTTGTATAAATTTTTATATATTTTTAGATTAAATGGCACGCTTTTAGCAAATGCTTAATTATATTTTTGTTTTGAAGCTATTTTTTTATATTAGTGTATAAAATCCGAACAAAAACATTTACAAAAATGTACAGAAAAATATTATATACTGTTCGATAATGACGTATATTTTGCAGAGTTTCAAACGAATTTAATCAATTTGAGCAAAATTCAGATTTTAAAAATGTTTGTCAACCATTCTGTTAAACCATTTCTCGAGATTTCATTGATTAGTTTCAATTCTAAAGGAAATTTTTAATCATTGAAAACAGAATGCACTCGTGTAATTTGAAGCTTTGCGCTACACGCAGAAAATAAAAACGGGGAACATTAACTAAATGCTATGTAATTATTAGGGCAAGGAATTACATGCAAATGCATGGAATAGTAACGTACTTAGAGTAATAAAATGTACTTAGTAAGAAGTACAAAATTGATTTTTTAGCCTCGAAAAAAGTGAAAACACCGTTTTTTCTATGACAATCTTCAAGAAAGATCAAAATTTGCATGACAACGCCCTCTAGCGTGAGTTTTAATTAAAAATAAATATCAAAAATTGATTCCTCGACCCCAAAAACAGTAAGATACCACAACTCCAGGATAATCAAAATAAATAAGCATTATTCGATAAAACTTTTGATGATTTATTCTTGTTAGACAGCGTTTCAAAATCACCAACTTCAAAAGCGTGTAACAAAAATCTCCCACTAATATAAAAAACCCTTGAGGGTTTTGTTATGGAAAATGTAAACTTTCATTTGCTTTTGGTTTCATCCCATTTCGATTCGGAAAGTTCGGTTTTGTATCACTGTGTTATATAGCACTTAAGTAATATTCCGCCTGTTTTTTCTGTGTCTAATAAAGCTCTTGCATTTATTTCACAGGAATGATTTTAAGGAATGGAATTAGAGTCAAAATTTATTCATATTGAAAAAGTGAATTAAAGAATGAATTCTTTTCAAGCTTTGATATCTTTTTTTTTGTGATAGGCCTATCTGTTTTCTTTTTGTTTGTTATAATATTCTGTAAATAATTGTTTAGTACATGAATTTATAAGATAGAAATAGATACTAGTAGTTACTTGTTGTCATGTCAGAAAAAGAAAGAAAACACCTCCTCGATAAATGTAATATAATCCCACAATAAAATGTTGTGTTCGAAATCATTAAAAAAAAAATAACAAAATCAATTGACTGTAGGTCATGGTTATATTAAAGTAATAAAAAAAAAAAAAATAATATAGATTATAATTTGCAATAATATAGAATGTAATTATTAATTTGAATGCGAATTTTATATAAAAAAATATGTGTATATTTGTATAAAAAAAAAGATTTTTTACGAAAAAATTGATTTTTACAAAAAATATTGAGCATTTGATATCAAAGCTAGACCAAAGTTGATCCTATATGTAGGCGCATGTTGAGATCAGAGCTTAAAAAGATAATTTTTTTTAGAATCAATTTTATTCATTTGACGAAATAGTGAATAATAAATGATTACTTTAAATTAATGATTTGAAATTGAATGACGTCAGATGTTTTTCAAAATATTCTCCTTTATGCCCGGTATTTTGTTCGTACTTTTGCGAAAAAATTGACAGCTTTTCCATATAAAAAAATGATTTTTCACTTGCGTGGAATTGTTGCGAAATTGCGGTGAAGTTTTTTTTCGCATGAATTTAATAACACGACCATTTGCAAATGTAGCGAAAAAGTGACATTTGGGTTAATTATGATTGTAACTTTTTATAGAAAATTTGTGCATTTTAATGTTCTTATTATAGTTTTTGAGCTCCAAACATAGAGCGAAATTTTTTCGCTCTTTTGAACAAAATACTGGGCTTTAGGATCTAATTTATACACTTCGGCATGCATTCGAATCACTTGACATTTCACGTGGGACACCTCTAAAACATGATTTTCGAATGCATGTACGGTTTCTGCTGCTGACGAAAATCCTTGTCCACGTAGTTTTGTCTTTGATGTGCGGGAACAAGAAAAGGTCATTGGGTGCCAAGTCGGGGCTATACGACGAATGATTAATTATTTGCACGATTAATCGATTAAAATTAAAAATTCGATTAATTGAATACCCTAGTATAAATATCAATAGTATTGCTGTGTAGTTTATGTATTAATTAAATTTATTAAGCAGAGAATTGAATCTATATAAGATTTAATTTGATATAATTTCACTCTGTTAAATTAAATAAAATCTTTAAAAAATTTGCGACTAAAAAATTAAATTTAGACCGCTTATTAAAGAAGAAGTAATCCGTGGATTAAAAAGGACGTCTTAATTCACAATTCAATTATTTTCAAATTATTAAACCAGATTTTTATTTTGAAAATTAGAAATAAACACAACCCGGCAAATCTATTACAATTTAGAGGATATATAAGGTGAACTCGCTTGTAAAATTCTGCAAATACTGTTTTTATAACGACTTTTCACTAAAAACGCCTTAGAGATTAATCACAGCTGGGTCGGTAACGAAAACGAGAATTGTTTTTTATATATTTTGTATGCGAAGCAAAATGTCGCCATGTCGTCCGCCGATTTATTTTCATGATGACACTGACATTGTTGCCATATTTTTAACTAATTAAAGGTTGCCATTAGAAGAGAATTGTAGAAATTTGTATTAGAGCCGCAAAAATTCGTACTTTGTTTACAAAAAATTTATTTTTTTTGACAGAAAAAATATAATTGAAAATAAAAATACATAATTTACCGCAAAAAAGCTAAATTAAATACAATAAAATGTAAAATAACAAGAATTAATGCAAAACCAATTGGATTAATGAAGAATTGTGGCGAAACAAATACAACCATATTGTTTTGTTTTCCTTTTTTTCGAAACGTCAACAATTGTCGACGGTCGATCGTCGCTGAATTTAAATTAAACGCGGCGAGTTTTTCTGTCGTCGGTCGACAATCGACCCAGTTGTCTTAGAGATTAATTAGAACTGGGTCAACAACGACATGTGCTTTTTCATATATTTTGTATGGGAAGCAAAATGTCGCCATGTCGTCCGGCGATTTGTCGTCGGAATAGAATCTATTCTATTTTCGTGACGAGACACTAATACACACTTAAAATATTTCTCAAATTGTTGCCATATTTTTAACTAATTAAAGATTGCCATTAGAACAGAGTTGTTAGAAATTCGTATTAGAGCTGCAAAAATTCGTACTTTGTTTACAAAAAATTTATTTTTTTGACAGAAGAAATATAATTGAAATTTAAAATACATAATTAACGCAAAAAAGCAAAATTAAATACAATCTCTATATATAAAAGAATAACGTGACTGACTGACTGACTCAACATCGCCCAGCCCAAACCGCTGAAGCTAGGAAGTTGAAATTTGGTATGTAGGTTCCTCTTTCGGGGTAGACGTCCGCTAAGACGGGATTTTTGTAAATTCCTACCGGAACGGGCAAAAAGGGGAAAAGTCTCCCTCTTGGCGGCCTGGCAAAACCCCTTTGGCTAGAAAGCTGAAATTTAAGATATGTGTTCCTGGGAGTATGGGCTAACTTTTCTGGAAAGTACTTTCTGGAATTTTGGACAGGGACGTTGTAAAAATGGGGGTTAAAAAGGGGAAAAAGGGCCCCCTTGACGGCCTGCCCAAACCGCTGGAGGTAGGAAGTTGAAATTTGGTATAAAGGTTCCTCCACTATCGTAGACATCCACCAAGACGGGAGTTTTGGAAATTTTTACAGGGACGGGCAAAAAGGGGAAAAAGTCTCCCCCTTGACGGCCTGCTCAAACTGCTGGAGCTATGAAGTTGAAATTTGGTATGTAGGTTCCTCGACCGGTGTAGACGTCCGTTGAGACGGCATTTTTGGAAATTCTTATCGGGAGGGGCAAAAAGGGGACAAAAAAAGTACCTCTTTCCAAAAAAGTACCTTTTCCCAAAAAAAGTACCTTTTCCCAAAAAAAGTACTTTTTTCCCAAAAAAGTACCTTTTTCCAAAAAAAGTACCTTTTTCCAAAAAAAAGTACCTTTTTCCAAAAAGTACCTTTTTCCAAAAAACAGTACCTTTTTCCAAAAAAAGTACCTTTTTCCAAAAAAGTACCTTTTTCCAAAAAAAGTACCTTTTTCCAAAAAAAGTACCTTTTTCAAAAAAAAGTACCTTTCTCCAAAAAAAATTCCTTTTTCCAAAATAAGTACCTTTTTCCAAAAAAAGTACCTTTTTCCAAAAAAAAGTACCTTTTTCCAAAAAAAAGTACCTTTTTCCAAAAAAAGTACCTTTTTCCAAAAATAGTACCTTTTTCCAAAAATAGTACCTTTTTCCAAAAAAAGTACCTTTTTCCAAAAAAAGTACCTTTTTCCAAAAAAAGTAACTTTTTCCAAAAAAAGTACCTTTTTCCAAAAAAAATTCCTTTTTCCAAAAAAAGTACCTTTTTCCAAAAAAAAGTACCTTTTTCCAAAAAAAAGTACCTTTTTCCAAAAAAAGTACCTTTTTCCAAAAAAAGTACCTTTTTCCAAAAAAAGTACCTTTTTCCAAAAAAGTACCTTTTTCCTAAAAAAGTACCTTTTTCCAAAAAAAGTACCTTTTTCCAAAAAAAGTACCTTTTTCCAAAAAAAGTACCTTTTTCCAAAAAAGTACCTTTTTCCAAAAAAAGTACCTTTTTCCAAAAAAAATACCTTTTTCCAAAAAAAGTACCTTTTTTCAAAAAAAGTACCTTTTTCCAAAAAAAGTACCTTTTCCCGAAAAAAGTACCTTTTTCCAAAAAAAGTACCTTTTTCCAAAAAAAGTACTTTTTTCCAAAAAAAGTACCTTTTTCCAAAAAAAGTACCTTTTTTAAAAAAAGTACCTTTTTCCAAAAAAAGTACCTTTTTCCAAAAAAGCACCTTTTTCCAAAAAAAGTACCTTTTTCCAAAAAAAGTATCTTTTTCCAAAAAAAAGTATCTTTTTCAAATTTCATAAATTTTTCAAAAAAATACCTTTTTCAAAAAAAGTACCTTTTCCAAAAAAAAGTACCTTTTCCCAAAAAAAAATACCTTTTTCTAAAAAAATGTTCCTTTTCCAAAAGAAGTACCTTTTCCAAAAAAAGTACCTTTTTCCAAAAAACATACATTTTTCCAAAAAAGTACCTTTTTCCAAAAAAAGTACATTTTTCCAAAAAAAAGTACCTTTTTTAAAAAAAGTACCTTTTTCCAAAAAATGTACCTTTTTCTAAAAAAATTAACCTTTTCCAAAAAAAAGTACCTTTTCCCAAAAAACATACATTTTTCCAAAAAAAATATCTTTTTCAAAAAAAAGTACATTTTCCAAGAAAAAGTACCTTTTCCCAAAAAAACTACCTTTTTCTAAAAAAATTTTCCTTTTCCCAAAAAACATACATTTTTTCAAAAAATACCTTTTTCAAAAAAAGTACCTTTTCCAAAAAAAGTACCTTTTCCCAAAAAAAGTACCTTTTCCCAAAAAAAAGTACCTTTTTCTAAAAAAATGTTCCTTTTCCAAAAGAAGTACCTTTTCCAAAAAAAGTACCTTTTTCCAAAAAAACACCTTATTAAAAAAAAATACCTTTTCCAAAAAAAGTACAAATAAAGTATTTTGTAAAAACAAAGTATCTTTTCCAAAAAATTTCGTTTTTCCAAAAAGTACCATTTAAAATAATATATAATTTCAAAAAAACTACTTTTTTCCCTCCCCCACGGATATCTCCACTAAAACAAAGTTTCTTGATATTCGGCATAGACGTGCGCTAAGACGGGATTTTTGGAAATTCCTACCGGAACGGGCAAAAAGGTGAAAAGTCTCCATATAAACAGTCTCACAAATTGGAAAAGTGCCTGCCCAAACCACTGGAGGTAAGAAGTTGAAATTTGGTATAAAAATTCCTCCACTGTAGTAGACATCGACTAAGTTTGTATTTTTGGAATTCCCTACAGGATATCCCAAAAGGAAACTCGGTATGTGAGTTCCTCCTTCTGTGTAGGCGTCCGCTTAGACGGAATTTTTGAAATTCCTATCGGGAGGGGAAATAAGGTAAAAGTCTCCTCCTGACGGCTTGCCCAATCCCTTTTGGCCAACCTAAAATTTTAAATATATATTCCTTGGAGTAGGACTAACTCACCGGCAACGTAATTTTTCTATTTTGGAACAGGAACATAGTAAAAATGGTGGTTGAAAGGGAAAAATGTCCCCACTAACGGCCTGCCCAAACCGCTTAGGCAATGCAGTTGAAATTTGGTATGAATGTTCCTCATCCATCGCAGATAGCCGCGAAGATGGAATTTTTGTAAATTCCTAAAGGGAGGGGCAAAAAGAAGAAAAGCCTCACCTTGGGGGCCGGTAAAAACCCCTTCGGCTAGAAACCTGAAGATTAAAATGTGGGTCTCTGGAGTAAGGGCTAACTTATTAAAAAGATACTTTTTTGAATTTTGGACAGGGTCGTTATAAAATGGGGGCTCAAAATGGGAAGGTTGTCCCTTAACGACCCGTCCAAACTGCTGCAACTAGGAAGCTGAAATTCGGTACTTAGGTTCCTCTTCCAGCCTAATTCCAACCGGGAGGGACAAAAAAAGAAAAAGTGTCCCCCTTGACAGCCTGCTCAAACTGCTGGAACTAGGAAGCTGAAATTCCCTGTCGATGGAGTTTCGGAAATTCCTACCGAGAGGGGCACAAATAGTAAAAGTTGGCTAGAAACCTGAAATGTAAAACATATGTTACTTGGAGTATGGGCTTTTTGGACCGGGAAGGTGCTTTTTGGACAGGGACATTGCAAAAATGGGGATTAATGAAGCGAAAAGTGCCGCTTAAAGGCCTGCCCAAACCGCTGGAGGTAGGAAGTTGAAATTTGGTATTAAAGTTCCTCCTCTATTGTAGACATCCGCTAAGATGAGATTTTTGGAAATTTCCACAGGTAGGGTCAAAAACAGGAAAAGTCTCCCCCTTAACGGCCTGGCCAAACTGCTGGAACAAGGGAGCTTAAATTCGATATTTGGGTTCCTTCTCCAACGTTGACGTCCCCTAAGATGGTATTTTTGGAAATTCATACCGGGAGGAGTAAAAAGGGAAAAAACTTCCCCCTTGACGGCCTGGCCAAACTGCTGGATATAGAGACCTAAAATTATGTATGTAGTAGGTTTCTCCTCCAACGCAGACGTCCTCTAAGACGGAATTTTTGGAAATTCCTACCGGGAGGGGTAAAAACGGAATAATTCTCCCCCTTGATGGCCTAACCGAACCCTTCGGCTAGAAACCTGTAATATATAATATGTTTTCCTTGGAGTATGGGCTAACTTATCGACAAGGCATTTCTAGGACTTTGGACAGGAACGTGGTAAAAATGGTGGTTCAAAAGGGGAAAATTGCCCCCCCCCCTTAATGTCTGCGTCTTTAGCTAGAAACCTAAAACTTAAAGAACAAGAATTTTCACTAAAATTAAGAAACTAAATAGGAAACAAGTGGAATGAAACACTACACAAGTGGAATGAAATGGATATAAACGTTGAACGAGTAGAATTGAAATTATAGAGAATGCAAATGGATTGGAAGAGGGAATTACCTGTTCAAACACTATCCACGGAATATGAAACTTATGTAGCATTGAAACTTACTCTCCAAAAGTTAAACAAATTTTCTAAAAGAGAAAAAACCTTAGAAAAGGAATGGAACTTATATATTCCGATATTTAAACTTCATGTAACGAAGCACCGGTGGAAGAAACCGACGCAGTAAATTTTCCAACTGAATTTGTGAATTTACTTGAATTGCCAGGTCTACCTTTACATAAACTGGAATTAAAAAAAAAACTTTAAGACACGCTAACAACGTAGCGGGCTTTGCCCGCTATTTTTAATATTATAAAATGCTTTCCAACCCTGCTTTACGTTATTTATTTTCATTCAAAACACAAATGAACAAAACTACTTACGGGTCTATCTACCTAAGTTCACACTTTACCAAATTATCTTAACATACACACGTATATTGCAATTTATTATGGATTCATTACTAACAATCCACTTTCATGAGAAAAAGTGATCAAATATTTATTTATTTTAAACCCATTGTTGTGCAGAATTATTTATTTGTGGTGGCTGGGTGAAGGCTTTAAATAAAAAAACAAATTTAGTAAAAATTGTGGGGGGCGCAGCCCCCCCCCCTTAACCTTTAAGGCACGCTAACAACGTAGCGGGCTGCGCCCGCTAGTAAAATATAAAACAACAAGAATTAGTGAAAGACCAATTGAATTGGTGAAGAATTGTGGTGAAACAAATACAACCATATTCTTGTTTTGCTTTCCTTTTTTTCTAAACGTCAACAATTGTCGACGGTCGATTGTCGCTGAATTTAAATTAATCGTGACGACTTTTGCTGTTGTCGGTCGACAATCGACCCAGTTGTGATTAACCTCTTACTGACGATATCGACAACGCCAACCGCAGTAAGAGATTAATCAGAACTGGGTCGACAACGACAACAACATGTGCTTTTTCATATATTTTGTATGGGAAGCAAAATGTCGCCATGTCGTCCGCCGATTTGTCGTCGTAATAGAATCTATTCTATTTTCGTGACGACACACTAATACACACTCGAAATATTTATCAAATAGTTGCCATATTTTTAACTAATTAAGGGAACAGAGTTGCAGAAATTCGTATTAGAGTTGCAAAAATTCGTACCTTGTTTACAAAAAAAATATTTTTTTGACAGAAGAAATATAATTGAAAATAAAAATGCATAATTTACCACAAAAAAACAAAATTAAATACAAAAAAATGTAAAACAACAGGAATTAATGCAAAACTAATTGAATTGGTGAAGAATTGTGGCGAAAAAAATACAAACATATTCTTGTTTTGCTTTAATTTTTTTCTAAATGTCAAAAATGTCGACAATCGATTGTCGCTGAATTTAAATTATTCGCGATGACTTTTGCTGTCGTCGGTCGACAATCGACACAGTTGTGATTATCCTCTAAGCCCGAATTTGTTTGTAGATTTAATTCGAAATTTAACTCGTGAATCAAATTCGAGAAACAAAACAAAAATAATTCGCAAATAAAAAACCAGCATATAATAGTTTTTTTGTATTTAAATACACAAGAGAGAATAATTTTTAAAGCAGTTTATTAATTAAAATTAAAAATATGTTATAATTCCCAATTTTTTTTAAATATACTTCAAAAATCAGTGCTCCTTGTAATTTTAGAAACAGCTTGTAAACAAAACTTTACTTGCATAATATAAATGCTCTATAATATTTCTAATTGAATGCTTCTATTTGTAAGTGTTGCTTGCCATTACAAACTAATAAACAAACAAAATTATATATGTATATAAAAAAAAAAAACGGATTAAAAACGTATACAAATTAACTTAATACCAAGTTGTTTTAACTGAAATCAAACGAACTGACAATTAAATGCAAACAGTGTATTTAAATGCCTCATTTTTTTAACATGGATGGTAACCGAAACGATGCGGTTCTCGGTAAGGGTAACGCTATTTGAGATTATTTCGGTAACAGTATTTTAAGGGTAACGCTATTTCGGTATCGGTATTTTAAGGATAATGGTTTTTTAGTTATTTCGGTAACGGTATTTTAAGGTTAACGGTTTTTTGATTATTTCAGTAATGGTATTTTAAGGTTAGCGATATTTCAGTTATTTCGGTAACGGTATTTTAAGGATAACGACAGTCACTTATTTCGATGGATCACGCAATTTTTTTTTTCAAAAAACAAACAAGATTAAAAACAGAACCAATTTACCAATTTAAAGTACGAAAAATACTCAATAACCACGTGCAATTACCAAAAGCAGAAAATTAAAAATAACGGTAACGGTATTTTAGGGGTAACGGTATTTCATTTATTTCGGTAACGGTATTTTAAGGGTATCGATATTTCATTTGTTTCGGTATCGGTATTTTAAGGATAACGGTATTTCAGTTATTTCGGTAACGGTATTTTAATGATATCGGTATTTTGGTTATTTCGGTTATTTCGGTAACGGTATTTTAGGGGTAACGGTATTCAGTTGAAAGGGTTTTGAATCGATAACGGTATTTTAGCGGTATTATTATTAATAAAAATTTTGTATATAAATGAAATTGTATAATATTATTTTGAAATATATAAGGAGTGAGATCATAAAAATGTTAACACACATTTTTGCCTATAACTTTGGTTTCAAGCTTCTCATATATTTTTTTCGGCAGTTTACATTTTAAAAATATGTCAGTTAATAAATTAATTTACATCAAAATTGCTAAAGAAACTAATGTATACCGCCAAACAGTTTCAAAAGTGGTAAAAAGGTATCTGGAACACCTAACAGTTGAAAGGAAGCCGGGAACAGGAACAACGACTGGTTATCGTAACATTGGTAAGGCATATAAAGTTAAAAGCATCCTTAAGAGAGCTCCTAACACATCTGGCAGAAAAACAGCTCGGTTAGCCCAATGCTCGGACTTTTTTGTACGTAAAGTGAAACATAAGGCAGGACTAAAGTCCTACAAAGTTCATAAAGATCCAGATAGAAACACTTTTAAAAATTTGGAGGCCAAAACCAGAGCTTGAAAATTGAAATCAAATTTTATACAAAAATACAACTGTTGTGTAATGGACAACGAAACTTATGCCTTGGCTGATTTTTCGCAGCTCCCTGGTCAAGAATTTTATGTTTCCGATGTTCGAGGAAATGTTGCGGAAATATTTAGGTCGAAAAAGCAAACGAAATTCCCTAAAAAATTCCTAGTATGGCAAGCCATATGTAGCTGCGGCCAAAGAAGCCAGTCATTTGTGACATCTGGCTCTATAAACAGAGAAATTTATATCAAGGAGTGTTTGCAGAAGAGACTTCTTCCATTTTTGAGTCAGCACAATGTATCCACTTACTTTTGGCCCGATTTAGCATCTTGTCACTACAGCAAGAAAGCGCTGGAGTGGTATAATGATAATAATGTGGTTCTCGTACCGAGAGAGGCAAATCCACCAAACTGCCCACAGCTCAGAGGCCAGTGGAGAGATATTGGGCTCTTGTTAAAAGAGAATTAAAGGGCACAAAAAAGGTCTCCCAGGACATGCAATATTTCAAACGTAGATGGACCACCTGCTCTAAAAAGGTGACAGAAACTACCATAAAATCTTTAATGGGAGGGTTTCCGGAAAAAGTGGATAACTTTGTTCGTAGTGGTTAGAATTCCATGCGGTTTTTTTTTTTTTTTTGTTAGATTTTGTATTAAATTTCATTTAATAAAAATTTAGTTTGAAGTCTTAAAATTCAGTGGTTTGTCTTTTATATAACTTTATGTGTGTTAACATTTTTATGATCTCACTCCTTATTTCTAGATAATTCTTGCAATGTCTGCCTGCGAAGGATGTAACATTTTTAGTTTTGTTTCTTCAAAATAAACTTTGAAGCTGTAGCCCCATATACATATATTTGTATATTTGTATAGGTGGTACGAGGGGTACCACCTATATTTTCAAAGAAAAATGTCTTTATTGTTTTTCAAAATATTCCCCTTGATGATCAATATACTTTTGCATTCGTTCAAACCATTTGTCTTAGCAGTTTTCCATTCCTCTTGAGACACCTCCAAAACATGGTTTTTGTACGCTTCAATTGCTTCTTCGGCGCTCGTAAATCGTTGAACACGCAGTTTACCTTTGATATTCGGGAACAAGAAGTCATTGGGTGCCAAGTCAGGACTGTACGGAGGATGAGTCATCAATTCGATGTTTTGACTGCTGAGAAATTAACCTGTTTGACGAGATGTGTGAAAGCACGCATTGTCATGATGGAGAATGATTCGTCTTTGACGGCTAGTTTTACTATATTCTTTGAGTTAAAATTTCCAACATTTAAAAAACAAAGCTTTTTTTTATGCAAATGTTTCTATTGTCTCATTTAAAGTAATTATTAATTCTACTCCAAATAATACAATCGATTTTATTATGAGGGATTATATATTTTAACGAAATAAGCTTGTTTTTTTATGAGAAAAATTTTCTATTAGGTCATTTTTATGAAAAAAATCACATTTTCTTAAAATGCATAACAGTTATTACAGTTTCTAATATGTCCAACCTATAACAATACAAAACCTTACTTTCTGCAATGACACCAATTTTTCGAAAGTACCAAAGTACAACACATTCCCCTACACGTACTTCCATTTTCAATTGTAAGTTCTGTACCCCGTTTCTGTATCTAATGCGAGAAGTTTTCGCATCGAGAAATGCATAGTCACCCTGCATTATACAGGCTGATTAAAGACGTGACTGCAGTTTTTGTTGTAATTCGTTCAGATAATGTAACTTTAAGAACTGTTGACACATGTTGTTTTGTAAAATTCCTAATTTAATTAGAAATAACTTACTGTGCAACGTATTACTAGCTGATTTGGTTTCATATATATTTAATTGTCTGCGACTCACCCTCTATAAAGCAGAGCAGGGTTGCATTTCACATGTTTTTTCCGCAAACTTTTTCGATGCGAGAAATACAGAAACGGGGTGCTGTTTATAATTTTAAAATGTTTAAGCATTTTTTAAATTGCATATTTGGACGATTTTGTTTTTTTTTTTTTAGATTTTGTACCTAAATATTATTTTCCAAAATTCTCATATATGTATACATTTTTGTTTTATTTCAATTTAGTCTAGCGCCACGTGCTTAATATTTCAACTATTATTTATTGAGATTAGATATTGTTTATTTTGGTTGCATATTCGATTCAACATATTAGGTCCATTCGTTTACTTTTCTCAGTCAAGTCCAGTAAGAATTACTCAGTCCAAATTTACGTAAGACCAGATTTACTCTCAAAATAAAATTTTCCCAAACATGTACGCGAACAGAAAATTTGCAACAACTTTCAAGTTCAGCTGATTACAACACCAAATATACACAAATAAATTTTAACTGGTCGCTATGGAAGAAGAGAATTTTTGATGTTAAATCTTAAGCAGACAATTTTTAGAAGGTCTTCTTATTTTTTCCATAATTTATTTTGAAATTTTTACTGTTTTGCATTTCCATAAAATAACATAATTGGAAAATATTTTTTTTATTTACAATATTTTTTTTTTCTGCTTGCAAAAATTTGTCCAGTAAAAATTTGCCAGAAAAAAAAGAATACTTGGAAACACTCAATATAGAACTGTAACTTTATTCTCTCTTTTTTCTTTCTGTTTACTGAGTATTTGTGTTAACGAACACCATCCAGTAAAAATTTGTACAAATTATCCAGTAATCGAATGGACCTATTATTTTACTTTACCGGTTTCTTTTTATTATTATTTGTAGTATAATTAGTACGATTTTTTTTTTGTTTTTTTTAATGACCTTGGCGCAAATGTTTTGCAGTTGAAAACTGCTTGTTGTTGAATAGAAAATGCTAAAATCTTCGAAATATACACTCGAAATAATTGGAATAACTAAAAGATCTATCAATTTAACAAAAAGGGTTATGGTTTAAATCGAATATCAGTTAAAATAAACAAAAACGTCTGTATCAAAGATACAAGCCGACCCAAAATAGCGGCGACGGCTGAAGCCAAGAACTTACGGCGATAGTGGCTTAATCGGCTTGAGCAGATTCGGGCAGTTTGACGAAATAGAAAACATAAATGTCTAATGTGTACAGTAGGGTTCTTTCAAATCGTATGGGGAAAAGGACGTAGTCCGATTTTTAATCCTCAAGGACGGATCGTGGTGAATAGTATATGGCAATATCTGTACAACAATTTAGATAAATTTTATGACGTTTAGAGGTTCCTAAAAATTGCAGATTTTTATAAACTTTTGTAACGAAATTTACATATAAACTAAAAAAAAAAAGTTTAAATCAATTTTGTTATCATTTAAGATTATGTTCTTCAAGATTTCTCCATAAATTTTGAATCACAATTTTATATATTTTAGGAATATGTAATAAAATATATCAAACTTTTAACTGTTTTCGAGATATTCGCATTTTTATGATTTCGAGAAAAAAGAAAAATTATTATAATTTTTAATTTTTTTTGAGTCTAAATATCTTTCGTTTTACTTCAAACAAATTTCGTCGTTAAAATAAATCGATATTCATGTTTTATTCAAATTAAAAAGTAAAGTAAAAGTTTTGGTCTCTATTTCGGCCGAGCATTTGTATATTTCGCCAAAGTTCGGCTAAGGCTTCGATTAAAACTTTCCATTGCTGGTTATTTTAAAGATAAAACATACATTTGACGCATTTTTAACTGAATTTACCTTTGTTTTGACTGTAATATTCAGTAGAATCTACCAACAAACACGTTTTTAAGTGTAATATTGATACATATTCCTTGAATCAATTAGAAAAGTAATTAAATGATTTTACAAAAATTGTAGCTTCATTTAAACTTTTCTTATTTTATATATAAAGAGTTTTATACATTTTATGAAATAATTTATTGAGGAACCAACTTTATAAAATTTATAAAGCTTTACATTTTGTGAAGGAAATGTTCGTTAATTTAATGAGTTCTTTTATATAAATCCTCTAGTAACTTCTTAATTTCATCTTTTAGAAAACTAAAATTCTATCTTTCTTAAATATTTTAAAATAAACTTCTATTTCCTAAACATAGTTTTTAAATTCTCTCTTCAAAATTATGCAAATATAAAAATTGCTATCATATTTAAATTACAAAACTATATGCCCAAATAACAAAATGAACGAATTAACTAAAACCAAACCTTATCATAGATCCAGACCAGCTAAAAAATTGCCCTACTTAAATGATGATGCTGAAAATACCGATTCAGAAGATGACGATTTTTGTACCGATGATTCAGATGATTATTATGGTGGAAGACATCGCAAGAATCTTACGATAGCAAGTCAACAATTACTATCATCGTCGTCCTCATCGTCGTCATCATCATCATCATCGACATCCCCACAATCGGGTTCTTATCACCACAATGACAGCGGTAAGGGTTACGGTATAAAGCGTAAAAGAATTGAAACCGTACCGGTAGATTTAGATAATGATGATGCTTGCAGTGAAGATGCTTTTATTCGTAAGATTGCTAGTGCTGCCAGCACAAATACGAGAGTTGAAAATGATACGACGGTGTCTATAATTCCCAGACCGTTACAAATACCTGCACCAACTCCATCAAAGTAAGATTTTTTTTAAAACTAAATGTAGTAAATGAAAAAAAAGACTCTTTGTGAATGCAATTTTTTATCGAAAAGAAAAACAAATTTTCACTTCCTTTTTAACCCCTACTGTATTTTGGCTGCTTTTTTACTAACGCTAAGACTTTTTTTTTTGTTTTATGTAATTAGATTGTAATTTTGTTTATTATTATTTTATCTTAAATTCATCACCATTTTTACATAATCATTATTGTTTGTAGTTTTGGAGTGTTTTTTATAAAGAAAATAAAAAAACACATTTTTCTTTTCTATTTCTTAGATTTATTGCCGCTAGTCCGAGGGGTGTGAGCAGAGTGGCTCATAAACGTCAACCTGTTACTCCACCAAATAGCGTGGCCACTTCATCAAATGGTCGCATACAATTAGAAATTGTTTCTCAACCCGAACAGCAACACAGAGCCAGGTAATTTTGAAAATTATATTTTAAAAATTCAAAATTTTAAATAATTTTATTGTTTTTTATACAGATATCAAACTGAGGGCAGTCGTGGTGCTGTTAAAGATCGTAGCGGAAATGGTTTTCCCATAGTACGATTAGTGGGCTATAATAAGTGTACCACTTTGCAAGTATTTATTGGAACCGATATTGGTCGTGTTGCTCCTCATATGTTTTATCAAGCCTGCAAAGTTGCAGGCAAAAATTCCACACAGTGTAATGAAAAGAAAGTTGATGGTACTGTTGTTATTGAAATTGATTTTAAGCCAGAACAAGAAATGACCATAACATGTGATTGCGTTGGAATACTTAAGGTAAGTGAGATTTTAATTTAAAGGGATAACTTTCTGCTATCAGTAATGGTTAATTAATAGTAAAAAAAAAACAAATCTAAGGGCCAGGTTTATAAGAAAATATTAACTATGCTGCAAAAAATTTGCTCCATGGACAACGTTCCTTTCCACTCATTTCACTTGTTAAAATTTGTTCCTTTTGTCCGTTAAATAAATAATTTTCTTTTACCAACTCTTATGACTCTAAAGGGTAAAGAAGGCCCAGTTGGAGATTTACCGCCAGTATATTTTTGCTCTCATCCAAAAGAAAGCTTTGGGCATATCGTCTGCTTATACTTGATTTGACCTACTCACCATATTTGAAAAAAAAAAAAAAAAATTACAAATGGATTACATATAATGCAATATTAGGGTGACCAATCGAGTGACAATCGAATAAGCCATTTAACTTTGGACGAAAGCTGCGTTTACATCTAAACCGAAATCCCGAGATTTCGATATTCACCACTCTGAAAAAACAGTGAAGATATGCGTATAAACTTTAATTTTTTGGAAAATGTATTTATTAGAACTAAATATGTGTACTTTACTCAAAATTTACCATCTATAAGCTTTCCTTCATTGTTTTTTCAGAGTGGTGAATATCGAAATCTCGAGATTTCGGTGCAGATGTAAACGCAGCTTAAGACAAATTTTAAACTTTTGGCACAATGGAAAAACGCACTTGAAATAATTAAAACTATTAACCATTAATAATTTTGTTGAGTAGTTTTGGTCAAGTGACATTTTTTCTTAATTAAGTGATTCTTACTCGAACAATTTTTCGGGTAACGGTGAAAATCAGAGTTCGTATTTGCACACCACGAAGTATTCATTTTTATTCTTTCTTGTATCAACGTACACGAAAGAAAAACTACGAATATGTTTCTTTCTTATTTATGTTCATTTCTTTTACATTACACATCTCATTTTCATGATGGAGTTAGTGAGTGTGTGGTGGCTTTGTTTATTTTCATGATTTGAAAAACGAAATGTAAACTATTTGCTCTCGTTTTGAATATGAAGCGAAGAAGTTTTTTTCTTTTCGTGAAAAGAAAGAAATAAGAATTAAAAATGATAATGAAGGTTCAAACGATACTCTTCTTTAATAGTCTCATGAAAGAAATGTGAATGAGAAAAAAATTAAACATTCAAAAGATACTTCTCATGAGACTTATGGTGATACTTTTATTATATTTTTTATTTTCACAATTCTTTGAAGAAACCTTCGCGAAGAAAATATTTGATATTTTTATAACACTAGGTTAGTGTGTAAAAATGAAATTTTAAAATAATGATTTTATTGCTGCTTTGTGTATAATTTGCAAAATTTTATAGCATTTGAAGATACTACACTTAATAAAAACGTCAGTAATGGGTACTGAAAACGTTGCTGTTATTATGGCAACTTTAATTACTTTGAGCCTTGCGGTATTTTTTTGCTAATTTTACCAACGCATATGTATGTACTGTTTTGTAATACAATGAAATTATTACAAAAATTTTGCTACAATTGATGTAAAGTCTAATGTAAAATTTATTTGCTAAAACTAGCAACAAATTTTATTAATGTTAGTATCACTCAAGGTTGCCAACTAGGGTTGCCACATCGCAAAAGTCTAATAACTTGACACTTCGCAAAAAATAACTTGATTAAAAAAAAAAACTTGACAATAAAAAAAATTAATGTGCATATGTGTACAGTAGGGTGATTCTTAATACAAAAATTTATAATTTTTGAATACACTCGCCATTTTATTGAGATTCATAAAAAATTTTCGGTTTTTTTTTAATTTTTGGGGACAAACTCGATAGTGCTACCAGCCATTGAAGTTTGGACATATGGGTTAAATGGACCAAATAAAAATAAAACACGTAAAATTACAAAACTGACGAAATTGATTAGTGTTTTATTTTCTTTTTTGTAGCATTTATTCCTGTATAATAAGAAGAAAAAGATGAAGTCTGCAAGAAGTCGTTGAAATTTTCAAAATTTAGGCCAAAAAAATATATAAACTTTCCATAGTTTTCGAATCGTAAATTTGAAATTTTAAAATATTTTTTTCTGAAAAATAAAAAACAAAAACTTTTTTTCATAAATTTATTAAATGGATGATATATAATCAAAATAAAATAGCACTTAAGGTTTTTCTTGTCCCAGTGAAATTATTGTTTACTGATTTTTAAGGAAAACCGTCTTTCGTAAATCTCTACTCACGCTCTCACAATCAAAGATATACCTTAAGCGGCATTTTATTTAGATAATATATCATCAATAGGGCAAGGAATTCCATGCAAATGCATGTTTTTTGTCGATAGTCCAAAACTAATATGGACTAAATATTTATCCGAATCATCAAATTTAGAACAAAATGGCATCGATTTGTAGTTGCATATTTTTGCATATTTACTTAGTGTTGGTCAAAAACATACAAATCTGTGTTGTGGTTCAGAGGTAAAAACATACGATGGTACTTTTGCGAAGAAAATTTTTGCATATTATAAATACAGGGTCCGCCATCTAATGTTTTTTTTTCAACTAGTGCTTATTTTGTGAATGGTAACACTTAGCTCATGTCTGATTTTACAGATAATTAGTTTTATCCTTCCGCTGAACGAATATGGTTGTGTGTGGTTGGTCCAGAGGCATAATTGGGCCATTTTTCTTCGAAAATGAGCAAGGAGTGGGCGGTACAGTCAATGGCGATCGTTATCGGGCCATGTTGAACGAATTTTTTTTCACAAAAATTTAAGAGGAGGATATTGGCAACATTTGGTTTCAACAGGACGGCGCTACGTTCCACACAGCCGAAGCTACACTCGATGTTTTGCGCCCTGTTTTTGAAGATCGCATTATCAGCCGCAGAGCTGATGTCGTTTGGCCACCTCGGAGCTGCGATTTGACACCGTTGGACTATTATTTGTGGGGTGCCGTCAAAGATAAGTGTTACGCCGACAAGCCAGAGACAATTGACGCTTTAAAGGACAATATTCGTGAAGCCATTGGTGAAATACAGCTGCACACAATCGATAATGTGCTTAAAAATTGGGCCGATCGTGTAGGCTACTGCATGGCCAGCCGAGGCAGCCATATGAATGAAATTATTTTCCATTATTAACCGGAAGGATTGTACTTTCAAATAAAAAAAGAAATTTGAGAAAATATTCAGTAGTTTTTTTTTATAGCATTTTCAAAAAAAAAAGTTATTTGGCGGACCCTGTACAATTTTTTTTTTCACAAAATTAAATAATTTTAATCAAGTTAAATTTCTTTTTTTTAAATGCTTAAAAAAATGACAAAAATTTAATTTAACTTGACTAAATAAATTTGACCTTGGCACTTGACAAGACCTAAATTAACTTGACAATCAAGGCCATTCAAGGCCATGTGGCAACCCTATTGCCAACGCTTGAACTGAAGAAGTGGCTAGATTACGGAGAAAAAATGGATAGAAATGGCTAAAATTGGAAAATAATGCTAAAACCTAATAATTTTAAAATAAATCAGTGATAATAAAGAGTTTTAACACGACTTTCATAAAAGTGGCCTTTAAATTTTAATGTTTTCCGAATTTCTAAAATATGTTCATTAAAATTTTACAAAAAATATGATTTTAAATTGAATGTAAAAATTACATGTGTCTGTAAACCCAAATAAATGTTTCAAAAATTGAAAATTTTGCACTAAAATTTTTAAAATCATAAAAATTCAAGCATTTTTGTTATCTTCATTTAAGTATTCCAAGAAAAAATTCTTCACATATTTGTTTTTTTGCACACATTCCGTTACTCTACTTGTTTACGTTTAGAAGACGCAAACAGTTTTCAAATAGATACACACATTACAACAATAGCAATAAATGCATAATGATTGGAAAAACCAAAAAATGCAATTATTTTCCGCGAATTTTGCTGCATTTGGGTTTTTTATGAAAGTTTTGGAATGTGAAAGGGTTAAGAAAGCCTTTAGTTCTAAAGCGATTGTTTGTAACGCAACAAATGACCGCATATTTGCATATCGTCACCTTAAATGCAAACGGACGTAACTACACAAAAATTCGAAATCGAGTTTTTTATTGATTATTCGTTTTATCAAACTACATGTTTACACAAAATTTTAGGCTTCTACGATCAAAAATGGCGACTTTATTAAAGAAATTTAAACGGACGTAACTACAAGTGCATGTATTTCTTAATGCAAAAAGACGTAACTACACTCTTGAATGAAAAACATACAAACACATGTAGTGTGTAAGCTTGTGTCAGCGTTGCCACAATGGGAATTCAAAATCTACAAAATTTTGGTTATATTTTAGTACAATACAAATGACAATTTACCCTGCTTAATTCAGAAAAACCTTCTGTGAATATTAGTAGACAAAAAACAGCAACAAAATGCTGTTATATCTCTAAATTTTAGTTATATTTAAGTTAAATTTAGTTGAATGAAAGTAACAATTTTCCAGTTAAAATAACAAAAAAAAATAAAAATAATTGCTTAACAATAGTAGAGTCCTAATTTCAGTGAGTTAAATCGTTATTCATATTAAAAAAATTTATGATGTTTTCACTCGACTAAAACTAAGCAAAAGTTGTTGCTGATTTTAGCAGGGTGAATTGTTATTTTCAGTTAACTAAAACATAGCCAGAATTTTGTTCTTGCTGTTTTTATCTTACTAATATTTAGCAAACCAATTCTGCTAGTTTTGGCAGTTTCTTCTGCAGTGCCTCTTTTATAGAGTTTTTCTTATATTTTTTTAAATTTTAACGTTTTCACTACCGACTTTTTGTTTGCGGATATTACCGTTATTTTGACTTCAGATTCTTGTTAAGGTTCCTCAAATTAGAAAAAATATGTAACATGTTTGCCCCCTCCCCCTCCTATCCACCAAAAATGACGTTCGAAAATCGATTTTTTAGAACTTCTCATCCCCGTTTTGCCCCTTAAACATTCGAATAGCCAAAAATCCTTTGGTTGATTTTCTTTTCGTCATAAAACGAAGCAAATTTCAATTGTCTATCTTCATTAGTTTATGAGAAAAACCAAAACCCCCTTTTCAGGGAGATTATGATGTATTAAAAAAATTAGACTTCATTAACAAATACCACGACTATATCGCTATGTTGAACTGCCTATACATATAATGATTTCTCTTTGAAGGCCAAGAGCCACATCATACAAAAACTTATTGAAGAGAACTTTTTTGGTTATTACAACTCTCCCATTTTTAGAGTCGTTACTTTCTGCTAAATTAGAGGCGTTAAAGATATATATTTTGAAAGAGAATAGTCCTTTTGGAACTTAAAAAGTTCTCTAATAAGAATAAATTATGATTTCAAAATATGAAGGATATAAAAATTATAATATCATAATTTATGCGCGCTTAGAAATATTTTACTGATTAAAGCCTATTATCTTGTTCACTATATCCAAAAAATTCCGTTATTTCCCCCGAGTCTGTTAAATTTTTCAATAAAATTCTTTTTATTTCCTACAAAATAGCACATTTGAAAATCTATAATTTTTAATGGAGATTGGTAGACGTTTTCACAAATTTAAGAAAATATTAAAGGACTACACAGAGAAAAGAGATGGATCTACCGACATATTTGTTTGTGGCAACAAAAATTCGGTGAATACAATAGAATTTCGGTTGAAACAATATATTTAAATTATGTCAGGAATACATTTGATTGCAACAGCCAATAATTCGGCTACTGCCACCAAACCATTCAGTTGGCAAGAAATTCGGTTGTCACAATGAATTGGTTTTCTCTGTGTATAATAAATTACAGCAGAACTTCTAATTTTTTTTAATGAATTATCTGAAAAATCAAATTCACTTCATTTGAATTGGAACTGTCGGAGTTAGTTTTACTTTATTCAACTACCTAAAAAATCTGAAAATATCATTTATCCAATTCATGCATTGAATTCTTTTTTAATTGTGTAAGTCTTCTTGTTTCAGAAAAAAGCGAGTCAAAAGCACGTAACTAACTTAAAAACTTAAATATATGAAAATAAAACAAAAGTTGTTGAAAAATAAATAAATCTCTATACCATAAGTAAAATTTGAAAAAACTGCAAAGAATACTTTATTATTATTGATTTTATAACGTTTTTTGCTTCTCCTGTAAAAAAAATAAAAGTGTAGTTACGTCCGTTTGCATTTAAGGTGACGATATGTATGTTTACCCTGTAGTTTTTTTATTATTGCAAAACACTAACGGCGGTCTCATACTGCAGGTTTAACTTTACACTTAACTATAAACAAAATAAAAGGTCAAAAAATGTACACAAAACAACAAAAAAATTTTGGGTTAACTATTAACTAAAGTTTAAACCTGAAGTAGGAGACCCACCGTAAATAAAAGCCTAAAAAATAAATTTAAAAAACCATGGATTGTAATCGAAACGAATGCGGTTATCGTTAGGGTAACGATATTTTAGGTTATTTCGGTAACGGTATTTTAAGGGTAACGCTATTTCGTTTATTTCGGTATCGGTATTTTAAGGATAACGGTATTTGAGTTATTTCGGTAACGGTATTTTAAAGATAACGATATTTGGGTTATTTCGGTCACGGTATTTTAAGGTTAACGGTATTTCAGTTATATCGGTAACGGTTTTTAAGGGTAACGGTAGTCAGTCATTTCGATGCCTCCCGTACTTTTTTTTACAAATAACAAACGAGATTAAAAACAGAACCAATTTATCAACTTAATCTACAAAAAATACTCAATAACCACGTAAAAGTACCAAAAGCAGAAAATTTAAAATAATGGTATTTTAGGGATAACGGTATTTCATTTGTTTCGGTAACGGTATTTTAATGGTATTGATATTTCATTTATTTCGGTATCGGTATTTTAAGGATAACGGTATTGCTGTTATTTCGGTAATGGTATTTGAAGGATAACAGTATTCCGGGTATTTCGGTAACGGTATTGTAGGGTTTAACGGTAGTCACTTGAAAGGGTTTTGAATCGATAACGGTATTTTAGCGGTACTGCCTGCCAGCCCTGAAAAAAACTACTGTCATCCATAAAGGCTTTCTTTAACTTGTATTAATTATTTCTTTACAAAAAATTATAATTCTATACATTTTTGTTATCACTTTACAATTTTTATTAAATTAGAATTCCTATTATAACAAAAATATCAAATATTTCCTTCACGAAGATTTCTTGAAAGAATTGTGAAAAAATATATGTATCATAAACTGTATCATGAAAAGTCTCGTGAGAAAGTCTCATGAGAGTCTCATTTAAACATTCTTTGACTTTTCTTCATTCACAGTTTTTTCTTTTCATAAGTAGTATTATATCAACCTTCATTCATTTTATTTTCATTTTTTTTTCTTTCTTTTCAAGTTGTTTAAGTTTCTTATTTCATATCATGAACGAGAAGGGAAGGCATCAGTTACTCACTAACACTATCATGAAAATGAGATGTGTGTTGTAAAAGAAATGAAATATGAAAATAAAAAGAAACATACCACATTTGTTCTTTCATGAACGTTGATACAAGAAAGCCAAACACAAATAATCTTGTTCATGAAAATGAAAAAACAAAATTCACCAAATACGTACTCTGGTGAAAATCGAGTATAAGGCATATTAATATAAATAAATTTCTCTTAAAAAAATGTTTAAATAAGTTCTACACAGAGGGAGTTTTGTTTAACGAGTTTTAATGAAAATAAACTAATAAAGTTTTCTTCACAAAGGAAATAAAAAATTTCCTTAATTTGATGGAAGAGCTTCATTTTGTGAATCCAGTTTAAATGAAACTTTTTCATTGAGTGCATGGAGCTTTTAATAAATCAAATGAAAATTTTCACAACATTTTATGAAAAATTACATTAATTCAGTGAAACGTTTCATTGAACGAATTCCGGTGAAACTTCACTGGTTTTATGCAAAAATACATTAATATCATGCAGGTAATTCTGTGTACTATATATTTGAGAATTTTACATTTGAAATTGATTGACGAAGTTAAAATCAGTTTACATTTTAGGGCCATTAACAATAAACAAATTAACTTAAAGTTTGAGATAACTTAGAGTTACAGATGTCAAATTCCATACAAATTTTAATTTTTTTTGACTTTCAATTTGTGTTAACTTTAGGTTATTTGTTTATTGTTAATGGTATTTACTCGGTTACTCGATTTGAATACTCTAGTAAATAGTTAGTTTGTAGCTTTATTTAACCATATAAGGCCCAAAGAGCTCGCTTATGTAATTAAAAAACTAGTAAAAAATAAAAAAAAAAAAAAAAATATCCTCTTTTTGATTTCGAACTCCGTTTCCTTCTATCTCGTGTTATATCTGAGATATCCAGCTTAGACTTTGATGTACATTAAAATTTAAATACCAAAATGACAAAATGTAATTATTCTTTTCTCCGTTTTTCTGGATACCGACTTTTTGGCATATGGGTCAAACCATTAAAAGCTGACGATATATCCTCTATTTTTTTTTTTTAAAGAGAACCAACACAGGAAATTCTTCCTAATAATTAACGTGTTGCTTTCTTTGGAAACGGCGTAGAGAAGAAAGGTGGTGAAAGAGAAAGTTGGTGAGTTGGCGAACTTTGTTGAAGCTATTTAGTTCTATCCTTTACCTGATCAATTATCCCAAAAAACCTTGGGCAAGCATACTTGGCTGCGGTCGTGTTAAGCTCAAAATTATTTTTCCACCTCAAAATTGTTTTTCATCTCAAATTAAATTTTTCACCTCTAAATTGTTTTTCACCTCAAGAGTTTTTTTTATCTCAAAATTGTGCTTTTACTTTAAAATAGTTTTTCAGCTCAAAATAGTTTATTCGTCTCCTTATTGCTTTTTAAATCAAAATTTGCCTTTTCATACCGAAATTTCGCCTGAAAATGGTTTTTACCTCAAAACTGTTCATTCACCATAAAATAGTTTTTTCACCATAAAATAGTTTTTTCACCATAAAATAGTTTTTTCACCATAAAATAGTTTTTTCACCATAAAATAGTTTTTTCACCATAAAATAATTTTTTCACCATAAACTAATTTTTTCACCATAAAATAATTTTTTCACCTCAAAATTGGTTTTTCACCTCAAAATTGGTTTTTCACCTCAAAATAAATTTTTCACTTCAAAATAAATTTTTCACCTCTAATTGTTTTTCACCTCAAAAGAGTTTTTTTTATCTCAAAATTGTGCTTTTACTTCAAAATAGTTTTTCAGCTAAAAATAGTTTATTCGTCCCCTTATTGCTTTTTAAATCAAAATTTGCCTTTTCATACCGAAATTTCGCCTGAAAATGGTTTTAACCTCAAAACTGTTCATTCACCATAAAATAGTTTTTTCACCATAAAATAGTTTTTTCACCATAAAATAATTTTTTCACCATAAAATAATTTTTTCACCATAAAATAATTTTTTCACCTCAAAATTGGTTTTTCACCTCAAAATTGGTTTTTATTTCAAAATTGGTTTTTCACCTCAAAATTGGTTTTTTAACCTCAAAATTGCGGTTTCACCTTAAAATTGGGTTTTTACCTTAACATAGTTTTTTCACCTCGCCGTAGTTTTTTTTTTATTATACAATTTAAGGCCAAATATGGCTGAGATACAACTCACTGAAAAAATACTTCTCAAATTGTGTTTTTTCCTCAAAATTGTGTTTTCAACTTAATTTTATTCTATTATTATACCCTATGTCCCGATGTCGATATCCGTCTGATCATCCGTCCGTCCGTTGAGATATATCGGCGCAATGATTTTAGTTAAAATCGGACCATGGTTAGACCCAGCCCCCATAAAAATTGGATATTCTGCTTGTTTGCTAGTTGCAGGTCGCAAATAAATTATTTTAATGAAATTTTGTATACTGCCTCATATGGGACCAAGGCCAAAGAATAGATAGAATAGGTCTAGACTTAGCTCCTATATGATATATATTTCCATTTTTCTTTTAAATAATCCTTAATATCAAATATGAATAGTATGTCTTAACTAGCATTTTATTTTCTTTACCTCTACTGACCCTATTAACCTTTCTTTTGTTTCGGTTTTTTTTTTTTAGGAACGCAATGTCGATGTTGAACATCGTTTTCCCGAACATCTTGCACAAAAAAATAAAAAGAAATCAACACGATGTCGTATGGTCTTTCGCACACAATTAACACATGATGATGGTACCTTGGAAACATTACAAGTGTGTTCAAATCCGATTATATGCAGTAAGTTATTTGACACAAACATATACTATATACCATTTATACTAACTTTGATTTTCTTTGACAAAAGCTCAACCACCGGGTGTTCCAGAAATTTCTAAAAAATCCCTTAATTCTTGCCCAGCTGATGGAGGTCTTGAATTATTTATAATTGGTAAAAATTTTCTCAAAGATACGCATGTGATATTTCAAGAAACTTATGAAACAAACAACGATGATGATCTCAAATCCAACGGAACTGCAATGTGTGGAGGGCCATTATGGGAGCAAACAGTGTTACCTGATAAAGAATATTTACAACAAGTAAGTAGAGTACTAAATTAATATTTTCACTTTCATGTAGTGATTTATAACGGTCTAGTTACTAATTTATCTCTATTTTTGATTGATTTATTATAGACTCATTTAATTTGCACTGTTCCCCCATACATACAACAGAATATATTGAAACCGGTCAGCGTACAAGTGGCGATTATTTCAAGCGGTAAAAAAAGTGAATCCCATACATTTGTCTATACGCCAAAGGGTACCTATACACCACTAGCAGCTGCCACTACATTAAGTAGTACAACAAATTCAATACAACAACACAGTAGCTTATCATCCGGACAAGGTATTTATATTTGTTTATAATACACTTTTGCTGAAAGGCTCTCCTAACTACGTTCATAATAGGTACGGCGAATTGTCTCGTTACGGCGAATATTTCTTAAACATTTAAAACGAGAACATTACGTTTTGTTATTGTTTCGTTGTGAGTAATACGAACCCACGTATTTTCAATTTGTACGATCACGTACCAATCACACTTCAATCAGTTCTTACTTGTCACTATTAGATGTTTTTCTTCGTTTTTGTCATATTTGCTTGCTTGTTAACATTCTATAGAACTTATATTATCTTCCTTCGACACCATTTACAAAATTTGGTTTTAAGAAAATAAATTTTTATTATAAAATTTATTAATTTTTTCCTAGACCGCGTTTTGTCTGTTAAGCGATATTTTATTATTATTCGTCTGATTTAATCTGTTAAAACGCTGATCACAGTCCCAAAAAGGTACCAGGATTGCTTAATTTTTATAAAAACTGTTAGTTTTCCTGAGAAATTTACGATTGAAAATGAGTTACATCGGCCTACGGGTTCATAAATTATGAGTTAAAAAAGTCATTTAAGTTTTCATGTATTTTAGTAAATAACATAACCTCAATTATTTTAAATCATGCTCTATTTGGTTTGAAACAAATTACAATATTGAACGGATCTTCATTTTTTTTTTTGGTGACAACACTTTCTTACAAGGAATGTATCCCCGGGGTCACCAAGCCGTTTTTTAATATTTGATTGTGTTGAATTTTTTTTGTTTCATTCTTTTATATGCATTCAACATATAGAAAACGTAAATATACAACAAAAATCTGTTGTGAAGAGATTTTATGTTGAATGCATATGAATGAAACAGAAAACACAACACATCTTCTGTTCTTATTTAACTTATTAATTCAGCTACGCAGAGATACGTTACGTCTCCGTCTGGGTAACTGAGGCTTAATTTCTGAGCATTTTTCTCCTAAAAAACCTTAGTTGCTAAAGACTGTCATATAGAAAAACCTTCAAATTCTCAGGACTTTTCCCTATAGAAAAACCCAATATAAAACTCCCAGATTCTGAGGACTTTTTTCCATAGAAAAAACCCTCAGTTACTGCTGTTTTCATATAAAAAATCCTCGATTCTGAAAAAAGTTGTTTTGACAAAGGAAAATTTCATAAAAAAAAATAAATGGACTGTGTTATTTATTTCGACTTAAGTTGTTTTGTCAAAAGAGAATTTTATATTTTTAAAATATTTCAGAAATATGTGAATTCAAAAGTTGCATTGTGTACAAAAATCTTGGAACATTTAACTAAATGGACTTAAGTTGTTCTGTCAAAAGTACTTAGATATATAATATGCGTTTAATTACACATACTTACACTCAAAAAAATAAGTTAGTAGAAAAATTAGTAAAACGTCTTGTATGTCAAGTGTACTAGTTTTCAGCAATTTTTTTTGCTAAAATTCCGTTTTCAGCAAAAATTTTAGTTATATTTTTTTAGCACTAAACTAATTTTGAACTAATGTTTTACTAATTTATTTTGCTACAAAAATTGTGCTGATAACAGCATTCATAGTGTGGACGACAACCAGATAGACTAGATGTAGATGTCGCAGCTTGTCTGGAAACGGAAATGACAAAAACAAAAGGAAAACAACTCTACACATATTCTATATTTAAATTTTCAGCAAATAAATTAACTAAAGTAAAAGTTCGCTACAAGTTTTTTGAGTTTTTTTCAGTCTACTAATATTCAGCAAAAAGTTTAGTGATTTTAGCAAGGATTTTTTTCATTTGCAGTCGACTAAGTGTTAGCAAAACTTTTGCTGAAGATTACTATTTTTTAGTAAAAATCAGCTCGCTGATTTTCAGCAAACCTTTTGCTGAAATTACCAACTTTTTTGCAAGCACGCTCCTGACTAAAAATTTGCTGACACAGCAACATTTTTTGCTGACTTTACTGACTTTTTTTTTTAGTGTACATATGTTTTTATAATTCCACGTATAAAAACATCACTTAGGCGTTTAATGACAATATTTATAAAAATTACAATAATTTAATCAATGCCAATCGTAGTATTCCTACTGTTTTTAAATCAAGTATCTAACTAACAAGAAAGGTCTCCCAATGGGTTCTATCCGAACTTAATGGGATTCGGGTTTGTGGCAGAGGAGAAAAAATAATGTTCACATTTTTTATTTTTATTTTTAACTGCTTAATCTCATGTTTAGGGGTTAAAAATATCCAATTTTTTTTATATGTCTTACGATTTCAAAGAAAACTGTAGAAATTGGGTATCAACTGAAAAAATTTATTGAGACCGGTGTACAAAACATGTCCAACTTTTTTGTTATTCAGTTACTATTTTTTTTTTCGAATAGCATTTTAGTAGTTGGAAGGTTTTAGTTCAAATTTACATACAGTAATGCCTATTTGATTTAATCGAGGGGGGTGTCTGAGCTTTTTTCGGTATTCGTTATTATTTGGCTTTAGGGCGACTTTTCCCATAGCGCTTTTTTACAAACAATTCAAATAAGTGGCAACTATGCGTACACAATATGGGCAATATGAGTATAAAATTTTTTATATTCTCGAGTACTTTGACGTTGTGTACAAATAAATCTAAATTTCGTAAGTTTCAGACATGTTTCATAGAATAATAGGTTAGTTTTTGATCCCACTTTTTAACGCTTAAACGTGAGATTAGGCCGCTAATACAAATACGTCTCTTATTTTTTCCCCCTCTTTCACATATCGAAATTTCATTAAAAATGCAGAGAACCCATTTGGATAACTTCTTTGTCAGCAAGCAAATCTAAGTTATTAATTCCAAAATAAAGACAAGTAGCGTTTAATATAAAGTGCTTTAATTTAATTCTTTAATTTTTTCCAACGAAACAATAACAATTAAAACAAAATATTATTATTCTATAAAATACAAATGATTTAAGTAAACGTACGTCATATTTTAGCACGTTCATAATAAGTGCTTCAATTAACTTTACAACAACCAGATATAGCTCGTCTATACAGATTAATACTTGTAACTACAAAACATTGTTTTTTAAAAACGAAAGAAATCATTTTTATTTGCAAATAATTCAAATTATCAATTACAATTTTTCTTATAACAATATCGTTTATATATATTTGCTTTCATAAGATGAAAAAAACAAAAAAAAAAAAAAAATACAAAATTATCGATTGATTTTTCTATAAATAATTTATAGTCTTAATACAATTAAAAACAAAAATGATTTTAGTTTTTATGCCACATAAACAACGTTTTTATTAAACTACAGCAACTAGTAGAGATAGCGAAACAATGTTCTTTTAAATATTTCATAGTATATATTAAAATAATTATGCGGCTACGGAGAAATGTTTAATCAAAGTTTTACCAGAAAAAAATGTAAAATTCATAATGTTTTTTGAAATTTTTGTTAATTGTAGAAAAAATTGCTAAATATAGTAAATAAAAATAACAATATTCTAACTAAATATATTAAATAAAAATATTAATGTATAAAAAGATATTAATATTTATTGAAATGTCCCTTAAAGTATGTTAAACAATTCATATGTTAATATTTCCTAAGAGTATGCATCTTTTCGATCGCCTGCTAAAACTGTTTTATGCCTTGAAATTATACTCACTTCTTAAGATATGCTATACATATCTGAATTCGTTCAATTTCATTTTCGTTCAGTGAATTAAAAAAAACAAAAATACGTTCAGTGAATTAAAAACAAAAAAAAACAAAAATACGTTAATGTATTCAAAAGCTGTTTTCTGCCGTTCAGTACACAGCGGAGTGTTTTCAAAATATTTTGGAAATAATTCAGCCATTATTGGTTGGTCGGTATGAGATGAACTTCACACGCCCATAGCAAGACTCTTTTGCCTACAGATTAAAAGTTTCTTTAAGAACACACAGTATTTATATTTTTCTGAAGTAATACTTCTTTTAGATGGGCATAATGGAAAAATATTCTCTACTTGTCAATTTTTCTTCCCCCAGACCATTCCTAATTCGAGTAAAAAATTCCATTTTTCGAAAATTTTCACGGTGTTTTGGGATTTTTTTCTATTTTTATATAAAAAATTGTAACCAATAAGAAATGTCTGAATTATTGCCAAAATATTTTGAAAACACTCCACTGTATACTGAACGATACAAAACACCTTTTGAATTCACTGAACGTATTTTTTTTTTAATTCACTGAACGGAAATGAAATTGAACGAATTCAGTGGTGAATTAATTCATTATGGAATTCTTTTGATTTAAAGAAAATAACTATAGCAATTGATGCAGTTGAATGAATTCAGTGAATTACTTCAGAAAAGGAATTCATTCAATTCTAAAGAAAATTGAATTCGATTGGTAGTGAATTAATTCAAAAACGAATTTATTCTTCAAAGCTCTGGAGGAAACAAATGAAATGACTGCGGCTGCGGTGACGGTTAATTTTATACATACATTCATATTTTCTTCACACGTAGTTTATATGTGGAGATCAAGTCACTTATTACAGAAACACCACCAAGGATCGGAAAAGAGGTTTTTATTTCGGTATAGAAAAATGTTTAACTTGTTTCATTTTTTTTTATTTAACTTTAGTAAAGATTATAAAATTAAAATTATTGACGTAATGAACCCAAAACCAAAAATAGACTTGAAAAAAGGGATTTAAAAAAATTACGATTGCAATAAAATTTCCATCCTAGAACACCACAAAATAATGGAATTCCTTTTTGAAAATATGGCAACATTGAAGAGAGTATGGAAATGAATAGACAATTTATGGTCAGAGTGTCATGGACTTGCCTCTGTGCCTGTCCAACCCACCTCAACTCATGGAAATGAAAGAAAAAAATGTGAGTATGAGAGAACACGCAGAGCAATTAAATCAAGTTTTATTGTAGAGATACAACCTTGCGGTTGTGGCTGCAGATTCCGTTGTTTTATTTAAACCTTCGTAAAATCATTAAATTAAAATTGTAGGTTTATAAATCCGAAACCAATAATAAACTTGAAGAAAAAAAGGTAATTTAAAAAAAGTACGATTGTATTAATTTTTCCATCTCCGATCACCGCCAAATAATGGGTTTATTTTTTGAAAATATGGCAACATTGAAGAGAGTATGCAAATGAAAAAATTGGAGTATGAGAGAAAACACATACATTCACAATTTCTTTACATGTATGTGTATGTACATTTAGTGTATGTGTGGGTAGCACCAGCGATGGGAAATGATGTTTTTGTTTCAGTATAGAAAAATTTTTAATTTTTTATATTTTTTTTCATTTTAACTTCGGCAAATATCATTAAATTAAAATGATAGGCTAAATGAGTTCGAAACTAGTAATAAACATGAAAAACAGTGATTTTTCAAAATAAAAATCGTTTTAACTTTTCTCTCTCTGAACATCATCAAATATCGGGATTATTTTTTGAAAATATGGCAACATTGTAGTGAGAGTGAGAATGAAAATATGCGAGTATGAGAGAAAACGCAGAGAAATTAAATTAAGTTTTAATTTAGAGAGAATCCGCAGTGCGTTTTTAATTGTCAAAACTCCATATAAAAAAAATAAACGCAGAACAAACCGCAAGGTTGTATCTCTACATTAATTTAGAGCAAGTATCTCTAAATTTAATTTAGTGCGGATTCACTTTTTGTTTTTAGGTGTCAAAACTTCATATAAAAAAGAGACGCAGCCGCAGAGGCAAGGTAGAATTTGAAAAAAAAGAAAAAATGTATAAAATTTTGGCTCGGTCATATCATAAGCTTTTTCTAACTATTAATATTAATAATTAATAATATTTAATATTTAATTCTATGATATCAATAAGTGTAACCTGAGTGTGGGCTTCAAGTTTTTTTTTAATTTTACGAAAATCAAAATGTACATTTTTCTACACAAGAAAGTTTTTAGAATATGTTTTTTTCTATAGGAAAGTTTCCCAGAACATTACAGTAGTCCTCATTAAAAATCGAAGTCTAACTGATTCTTAGTCCGATTATCCCTATATCCTGTTAGCTGTTAACTGCGATTTTAACTGACAATTTTTTGTTGTTTCCCATACAAATTTAAATTTAACGGTTGCTTAAATTTTAATGGACGTTGTGTTATCGGCTCTTAGAGTTTTTTATAAAAAAAAAAATTTGCCCGTTTCTGAACAGTTTTATTTGAAAAAAAAATCTACGAATTGCTCCATATAAAATAACTTTCAGAAACTGAGTTTTCAGAATTCATAAAATATAATGTAATTTTATAACGAAAACAAAAATTTTTTTTGCGTCCAAGTGTTAAAAAAAAATATTTAGGTAGAACATTTCTTTCATTAAAAACTTTAAAATTTACAAATTTTCTACAAAACAAGCTCGTTAGGAGTCCCATAGATTCTACTATTCGTTTTTCTATGAGAAAATATGCTCAGAATTTTGGTGATTTTCCTTACGGCTTTTATAATTTAAAATATTTTTTATTTCAATATGTTATAGCTGTACTATTATGAAGTACTCGTATTAAAAACAAATCTAACGAGTAGTCAATGTCGATTATCCGCGTTGAAATTTAAGGTGCATACAAAGAGTAATGTATGAGTTGACGCCTTAGAGATTAATCACAACTGTGTCGATTGTCGACCGACGACAGCAAAAGTCGTCGCGAATAATTTAAATTCAGCGACAGTCGACATTTGTTGACATTTAGAAAAAAATTAAAACAAAACAAGATATGGTTGTATTTTTTTCGCCACAATTCTTCACCAATTAAATTGGTTTTGCATTAATTCTTGTTGTTTTAATTTTTTTTGTATTTAATTTTGCGGTAAATTATGTATTTTTATTTTCAATTATATTTCTTCTGTCAAAAAAAATCATTTTTTTGTAAACAAAGTACGAATTTTTGCAACTCTAATTCGAATTTCTGCAACTCTGTTCCCTTAATTAGTTAAAAATATGGCAACTATTTGACAAATATTTTGAGTGTGTATTAGTGTGTCGTCACGAAAATAGAATAGATTCTATTACAACGACAAATCGCCGGACGACATGGCGAGATTTTGCTTCCCATACAAAATATATGAAAAGGAATGGTCGTTGTCGACCCAGTTCTGATTAATCTCTTTGTACTTTGAGGTTCTTTATAGGTTAACACGTATACTTTAAGGTGAAAACACAGTAATATTGTTCTTTGAATTTCTTTTTATGAATTAACGCGCATACTTTAAGGCGAAAACACAGCAATTGTGTTTAGTTTCAATTGCCATAACTTTGATTTAACATTTCAAAAAAATTAGAAAACATACAAACGATATAGAAAATTTGAGTTTAATTTGCGTTTTAATTTTAAGCTTTATTAATTACAGAACGTATTCTGCATAAATCTTAAGAAATTTAGTTAGTTTTATATGTTAGCAAAAAAAATTAAATTAGTAAATTCAAAACTAATCAAAACAACTCTGCAGTATGATTGAGTCAATATTAATTACGAAAGCTATAATTAAAAATTAATATGCAAAAATTATCCTAATTGATTATGGTTTAAAGTGGGGAATTTTGATTTACAAATTATATTTAAGCAGATCAAAATTATTAAAATTTCAAAGACGCCATCTTAGAATTTGTGTGTGTGTTTAAGTTTAAGAAGGAAGGGGAAAAGATTGGAGTATTTTGAATGATTGTATTGAAGAAAATTTAAAAAATTGGGATCTTTAGCAGAGTTTTTTTGAATAAGAATTTAAATTAACTAAATATATATTGAATACGACGAACATCATCAACAGATATTGAGAGAATTTTTAAATATTTTTTCAAGCATCAAAAAAAGATAATCAACTCTATATAAATTTTTTAATGTAAAAAACATGAAGAATACCCCTTCGAACAGCAATTGGATATGTATTTTTTTAATAGAAATTGAATTAAAAAAGGTGCTTTTTATTATAAACTGAAGAAATTGATCAAGAAAATTTTTAAACAGCTCTAAAAAAATCCAATTTATGAAGATATTTACAAAAAAAACTACTACTAAAATCAACGTGAATTGAATTAAAATCAAAATCAACTCCCTGATTTTCAAATACTAGAAACCAACAATCTACAAAAGAATTAAAAAACTGAAAAAAATCAAAGCAGGATTTTTTAAACAACATTAATCTGAAAATGTTATTTTTACTTTATTTTCCTTCTCTTAGCTATTTAGGTTCATGAAATGCGATTTACTTAAAAATTTCTAAATAAAACTTATTTAAACAAAATATAAAACAAAATATAAAAAGCGACTGAATTCTAGGAACAAAACACAAGAGCAATTTAAAAAAATGGTGTGTTCCCAGAATCCAATTAAAACAATCAACGAAATGAGTATGAATAAAATTAAAAATTTGTGAAAAAACAAAATTTGAAAAACAAGCCATTAAAAGATCATTCTGAATAAAAGATCTGGCAACTACAACAAAAAAAAAATAAAGCAATTAACACACATGGACCGACGAATAGAATTGAATCACGAAAAAAAGGAAACTATTAAGAAGGATGTTGGAAAAATTTTGAAAATTAAAAAAATAAACTTTTTGATGCTGATGACGACTTTTATCATCCATTCATGTTCATCTACCCACAACCCTATCCCTTCTTCAGCTGTTATGAGTCCAACAACTACCAAAGACTTCTTGTACTTCTACTACTAGCTCTGTTTGCCGCTGCCGTTCATCATCTGCTGCATCTGTACATTAGGGTACTGGTTTTAAACAATACAAAAAAAAAATATTTTTTTTTTTAAATATACTTTATATTTTTTTCACATATAAAATATAACCTCACATATTACATTAAGTCGAAGATAAACAAAAAGAAAAGCATTGACGAAATATTTATTTAAGCCACTTTTCTCATTATCATCTTTTTTATCACTACTTTTAGTACTAGGTACATCTCTTATATACCATCATCTATCTTCCTTTCCTAACATATTATTAACATTTCCACTGTGAATATATTAAAAAAAAATAAAAAATAAGTGATATTAACGTTTAACTAACATCATATAATGGCGAAAATGTTATTGTTATCGATATTGAGAATTTATCGAATCGTTTCAGAAACAATATCAGATATTTAAACTAATTATCGTTATTATATCCACTAAGTGGAGAGGGTATAATATGTTTGTGCTGATGTTTGTAACACCAAAAAATCTGAGTCGATCGGTATAGTATAGTATACCGATCGACTCAGAATCACTTTTTATTTCGATTTAACGAAATAAAAAGTGAAAAAACTTATGAAAAAAAACTTTTCTAGAACCAATGGTTGAGAATTAATGCATTTTCAAGTGCTACCAAGCACTATCATCAGATTGTCTTTATGGGGTTCTCTACGTTATAATGTAGATTTTAGTTTTTATGTTAACTTCAAAGTAAAAAACATTTTGAGAAGTAAACTCAAACATTTTTACTTATTTATTTCATATTACAACGAAAATCACATGTTTTTAACAAAGGTCTTATTTTTCTCTAAGTTATAGTTGTTGCTATGACTAAAGTTCCTTTAGTAGTAAAGTAAACGTTTGTATGTTGTATTTTAACATTCAAGCTTTTAATTCCATTTATAGTAATTAGAACGAAAGCAAAGAACTTTACTCCGATTATTTGATTTTTGTATTACACCCTAACCCAGCGGTTCCCACTAAGTTTTGCTTCACGGACCCCTTGAGACATTTCTACTAGCTCACGGACCCCCAAACTAGTGTTGAGCGAGAGGTACTTTTTAAATTATGGGGCAGAATTAATAAAAGCACCTGCTTATTTTAAATGATGGCCAATTTTAAGCAGGAATAAGGAAAAAACATTTTTCAATCAATATTTTTTGATGAGAAGCAGTTTTTGAATTAAAATAAAATCGGGAAATCAGGCAGCCCTGTTCCTATACTCCCTTCAATGTTGCCATATTTTCAAAAAGTAATCCTAATATTTGGTGGTGTTCAGAGATGGAAAAGTGAAGAAAGTCGTACCCTTTTTTGAAAAATCCCTTTTTTTCTTCAAGTTTATTATTGGTTTTGGGCTCATTATACCTATGTTTTTAATTTAATGATCTTTACTAAACTTAAAATAACTGAAAAAATTAAAAATTCCTATAATATGTGGTGTTTCTATAATATGTGGCGTGCTTTCCACACATACACTCCAGTACACACAAACATCTAAAGAAGATTTGAAAGTATGTATAAAACCAACCGTCACTGCAGCTGCAAGGTAAACTTAGAAATTTTTCATTATTTTTATGAAATGTAAGACATATTTCGAAAGCACAAAATTTTTATTTCAATCATTTTGTTTGAAATAAAAATTTGATGAACAAAATTACTCCATTTCTAAAAATATTATTCCCATATTATGCTCAGCATTACCAACCCAGCTAAAAAGTTAGAAGTGTTGTTTTTCAAACCACTTTTTTCATTGCTTCCAAAGTAACCGTTGGCATATTTTTATTTATTTTTTGATATATTTCTGAACAACTTTAAAAAAATAAATCCTCTAATTTCTTCCAAAGTATCCGCTATAATATTTTTACAGCTTTTAAGAAGTAATTCTGAACAACATTCAAAAAATTAATTATTGCTTTTAAGGTATTATTGCTCCAAAAGTGATACTAAGAAGTAATTTGGTTATAGTTTATTTCCAAAAAGATGATCGCGGGTTCAAATCCTGGCGGTACCAATATTTTTATTATTTTTGTTAATATTGTTACTTAATTTGTTAAAATTCAATGTTTTAATTTTTAAACTTAAAAAAAAAATTAAATAAAAATTATGAAAAATTAATTTTTATTCACTTGTCAAAAAAGTACCGAAAAAATAATGGTTTGCGGTACATATTTTGATCATATGTCTAGTTTTTACTAGGTTTTTCTCATAAATTGGTTTTTACCGTGAAATGTGCAAATTTTTTAATTCAGTGGATTCTATTTATTTTTTCTAATACCATTTTCTTGCATTTCACTTGAAAAGAAAATCAGTTTTGGCAATTCTTCGGCGCATTCTATGTTTATTAGTTTTTACTAGAAATGTAAACAATCAGAGCTTTTTTGCCTGTCAACATTCATATCAAAGTAAAGCTCAGTGGTAAAGGGCTGGACTAGCAGTATTGAGGTTGCAAGTTCAAGACCCAGTGGCGGCAATCATTTTTTTTTTTTAATTAAAAATATTTTTTTAACTTTCAATTAATAAAATAGTACAAAAAGTAATGCAAAAATGTTGAAATGGGAGTACTCCGCTTCTGTGATAATTCAATATTAAAAATAAATGAAACTTTAAAAATTATATGATAGCAAAAATTTTTACTTTTTCCGTAAATTTTTAGATTTAGACGAAAAAAATAAGCGCGTTCGTTAGTTTTGTATTTTACGATAACAATAACATTTATATCTATATTTCATGATTCATTCTCACTTTTCTTATTATTTGTAATAAATATTATTATTTTTTTTTATATTTTTCAAAATTATTTTAATTATACATTTTTGTAACGGTACCGCGCTTTCTTCTATGTTTATTGTTTAACATCTCAAATATATGTTGTGTATTGTATTTATTGTGTTCCTTTTTAATTCTTGTTTGGCAAAATTTTAATTCCTGAGTTTTTAGGCCTAGTTTTTCTTCCTCTACCTTCAAAAGCTAATAATAATGACAAATTCAAAATGAGCGATGTCGTCTTCTACAGTACTCTTCATGCAAACGTTTGTTAATACATTAACTTTGGTAAAGTAAATTTAATTCTTTTTTATGTATGTTTTTTTTTAAATATTTTAAAAATTCTTATTTCTTTGTTAAATTAACACACTCATTTAACATTTCATCTAACACAAATCATTGATAATTATGTATTTAAAATTATTTTAAATATGTATTCCCATATTGTTTGTCATTAAAAGTTCATTGTAATTAAATCTGGAGCGAAAAGAAAAGTATCAAATAACTTCTTCTCTATAGACAGTGGCTTAAATTATTTTCCTTCCAATTCATATAAAAAGTGAGAGAGAACGAGCGAGACATGGAAAGAGGATGAGCGAAACAATGAAAAAGAGAGACAGTACGAATGCGAAAGCGAGAAAGAGTGGACCGAGCGCGAGAAAGAGTGAGGAAAAGCAATTCAACGTGGGTGGCATATTTTTTCTCATAAAGACCCTTTTTTCTTCTTTTCTTTTTAGTTTTTTAACTACAGTAAATTGGATTGTCTTATAATTTGCTCTTTTAGACCCTAAAACATCACGAAAAATCCATAGTTATTTTTTTGTTTACATAATTTACACTTTACAAACAATTTTGAGTAAAAATTTAATGTAATTATTACATTTAATTTTTCAATACACTTTTCCAATAAAAAAGAAAAAATCAAAGCCCTTCCACAGATTACAACAAATTTTTAATACCAACAACACTTATCACTTATTTTTTTAAGTATTTAGTACTTATATTAAGAAAGGGTGCGGTTTTTAGAATTAAGATTTTTTTAATTTCATTAAATTTAAGAAAAACGATTATTAAAAAAGCTACGAAATTACTTTGAGAGTGAAAATAAATGAGTGAGAGTGCTAATAAATGAATCAGTGAGTAAGCGAGATAATAAATAAGTGAAAGAACGTGTAAAAGAGAGAGAGAGAGAGAGTGAGTGTGAAGTTTAAAAGCTTAAAAAAGCAAGAGATAATTTGATCAAAATGAATTGGGTTTAACTTAGCGTCTTGACGAGACATCGATTTGTGCAACCAACGAACAATTTCTTGTTCACCCATGAATTTGTCTCGTGTGGACCACTCTTGTTCATGTTTTGTTCTTGTTCAGACAACGTTGTCAGCACAATTGTTCTCACAACTATGTGCAACATCAACCACCATGCCGGATCTAATTTTTACTTAGTGGCATTACTATAAACAAAAGAAAATATTAGAAAATTAATAAAATGCTAAAAAAAAGTAAAGAATTTTTATTATTATTAAATTTAAAGCAATTTGCTTTTTATTATTGTTAAAAAATTAGTGGAAAACGCATTGAAAACATGAAAATAAATAGTTTCGATTGTGACCTACTCCAACAAAAAAACAAAAAATAATGAATTGTCTGACATTACGTATTCTCCACCCAAAACAAATGAACAAATTTTTTCCCGTTATTGTGCCGACGATTAGTTCTTGTGCAAACAAATCGATGTCTCGTCAAGACTCAGAGTAAGGAAGAAAATTTTTTGTAAAAATTTAAAAGGAGAGAACGAAAGTATAGCAAAATGTGCGTATGTATGAAAAATTCGGTAATTTGATTTTTATTTTCTTTATAATTTTCATTTTCTTAAACTAATACATGAGCGATATGTATGAACAAAGTAATTTCCTAATTTAGCAAACAAATGCATTTTCTTTAAAAGTTGTACTATATACTTTAGAAAACAAAAGTTGGTATTACTTCGCGAATGATTCGATAAATTATTAATGACATATAAACGAAATTTATCCCTAATATCTTCTACTCAACTTAATCTTTTTTTAACCCATTTTATTATTTACTTTATAATGGAAATAACTCAAATTAAATTGATCAAAATCTTACCCAGGAACATTTTTTTGTTCGAAAGAGTTGTTTCCGAATAACTACTTTTCCTTTGTAACCCATCTAGTGTCAGCTCTTACACCGATCATTTTTGTTTAAAATATATAGCTTTAGACCTAGACCTTATAGTATATTAACCGATTTAAAATCACTTTTTAAGTCGATTTAGGTTGTGGAATACTTAATTTTGCGTAACCATGAGTTCTTATTTATGTTCTACAACTAGTTTTTTAGTTTGAACCATTTGCAATAGGTTCTTTTCATCCAACCAATGTCGAACTGATGGGACAGAGAAACATTTAATTTTGAATTTCAGGAATCAATTCTAGAACTCCTTTCATGGAACCGGTGGTAACCAGTTCTAAAAAATTTTTCTAGGCAGCCGTCAATAGGCGAGTATCAACATAAATACTGTTGGCAAATATAAAGACATTTCGGTTAAATTTAGCACTTGAGCTTCTCCTGGATTACGGATGAATTCCATTGAAGTTGATTAGAATGGGTCAATATTCAAAAAAAATATTATTTTTGCATAAATAATGCACTTAAAAATATATTTAAGTTATTTATTTTGCAAACAGACACAGAACTCCAAGCTTTCCCATATGTCAATAAGGTTTTTAAGAATGTTTATTTTTAAAAATAGTGAGAAAAAAATAAATATTTTATATGAAAATGCATAAATTTTTTATACAAAATAGAAAATGATCCCAACAATTAAAAATATGCACAAATATGCATTAAAAAGCACAAAATATGCATTAAAAAGGCACCAAATATGCATTTGAAGTCAAAACATGCAAAAACATGCATTTTGTCAAAATATGCAAAAATATGCAATTACAAATCGATGCCATTTTGTTCTAAATTTGATGATTCGGATAAATATTTAGTCCATATTAGTTTTGGACTATTGAGAAAAAACATGCATTTGCATAGAATTCCTTGCCCTAATTAGAGATACAACCTTGCGGTTTGTTCTGCGTTTATTTTATTTTTTGGACAATTAAAAACGCACTACGGATTCTCTCTAAATTAAAACTTAATTTAATTTCTCTGCGTTTTCTCTCCTACTCGCATATTTTCATTCTCACTACAATGTTGCCATATTTTCAAAAAATAATCCCGATATTTGATTATGTTCAGAGATGGAAAAGTTGAAACGATTGAACTTTTATTTTGAAAAATCATTGCTTTTCATGTTTATTACTGATTTCGAACTCATTTAGCCTATCATATTAATTTAATAAACTTTGCCGAAGTTAAAATGAAAAAGAAAAACATAAAAAATTAAAAATTTTTCTATACTGAAACAAAAACCTCATTTCCCATCGCTGGTGCTCTCCGCACATACACTAAATGTACACACACATACATGTAAAGAAAGTGTGAATGTATGTATAAAAACAACCATAACCCTAGCCGCAGTCATTTAATTTGTATTTGCTTACCGCAGCGGAATCCGCAGCCGCAAGGTTGTATCTCTTTCCTAACAGAGCGCAACTACATAACATTATTTATGGCATTTAATCTTAGCATATGCTGAGGTGTATACTTAAATGTAGTGTTGCGTTGCCAGATTGACGTGTTTAGTAAATCCCGTTTCTCGTGATATTTTCCTCTAGAAAATTCCAGAGTTTTCTTTACTAGACTAATCCAAATTCGTAACAATATGCATTTCTTTTGAGGACCATAAACGCAGCTGTATAAAAACTTCAAAGAAGTGCTTTTATATTTCTGTGCATTTATACTTCTCTTTTAGAAGTAATTCTGAGCAACTACTAAAATCAATTCTTTCATTGTTTCCAAAGTATTTGCTAGTAAAATTTTACAACTTTTTTAGAATTCTGAACAATACCCAAAAACTCACTTATTTATTGCTTCTAGAGCATTACTGGTCTAAGAAGTGCTTTGGGTACAGTTAATATTACCAAAATTTTTTTTTATATAATTTTAGTATTTATAATTAATTTGTTTAAATTCAATATATTTTTAATTTTTCAATTTTTTAAAATAAACAAAATAAAAATGACGAAAAATTGCACCTCTGAAGGAAGTTCTGAAGAAAATATTGCAGCTTTTTCACTTGTATAATAAGAACTTTTATTGAAGAGAATAATAAACAATATTTCGCATCGACAAAGTGGTGTTTTTAAGCCAGGCAACATTCATATCAAAGAAAAGCTTAGTGGTAGAGGGTAGCAATCTTGAGATCGCAAGTTCGATACCCGGTGGCGGTAAAAAAAAACTTTTAGAAAATGAAAAAATTACCGTTGTTGAATTGGGAGTACTTTTTTTCTATGACTGTAGTGCTTTTTCTACTGCTGTTTTTTTTTGCGTGCTGAGGAACTATATTTTTTACTTGTTATTTGTAATTTTAGTAGTTTGAATAGAAACATTTTTTTTATCTAGTTTTAGAAAATTTTCTCGAATCTGAAATTTTTGGAAAGTAAAATTGCTTACACTTCTCACAGGCACCTCAAAGTCCATCCCTAAACTAGGAAATCGTTAACTGAATTTTAAGACTTTTTAATAGCTTTACAAATTCGAGGATAACTAGTTACCAGGACGGAAATTGATGATGATAAAAAAAATTAAAGAACTCTAAAAGAATAAAACATTTTGAGAGCGATTGAAAATTACCATCTTTAAATAACTTTGATAGCACTTTTTAAACAAATTTTACATAAAAAGTTCGATATAACCGATGTTTGCTATAATCCCATTAATTCCCTTTGGGTCCATATAAATTGTTCATTATAACAAAAGTTCATTATAACCGGTGCTCGTTATAAAATATTTCTGAAGAGATTAAACATTTTCCTCTGAAATATAGGAATTTGAATTTTTTATATAAGAGTTTTTGTAGTATCGTAAATATTTGCATATGCATTTTATTTAGCACATTAAAATAACTTAAGTTTTGGTTTTTTTCAGTATATTGCAAACAAATTTGGCAACGTTTCAAAAACACCAAACACAAGACCGTTAATCATAGTTAACATTTAATGTGGTCATATGCATAATCACTTTCAATTTTTCATACAAAATTAATTGTATAAACTTGTTATAAGGTTTTCAAATTATTATGCATAAGCATTTAAGTGTTCCTAGAACACTATGAAATCCAAAAATATGTTGCTTTGGTAACAAAAAATTCTGGTTATGTAGTTTTCGTATTTAAATAGGGTTTTGTTACAGTACAATATTTATTACTTTAAGATTTTCATTTCAGAAGTGGTCTAGCAATCTAGAAGAGTACGTTTAAAAACATTTTAATCTGACTGATAGAGTGCTTTGTAACTTTCTTCCTTAATATTCCTTTGATTAGAATTTTGGATGTTTTCGAAATTGCAAACAAAAATCATGCACCAAAGGAATTAAATATGCTAAAATCACAAACGTATTTAAAAAATTGTAAAAAATAATCTGTTGAGGCATGTCCCTATCCGGATTTCATTCTTGCCTAATGAAATCGTCAGGGAAGGATGTTTTTGGAAGTTCTGTAAATATTTGTTAAGTTAAATTACAAACTCAATGAGAATTTCTTGTTCTCGCCTAAGAGCGTAATTAAACATTTAAAATATCAAAGAAAAAACAAAAACGACAACAAGAAATTTTTTACCACAATTTGCTTTGTCATCTTCCAATACCGTTGACTCACCAAAAATGGGTTAAAAATGTTACTTTTATTTAAATGTACTTTAAATTTATAAGCTAGAGAAAGATTTTTGTTTTCTAGAATATAAGCGATTTGTTTGCTAAGTTCTTTTTGAAATAAAACAAAAACTTGATAAGTTTCTGCAAAATTAAATTTATATTTAAAGCATCTAGATTTTACTCAAAATTCTTATAATTTTTAAGTTCCAATCGAAAAGCTTTTGTATTTTAATTTTAATCTTTAAATCATATAAGCAAACTCATTTTAAACTAGTTTTTAAGAGACTCTCCTTAACCATAGGGAATTATGGTATATAAAATATTCCTTAGTTTATAAGTCTTTCTTCTTACCAAAAACACTAAAAACTGTTTTTTTAAGACTTTCTATTTTTAGAAATAGTTTAAACAAAATAAATTTTATATCGATCATATTTAATATTAATATTTCTTTTAACAACAAAATTATTTCATAAATCCTCCCAATGGACGTTATTAATTAGTTTTCCTGTATATTTGTAGATAACAACACATTTATGGACACAACACCAGCCGATGTAGTTACAGGAACCGCCAATTCCCTATGGCCTACAAATGAGACAAAACATGAAATTGATGCTGATATGATGCCACCACCCATAACCACACAAATGCCCATGGTGGTGAGACGACCTTCGCTGAATACTACCCAACCTTTGATCAGTGATCAGCAGTTGGTGCATTTAAATGCGGTGGCAGCAGCCGAAGCTTTAAAAACTGAACTTTTGGATGAATCTTCACAGAATTCTTTAGCTGATGCAATTAACTCACCCGAAGCAGTAGTGGCTGCTGCTTGTGCCCAAGTAACTGGAGTGGGTGGTCCACAGAGTCCTACCACATTGCAATATCATTCCCGCTATGGTCGTAAGGCAAGTATGGAAGCGATAATGTTTGATAATAATAGTATGCAAGGATTTCCGGTTGCACCTGCCGCTGCGACCACGACACCCATGGAAGTGGCTGTAGCCGCTGCTGTTGAAATGGCGGTGAAACATGAAATAGCTAAGGCAGTATCGGTGGCCAAGGTGGACAAATTCATAACAGATTTAGCTCAATCAGCAAATGTTACAGATGCCACCAACCCCGTACAGGAACCAACATTATTTGGTGTTACCAACACCACAGTTATCGATCATGCTCTTACCGATATTTTAGCTACCACACCACAAACAACGGCAGTAGCTGCCGCTGCTGCAGCCGCTGTTGTTTTAGAACGTAGTCTATCGAATTCCTCAACCACGTCTTCGTCAGCCTCAGGATCACCGTTGGCTTGCTCTTCACCTTCAAATTCATTAACCAATCATAATTCTCCTATAACACAAGATATTATATTAAATTCCGAACCATCTGTACAATTAACACCGACATTACCGCTACAACAACTGCTACCGCCCGGCTCATCTCCAACAGTTGGCGTTGTTAGTCCTGAAGTAGCTGGCGCCTCTGGTCTATCCACTGATATTATAATGAATCCCTCCGTATCGCCATCTACTATATTATGTTCTGATAATGGTGCTGCCACAGCGGTAGTGCCCAATATTATGGCACCTCATCAAGTTACCATGGCCAATTCCATACTCAATGATATTGCAATGCAAGCACAACCGACACAACAAGATGCTGCCGTTGCAGCTTTAGCCTTAAGTAACATTATAATGACACCACCCAATGATACATCCGTTGCTGTACCTCCCACTCCCGCTCACACTATGCAACCAGAAGTGACAACAGCCACTTCCACTGCTGTCAGTAATATGATTATTAAAGCTGCCGCCGATTTTATATCGAATCAAGAACAACAGACCCAACATCATCATCATCAGCATCATCATCAGCAGCATCAACAACTTCATATCCGTCAATCGAATCATCAGTCACAATCGTCACAACAACAAATGATGCCTTCACAAACGGTTGCTGTTGATCCTTTATCTTGTAATCCTTTGAATTTATTAATGAATCATACGGATGTAGCGGTAACAACACAAGCTAGTATAACGGCAGCAAATACTATAAACGATCCAGTACCCTCACAGTATTCATTAGGCATGTAAGTTGCAAAAATTTCAATATCTTTTTTTGAATCATTGTTTCATTAATTAAAGATACCTAAGACAAAAAGTATAATAACATTTTGACAAAAAGGTCAATTAGAAATTGAAATATATTGGAAAAGGATAAATGATGAATACGATTTATATATATTTAGTCTGAAACTAATGATAGACATATTGCAATTGTAATTCAGAAATTAGCAATTGGAATTCAGAAAATATCAATTGAAATTTAGAATTTCCCATATGAAATTCAGAAAACATCAATTCAAATTCAAAATTTCCATATGAAGTTCAGAAAATATAATTTGTAATTCAGAAAATATCAATTGAAATTCAGAAAATATCAATTGAAATTCAGAAATCATGAATTGAAATCCATATTTTGTTTTCTGAATTTCAATTGGCATATTAGTATATTAGTCAGAGTTAGTTCAATTTGCTTATTTGTTTCACATTCAATATAAAGAGATCATCATCAGTTATTAATCCATAAAGGCATAGGACACTGAAGATGGGTTTGTGGCGAGACCCGACAATAAGTTCTCTACCCTGCTGGCCTTATCGAATTTCTTCAACTTTTATTCTCTGTAATTTACTTCTAAAAATTTGATCATCTTTCTTTAATTTGAAAATAATTTAAAGGAAAATGTGATAATATTTGGTCTCAAATCGAACGAAAAACATCCATTTACCAATGGATAAAATATCACCTTCATTCAAAAAATTTTATTTAAAAAATGGTTTTGTTAGAAATACTCGTATGTAAATTTTGATTTAATACTCAACATAAAACTAATTCAAATTTTAAGAAAAAATAACTCATTACTTTAAGGTTACTTGTAACCTAGAGGTAATAAGTAAGAGTAACACGTAAGTTAAGAATAACATATTACTTACAAAACTCATTACCGGGTAGTAGAATGTTTTACTGGGAAATTCTTCTACTTAGATGTTTTCAGTACCTGCCTGTACATTAGAGCGTACCACCTTACACACAAAAAAAAAATTGTGTCGTACACCCTCCAATATGAAGTATTTTTGCAAGGAGGTTTCAAAAAAAAAATTTTCTTTTTGCTGAACGTAGAGGCCGCCATTTTATATTTTTCGTTATATCTGTGGCATTTAAAGTCGGATGTTAAAATATGATACATCGATGTTTTTATCTCGAAGAGATCAGTGTTTTGCTCTAAGGGCCATGGACCTCAAGTATCCTGTTCTAGTAGTTACCTACCAGATCTCAGTTGCTACCGCCCTAATGTACAACCCTAATGTCAGAAAATTAAAGCTCGCAAAAAATCATTAAACTTTTGCTAAGGAAGTTTTTTGATAAACCCATTAGAATTTTTTTTATATATTGGTTGCCAAACGTAGGGGTCGCCTTTAAAAAAAATTTTTTATTGAATTTTTCCTTTATAGCAAAACACTGGTCTCCTCGAGGCAAAAAAATCGATATATCACACTTTAAAATCCGAATGCCAAAGCTATAATGAAAAATTAAAAAAGTGACCCCTACCTTCGGTAAAAAAAATATTTTTTTTTGAAATCGCCTTCCAAATATACTTCATATTGGAGGGTGTACGGCGAACTTTTTTTTTAGGTACGGTCTACTATACATAATACTTTTACTTTTGGTTTTAATCAATACCTGCACTAATAGAAAAAAGTCCGTAAAAAATTTAATTAAAACTACTAAAAATTAAAATCTGCTAATTTTAGCAGTTTTTTCTGCAAAATCATTTTTAACTAATTTTTAGTAACTTTTTCTGCTATTTATTTCTATGAGTGTATGTTCAGTACTGTTTACTTCTCCACTATGCTGCCAAACATAATAAAAAAATTTAAAATTTATTTCGAAATTCCCAATGGAAATTCGACTTTCAGTGATTTTGCTTAGAGCATAAGTGTTGTATAGAACTAAAAATAAGAAAATAAGTTAAAATAGAAAAAAAGAATTCAAAAATCATCTCTACATCAAGTCATCTCATTCTTGAAATATGTAAAGATTAATCCAAATAATAATAAAACAAATTTATTCTTTATTAAAGTAATACGCCACCCCAAGAATCTCTGATTGTTGCATTGGCTACTGAAAATGCATTGCAAAAATCAGTAGCAGCGGCAGCTATAACTACAAATGGAGCAGTGGTAACACAAGAAACAGCAGCACCCAACACCCCCAACTTACATCCAGCAGCTGCCGCAGCTGTAGGAGCAGTAGCAGCCGCAGCAGCAGCGGCAGCTGTAGCACCCATACCCCAGGAATTAACCACCATGTCCGATCAAGATTTATTAAGTTATATTAACCCGAGCACTTTCGATCAAGGTATGTAAATGGAAATTGTACCAAATGGAAATAACTATCATCTGATTGATAGTTTTGGAACGTAAAATTGTTTTTTTCAATACAGATTCTTTTTACAATTTCAGTTTAAGAGTTCATAATACAGCGGACATGTTGTACAATTTACACGAGGACCAATATAAAAATTAAATTTAAACAAAAGGCTTATTATAAATTTTTTTATACAGGAAGTAAGGAATATATTTTAAAATAAGAAACTTCCTCTTTATAAATTTAGAATTAAATGTTTTAAACAAAAAAAAAAAAAAAAAATATGTACAAACTTAAAATTTTAAAATTTTTACTGAAAAATAGGGAACACTATTGAAAAAAAAAGTCAGTGTTATACAATTGATGTCTTATTATGCTCCCTGATTATGTCCGGCGTTGGCGTAATTTGTAAAAAAACGACTCCATACAAATTGAATTTTTCAAAATCGAAATTAACAAAAAGTGAAATTTTCCTGGCGAATCTAATACAATTTTGATAAAATATAAGTCTTACTAGATTGTTAAATATTGTAAAAATATTTCTTATAACGACTTTACTGTAAAAACGCCTTACATAATCAGGGGGGGGGGGGTTATTATTAAAAAACACAGTACAATATTTAAAAAGCAAGGGAAATGCATCCATTCTGAAAGATTTTACAATGATAGATTTATATTCTGTCAAAAACTTGTTTGTAAATATTACTTAGCAAGATCTAGCATTAAAATTTTAGGGCCATATTCATTACACTAGTTTACATCTATTTTGCGCACTGACTGCAAATATGTTGTTTTTTTTTAGTTTTAGTCTGATAAACACTTGAATCATATTAAAAGAATTTTTATGATTAAGCTTTTTTTTTGTTTTTTTTTTTTTGCAATTTTTAAAAATTTTAGTTTTTTTTAGACTACGAAAATAAGTCCCGACATATTTCGACTATATCTCCGGCCAAGAATAACCAATGTTTTCATAGATTGTATCAATATAAAGATAGTCAAATGCCTAATAAACCATGTCGAAAATGAAATCCATAGATAAATTTTAAATTGTGTTTTGTGAACTGAATTTTTCATAAAGTTTACAGAAATACCTATACTAGGTAGAAAAATACGGACGCCACCGTGTTGGCATAATGTTGGAGATGGATTTTGAACCATTGTCAGTAGGTACTGACATGGTTGGTAATTATTTGCCAAGTTGGCCCAAATTCTTAACATAAATTTGAACAAAAAAAAATTAGGTACTTTCATGCATTTTTCCCCCAATATTGGTAGATTTTTACCTTTTTTAGGGGTTGGCAACACTGCGAAAATTATGGAAAAAGATTTCTCTGAACATTAACCTAGTGTCTTGACATGCAATAAAATGATGACACTCAATTTCAATTTTATTGCAATATCATGATATCGCTGACATGCCATCGGATCTTGCAATGATGCCAGAGATCAAATGTCACTTTTAGTTTTCATTTTAATTTTGTAATAGAAAAACAACAAAAAATTTGGTAAAAAGGAATGGAAAAGTGTTTAGTTTTTTATTATTTGTCAGTAATCATTAATGTTTCATAAAATTTGGTGTTTTTCGAAGAAAAATCTATGATATTTCTTATCCATGAAATGGTCAAGTGTTCTCCACCACTCTGCAATTGATATCATTTTGACGTTTCGCTGCCATGGTTTTGACATTTCATATTATATAATTTATTGCATTTGAAGACACTGGGTAAAGGGCGGATTATGGGACGGTAAACGTAAATGTGATGTAACTGTACCGTGCCGTAGCTAAAAAGTACACTTATAGATTATCGTAAACGACATTACTATTTAGCATCTATTTCATGTGGTTTTATATTTTATTCTAAATTTTTCCATTTATTTGTTAATTTTTATTCCTTATTTGTTGTTTGAATAAATTTTCTTTATTCATTTCATATTTTTTTCGACTAAAATCATTCAGCTGTTTCGATGCCGGATAGAAAATTCTGATTTCAACAGAATGATCCGGCAAGTTCGTTTACATTTACGTGTTAGTAACCATTCGTATACATTTCTTCTTGTGGTATCGGAACAGCTGATTCGTTACAGATACGTTTACGGTTGGGTAACTCAGGCTTAAGGCAACTTTAAAAGAGAATTGACAAGAATTGCCGCAACAAAAGTAGCTCCGTGTGAAACGGGACTAACTATGAACTTTTGAACAATTGTGTAATATTTTTTAGAAAATTGGAAAACAAGCATCATTTTTAAAAATATCTTGTTTATAAAAATCTATTAATCGAAAAAGAAACAGTTTCTCCAATATCCAGAAATTGTAAATATTCAATTTTTAAAAATATAAAAATCGTCTAAGCGGATTTCGCTTAACATTTTCAACACTATAGGCTTATAAATAATACGTTAATTCTGATGCAATTAGCGAAAATCCTATACATTTTATTTGACACATTCGGCCATATCTTTTGAAGTTATCCATGAATTTTTCTTGAATTATACTTTGATTTCTTCTTTGGAATATAAGCCTTACATTTAAATTAAAAACTAACACATTTTTCCCGTTTTGTGTTTTCTTCGAATTTTTTCATAACTTTAAAAATGCCAATTTTGACAAATTTATATTTATTGTTAATATGTTTTTGCCTACAGCGCTGAAAATTACTAATCGATTAGTTATTCCGAAACTTACTCCGCTTTTGGGGCGATCTTTTATTGTAAGGGTTTCTCATAAATACAACAAATAGCCGTCTACTTTAAAGACATTTGCTTTTTCTATAAAAACATACAAAGAAAAACCTTTTAAAATATTTTTAAATACTTAACCCTAAATTCATAAACGCTTTGTAAAATTATAGGAGGTTTATTGACCAAATTTTGTATGAAAATGACGTTTTGTTAACCTGCTATAACTTTACAAAGCATTTATGAATTGAGGGGTTAATTTATTATTATTTTTGGTCATTATTTTTATTTTTTTTATTTTTTACTCTAAAATTTTTTGAAAGATCTGGGATTTGAATAGAAATCTGTTATCACACTTATTTTTTATTTATATTGTTTTTTTTGTTTTTTATTTTTAAAATTAATTTATTTAAATTAAATTTTATTTAACACTTTATTTTATTTGTATTAAATTTTATTGTTTGCTTTGCAAACTTTTAGTAGTATTTGTAACCGATTATGGCCTTTCGGCTAGGTTATTGTAATAAATAAAGATATTAAATTAAAAAAATTAAAAATAATATTGAAAAAGTTAGTTATTTGATTGTCTTTATATTGATATAAACTGTAAATAGATCAATCGTTCTTGGGCCGAGATATATGTAATCATAATAGTCAAACTGGCTACGAAGAAAACTTAAAAAATAATAAATAAAAAAAATAATTTATTAGAAGCCAGTACCCCGTTTCTGTATCCAATGCGAGAAATGCATGGTCATCCTGCATTGAACAGGGTGATTTAAGCGATGATAAAATGGACTGCAGTTTTAGTCGTAACTTTTGCAGATATTGTAACTTTTCTAACTGAGTACACATGTAATTTTTTAAAATACCTAATTAAATTAGAAATAATTTACATGAAAAGCATTATTAGCTGATTTTGTTTCATATGTGTTTTATTGTTTGCGACTCATCCTATATCAAGCAGAGCAGGGTTGCATTTCACATGTTTTTTGCGAAAACTTTTTCGATGCGAAAAATACAGAAACGGGGTGCAGATTAGAATATTTTTCTAAAAAATCTACAGGAAAATTAACAAAACGATTTATTTAAAAAAAAAAAACTAATCTATAAAATAATTCTAAATTCGCTTTTCGAGTTCACCTAACAAAATGCATAAAAAAGCTAGTCGCACTTAGTGCGCAGAATAATTTATTATGTAAACTATTGTTATCTGGGTCCCCCTGTGTACATTTGAAACAATGGATGCATCAAATTTTTTTAAAATATTGTTGTACTGTGTTATATTTAATATTTTTTATATACATACATATTAAACTATATATACTATTATTATCATAATTATTATTACTTTTATCTTTTTTTTTTCTTTTTTGTAATGTTAATTTAAAACATTAAAGTCAAATTATAAATTATCTCATATGTGTTACAATTTATGACTGCCATATAAAAATACTATTTTTATTCAACAACAGAAATATAAGTAAACTTTTCCTTTTGGTTTTAAATTAATTTATTTCTTATTATTAAAAAAAAAAGAAGGAAAATTTGGAAATTTTATAAAAAAAGAACAAAAAATTACTGGAAAAAATGCTTTAAAAGCACTCGAAAGTTTTGGTAGGACGAAAAAACAAATTTAAAACTATATTGAGCTATATTGCTAAAATATACATATATATATATTTACACTGAAACAAAAAAGAAAGCACTTTTTAAAAATATACTACTACTTTTAGGGAAAAACTTTTTGGAATAAAATTTAACGAAATCTGAAAAATTTTAAGTTATATTAGTTTTTTTAATGGTGCTTAAAGCTATGCTATTTTTCTTTCCTTTTTGTAACTAAATTTTGTTCTTATATTTCTTTAGTCATAAACTTCTACGTAATATTTATTTTTATTTTTTTTTTATTAAATTACGTTTTGTTACATATGTTTTTTTTTTTTGGAAATGCTCAAGTCTGAATTATATTATTTTTTAGTTTTTAATACACATATAGAACTACAATTAGTTTCCTTATCTAATCATTTTTTTTTATATAATTTAAAAAGAAGAAAATCAAAAATTCTGAAAAACCAAAAAAAAAAAGAAACAAAAATATATTGGCAGAGAGAACACAAATTTAAAAGACTTTTTATAATTTTGTTTTAAAGTTTTTTTTTTGTTAATCTTTTTTATAAAATAAGCATTAATTTAGTCTTGTTACTTTTATAAGTCCTTTAAATGTTAATTGATTTTTTTTTATGTATATTAAGGCATTATAAGGTTTTTTTAATATTAAGCAATTTTAAGCTCAAAATTTGTTAAGTAAAATATTTTGAAAAAGTAATTTATTGATTTTTTCATTAAACAAAATTAAACAGTTGTCATTTATTTATTATTTGTTAGATTTTAGCAAATTTTGATTTTTGTTTTTCACACAAAAATTAAATTTTGTTTTGATATAGCTTAAAATTGTATTTCAAGTTGTTCAATACAATTTTCTATTTTATTCAGAAATTGACATTATCTGCTATTTTAAAACACTTTACTTTTCTTATTATCAGGCTTAGTGATCTTCGAAATTACTAACAATTTTTCTTGAGTTCCTACTTAAAATTTTTATGTAGTTAAAAAAGTGGGGAAATCGGACATATTTAAGATATTGGCTCATATGAATAAAAAATAGATATTACTAATAGGGGGAAATACAGGGTTTTTTAAGCAATTACTTCACAAATCTAGTCTGCTTGGGAGTAGACTAGAAATTTAATTTTTTCATTTTCGTTTACATATCATGCTATTCTACCAGCCAATTGGTAGATTTGGAGTTAAAAGCCAATACTAAGCCTAAAGTAATTACTTCGAAGTAATTGCTAAGTTTTATTCATATGACCCATTGTCTTTAATTAGTTACTTCTATTTAATTTGTTAAACATTTTTGTTAATTTGTTTCATAAAAAAAAATTCACCAAAATAGTAAATTTTGTTTAGTATAGCTAAACTTTGTATTATAAAATTTCCATATCTGAATTTTATTTTATTGAGAAGTTGATATACTTCGCAAACTCAACATTTTTTTTTTTTTGTTTGTTATTATCATGATTGGTTTTTTAAGTATAGTCGTTGAATAATGTTTACTATGTTTAATTACCATTTTAAACTAGTTTAAATTGAACAAAAATATTTAAAAAAATTAAACAGCATTAACATAAATTTTGAAGTAATATTCAATGTTTGAAATTGATGAATTTGTTGAATAATTGAACTCGGGGTTAACTTTTTAATATAAAATATCTTTTATTTTATATATTGCCGATATTTCGTCATTCATTGTTATTCAATTCCTCAGGGCTTCAACTAAAACTTTGTACCCTACAAAACATACATATAAAAAGTGAACATGCGTGGTGTGCAGCGGTAATTTTTTTAAATTGTTTTTAATTATATGTTGTTGTTGCTATGTAATAATTTATTTTCATACAAAGCTTTAGTTGAAACCCTGAAGAGCATCTTCAATGAATGACGAAATATCGGTGTTATGTATAAAATAATAAAATGTATAAGATAAAATATTATTTACTAAAATACTGCGAGCTGAATTATTTAACAAATTCATCAATTAGCATTAACTTAATTTTTTTTTCTAGTCTTGTTATAAATTTTTGGTTCATAAAAAAAACATTTTTATAGCTGAATATGCAATACGGATTTTTAAATATTTCAGTTCATATTATTTAAAATCTGAAATATTCTTTAAACTTATTGCGTTTTCGTTTGTTATTATCAGTTCTACACTCACAAAAGTTTGTCGGTAGAATCTACTGAAAAGGACAGTTAAAACAAAGGTATATGCAGTTAAAAAGGCTACAAAGGTATTTACCTTTAAAATAACTAAAACTTTTGTTATTTTTAACTGTTGAAAAATAACTAACAAATGCATTAAAAATAACTACAAATGTCGTAAAATTAACTGATAAATTTTTACTACAAAAATTTCAAAACAACTGACAAAATCGGTAAAAACTACTATTTTTTTTACAGTCAATTCTTTTTGTTTATAAAAGTATATTTTAATAAAAAAAATATTTTTTTTCTTTTGATTACAAAAATATGAGTTATTACTTTAGCCTATTTAGAGTTCGAAGTAAAAATTCCAAAACGTTCTCCAGTTATTATGCTTTTATGCTTTGGAGATACAATACAAGTTTCAGATTTTTATTTCCAAACTAGAAATATTTCAATAATAACAAATATAAACTAAACAAGAATTTTTAATATTAAAAAAAAATCAACGAAATCGTTTATATTTTAAATAACTACCAAATATAACTGTTTACTGTAAAATTACCGTTTTGGTAGTTGTTTATTAAAAATAACTGCTTTAAACAACTGTTACGAATTTACAGTACTTTTCGTTAGTTGTTTTATTAAATAACCGTCATAAAAGTTGTTTTGCATTTTTCTATAGAAAAACAACTGCAATTATTATTAAAAACAACAATTACTGATTACTACACAAACAACTGTCATGTAGTAACTGTCAAACTTTTTTGAGTGTAGCACAAGTAGGTGCTGGCAAAAAGTGCTTTCCCATACCAAAAATAAATAACACCATTAGACAAAAAAAAAAACACCGGCTATTCAAAAAATGGCCGGAAAAACACTGAGGCAATAAAATTTTTTAACGTTGGTAAAACGCTGGTAAAACCGATAAATAGGTGGTCTGGAAATATATTTTCCAAAATAAAATTTAAAAAAATCATATAAGCCACGCAATTTTTATAAACTAATACTGGCAAAACGCTGGTAAAGCGTTGCAAATGAGTGTTGTACCAGTTATTTATTTTTAACACCGCGGTTACCCATTGGTATGCCAGTTCTTTATTTATTGTACAACTGGCAATTTTTGACTGGGAAGGTTTCAAGTCATAAGGTCTCGAATATACACTTTTTATATTTATTTTTTTTTTTTATAAAATTAATTTTTTCATTAAATTTAATTGTTTTTTATGAAGAATTTTTTTTTTAATCCCGAATTGACCATCTATACCCAGTCAGAAATCGCCAGTGGTACCAAAAATCAAGCACTGGCATACCACTGGGTAAACACGGTATTAAATATAAATGACTGGCAGAACACTCATTTGGGACGCTTTGCCAGCGTTTGCGAAAAGCGTTTTACCAGTATTTGTTTTACAAAAATTTCGGTGGTTTATAAAAAAAACCACTGGCAAAGAATTGGCTTGGAGTGATATGCCAAGGTTTGCAACCAGTGGTTATCCAGTGCTACCTAGCCAATGCTACCAGGCGTACAAAAATCAATTCACTGGAAAACCAATGATTTTATAAAAATGCTGACGCTTCATTAAAAAATGTTTGTAGTCGGAAGGTTCCGAGTTCAAATCCGGTTGCAAGCAAAAAAATTTTTTTTGGATTTAAATGGATTAAAATTTTTTTTGTTTTATAAAATCAATTTTTTTGTTTGTGGGAAAGCTCCTTCAAGACCAACTTTTTTTTTGCCCTACCAACACTGGCATACTAGTTACAAAAAATTCTTTGCCAGTACTAGCATTTTGGCACAGCCAGTAGTTGTCCAGCTATTATCACTAATTTATATGTTTAGCCATTAAATATTATATGTCTCGTTAGCTTAGTGGGTAGAGCAATGTTCTGCCAATCTGACGGCCTGGGTTCAAATCACGGCAGGACCAAAAAAAAAATACATATGAACTTTTTTTAAATTTTATTTTGGAAAATATATTTTCAGACCACCTATTTATTGGTTTTGCCAGTGTTTTGCCAACGTTTAAAAATTTTGTTCCTCCAGTGCTTTTCCGGGACTTTTTGAACAGCCGGTCCTTTTGTCTTATGATGTTATCATTTTAGGAATGGGAAAGCACTTTTTGCCAGTACTTGTACCACCTGTTAAAGTGCTTTGCCACCGCTTTCCCGTTTGTATTTTTCTGACTGGGTATTTTGGCAAGTTATGCCAACGTTGACAAGTGTGTTCTAGCAGACGTTATGCCAGTGTTAGCCATTGTTATCATTCATTTACTATTTAAGCTATGTTGTACTACATGTCTCGTTAGCTTAATATGTAGAGCGATTGTCTGGTAAGCTGACGACCCAGGTTCGAAATACAGCCTGACCATGTTTTATTTAAAATAATTATAATTAACAATTTTTTTTTTAATTTTTGTTAATCCCACGTTTTGCAAACGCATAACCGACCATCGCCAATTCTATGCCAACATTGTGCCGATCGTATTTTTCTGCCTGAGCAGGTATCTACGGTTTTGTATGTCAAAATACCATTTAGGTAGGTCTGAATAAGGATCGATTTTCCCAATTTCAATAGCGTTCGACCTTGGGCCAAATTTCATCAAAATAGCTTTTAATTTTAACGGTAGGTGGACAGTTCGCTTACAAGGTTTACATGAACAGACGGATGGGCATTGCTAAATCGGCTCTAGATAGCTCTACGTCCAGTATTTTTGGTAGATACAAACATCCAAATAATGGTGCAGGGTATACAAAGGTCATACGTATTTCTTTTGATTGTCAAATTAGCAGACAAGCGCTCTACCCAATTAACTAAAGAAACATAATACCAAGAACGGTATAAGACTGAGAGTCCCAATCCCTATCGGACATAACACTTATACCGGTATCACACAGTCGCACGAAAAATGCCAAAGAAAAAAGTGGTAGTAAATTGTCAGAAACTAAACAGGTGTGTTTCTTTACTTTTTGGGTAAAGTTGGGTAAAATGAGAGTAAGCACAAAATCCTCTCCCAAAATGACAAAGTTACCCAATAATACGGGAACGCAAAAACCACTTTTCTAGACCAAAAATTTATTTCAAAGAATAATGTGAAAATGCGTATAATTTCAGTTTGCAAAATTGCACAAATACACATATTTATTTGCATTTAAAAATTCTTTTTGATTTTATTCAATTAATTCTTATAAAAAAAATAAGTTTCTTTTGCATATTTCTTAATTTAATTAAAATTTTAAATTTATTTTCACAATTGTTTTTTGTCTATCTTTGAATCAGCTGTTCGTTTTATAAGTTAACAAAGTTTACCGGAAGAAAAAAGTCTGGGTAAATTTTGGTAAAAATAGAAACACTAATACGGTCTCATTAGCGCTCTCATTTAGCCAATTTTCGAGTACGGGAACGTTTTTTGGTAAATTTCGGTAACTTTGGGTAAATTTCGGTAACATTGGGTACGTACGGGAACGCACTTAATATGACAATAAAAATAAAACCAAAATTAGAATTAAGAAAAAAGATTTGTCGCTTTTTGGTTATTTTTCACTTGTTTAAAAACTTTTGTTTTGTATCGATATTCTAATTTATTCTCGTTTTGTAAATTGTCTAAAATTTTAATTGCTTGTTAAAAATTGAAGAAGCGTCAACAAATGTAAGTTTTTTGCGTTATTCATAATTGTCTTTATATTAAACATTTTATTTTTTAGTGGATAACAGTGTTGCCACGTATTTTGTTATTTTTCCCCTAAAAAAATTCCCGTTAAAAAAAATAGATAACAATACTACAACACATTTCAGTTTGCTGATTTGCTATAAAAAAAAATAAAAAAAAAAAATTAACTGTCCACGAAGAAAATTTATAAAAAAATGTTTTTTTTATTGTAGATTTTTAGTTGATCTGAAGATGTTTTACAATGAGTGTTATTTTTGTTCGGTTTAACATCAAATATTACAAATTCTAAATAGAATTTACAATTTTTATTTTACAACCAATAGAGAAAAACTTTTTTATGAAAAAAACTTTCCCAGAACCAATGGTTGACAAAAAATTGTCAACCATTGGTTCTGGGAAAGTTTTTTTTCATAAGTTTTTCTCTATTGGTTGTAAAATAAAAATTGTAAATTCTATTTAGAATTTGTAATATTTGATCTTAAACCGAACAAAAATAACACTCATTGTAAATGTTTTTTTTTATAAGTTTGGTTTTAATTTTTGACTGAGTGAATACATATAATTATTTTTTTTTTTAATTTTATTCAAACAATTTATTAAATAAAGCAAAAATTTGTAAATCTTGCTATATTTATTAATTTTTTTGCACATTATTCACAAAAAATCCTTTAAATGAAATCCTGAATGTTTCTTTCTTTCACCAAAAAAGTCTAACAAAATTCTTCATCCCAAAAAATTGCCAATACGAAAAAAATACCCTAAATCTAAAGTAAAAAACCCTAAACTGGCAACACTTTCCAATTCACAATTTTCAACAAGATTATTAATTAATTTTTGCAGCCGACATTCAAGAGATCTAAAAAAATGTTGGTGGGTAGTTTCAAAATTTAAACCAGCTTCTCGAATAGATACTGTCCCCTTCGATTTCCTTCTGTATTCAGACAATGGTTTCTGTCAAATGGTGTAGAGTCAAAGATGGAAAAAAATATGTAGAAATATTTAGATTTCTAACGAACAAATTTGTATTACTTGAGTGTATATAACGAGAGTGTCTAAAAACTACACACAAAGGAACAATAAGTAAAACAATTTTGTTGTTGCTTTGATTTTCATTTTCAAATTTCATGTCATATTTTATTGCACATGAAGACACTAGGTATAAATCGAAATTTTATTAAAGCATACTTTTGGGATTCATAAAATATTTAACAGCTTTTAAATTTGTTTAATTTTTTATTAGTAGTACTATTTTTGAGCTTAAAATTATTTTTCTCCAAACCTCTTTATTATTAAATTCTACAGTTTATATACGTTTTTTTTATAATGTGGACAAAATTAAATATTTTTTTAAATCTAATATGTTATAGTTGAAAAATGATTTTTTCAAATAAAGTCATATTTTAATCAAAAAAGTCAAATTATTGTGTTTAAAATTAAATCTAAAAGATTTATAATGGTGTTATTTATATATTAAACTAAATATAAATAAAATATTGATGACTGTGTTTTTAAAATTTGGGATAAAATTATACTTTATTGTTTAGTGAATAAGTGTTTTTAAATGTTTACACCGAAACAAGAGTTTCATTGAATAACTATTATACACATTTATTAAAATAGTTAAAAATAGTTAAAATTAAAAAAAAAAACAAATTAAATGTACAAGGAATAGAATTAAATGGTTTCAAAATAAAAGTTTATAAATAAAAATTAATTTACTATTTTATTTATTTTTGTATCGGGATAAACATAAATGCATTAAGGGAATTAAATGCAGAGACTATTAATTATAGAGATAGGAAATCAAAACTTACACTACTCACCGGTAGAGGGCGCTGAAATTTAGTATTACCTGAGCAACTATTTAGTATCAGTTTAGTATCAGCTGAGCCTATATTTAAAAACTCAAAAACTGCTGAAAGCTGCTCAAAATAAAGAAAAAACAAGAGCGGAATATTTTCATATAATAAAATTTGAGATATCCGTTTGTTTTTTTGCTTTGTTGTTTGTTGTTATTTAAATTGAAATAAGAAAAGAAAATTGTGAATTTTTTGAACAAAGTGCCATCTAGTGGTAACGATGTTTTTATAACTTATTTTTTTTTTTGGTGATGCCATACCCCTGATTAAATGTGCGAAAATCCCAAAACTTATTTAACAAATTGTGATAGATAGATTTAATTTTTGCCTAAGGAAATCGTCAAGGGAAGACGTTTTTAGAATTTCTAGAAATATTTATTCGTGCGTTGTCGATATCTACAGTAAAACGCTTTTACTTAAAAGTCGTTATAAAAACAGTTTTTGGAAAATTTTAGAAGCGAATTCATCTTATATATTATCAAAATTGTAATAGATTTGACGGAAGATTTGTAAGTTAGCCTGGAATCCAAAATGACCCATGAATTTGATAAAAATACAAAAGCGTCTTTGTTTTTAAATTAATTTTAAAGATTTTTTAAAATGTCTAATTTAGAGATATCGAATGCTATTTATATAATATAATAGTTTTTAAATAAAAAAAAATTGTAAAAATGATAATATGATTTTGCAGCGACTCCTTTCCAGAATATTTTATAAAAATTGCTTATTCTGTGAAAAATTTAACAAAACTGGGACTGTAAAGAATTGCGCTTGTTCGTTAGTTTTGTACCCTCTATTATATATCCGAATTTAATACAAATCTGAAAAATATTATTCTGTAAATGTCCTAGTGGTTGTTTTTTCGTGAAAAGTGAAAACATTAACCCTATATGGATCAATAATAATAATAATAATTTTTATCAAGTGGAAGAATTTTTTTTTTTTGATCCATTTAAAGGCTTTCGCCTTTACTATAAAAAAAGAAAAAGTCGATTTTAAATCACAAAAGTCGACTATTATTTTAATTTTCGTACCATACAAAATATTTAAAATATAGCTTAAAATTCTGTTTTAAATTTGAAGTTTTCATTTGTTTTTATTTTATATTTATGTTTTTTGTTCTTATTGTTTTCAAATTTTGTTTACATTTATTTACAAATTTCCTTTTCATTTTTGAATATTTTGTTTTGGTTTTCAATTGGTATTATTTTAAAAGGTTTATTTTAAATATTTTGTATAGTACAGCTAAAACAAAACCTTTGCTTTAAAATAAAGTCGACTTTAACAAAAATATATGTACATACGTTTGAAAAATATTGATAGTAAGGCTGTTTATATTTATAAGCTTGTAGTCATAATTCAAATTAAGTTTCATGGGTATTTTTTGTCCCCCGGCCACTAAAGGTTAAAGATTTTTTTAATAAAAGTAAATATAATTATACATAGTCTAATAAAATTTAAGTGATATTTTTCCAAAATTTATGAATGGTGAAATTCTGCAAATTTTCTAGTTGGTCTTTTTTGGGAAAAAGTGTAAAAATTAACCCTATATGGATCGAGTTACATAAAATAATTATTTTTATCAAGTGGAGATTTTTTTTTGACAATTTAAAAGCTTTACAATCTTTTAGTCATAATTAAAATAAAAAAATTCTAAAGTAGAATGTTTGTATGTCTGTTTGATCACTTCTGAGAGTAAATTATCATATAGAGACAATCTGACAATAAAATATAAACAATACAATTTAATGGAAAATCACTGATGAAGCCTGTCCATAGAAAAAGGCAAAAACTAGATCTAGTCTGATTTGCAAATTAATAATGTGTCTATAACTTTGAAAAAATGTTTATTCTTCTTTTTAACCTCAAACCTACTAAATTAAGTTTCATTGTTCTTTTTTTGTCCCCAGGCCGCTAAGGGTTAAAGATTTTTTAAATAAAAGTAAAGATAATTATAGTCTAAGCATATTTAAGTGATATTTTTCTAAAAATTATGCAAACTTTGATGAAAACATTCAAATTTTGTTAAATTTTTGACAAAATAAACAATTTTCATAAAATGTCCTGGAAAAGAGTCGCTCCTAACAGATACTCGAATTATTATTTTTCCAATTTATTTATTTTATTTTCTTTAATAACAACTTATATATTATACAACAGCAATCGACATCTCCAAATCAGACATTTTCAAAAATCTTAAAAATTAATTAAAAAATGAAGTTTTTGCATTTTTATCAAATTCGTGGGTCATTTTGGATTCCAGGCTAAAGTGGGTTAATGATATCCGATGAAGTCAGAATTCCATATCTGCATAATTTTGAGTATTTTAAATGAATAATTGAATAAAATTATTTCGAATTTTGGGAATTTTCAATAATAAAACGCTTTTTTTTCCAATATGTGCCATTTTCAGCCGACTTTCGGCACTGGTTAACGTTTAAAAAAAATCCTTTTCTTCCGTTTGGAACCATTTGCAATAACACTGGGGGTGTAATGAACGAAAATCGACAAATCGTTACTTTAAGGGACATCTTAGTGTACATGGCTAGATCTGTCAAAACAACAGAGTAAAATTTTTGATGATGACAATGCAATTTGACATATTAAATTAGATTTTTTACCGTATCTAGTGTGTTAAGAAGAATGAAGCGTATGTATAGTTGATCTTTAATTTGGCAAATGAATGTTTTTCGTACGATTTGAGATCATATACATACCCAGCAAAATATTGGTAATGACACCTCATTACTATCTGCATTACCAAAAATGATATATCATTACCTTTTGCATTATTTTATAATATAAAATAATGACTTCTTAATAACGGCCTATTGTATTCATTGTTTCTAAATATAAAATAATGACTTACTCGTAATATTTTAAATAAGTACTTTTTACACAGTTAAATTTTATACATTTCTATTTATTATATGTAAATATGTTTTATGTTTAAATTTTTATGACGAGTCCTAAAATTACACACTAGAAAAAACTTAAATTTTTCTGAATGTATTTTCTTCAGCTAATAGTATTTGCTTAACTCCTTATTTTTAAGAATCAAGTAAGCAATCGGATAACCACTTATAATTCAACTTTTTGTAAGCATGTGTGTAACCACTTATTATTCAAAATCTCATAACTATTTATTTATCAATTTTCGTAAGCGAGCGGGTAAGCGTGACTACTTATAAAAACGACCACGCCAAGCAAAAATAATGAGTTTAGACGCCAAAAAATAAGTTGTGAGGAGCTACGAATTTCTATTATATAACCACTTATTTGGTAATGAAAGGTTTTGCTGGGTATGTATATTATATCTCTTTCTTTTTAAATTATTTTCAAATTAAAGAAAAATTATACAATTTTTACAAGTAAATTACTGAGAATAAAAAATTTAAAGAATTCGTTAAGGTCAGCAGTACAGAATACGTATTTTCGGCTTTCGCTACTAAGACATCGTGTAAAATTTGTTGTTTTTCTTTGTTCCTTGATATCTTAAATGTTGAATAACGCTCCTAGAGAAGGGGAACAAATTTTCATTCGGTATATTTCTAGAAATTCTAAAAACGTCGTTCTTGACAATTTTCGCAGGCAAGAAAGAAATCCAGATAGGGGCATGCCTTCAACAGATTATTTTTCACAATTTTTTAAATAAGTTTTGAATATTTTAGCATATGTGTTTAATTTCTTTAATACTATTTTATTGTTAGACAAGTTTTTTAGAAAGATTTGTAGTGTCCGACCGAACTCACTTTTTTAAGGCCGAACCGAAGCCGAATACTTTTGTGTTTGAATAAAAATACAATTTCATGCAACTTTTTCAAATTCAAAAATGCGGAAACATATTTCTAAATATTTCTAAATTGCAGAAACATAAAAAAGTTGTATTTTTCGCTCTTTAAATAAAAATTAAGTTAAATATGTACATATTTATAAGTTACTATACAAAATTAAAGAGCCAAACAAAGGTTGCAAAATATTGATTAATAGAAAAGTTCAGTAGTCGGCCAAAATTTTGCCTATCACCGAACTTGGCTGAACATCATTTTGGCCTAAGCCGAATACTTGGTCGGACACTAAAGATTTGTTAATAAGAACAGATAATGTAAAAATTTCTATGTAATAATTTCGCACTCTCCCGAATATTTTTCAGTAGTATTTTAATTAGTGTTTCCAATTATTCGACACAGGCGGTTAACCGGTTAATGCATTATTCGAAAAATCAATAAAATTAATTAACCGGTTATTCGGGATGGTTAATCGAGAAAATTGGCGATTAATCGATTAATCGTTTAATGCAAAATTAATGTATTTTCTTAACTTATATCAATAAAAACACAACGAGCTGGCTTTTTTAACAATAAAAACTAGAAGAGCCTTTGACATTGAGCCATCAATACAAAAAATATTGAACTCTATTTGAATATACCAATTTACTCTGCAAAAATTTTTGTTGAATATTAGTAGTCTGAGAATATCATAAATAATTGTTAAATCCTAAGTCTTTTCGGTTTTAAAGGGCCATTAACAATAACAAATTTTAAGCTAATTTACGCAGAGAAAATTTAATTGGACGAGTTTTAATGAAATTTTAATAAACTAATGAAATTTTTTTCACAAAGTTAATGCAAAACAAATTTTACGAAAAAGCTTTTTCATTGGATATATGTAATTTTCAATAAATAATACGAAATTTTTCATAAAACTGCATCAATTCAATGAAAAGTTTAGTACAGTGTTGTTTCAACGTCCTATAGAAAGCTGCAATTAATAATTGTAATTAATATGCAATTTTATCAATTTTAATTAATAAATAGATTTGAGGTTAAGAAGAAGAATAAAACTCAAATTAGTTTGGAAGTACAGTGCGACGAAATGAGGTATCGTAAAGTATAAATCTATTTTTAATAGATTTTCTTACCTCAAATGTACTTCCAAACTAAGTAGTTGTGTATACTATCATTAACTAAAAGTAAACAGCTGACACGATACTTTACGATACTACCAGACTAATGGAGCCTTAAACCTTTTTCTCTAAAAATTATAAACACATTATAATTTTCAGATCGGATTAGATCTAGTTGGTGCATTTTTTTTTTGTATGGACAGGCGTCGTCAGTGATTTTGCATTAAATTGTATTAATTACACAGTACAACAGCCAATCTGGGGGGTAAGAAATTCCAAGTCAGGGTGATGGTACTAGGTCAGTATAGTAAAACCCTCAAAGGGTTTGGCGTTCGTATGTGTCATTTTTTTTTATGACCTTTTAAATTTTTTCCTTATCTTGATGTTTTTTCGCTTAGTTGTAAGATTTTGGCAAAAACGTAGTTTAACATAACTCGAGAACCACTTGTCCGATTTTGATGAAACAAATTTAGAAAAATTTAGAATTACAATTTCTTTAATCCGTTCATATAACGTTTTTCTTTATAATAAACAGTTTTGCCGGTAAAAATAAATTTGTGGAGAAAAAAAAATATTTTTTTGCCTAAAAATTAAAATTTTTTTTTTTAAATTCATAAAAAATCCAAAACGGAAAAAAGGATCAAGTGTTATTAATTTCATGTAAAGTCACATAACCTATAAACAAAATTTAACGCGTTCTGCTTTTATTTACAATTAAGTGAAGGTATCCCATTTTGACAAGAATATTGATATTTGTTTTTATTCAAAAAAGTGTCATTTATCGCCTTTTTCATAAAATTTCCCCAATAACTCCAGACTTCTGGCCATAAACTATTAAAAAAATTAAGTAAACATTTTTATAATTTTTTATTTTTATTTTATTTATTTATTTTTATTTATTTTAATAAATATTGCCTAGACTTTTTCGATGGTGGTTGTTCGGGACTAGTGGCATCGCATTCATCGCTATCATCAGTTTCTGAACCACACATAATGTCAATGTGTGACTCCACTGTTGGAGTTGAGAAAATATCAGGGCTAGAAGTTTTTGGCACAGGAATGTGGTCCGAATGAGGCAATGGTGTTGCGGCACTTGCAACACCAACGTAATTATACGATTTTCTTATCCTTTTTGCAGCTCCTTTATTCGCACATGTATAGCAATTCAATGGATTGTGACCTTCGCCAGGATTAGTCCAAGTCATTGGGATACCGAATGGCATACTTTCACGTCTTCTATTTTTCCAATCCATTAGACGGTTGTAGCAGCTTTTACACACTATATTTGGTACCCAATTTTCGTTCACTATAACATTTTGGTTGAAGTACATCTCGTATGTTTGAACAAAATCAGTACTGAAATTTCCCCTTTTTTTATGTGTTGAGACATATTGACCACAGCAGTAGCAAAAGCTATTTATATCTGGCTTGCACAGTTCCATATTCTGTTCTCTTTTGTTCACTTTTAAAAACTGGAGAAAAATCACTTTTACTGTTCGCGTTCGTCGGCACTTGTTGAATGACAAAAATCACAGAACCAGTGTGAGAAAGAGAAGAAGTATAATGACAATGCATGTTTTATGTGAACATTACAGAACCAGTGTTGCCACATCAATATTTCTCTTTTAGTACAGTAGAAAAATATGAGAGAGTTCGGCTTGTGAGTGTCAATGTTTTCTCCAAATAATGTTGTGCATATCTGGAGCAAATTTTTGAAATTCATACATTTACCTAATTGTGAATAAATGAGAAACGCGTGCATCGATTTTCATGATATATGCCTTTTTTTGCTCATGAGTTATGTGACTTTACGCGAAAGTAATTAGTTTTGGCACTTTTTTCCATTTTTGATTTTTTATGAATTTTTAAAAAAAAATATTTAAATTTTTAGGCAAAAAATACTTTTTTCCCTTCATACATTCATTTTTAACTTCGAAAGTGTTGCACATATAGGAAAACGGTATAGAAACAGATTAGAGAAATTATAATTCTAAATTTTTCTAAATTTGTTTCATCAAAATCGGATAAGTAGTTCTCGAGTTATGTTAAACTACGTTTTTGCCAAAATGTTACAACTAAGCGAAAAAACATCAAGATAAGGAAAAATTTTTAAAAATGACACATACGAACGCCAAACCCTTTGAGGGTTTTACTATACTGACCTAGTACCATCACCCTGACTTGGAATTTCTCACCCCCCAGACAATAATCCCAAAAATGTTCCATAGTGTTATTTATGTTTTTATAGTCAGATTGTCTCTATATGATAATTTTTTTCAACAACCCGTCACCCAAGTAAGGCCTTGAATGCCATGTAACTACTTCGTTGTTTTCTTTCCTATTAGGCTTTCTGTTATTGTTTTTACTTAGAAGTGATCAATACAAACACATACAAACATTCTGTTTTTAGATTTTTGTTTATCTTCCCTTCTCCTCCGTGTTTCAATGGACGAATTCCAGCGAAATTTCATTGAATCAATATAAAAATTCAAAAAAACCATGTTGACAATTCCCTCAGTGTGCAGTAACAGATGTCAAATCTCAAACAGATTTGTTTCTTCGAACTTTATCACAGATTTTCGAAAGTGAGGGCAGTTTTTCAGTCTTTAAAAATTCTATGATTGCAATAATAAAATTTTAAAAATTACTACGCACTGGTTTTGTTAACATAAATATTAATAAAATCATCGACTAGAGGCTGAAAAACTGCTCTCACTTTTGAAAATTAATTTTACACTTTAAAAGAATTAAAACAGAAATGAAAAATTGTCTATTGTATTTCCTAAAGCCTGCTCCAGCGTGACACATAGTGTTAAAGCATTTTTTTTTTTACAAATAGAAACTTTGTTATTTTGTTTAAAAAATTCCAAAAAATTTTATTAAAAATTAATTTCGATAATGTAAAACAAATCCGTTTTAAGAGTCTCTTAAAACCCATGACGTGTCTCGCTGGTTCAATGTCGACTTGCTTGGAGTTGCTCAAAAAATGGTATCTAAAGGTTTCTCTTTCAATCGATTTTAAAACAATTTGATTGTATTATAGTTAGTATTTGTTTTTTTTAAGCGTTCCTTACAATTTTTTAGCTAAAGTTAAGAAAATTATGAAGTTTCGGGAAAAAATAAAGCAAAAACTTACATATTAAAAATTTAACCGGTTAATCGAGCTATTTTAACCCATTATTCGGGTCAAATAATAATTTGCGTTTTAAATTATTTGTTTCGACATTAACCGAAATAGAGGCGATTAATCGAGGAATCGGTTAATCGATTAACCGAATTGGAAACACTAATTTTAATATCATTATTTAACACGAACCCTAAAATATGTTACCAACATTTTTTTTTTACATAAACAGAGTAGCCATTATATTGTTTTATATATTAATACCTGTATGGTCCCTTTCCTACAATCAACAAGTGTGTATTAAAATTAAAACATTTTTGTTTTTAAAATGTACTTTGAGATTGTCTCTCTTTTTGCGTTCTTCTCAGTTATGTTAGTTCATTTTCTGTTGGTTGTTTGAGCCATATTGGCCATATTTATCTTTTTTAACAAACTTGCTTTTCAGTTTATAAACGACTTTCGACACGTGCGGTTCATAGAAAAACGGGAAACGGAAACTTGGAAAGAAAAATTTAAATAAATACTTAAAACTACTCGTTACAAATTAAAGTGAATTAAAAAACAAATTTAATAAAAAAAAAACCGACATTTGAAAATCCAACGGCTGTTAGAAAATCAAAAACCACATAAAAGTGTACAATTGATATTGTTGTTGGTTGATTTTCTAGCCAACTAATTCATTATCATCAACAACAACATCATTATTATTATTACCATCATTATATGTTGTCTATGGGACTGTAACCTTAGCATATGCATGTTTGAATGAATGTAATCTTGTTACAGTATTGTGTTGCAATGTAGAGTGTGGTGGAACCTTTAAACTAAAATACGAGACATGCCCATTTGAGTATAACAATATTCAGTTAAAACAAACAAATTTATATTGTCGAAAATAATAAAATATAATAAAATAACGAAAAACAAATCATAAAAAATATAATAGAAATAAAGTACTCTATATATAGTACCTAATAATAACTTCGCATTTGTTTGTGTTTTTTTGTTAACTTTTTTTACCTCTAGCCGGAAGGTAGTGTGTTGGTTTTAAATCATAACATTAGTGTATTGTGTTTGTGTTATCTATAGACCACCTCAAATACAACAACAATTGTTGTTAATCATTAATACATTTTATACAATTCAAATTTACTACAATTGTTCTTATGCACCCGAATAGTAGTGGGTGAAGTGGTAAAAACTAAATTATAATCGAAAAATAATAATGTTCATTTTTGCATGAAAAGTGGAAAAAGGTAAATATTGATAATAATAGAGAAAAACTAAATAATTGATATACTTAAAAATAAAAACAAAATTGTATTAAAATTGAATTTAATTACACATTACTATTGGTACACTGAGAGAATTATCTGCATGAAAATTATCTGGAACTCGTCCATTGAAACTTTTCATAAAATGAATGTAGTTTTTCATAAAATTATATAAACGATTTCATTTTATTTATTAAAACTTGCATGCACTCAATGAAAAGGTTTCTTTAATAACTATTTTTATAAAAATTATGCAGCTTTTTCGTAAAAATTAATGAAATTTTAAAATTTATTTTTATCCGGATATACAATAATTGCATTAAAGGAATCAAATGTGCTAAAATCCCAAAACTTATTTAACAATTAGTGAAGGCCCACTAATTGTTAAATAATGATATGGCCGGATAGGGCCTTGCCTAAGGAAATCGTCAGGGGACGATGGTTTTCGAATTTCTAGCAATATTTGTTAAGTTAAATTACAAACTCAATGAGAATTTATTGTGCTCGTCTAAAACTGTTATTAAACATTTAAAATATCAAAGAAAACACAAAAATAACAACAAAAAATTTACCACAATTTGCTTTGTCATCTTCCATTATATTACGACTCTGTTGTTTTGACAGATCTAGCAATGTTGTGACATCCATCATAGCGTAGGGAATTCGCGAAAGGTTCCAAAAAATACTTAAAAAACAATAAATTATTAAAAATTAGAAGAATTTTAATTAAAATTAATAGATAGAATATAAAAAAATAAGCTTCCCAGCCAGCCAACAAGCAAGCACAAAAATGGATCAAAAAGACCTTAAAATATATTACTAAAAACTAAAACTTTTCTATGAAAGTGATTAATTCAAAAAAAAAGGCTCTTCTTTTTTGATTCAAAAATTTATAATAATAAAAAAAAGATTTAAAAAAATTCTAAAAGATCAAAAAATCTTTTTTTAAAGAATTTTTCGAATTTCTCACAAAATATTCTAATTTATTTTCATTTCTGCGTCATTTCTGAACCATTTTTGGATTTAATAATTTGCCTCAAATTTTTGTGATTCACTTTAGAGTGCTCGTGTTTTCGTCCAAAAGATGAGCAAATTTTGACAATAAATTTATAAATTTTAAAAACCCAGCAAAAAAAGATGATCATTAATGACTCAGAAATGAGCTCCAAAAACATTTTTCCACTTTTTCCTATGAAAGTGGTCTGTCCAAAAGAGCCCCCTCTGTACTCAGAAATGACTCAGAAAAAAGAGCGTATAAAATCGAAATTTTTCTCATAAATTTAAATAATTTTTGGAATCTTCTTTGAGTCCGAAAAATGAACCCTCATTTTGAGACAGCTTTTTAGATTGTAGAGACAACTTTTTGGAATGTTTTATGAGGGTTCATATTTTCTACCAAAAAAAGAGTGTTTTCAAAAAAACAATAATCATTTCTATGAGCCATTTAAGAATCTTATTTATGAGCGCTCCGAAATTGCTGGCTGGGAATATATTTGGTTAGAATATTGTTCTACCTCAAGTCCAAATTCTAATATGTCATATTGTCATATTAGATTTTATTTCTTGTTTCAAAAAGGTTGAAATTTGGACAATTCCACGTGAAACGGTCCAACACAGGAAAAATAATTCACCTATTTTTAATAAAACTCGAGAATGACAATTATGCACAAATGGAAAAAATTATCCCCTAAATTCATAAACGCTTTGTAAAGTTATAGGAGGTTTATTGAACAAATTTTTTATGAAAATGACGTTTTGTAAACCTGCTATAACTTTACAAAGCATTGATGAACTGAGGGGTATGTATATATATTTTTTTATTTTTGGCAAGCGAAATGAGGAGTAAGGAGGAGTTCAACGGGGCCAATTCTTCTAGGCGTAACCATTATTAGGTCAGAGATCATAAAAATCGTCAAAACTTCAAAATCGCTTCGGCAGAAAATGTATGGTCCTCAAAGGGTTAACTTAGAAATTTTGTTTGATAATGAGTTTTTTATGAATATGAAATTATTTTCGGAATTTTCTATTTTTATTGGAATATTCTGTGAGCCACTCTGTTAGTAAAGATTTCTTTTGTTTTAGTTTATTTAATATAAGTAATTAATAATTTATTTAATGTAATTAAAAAAGTGAATTATTTATTATATCTGCTGCAATATTTCATACAATATGCTGTTAAATAATATAATATATTCTTTTCTAATAGTGATTGTGTGAAAACTACTTTCTTTTCCAATTGAACTTTGTATTTCTTCGTTGCGCCTAAGAAAATAGTTATGTGTAAAAAAAAACTTATGAGGAGACACACAAACCAGATTAATTTTCGTCTTTTGCGAAATTTTTTAGTGAAAACCAAAAAAAAATACATTGCTAAACATGTTTCCAGGCATATATACACTCAAAAACGTTTGTCGGTAGAATCTACTGACAGTTAAAACAAAGGTAAATGCAGTTAAAAAGGCGACAAAATAAAATAAAAATAACTGAAAATTTTGTTCTTTTTAACTGTTGAAAAGTAACTGTTAAAAATAACTAACAATATCCTTAAAATTAACGGACAAATTTTTATTACAAACATTTTAAAACAACTCACAAAATGGGTAAAAACTACTGTTTTTTACAGTTAATTCTTTTGGTATTACAAAAGCATATTTTAATAAAAAAAAAACAATTTTTTTCTTTCGATTACAAAAAATATGTGTAATTGCTTCAGCTTTTTTACAATTTGAAGTAAAAATTCCCAACGGTTCTCCAGTTATTATGCTTTTATGTATTGGAGATACAATACAAGTTTCTAATTATTATTTGCAAACTTGGAATATATCGACATAAACAAATATAAACTAAACAAGAATTTTTAAATTTCAACGAAATTCCACGAAATTTTATATACAATACTTAAGTGATTTTTTGGATGCTATTAAAAATTACAATACTTCTACGAATACTTTGGAAGCAATGAAAGAAGTGATTCTGTTCTAGTTGTTCAGAATTACTTCTAAAAAAGTACACTCACAATATATTTTCCATAACTGATTGAGGTTTTTTTAAAAAGTAATAGGTAAAGTTTGTTTTCAATTGAAGAATTAATTAAAATACATTGAAACATATTGTTTAACTTGTTTATCAATCAATAAAAAACAAACTAGAAAAAAATATGTATCGTCTGTAGTAGTTGTTATTTTCAGTCTAATATTCTATTTTTAGATTTCTATTTTTAGAAAAAATAATTTCCTTGTTTTCTGTTTTAAACCAATAAATTTTAATATTTTCGGTTTTCTTTTTTGTTAAAATAGTTTGTTTATATACAAAATTATTTCAATTCAAATTACAAGAAATTCTTTACTTAAACACACAAACATAGCAAATAAAAATATGAACGTGAGTGTTGTGTATGGTGTAGTGTTTTAAAAACTCAAACAAAAAAAAAAAAAACTTTCAAATATGAAAAAACAAACCACAAAATCGTTTTTTTTACGTTTTGTCAGTTAAAAATTGATGATTGTTTTAATAGACTTTTCAATTATTTTTATTTATTTTATGGATTGTTAAAACAATGTTTGAAAATAAATAGAAAAATTGTTTGAATATAATGAAAAATCAGTAGTCCTTTTTTTAATTGTGTTTTCAATTAGTTTAATATGTATTTTAGGTTGTTTTTAAGGATAAAATATTGTGAGTGTAGTAAAACTACGCTAATGGATAATTTTGAAGCAACGAAAGATGTGGTTTGTAAAGCATGACTTCCAAATTTTTTTGTATTTTTGAAAAAATTGGAGCTATGATTTTTTTTTTTTTTAATAATTTTATAATCTGATATATGAGACATAATAAATCAATTATTTATCATAAGTTTTGTTCACTGAAATTTTGTTGTTTTGAAGAACCCGGAAATTGTTTTAAATCTTTACTAAAATTTAATAAAGATGGGATTTGTTCCACAGCAAAAAAGTTATAATTGTATGAAAAAAAATAAGAAGAAGAATATAGAAAGGAAAACCAAAATATAATTATGATATCTGCGATGAGATAATTAAAAATAAAAAATATGAATAAAAAAATAAAAATAATGATAGAATTAAACAACACGTTTTGATTAAATTGTATAGAAAACAAAATCTTTAAACTTTTGTTTGCGCAGTGAAAAGAAATTCCTTTAGCTTAGCTAACAATATATGAAAAGTGGGTGTATATAAAGTTTATCACTAGATTCACAACATTAACTTCTTACCACATACTTTATTTGGGCATTAGTATGGCAAGTGTTCAAACGCTCTATAATCCGAATGCTGTGTATCCGAATTTGCGATCCAAATAACAATTTTATTGTATTAAAAATTTATTTTAGTGGGTTTGCGGTTAAGAAGAAGAATTAGCCTTTTTCTCTAAAAATTTTAAACACATTAATTTTCAAATCAGACCAGATCTAGTTTCTGCGTTTTTCTATGGACAGGCTTCATCAGTGATTTTCCATTAAATTGTATTATTGTTTATGTATTCTATTGTTAGATTGTCTCTATATGATCATTTTTGAACAACCCGTCGGCTTCAGGATTCGAACAGGTGCATATTTCTACATTACAAACGTAACTATACTAAGGTGCGACTGCTTAGCCATCTCACCTTAGTAAGGCCTTGAATGCATTTTAACTAATTCATATTTATATTTCCATTGTTGTGTTACTTAGAAGTTTGTTTGTTTGTTTATCTTTTAATCTCCTTTGTTTATCTTCTAATCTCCTCCGTGTCTCCCTTTCCTCAACTGTTGCCAAACTGGCGTATGGTTTTTATGTTCAAGATAAACTAATATTAATTCTCTAAAACTTTTTTAGCTGTATTTTCGCTCATACCTATCAACGTTAAGTATTTAAATCAACTGTACACTTAAACGATTAAAGTATAAAAAAATTATAAACAGCAAATGTCTATAATAGTTGCAGTATAACTGAACAGCAAAACTTTTTAGGAAGTAACGCAAAAAAGTTACGTTGAATGTGAAAATGTATAAATGTTGAGTTTTCAACGTTGATAATTATCCCCGTTGCAAGTTAACGTGCATACGAAAAGTAATGTGCTAGTTTTCGTCTCAAACGCGATTTTGTGAACATTGAGTTTCTCTCTGAGTTAACGGATATACATAGTTTTAAGTCCAACGTTATCTTTAACTCTGCTCACAAAAGTTTCCGAACATTATACGCGCCGTGCCATTTCGCGGCCTGAAATGTTTGGAATCGCCCTCAATAGCTTCTCTACCTTCTTTACCCGTTCCAGCTTTTCTTTCATATATTAGGTCCTCGTTGAACTTTTTGACCGAAAACACATTGCCTGGTCACGTGTCCTTCCGTTGAATTTTTTTTAAGTCTGAAATTTATCATTTTGAATAGTTTCAATAATTGTTTTGTGCACTTGTAAACTAATAAACCACTCGGATTTGACAAACCTGCTCATTTTAACATGTTTCGTATTCCTCAAAGATATTTTGATCAAGAAAAACACTATTTTAATTAAAGGTGGGAAAAGTTATTAAGAAAAATGTATGCTAGACTTTTTAATGGCGCACTTATTTTTATTTAAATTGGAAAAATCTCTTTAGTATCTGAGCATTTTTTTATACAATGTGATTATTATACATTTTAATTTCAGATTAAATAACAGAAATTGTTATTAATTTGTCAATTTTATATTGTTTTAACACCTTTTTTACATATATATATGTTAACAACAAATCCACAGTTGGCCACATTAGGTATGAGCAATTTTACTCTTTTGCGTATGAGCAATATTAATTCAAACTATTAAAAAACTATATTAAAACTCCTTCCGTTGTTCACATGCGGCTGCAGGGTAGGTACCCAGTAAAACCTTGGTAATATGTGGGTATTACTATGCATTAGAATGTCCCTTAAAATAACGATTTGTCGATTTTCGTTCATTACACCCCCAGTTTTATTGCAAATAGTCCCAAATGGAAGAAATCAATTTTTTTTTTGGAAAACGTTAACCCGTGCCGAAAGTTGCACAAAAATGGCACATTTTGGAAAAAAGTGTATTATTATTAAAAATTCCCAAAAATCGAAATTTTGGAAAAAATTATTTTTTATTTCATTTGTTCATTTAATATAGTCAAAATGATTCAGATATGGAATTTTGACTTCATCGGATATCATTAACCCACTTTAGCCTGGAATCCAAATTGACCCACGAATTTGATAAAAATGAAAAAACGTGTTTTTTTTAAATTTATTTAAAAATTTTTTTAAAATGCCTAATTTGGAGATGTCGATTGCTATTTGTACCACATAATAGTTGATATTAAAAAAAAATAAATAAATCGGAAAAATGATAATTCGAGTTTGTGTTTGGAGCCACTGCTTTCCAGGACATTTTACAAAAATTGCTCATTTTGTCAAAAATTTAACAAAATTTTAATGTTTTCATCAAAGTTTACATAGTTTTCGGAAAATTATTACTTAAATTTGGTAAGACTATAGTTATCTTTACATTTGTTTAAAAAATCGTTAACCCTTAGTGGCCTGGGGTCAGAAAAGACCCATGAAACTTAATATTAATTATGACTACGAGATTGTAAAGCCTTTAAATTTGACAAAAAAAAAATCTCAAATGGGTAAAAATAATTATTTTATGTAACATGATCCATAAAGGGTTAATTTTTATACTTTTGACCAAAAACGACCCACTAGGAAATTGACAGAATAACACCTTTCATAATTTTCGGAAAAATATCACAAAATTTTTTTCCACTTAATAAAAATTATTATTTTGTGTAACTTGAGCCATATAGGGTTAATGTTTTCACTTTTCACCAACAAATACCCACTAGGAAATTTACAGAATAACATCTAAAAATAGCAAAAAAAACTGTTATATCTACAAAATTTTTGTTATTTTTAAGTTAAATTTAGTTGAATGTAAATAGCAGTCTGTTCTGCTAAAATTAACAGAAATATTTGCTACTAAAAACTGCTAGGCTAGATTTTTACTTTCATTAAAAGTAAAAAAAATGTTGAAAATTTTGAATTATTTCGTGATTTTTTAGTCTACTAATTATTTAGCAAATTTTTTTGCTGATTTTAGCAGGTTACAAATATAACTAAAACTTTGTATATTTAACTGTTTTTTTTGCTGTTTTTTCCATCTTACTAATATTTAGCAAAAATAAGCTGCTAATTTCAGCAGTTTATCGCCAAGGTAGTTTTTAACTAATTTTTAGTAGTTTTAACTAAATTTTTTACAGACTTTTTTCTATTAGTGTGGTATAAATAATTCGCTTTTCTATAAACTTTTATAAATTAAATTTTTTGTTAAAAATTTGTGAATTTAAAATAAATAATCGGTTCAAAAAATTAAAAATTAAATAAAATGTTTTTGAAAACTCCTTACCTGTATGTTAAGAATAACATGTTATTGGGTAAGGACTTATGTACATAGATGGACATGCCCTCGTTAAAATAATAGGGTTTTTTATTATTATTACAACGAAAATCACATGTTTTCTACAAAGCTATTATTTTTCTCTATGTTATAGTTGTTGTTTTAACCAAAGTTCCTTTAGTAGCAAAGCAAATGTTTGTATGTTGTATTTAACATTCAAGCTTTTAATTCTTTAATAGTCATTAGTATTACACCCTAACCCATCATGCCATAATAATGACTAACATGTTGAAGTTAAGGAATATTAATTAACAGTTTGGACTGTAGCTCGCCTGTGAAGTATTTTCCGTAGATTTTCAATTGATCTGAAGTGTTATTTTTTGTTCGGGTTTAAGATCAAATATGACAAATTCTAAATAAAATTCACAATTTATTTTATAACAAATAGAGAAAAACTTATGAAAAAACTTTCCTAGAACCAATGGTTGACAATTAATGCATTTTCAAGTGTTACCAAACACTATCATCAGATTGTTTTTATGGGGTTTTGTCATATAAAAATAACAACTTACTCCTTCACTACAAAACGCTTAGTTTTAAAACAAAAACTTATAAAAGAATATAATTTTTGTTAAAAATATTTAAATATTAATTTAAAACTCAATATAAATATAAATTAAAATTTTAAGAAAAAAAAACTCATTACTTTAAGGTTACTTTTAACCTAGAAGTAATGAGTAAGAGCAACATGTAAGTTAAGAATAACAGCTTACTACATAGGAAGTTACCGCGAGGGACATGTCTATCTTACCTATCTCTATTTCTTCTTACAAAAGCCATTACCGGGTAATATAATGTTTTTCTTGCTGGGTACCTACAATTCGTTGTTGTCGTCTAGAATACTCTTACTTGTTTATTTATAAAAAAAAGTTAAGTTACTCGTTTTTTTAAATATACAATATTTATGTATTTGTAATTTATATAATGATGTAAATAAACAAGTTGTTTATCTTTTTGAATAAAAAAAAAAAAATGTTTTATAGATAAGATTAGCTAAATAACTATTTATTTATTATCTAGTATAGCGCAAAATGGTATTTCAGATCTGAATATTTTAGTGATGTAAATATAATATAATAGTTAAAATATTTAAAGGAAATAAAAACTGACACTATTTTTCGATACATTAAATATTTGCTGGACAAATAAATTGTTCGGAACAAATGATTAACAGGGTTTTTTGTAAACTACTACAGCAATCAAACACTAGGGTGTACTATCGAATTCAATAATGTTTACATGATAATCTTACAATTTCCATAAATCAAATTTCAAAAACAACACCTTAAATTCCCAGCAAAACAAGAGATGTCAAAGTAGTCGAAAAATCACTGCAATTAATGATCTAGATGTGCTTCTTTTTTAACAGATACACTAATGATTTTAACATGCAGTTGTCATAGGACTGGAGTACTCACACGTCAGAATTTTTTCTTTACTCTTTGAACGAGTGCAAAGGAAACCCTTTATCCTTTTAAAAAGACATTTTTAGAAAAAAAAAATATATTTTTTTATTAAAAAAAATTTTTTTTTACTGCCACCGGATATCGAACTTGTGACTTCAAGATTGCTAGTCTAGCTCTCTACCGCTTAACTATTCTTTGGTATGAAAGTTGACTGGTATAAAAGCACCACTTTATCATTCTCTTCAATAAAAGTACTTATTAAATAAGAACAAAAGGTTCACTGCAATTCAGTATTTTTGTCAGTACTATTTTCACAGTTACATATAAAAAGCAATTTTTCGTCACTTTTATTTTATATATTTCAAAAACTAAAAAAATATTGAATTAAAACAAATTAATTATAAATATTAAAAAAAATTTAAACAAAAAAAAAATTTTTAAAAAATTCTTTTTTCAAGTTTTAAAAAATAATGGTCCCCCCATTCAGAGATTGGCTAAAATTTCCATTTCCATTGCTTTTTTGTAATATAATGAAAACAAAAATTCATTAAAATCAAAATCACTTTTTAGGATAATTTTTCGAGCAATAATTCTTTAGAAGCAATACATAAGTGAGTGAGTAAGTGTCAATCGATGCCTACGAAGAATACTTAAAGTTTTCTGGCCTAACACCATATGCAATGTGGAACTTTGGAGACAGACAAACCAGCGGCCAATCCATATTGAAATATTGAATCGTAAATGGCGTTGGATTGGTCACACGCTGCGCAGGCCTCCTGCCGACGTAACTAAAATCGCCATTGACTGGAACCCACAGGGTAGGACACGAAAAGTAGGCAGACCGTCCCACACGTGGCGTCGTCAACTGAACATCGAAGTCAGCCGTAGTGATCTAAGCTGGGGAGAAGTAAAAAGAATATCATCAAACCGGACCGAATGGAATCAATTTGTTGTGGCCCTTTGTTCCCAATAGGAACCACAGGACATAATATACATATAATACATAAGTGAAGTTTTGGGTGTTGTTCAGAATTACTTCTCAAAAAGCTGTAAAATATACACCCGGATACTTTGGAAGCAATAAAAGAAGCAATTTTTTTTAAGCAGTAAAAATACATTAACGGATACAATAAAAAAAGTGCTTTGTAAAGTATGACCAATTGTTTGCTGGGCTACTTAATACATTTTTACACAAATTCTTAAGAAATTGTTTAAATTTTTTTTTTAACAATTCTTTGTTTGCCATAAAATTATGTAAAAAAAAATATTTGTTCAAGCAAATGAAGATTCTACCTGGATTTATCGTAAAAAACAAACTCATATTTAAAACCTTGAACCTTTTATTTTTTAAAAATCATATTCTGAAATTTGATGTTTTTGTGTTACTTACTGATATGTATTTTGATATATCAGCCAAAATTTCAAATACAAACAAAGTTATATCTTTAAATTCATTAATTTTTATTATAATATTTATTTGTTTGTTTTTTTCTTAGTTTAAAATGATTGTGAATTTCTTTGAGAAAGATTTTCTGTTAAAGATAATTTTGTTTTTTTTTTTAAGTAGGTAATTAAATAACGATTTTTATTTTTATATACGCAATACATATAAATGACGTCACTTTTTTTATGATTTTTTAAATATTCTTGCTAAAATGTCATTAAAGGAATTAGCTACCCTTACTATGACTCAAAAAATTTCTGTTCTAAGATGGCTGTGTTGTGGCTAATACGAAATATTTTATCTTCTTGGATTCTTATCAAACCTTAATATATATTTAATAAGAGTCATTATTACATTTTTTTATTTACAAAATTTAGAGAGGGAATATGTTGTTATTTTGTGATAAAAATTGTAAACTTAAAAACCGTTAGATTACAAAATAATCATGTTTTTGGCTTATTGTGGCACAAACAACAAAGGCCACCTAACATAACTTGTTAGATATCACAGCAAAAAAAAATTGGAAGTAATGCTTTACAAACTACTTCTTTCATTGCTTCACAAGTATCCGTTAGTGTATTTTTACAGCTTTTTTAGAAGTAATTCTAAACAACTTCAAAAAATCACTTCTTTCATTGCTTCCAAAATATCCGTTAGTATATTTTTACAGCTTTTTTAGAATTACTTGTATACAACATCCAAGAAATCACTTAAATATTGCTTCTAAAGCATAATTGCTCTAAAAGTGATCCTAAAAATTGATGTTGTTATCATTTGGTATTTGTAAACATATGATCGCGGGTTTAATTCCTGGAGGGACCAATATTTTTTTGTTTTTTTATTTTTTGTAATGCTTATAATTAATTTGTTTAAATTCAATATTTTTTTCATTTTTCAATTTTAAAAATAAAAATATAAAATACTAGTTTAGCGGTTTCTTGCATAACGATCTTTTTTTTATAAATTTCTTTTATTTGTAGATTTTATTTATGTAGTTAAAAATAAAAATATTATATAGATGAAAATAAAAATATAATAATAAAACCAATCAAAACAAAGAAATTAATTTTTCCGATTCGTATCACAATTTTTTTCATTCTAATGCTTTACGATACACTGCATTTTTTGTTTTGTTGTCTGGCGTGTAAATACACAAAGCTGAAGGTTTTCCGACACGGGAACAGGCGACATACAATCGTCATCCAAATATGTTACCATTCGTCCCCCTTTTATTGCATTTCGTTCCACATTCCATTCCTTTTCATTCCCTATTCCATTTCATTTCCATTGTTAAAAAAATGCTTTAAAAAAAATGTCACCCGTTCTATTTTATTTAGTTCCACATTCCATTCCTTTTCATTCTCTGTTCCATTCAATTCCACTCGTTCCCCTCTCCGACCTAAATTGCTGCGTCCTATTGGTGGCATTGCAATGTGACAAAATTTGTTCAGTTTGTTTTTTAAAATAAATATAAATTTCCGAAAGTCTTTAATATTTTTCTAATATTATGACAATAGAATCACAATTTATTTTTCGTCAACCAAATATGTTACCCTTCATTCCCCGTTCTGATCCATTTCATTTCACATTTCATTTCGTACCCTGTTCCATTAAATTACCATAATCTAGAGTTTCAATTCCACTCGTTCCTTCCCCGTTCAATTCCATTTCGTTCCACTTGTGTGTTTAAAAAAAATCCACCCATCAACCATTTCGTTCCCTGTTCATTTCCATTATCTTGAGTTTCAATTCCACTCGTTACCTGGTCAATTCCATTTCGCACCACTTGTGTGTTTAAAGGGGGCGTGTACATTCCCCGCTCTATTCCATTTGGGTTCCTGTTCCATTACCTTTCCATTATCTAGGGTTTCAATTCCACTCTTTCCTTCCTTGTATGTTCAAAAAAAACTTCCACCCATTCTACTCCATTTCGTTCCACTTGGGTATTTAACGTAGGCGTGGACAAAATAAAAAGGTGGCCGGTGTTAAACAAATTTTTTTTTAAAAACAAACAAGAGGGCGCAGAAGTGGGCGTAGATTAATTTTCTTGCCCGAAAAACCTGATTCGGCCTATTATATATATATTTGTTCATTTTACTCCTGCAAGGAGCATAGGGCCGCTGATTTAAAAAAAATTAGCCAAATCGGTCCAGCCGTTCTCAAGTGATGCGCTTAAAAAACGAACATCATTTCACCTAACGGTAAAAAAAATCAATTTTTTTTTGTGGACAACATCTGAGCATCGAATGAGACCGATCCCATGCTCTCCTGAACAAAAACGGTTTTTACCCTTAGGTCCCTTTCTATTTTGCGCGTCACATATATAGAAGATAGATAAGATAAGGATTAAGGATTAGGGATTAAGGATTAAGATTAGGTGTATTATTTTTTGAACAGTTGTCAATATCTGTCTGGGATCTTATTTAATCCCAAATAAATGGAGATTTTACGTAATAACCAAATATAATGCTGGATCTAATTCGATCTGACATTTTTCGGGTCAAATTAGGTCTAAGTTTATCCACAAATATATGGCTGGATCTAATACGATCTACCATTTTTCGGATCAAATTAGATCTAAGTTTATCCACAAATATATGGCTGGATCTAATACGATCTGCCATTTTTCGGATCAAATTAGATCTAAGTTTATCCACAAATATATGGCTGGATCTAATACGATCTGCCATTTTTCGGATAAATTCAGATCCAAGTTTATCCCCAAGGATATCATTGGACCTCCCAATTTTGAGATATAAATTGATATTAGTTTATCCCCATATATACAATGGGATCTAATACGATATCATTGGATACACCCAATTTTGATATCTAATTGGATCATCTAGATATTACAGTAGATCTTAATGAATATCAAATTGGATATGATTAGATATTGCGCGAGATCAATTTTTTTTACTCGGGTATAGATAATGATGAAAAATTTCTTTTTATGCGCTTATGAAAATAGTACTGAAAGCAATACTAAATTGCAGTGCACCTTTTGCATTTGATTAAAAAGTACTTTTATTGAAGAGAATAAAGCACGATATCTCGCAATGACAAGCGCTTTTCTTTCATTATCAAAGAATAGCTCCGCGGTAGAGAGCTAGATTAGCAACCATGATGTCGCAAGAATTTTTTTTAAACTTTTAATTGGTGAAAAAGAGTTTCCTTTGCACTCGTTCAAAAAGTACTGAAAAAATGTTGAAGTGGAAGTACTCCTCTCCTATGACAACTCAATGTTAAAATCATTAGTGTTTATGTTAAAAACGAAGTACATCTATGTAGATCATCAATTCTAGTGCTTTTTCTACTTCTTCGGCATCTCTTTTTTTGCTGAGATATTAAATCAAATCAAAAATTTTTTATCATGAGATTAAAATATTATATAAAATTCAACAGAATGTAAATCTATAAAAAAGCAACAACAAGTAGTTCTTCTTTCAATTTCAACTTATTTCAATCATCTTTTATTTCATTAAAGCAATTAAATATGCTAAAATCCCTAAAATCTTTTATTTAGCTTTTTATGTGTTACACTTTTTAAAGGCGCACTCCTTAAGAGATAAAATACAAGTATTTTTGAAAAAAAAATAAAGTTAAATTTGCAAATTTTTCAATACAATAATAATTACTCATCAAGCACTAATATGAAAAGAGCGTTTCTAATTAGTTGTCAACAGCTGTATATCATTTCTTATTTCAACCAAAACCATTTGAAAAATATTTTAATAAATTTATTTAAAAAAAATCTCTATTCGGCTTTTTAGTTCTATGCCTTTAAACTTTTAATCCATTTAAAAATAAATTTTTTATTACCGTTTTTAATAGTTTCAAGATTTCTATATAAATATATAAAACGTAAAAGGTTTATCTATATAATTTATTTTTGTTGTGGTTAGAGAAAGGTAAATGTAATAAATAGTATCGTATTTGAAATTTATTGTAAACAGGTTTAAATTTTCACACGCTTATTTATTTTCTACTTTTTTTCAAAACCAAATAAGTTCAATGTTTTTGGAAGGAAATCTTTCTTAGGAGATTTGAAAATTATATTTTTAATGATACAAATTTTAAAGTGATCCACAAAATTAATGGTCATATTAAAACTATGCATTAAAATAATTTTGTGAAACATTTTTTATAAACATTTTGGACATTATCGTTAGTTTTGACTATTGTTTTAGTTTTGAGGGACTTTTAACTAATAAGCCCCTATTGTTAAACAGAAGATATGATTGGGCAAACGTTTCAAAGACCCCCCTAAAACCTGAAAATGTTCTTTTTTTGTAAAAAAGGAAAAAACGACAACATAAATATTTTGATAAATTATGTAAAATAAATTTTCATGTTTTTCTCTTAATTTAAATAATGTTCGATATTTAAACCAGTTTCTTACTTAATAAATTCCTTAAGATTAATATGTTTATATATATATATATTTTTTTTTTTAATTTCGTTACAGAATTATATCATCTTCAGTATAAATCACCAAAACAAAAACAAAAAAAAACTTGAGTGAAATTCCACTAGACATTAACAAGAAAAAGTGCCGAAAAAATTATAAAGGAGGTGTGTCTCTTTTTTTATACCATAATGCACCAGTGACTTTCTTTTCATTGTTTTAAAACAACCAACAACAAAAAAAAGTGAATTTATTAAAAATTTTAAAAAGTACCCACAAAAAATAAAGAAGAAAAATATCAATCACGAAGAAAGAAAAACAAGTGCTAAACAAGAAAATAACATAAAAATAATAATTATTTTCATTTCTTCAATTTCCGTGTTTAAACATTATTAAATATTGAATCAGTGCATAAATTAACATACAAATTGATCAAAAAGTGTAAAGAAGAAAATCATAAAAATAAAAAAAAAAAACTGTATATTAATTGTGAAAATTAGAAAGATAAATTAGACAGATAGACAGACAAACACTCACTCAAATTAAAAACATATTAAATGCTTTTTATTGTAAAAAGCGAAATTAATTGTGTTTTTTTGTTGGTTTTTCTTTTATAACTTTTACTTGTTTGCAAGACTAAATTCACTCCACCATTTTTCTTTACCGCACTTTTAAACTTCTTTTTCAAAATCATGGATAATACAACATCAAGTATTGATACGGCCAATAGCAGTGGCATGAGCACTTTAAGCAGCAACAATAGCAGTGCTGGCAGTAGCAGCAGCAACAGCAGCACCAACAATGCCAATAGCAACAGTAATAACGATAATAAAGATGGTTTATCTTTTTGTTTTATACGGGTAAGTTTAATCAAAATTGATTTATTTTGTTTGTAGTATTTATTTATTTTACTACGAACTTATTTCTTTACTTTTTATTTAATTTTTTTCTTCTTTTGTTAAATATTATATATTTAAGTAACCTACTTAAGTGATAGTGTCAATATAGATATCACTTATGACTAAATATTTATATTTTTAATTCAAGTTCGAATTGTTTTGGAAATACTTAAATGAGTTTAACTTTTTTTTGTTTTGTTAAAATTAAAGGAGCCTGTATCTTTCTAAAGAAAATAAAGTATTTATATTGCAATGAGTGTTATTTTTCTTCGGTTTTAATATCAAATATGACAAATTGCAAATATAATTTAAAATTTATTTTACAACAAATGGAGAAAAAACTTTCCTAGAACCAATGGTTGACAATTAATGCATTTTCAAGTGCAACCAAACACTTTCATCATTTTTGTTCGGCAAATAATCGTGTAAAAGTCCTTTGCTTTCGTTCTAATCACTATAAATAGAATTAAAAGCTTGAATGTTAGAAAACACAACATATATTGCTTTTCTATTGAAGGAGCTTCAGTCAAAAGCAACAACTATAACATGGAGAAAAATAATAGCTTTGTTAAAAACATGTGATTTTCGTTGTAATATGAAATAAATTAGTAAAAATGTTTGAGTTTACTTCTTCTAATGTTTTTCACTTTGAAAGTTAACATATTTACAAAAAACTAAAATCTACATTATAACCTAGAGAGAACCCCATAAAGACAATCTGATGAAAGTTTTTGGTTGTACTTGAAAATGCATTAATTGTCAACCATTGGTTCTAGGAAAATTTTTTCATAAGATTTTTCTCTATTTGTTGTAAAATAGATTGTAAATTCTATTTAGAATTTGTCGTATTTGATCTTAAAATCTAACAAAAATAACACTCATTGTAACAGTCTTCAGATCAACTAAAAATCTACAATAAAATTTATTAAAATAAAAAAATTATAAAAATATTGATTCCGCCAAGATTCAAACATTTAAAGCAATAATGCTTTAGAATAGAGTTGTAAAAGTATCGAGTATTTGAATATTGAGTATTCAATACCGACTGTTTTCTCGAGTACTCAATACTTAAAAGTATGCCTCAATACTTCCAGAGTTGTATTTTTCTCTACATAAGCTTAATTTTGCCATAAAAATATTGTGAAAATTCAACTCTGTTTTTTTTTGGTATGAAAATGCAACCATATTTATGTATGAATATAAAAAGTATTGAGTGGTAACGAGTCAGTACTAGTATTGACTACACAGAAAGAAACTAAAAACGAGTTTTAATTAAGAAATTTATTATCTTAATTAAAATTTTAATTGATTTTGTACCTATCACACAAATGATACTATTAACTACTAAAAATTGTATACAATTAATTGAAACAATTAAAATATTAATTGATTCAATTAAATATTTATTATTATCATATGTTTAATTCGTATTTTAGGTTAATTATTTTTTCTGTGTAGTATCGTGTATTCAAAAGTATTAAAATTTTACAACTCTAATTTAGAAGCAATAATTAAATGAATTTTTAGAAGTTAAAAAGACAAACTTCAAAAAAGCTGTAACAATACACTAACGAAAACTTTGGAAGCAATGAAAGAAGTGGTTTGTAAAACACAACTTCCACCAATTTGTTTTAATGGATTTTTCTTTAAAAGTTCTCATCTGTGTAATATTTCTTTAAGAAAAGATCCTTAGAATAGAAAAGTTTTTGTACAGCAAAAGGTTTCTGTAGAAAAAGTTTCAGATTCTAGACGTTTTGATAGGAAAGATCCAATAGGAAAATCGACAGATATTAAGCAGTTTTTGTTACTAAAGAGTCTTAGATTCTAACCACTTTTTAAGCATTAGATTCTGAGATTTTTTTTCTTTGGAAACATCCTTAGGAAGAAGACCTTTTCTGATGTAAAAAAGGATTTTTCTATCGCTAAAAAGATTTCGATTAGCCACCAATGCACTCTTTATGCGCTGCCATGGAACTACCTATGCACTAACTTACTGATTCACCAGAGGCAAATTCCACAAGCCTGGCAAATAAGAATAATGTGAATCGTTATCTTTAAACAATTGTATTGTCTATCATGAAAATGATCGACCTTTTTGAAGCAACAAATAAAATAAATAGAACAATATTCTAATTTTCTAAAAAACAATTTTTGTATTTTTTAATGCAAAAATTTAAATAACTTTTATCAAATAATTTTACAATTTATTAAAAAAAAAACAATTTATTTTAACAATCCCAATCCAAAGGTTATTTGTAAAGAAGAGTTGGTGCATAATAAATGTAGTGGATTGTGGGTCTCTATCTGGTTGCACTTATCCCTTAGAGTTTTTAAAATTGGTTAAAAAGTATTTTTTTCATTCGAGGTTCTGAAATAACATTTTTCAACAAGCAAGAGGGATTTTTAGAGCCAAGTTTATATGGCATAACTATTATTAAGTAGGGTAAATACTGTAACAATATTTGAACGGTTATAAAAAATTCAATTAACAGTATTTTTAATATTTAATTTTTTTATTTAAAAATCATGTTATTGTAGTATTTTTAAAAATATCAATTTTATATTTCCCCAGCAGCCAAAATCGCCAGAGTTGCCACTTCCTTACTGGCCTTTTTTAAAAAAGGCAAAATCGGCTGCCACTGTGCAGCCTTCATTAATTATCGGAAAATAAAAATGTAAAGTGATTCTTAATCCCAGATAAATTCTTTAGTGTTTATCGTGACCCGATTTTTATTTTTAAAATTTTTTTTAACAAAGTTGCCACACAAACTTAAAAATTCAAAAAAAGACAAGAAAAAACACATTTGCTCGGGGATGTAAAATTTATTTGACCAAAATTCAAAAAAAAGGGCCACGATAAGGACAAGAGCGTTTTGTTGCCAACGAAAGAAAAAAACCCATATCGAAATCGGTTAACCCGCCTTGGCTATACAGTGGCAGCCGATTTTGAACTCAGGGTTGTGGGCAAACGCGTTTAAAGTTTAAAACTTTTTTATTAATAAAATAAAAAAAATTCGGAAACAAAATTTTTCCTATAGTCGATACCCCCTTAATTTCAAGTTACGAAAATCAAATAAAAAAAAAAACAAAAATGGTCTTGGCCGGAACTACATAGTCGCAGTTATTATTGACAGGCTCTCGAATGCATCATTTATATTTCGGCTACAGTGTTTCTAAAAATTGCTATTAAATGTAATTTAATTTTAATTGTAAATTCTTTTTGGAATTTGTGATAATTGATCTTAAACCGAACAAAATAACAGTCAGTCACTGTAACAATTTTAGACCAACTAAAAATCTACGATCAAAAGTTCGAAATTTCTTTTCAGTTCTACTTGTTTTTAAATGTGGTTATATTTCTAGCAACATGTTGCCAGAAGTTTTATAAACATGTTCACATAACCTTCAAAATGTAACAACTACCCAGCATAAAAAGAGATACTGAAGCAGTAGAAAAAGCACTACAATTGATGAGCTAGATGTACTTCTTTTTTAACATAAACACTAATGATTTTAACATTGAGTTGTCATAGGAGAGGAGTACTCCCACTTCAACATTTTTTCAGTACTTTTTGAACGAGTGCAAAGGAAGCTCTTTTTCACCAATTAAAAGTTAAAAAAAATTCTCGGAAAAAAAATTAAATTTTTTTATTTTACAAAAGAACTTGCGACCTCACGATTGCTAGTCTGTCGCTCTACCGCTGAGCTATTATTTGATATGAAAGTTGAGTGGCATAAAAACACCACTTTGTTACGGCGAGATATTGTTCCTTATTCTCTTCAATAAAAGTATTTATTAAACAACCCAGGTGAAAATGTTCATATATGGTCATATAAGGGAACATATTTGGGTTCATATATGGGTTCGGATCCGAAATTTGAGGGTATATGGTCATATATGGAGAGATATATGGATGTTCATATATGGTCATATATTATTAGATTTCCTACATGCTCGTATATGAAAAAAAAAATTTTTTCATTTTTTAACAAAAATATTGCTTTTTTATTCAAATTAAATGTAAATATATTTCTATTCATATGTTACCGATGAATTTTTACATTGAATGAAATTGAGAAATTATGAAATTTTTAATGGATATAAACATTCTACTTCAAGTTTAGAAATTATTTTTTGACTGTTTTTTGATTATTTAATGATTGTTTATACACTAATAGAAAAGTCTGTAAAAAAGCTACTAAAAATTAGTTAAAAATGACCTTGAAGGAAAAACTGCTGTATTAGGAGATTATTTTTGCTATATATTAATAAGATAGGAACAGCAAAAATAAAACTGTTAAATATACAAACATTTGAATTATAATTGAGATAAATTTCAGTGACAAGAAAATAAAATAAAATTGTAGTAGTAGACTAAAAACATCACAAAAAATTTTAAATTTTCAAAGTTCCTTTTTTGTTTTTAATGGAAATACAAATCTAGCCTTCTGAAATCAACAGTTGAATATTTTTAGCAAATATTTCTGTTGATTTTATAAACTGCTATTTGCATTGAACAAAATTTTTCTAGATACAACATTTTGTTTTTGCCATTTTTAGTTTTTTTTATCGTACTGTACCATTTCCAATTGTATTTAAAAAATTATCATTTTATTTCAGAAGTTCATATTTATCAATTATATTTCAGAAATTATCAATTGTATTTGAAAAATTATCTATTGTATTTGAGAAACTACCAATTGTATTTCAGAAATTATGAATTGTATTTTACAAATTGTCAATTGTATTTCAGAAACTGACAATTGTATTTTTTCAGAAATTATTCTATAATAACTATGAGATAAAATCAATAAATTCTGAAATAATGTGAAAATGTTAAAAACATGTAGGCAATAGTCTTATAAAAGTAAAAAGTAAAAAAGTTTGACTTTCAAGAACTGATATATTTTTACAAGAGTTCTAAAATTTACGAATTCAAACAATATTTTTCGAACCCGCCCCATGATAAAAAAAATTTAAAACATTACCCATATATGGAATAATATATGAATTCATATATGAAAATATATGGAATATATGAACCAATATATGGACCAATATATACAATATATTATCATATATGGATTCATACATTTGAATGTATTTACCCATATATGCTTCAATACATAACACATATGTTCATATATGAAATCATATATGCTTATACATGAAACCATATATAACAATATATGAGCATATATGACCATTTTCACCTGGGAAGTTTAATATTTTTAGCAAATATTTCTATTGATTTTATAAACTGATATTTGCATTGAACAAAATTTAACAAAAATTTTTTTAGATACAACAGTTTGTTTTAGCCATTTTTAGTTTACTAATATTTTGCAAAATTTTCTGCAGATTTTCTAAATTTAGAAGTTTTAGTTTTGCTGTTTTTATCTTATTTCAAAATTTATCATTTTATTTCAGAAGTTATGAATTGTTTTTCAGATTTACCAATTGTATTTCAGAAATAATCAATTTATTTCCAGTTTTATAATTGCTTTTCAGAAATTATCAATTGATTTTCATATTTATCAATTGTATAGATAGAAACTACCAATTGTATTTCAGAAATTATAAATTGTATTTCAGAAACTGATAATTGTATTTTAGAAATTTTTTAATTGTATATCAGAAATTTATTAATTGTATTTCAGAAATTCGCAATTGCATTTCAGAAATTATCAAATGTATTTTACAAATAATCAATTGTATTTCTAAAACTGGCAACTGTATTTTAGAAATTGCCAATTGTATTTAAGAAATTATCAAATGTATTGTATTTCAATATTTTTTGAATCCGCTCACGTAATTACCCCCATGATAAAAAAAACTTAAAACATTACCCATATATGGAATAATATATGAATTCATATATGAAGATATATGGAATATATGTACCAATATATGGACCAATAAATGCAGTATATTATCATATATGGATTCATACATTTGAATATATTTACCCATATATGCTTTCATACATAACATATATGTTCATATATGATCATACATTAAACCATATATGCTCATACATGAAACCATGTATGACAATATATGAACATATATGAACATTTTCACCTGGGAAGTACATATATATACATATTTTTACAGGTGCGAAAAAAAAACAAATTCTCATAATTTTTTATATATACATATTTTTAAAAATTAAAAATATTGTATTTAATCAAATTAACTATAAAGGTGCTTTGACAATGATAGAGTAACTCCACTCTGAAGCACAGATTAAAATGTTAACTGTTCACAATGTAGAGTAGAGTTACTTCAAAAAATACTTGACACTTAAATACTTACATTTTGTTTCGCGAATTCCTAGGCTTTATTCCATCTGAAATAGTTTTGAAATAATTTTTTATTTAATTATAAATTTTCTAATACAAATATTTTGTGTTGGTTTTATGGTTTTTAATATATTTTTTTTTTTAGTTTGTTGAAAATTAGAGATGTGAACAAATTAGTGATGTGTTTTTTTTTAGTTATATTTGTCATGTTAAACAGTTAACAGAGTGATGTTAACTCTAGAGTGCAACAAATCCGTAGTCCAGAGTCAAACAACTTTGACTCTGGAGTGGAATAAAAAAAAGATACCAAAATACAAAAATGAATTAGTAAGAAAGAGAAAAGAACTAAATTTGCTACATATTGGAGTACTCCATCACTGTAAACGCACCTTAAATATTAAAACAAAAATTAATAAAATAAAAAAAAGTTAAAAAATATAAAAAAATATTGGTCCCCTCTTTTTGTAAATGCCAAATGATACCAAAATCACTTTTTACGATCACTTTTAGAGCAATTACTCTTTAGAAGCAATACTTAAGTGATTTTTTGGATGTTGTTCAGAAGTAATTCTAAAAAAGCTGTAAAAATATACTCACGGATGCTGTGGAAGCAATGAAAGAAGTAATTTTTTGAAAATGTTCAGAATAACTTATAAAAAAGCAGTAAAAATACACTAACGGATACTTGTGAAGCAGGAAAAGAAGTAGTTTGTAAAGCATTACTTCCAATTTTTTTTTTTGCTGGGTATGAATAATTACGGTTTTTATATATGTACAGAAACCAATTATAGTATTAGAAAGGCAAACATAAAAACAATGCCAATATTTTGTATTCATAAATTGTTACAAATTCCAAATCTAAAAAAATAATACTTTTACAAAATCTTTTTGTTACATTTGTAATTTTTTTATAACTTAAATTAGTTAACCATTAGTTTTGCACTAATTTCAAATAGCATTTGTTATCACTCTTTTTTTTGCGATTTAAGTTAAACAAATAGTTTTAAACTAACATTTGTTATTTTTATTATTGTCTACTTTGTGTGGTATATTTTTTCATTTCGATTTGAAATTCATTGATTGTTAAGCTGGATACACAATGCTGGAATACTCCACTCTACAGAGTGCAGGTTGTTCCTTGCTTTTTCCCACTGACATTATCATTTCTATTTTAGTACACTCCACTCTACAAAGTGAAATACTCCAGCATTGTGAATCCAGCTTTTGTGTTAAGAGATTTTTATTATTGTTCATTAAACCGGTATATAGAGTATGCATTTATTTTGTATCGTAGTAATTTTGAAAACACTTTTTTGGTAAATTACTTTTAATGGCATTTTAAATTAAGGTCTTATTTTGTTTTGTGCTGATTTTTGTCTATGCTAGGAGAGCTCTACACGCGCCATTCACTATTTTAACCAATTTCAGGTTTTTTTTTCTTTTTCAAAACCAATTTGGTAAAAACAGCAAAGTTTATTTTTTTAGATTGTGTTTTTAGAGATTTGATGGAATGATAGTTGAATGATGATTAAAACTGAATTAACAAACAAACGGTTTTTAGTAAATTATCATTAGTTACCAAAAATGTATTTAAGCTAACATATGGTAAACTACTAGTGTTTATTAGTTAAAAAAACTGGTTTAAGTAGCTAACGAAATGTTAACTGAGATTTATTGCTGGCTTTGCAGAAAACAAAAAAATTATATATTTAAAACCCAACTAAAACCAAACCGTAGTTAAATTGTATTTGTATCTAATTAATGGTTAATGTATCGTTTTTAATTTTATTACAAAAAATATATCTGTAAACTAACAAGTGCTATAAATTAATTTAGAAAAATAACTTTTATACAAAAATGTATGTCTATGTCTGATACTTGTTGATAAACAAATTTATGACATTCGTCGGTATTCTGTGGAGCAGAGTATATTGAGTTTGTGCTGATGTTTAAGACTAGCTATACTCTCATAACAATACCGATCGACTCACAAGGAAGATATTCCTATGCGTTCTGCACCATTTTAATGAAATTCAGAAATATGATAGAGGAGCCCAATCTTCTCACGTTTAATAAGTTAGAAACTGGGATCAAAAACTAACCTATTTTTATATGAAAACATGTCTGAAATGATCGAAATTTAGATTAATTTGTAAACAGCTTCAAATTATTCGAGAAAATAAAAATTCAAAATTATTTTAATTTTTGTATTAAAAAATAGTTTTTTCGGACTTTCTACATTTTAATATATTTAGTTAGAATATTAGAATTTATACTTGAGGTAGAACAATATTCTAACTAAATATATGAAAATATGGAAAGTCTGAAAAAAAACAGTTTTTGTATTTTTTAATGCAAAAATTAAAATGATTTAAAAAAATGTATAAAAAAAGTAAATTTAAAAAAAAATATTACAAAACAAATTAAAAAAAAAACCAAAAAAAATTTAAGTCCGTTAACGGAATCGAGCTTCAGACTTTCTGCCCTAATTTTTTTTTTAGTTAAGTTTCTTTATTCGATCTTCCCATGCAACAAGACTTGCATCTTTTTAATTATAGCATGGGAATCACTATAACAGGGCTGGCAAAACTATGACACGCGTGTCAGTAGTGGCACGCGAGTGGATTTTAGGTGGCACGCGACGTTTTGTTGGATATTTTCAAAAAATTAAACTATTAGAAAACCAGCAAAATATTCAGTTAAATGTTAAATTTCGCTACAAAAATTTGTGATTTAACTCCATAATGGTGAAATTTTTTATGGAGCTTGTGAATCGTCTTTTAAAATCAATAAATAAACTCTGTATTGCCACCATTTTTTTGTTTAAAGAAATATGGTTAATACAGAACTAGCAAATTCGATTAACAGAAAATTCTAGGAAAATTTTAAAAATTCTATATTGAAAGAAATTTAAATGTTTCGATGAGAAAATGCCTCATAAATCAAAAGTACCGGAAAATTGCACAAAAATGGAAAACAACTTGTAATAAAATTGGATCTAAAAAATGGATCCAAATAACCCTCAATGAAATAAAGGCTGAAAATAAGTTTCATAATGAATTTATGAAACTTCAAATTCCTTCTTTGTTGGAATTTGAAATTGGGCCTTAATCGTGGTCGCAGCGTCATTTCATCTGAAATAGAAATTTCTCTGTTCAAATCCATAATATTCGCTTTTTATTCATTATTGTGATGATAAAAGCTGAGATATTTATTTTAACAAAATCAAATTTTTGCCCGAAGCACATTTTTGAACTAGTTTCTTACGTATTTAAATAATATTTGGCGCCCAATAATTTACCTTTTTTTTAACAAAGTGAAATATCCACCAAAAATGGAATAACCCCCAAAAATTGAAAAGGCAATAATGTTTAAACTGTTTTAATTTTATTTCGTTGGGGATTTTTCATAATGAAATAATCTCAATATTTAAAGATTAAATAAACAAAAAATTAAATAACCGTCAAATATTTTTACGTCATTTCTTGGATGTTATTTAATTTTTTCTTTTGGGGGTTATTTCATGGGGGTTATCCGTAGCGCTGATAAATATGTACATCTGCGATGATATTTTTAAGAGAAATTTAAAAAATTTTTAAAAACGGACTATTAAAAGACAATTAAATTTAAGGTGGCACGCGAGAAATTTTTTTGGCACGCAGCGAAAAAAGTCTTGCCACCCCTGCACTATAAGATAGTTTACATAATGATTAAATAAATTTTTTTTTCTAGTGTATTATCTGTTATACCTTTGATAATTTCAGTCTGGGTGCTTGTTTGAGTACTTTTTTTCACAAGTGTATAAAAAGCAATTTTTCATTATTTTTATTATATTCTTTTTTAAAATTTGAAAAATAAAAAAAAATATTATATTTAAACAAATTAATTATAAATAATAAAAAATGTTTTTAAATGTTGTTCCCGTTAGGATTTAAACCCACAATCATCTGTCTGGATATAAACTGTATCCAAATCACTTCTCAGGATCACTTTTAAAGCAATACTACTTTAGAAGCTGGAATTAAGAAATTTTTTAGATGTTGTTCAGCCTTACTTATAAAAAAGCTATAAAAATATACTTACAAATATTTTGGAAACAATAAAAGAAGTAATTTTTTTTTTTTTTGAAGTTGTTTAGAAAAGCAATAAAAGTACATTAACGAATACTTTGAAATCAATAAAAGAAGTGGTTTGTAAAAGCATGACTTACAATTTTTTTTGCTGGGTATCAAAACAAAGGAAAAATTTCGCAAACCATCTTCAAATAAATACTTATAAAAAACAAAACACAGCCATTATCTAACTAAATAGCAATAATTTAAATTTACAAATTTTCTTTTTTAAAATTTTAAATTTCACACACATCAAAAAATGAACATTAAAAAAATTTGTAAATTATAATTATTGCAGTATTTTATTTATTTTTGCAACATTTCTAAGAAAACCCAAGTTTTTTGTCAAGTAAAAGCGCTAGAGAAAGAAATGTTTTAACATTAAAATTTTTTTTGTTATATTCATTTATTTACAGAAAATATTGTATAAAGTTTTACTGATAAAATGTATTTATGAAAGACTTTTGCAAAAAAAAATGTTTAAAAAAACCAAGTAGCTTTAACAAACAAATAGACAAACATCTACAACATTTAAAACATGTTAGCTTTCACAAAACAAACTTTACTACTTACGAGTATTCGTAACTTGTATATGCAACAAGTTGCAACTAGAAATAGTGTGTAAGAGGAGGTAGCAAAAACTCAACAAACCTGCAAACCTGGGCCAGGCTGGCCAGACTTGGGGTTTTGTCCCCAAATTTGGGAATTTTTTGTTGGTCTTGGGGACAAAAATTTTCATTTGGGGATAGGGGATTTGTTTGGGGATTTAAAAAAAGTTTTGGGGATTTTTTGGGGATATTTAAAAATTCTTCATAAATTTTGAAGATTATATTAATTTTGTATAGTTTTCAGAAAACATCAGTCAAGTTTGTTCGCTTAATTTCAAAAAAGTTAAAAATTCACCCTTTCATGGATTTTCTGCATTAATTTAAAGCTTTTCAACACAAATCCTTTTTGCCTGAGAGTTTTATATGATTAATGTCCCAGATCTAAAATGTTGTTTATAGAAAAGAACATCATATCGATTATGGATAAAAGTCTATTGTATTAAACAGACAAATTTGGAAAATTCAAATCTAAAAATTCTTTAAAAAATGCCTTAAATTCTTGAAAATTTCAAAATAAAATATGTTTAGGGTTCGATTGTTTTGTTTAAATAATTTAATAAAAATTTAACGTTTTATTTGTAAAAGTCCCTGAATTCTGAGAATTTTCTAGACATTTATACAAAAGTAATCCAAGAATTTTTAAAAACAGTTATTGTTAGTGCTATTTTTTATATTTTATTTCAGTTTTTATGCGGCTAATGTTCATTTTCAGCAAATTAAATAAGCTTTTTCAACATTTTTTCTAGTTGGGGATTTTTTGGGGATATTTTTAGATTTGTTTGGGGACAACGAAAAAAGTATCTGGCAAGCATGCTCTGGGCTTCAAAACACAATAATCACTATTTCATTGAACCCCTCTTCTCTCTACCTCAGCATCAAATAATTTGTCTATGTGTGTGTTGTTTTTTTTTTGCAATCACAAATGACGCGGCTCATAAATTGTTTTTAAATTACCAACTATTTTTATTGAGCGTTATAACAAAAACGCATTACTGCCAAACAAAAGTATGTAAGAAAGATGAGGCCTAGAGACGATCCAAGTGCAGAAAGAGGGTGATGTTGTGGCATGAATGGTTTGTGCTAACATTGTTAAATACTTGCAACTACAACAACAACAAAAATTGATGTTTATGTTAAAGATGTAAATTAGACAGGTTGTTGTTGTTGCTTTGCGTTCCTATTGCGAATTGTATTTAGTTGTTTTGGCCCTTTTGGTTCAGTTAGTTTAAACCATTTTGCTTACTAAACAATCGACAGTTGTAGTTGCAGCAGTTTGTTGTAATTTGCATTGTATGTGTTAAAAAATTATACAGGAAGTGTTGATTAGGAAAAAAAAAAACCAACTGCGTTTAGATATCACATTATGATATGAATATAAAATAAATACTTTTTAAATAGTAGCAAACTACGCAAAAGTCATTTGCAGTAAAATTTTATTAATACTAAATCATCAATGAAAGGGAAAAGGCTGAGAAAAATTAGAACTTATGACAGTTTTTTATTATATGTCAGTGGCAACATGTTGCACATAAATTTTCTTAACACCAGGGCAGCGACTTTCAAGCACCAAGAAATTTAAAATAAACAGTAAAATATGAAGGAATTTCCTGAGTGTTGCTTCTCTTAAAAAAAAAAACAGAAATGTGCACTATAAATTCAAAAATATGAACAACAAATCAAAAAATATGCAATTAAAATTTGTTTGGTTTTTAAAAATCATGCCAACTTATTTATTACTCGGAAACGTATCAAACGCATAAATATCAAAATATGACAAAAAGATGCTCTTTTTTTTAGTATGCGTTAAGAGGTTTACAGATTCTTATTATAATTTCTTTTCAGTTAAAACATAATACAGTAACACCAGATTAATACGATCTCCGAGGGACCAAATAAATTAGTTCGTGTTAAGCGAGGTTAAGTTTGTCTACACTCTAATTAAATTCTGTTGAAATTTACCCAACTTATAGTAGGAAACTGTACTCCTACTATAAATTGGGTAAATTTATTCTATGTGCGTAGTTGAAAAAAATACGCACATTGTGTTTAAGTTGGTGCACAAATAATGTGTAATTTTACATTGAAAGTGCGTAAAAATTAAATAAAATTTTGAAATTAGGTGCTATTCACTAAATTTGTGCGTAATAAAATATTTTTCACATCTAAATGTACGCATAAAATGCATAAAAATCCAAAAAAAATGCGTAAAAATCCCCCAAAAGTTCGTATATTTACCACAAATGTGTGTGGAAGTGTGTACAAAAAAAGTTTACGCATTTTTTTTTGTCTATATTTACCGAATTTTCGTAAAATTAAACAAAAATTTACCCATTTTACAATAGTAAATTTACAAACATTTGTTAGAGTGTAACATATTTTGTTTTATTCACAGAATTATCACGATTTTTAATTTACTAAAAATTTGAATAAAAAATTGTGTGGCCCTTCCATTGCATTTGGTTTAATAAATTGCTTTAAAATATTTTTTTTTTTTTGGAAAAATACTGTATTCACAGCTTAAGATTTGTCAAACTAAAAAATATTTAGAAAGTAACAGAGCACAATATTGGAAGATGACAAAGCAAATTGTGTTTAATTTTTTGTTGTTGTTTTTTCTTTTATATTTTAAATGCTCCTAGATGAGAACAAGAAATTCCCATTAAGGTTGTAATTTAACTTAACAAATATTTCTAGAAATTCTAAAAACGTCGTCCCCTGACAATTTCCGTAGGCAAGAATGAAAATCCGAATAGGGACATGCCTTCAACAGATTATTTTTCACAATTTGTTAAATAAGTTTTGGGATTTTAGCACATTTAATTCCTTTTAAGCAATTAATGTATATCCCGACAAAAAATTAAATAAAAAAAAAACAAAAATAAATAAATTCTGAATTCTTTTAAAGTTCGTGTTAAACGTGGAAAATTATATAAAAATTAGTGTGTGGGACTGTTACAAACAGTTCGGTTTAACCCAAGATTCATCTGAAGAGAGTTCTTATTACAGATGTTTATCATCAGATGTTTTTTATATAAAAATTGATGCCAAAACGTCGAGACTCTCAAATTAGTTCGTATTCGAGAGTTCGTCTTAACTTAAAATTATGCGGAAATATACAATGCAAATAAATAAATAAATATGCACTTAAAACCAAATATGCATTTATAACCAATTATGACTTCCCATGTGAAAATCGAAATGTATATGAACGTATATGATCATACATGGACTAGTATATGATCATGCATGGGCATACATGATCATAATAATATATCAGTATATGACCATACATTATCTCATATATTTCCATATATCTTCGGATCCGAAATTTGAGGGTATATGGAGGTATATATTGTGATATATGGCCATATACCTCCATATACCCTTAAATTTCGGATCCGAAGATATACATGAATCATATGTGAGCATATATGGTCATATATGGCCATATTCCTCCATACATTGAATTATGCATTGATGTATATGCTCATGTATGCCTATTCATGATCATATACTAGTCAATGTATGATCATATATGTTCATATACATATATTTCGATTTTCACATGGGTTAGCATAAAATTCAGATGCAAAAAATTATTTTTTAACTTTTTTTTCACTTTATTAAGTCTTTGGAAAATACATCCTTACAGACTTTTTGAGCCAAAATAAAAGTTATTTTTTAACTTTTATTTTTTGCGCAAAATAAATGTTATTTTCTGATTTTTATTTTTGCGAGCAAATATAAAAGTTAATTATTTTTAAGTGGGAGAATTTATTGTTAAATGTATAATTGTACCTTAAATATCCGTAAAAGATATCATATTCGAATAAGATTATAATATAGTTTTCGATAAGGTTTTATGATAAAGTATACTTCAAAATATTCATTATTTACAAAAATTCGAACAGTTTTCAGAAACAAATAAAATTTATAAAAATTTTTATTTCGTTTGACTATTTTACTCTTTTTTTATTGGACAATTATAGTTGCAAAATCTAGGTGAGTTCGACTTTTCTTATGAATATGACGATTTAATTTTCTATTTTTCATTATGACTTCATTTCAGCTCATTTCAAAAGAATTCCGGTTTTGCTATCATAAAGGATATCATTTTCGATATCGAAATCGCCTGGAATAACGATAGTGTTTCGATGCTGGACCAGATTTTGGCGATTTTACTATCGTTATTCCAGGGAATTTCGATAGCGAAAACGGTATAATAATTCTTTGGAAATATGATATCGTTACGAAAGGTACATTTTAGAACAAAAAATCTATCGTTTTCGTGTCACAAGTGATTATCATACATGATAATAAATATCACCTAGGTGATATCGTTTCGATATCGTGACGATGTCGTTTGGTTTATTGGGTTACAATAAAATATTAAATGATTATTAATATTCAATTTATCTTGGAAAATTCCCTGGCAACATATTGTAACAACATATAGCGACAACATAAAATTTACTTATAAATAGTAGAATACTTTTAAAATAAATTTTTATTTCATATTTAAGTTATATTTAATTGTATATTTTTAAGCAAAACACAAAAAAAATTAATATTATTCCCTGTTTTTTTTTAAGATTTTACGCTCGATAATATTAACAATAATATTAACACAACGGGATACTTCTTTTACACTCAAAAAAAAAAAATTGTAGAAAAATTTGTACACGGTTTTCATACTAATTTTTAATTGAATATAACATTTTCCTTTAAATTATTTTCAAATTAAGAAAGATCATAAAATTTTTACAAGTTAATTACAGAGAAAATATGTAATATATTCTATCCTGCTCGCCTTATCGAATTTTCTCAATTTTTATTCTCTGTAATTTACTTGTAAATTTTTTTTCATCTTTTTTTAGTTTAAAAATAATTTAAAGGAAAATGTGATAATATTTGATGTCAAATCGAACGAACATAAGAACTTTTTTAAATTTTATTTTGGAAAATATATTTCCAGACCACCTATTTATTTATTTTTATTATATTTCCCCAGTGCTTTGCCGGGGATTTATGATCAACCGGTCCTTTTGTCTAATGATGTTATCATTTTGGGAATGGGAAAGTACTCTTTGCCAGTACTTCTACAATCTGTTAACGTGCCTTGCCATCGCTTTCCCGTTTGTATTTTTCTAACTGGGTAAATGCATTGCTAATATTAGAAAAAAAAACCGCAAGACTCAAAATAGTTAGATTTCCCGTAATAACAGCAACATTTTCAGTTGCTATTACATACCTTTTCGGTGAGTGTATTGTAATTTTTATTTTCTACTTATTTTATGAACTCCAAGAACAACGATAGATAAAACATCCCAGCAAACAAAAAGTGCAATTGGCTGTGTATTTTTTTGCTATAGAAAAATTTTGATATAATCTTTAAGTTAATGTATAATTTTTTTTTCCAAATTCTTAAGAAATACCCAGCAAGAAAATTGGAACTCATGATTTGCAAACTACATCGTTTATTGCTTCCAAAATATACATTACTATATTTTTACCGATTTTTTAGAAGTAGTTCTGAGCAACAATCAAAAAATCGTTATTGCTTATTTCCAAATAGATAAACATGGGTTCTAATCCTAGCGGGACCAATATTTTGTTTAAATTTTTAAAAATTTTAAATTTATTTTAAAAAATAAATAAATTAAAAATAATGAAAATTAGCTTTTTATTGAAAAAAAAAAACAATATTGAATTGCAGTGCACTTGTGTAATAACTAGGGTGATCATTTTTTTCTGACTTCAAATCAGTACAAATTTTAAAAAATATTATCATAAAAAAAATGATTATGCAGCCAACCTAATTTGTTGTCAATCTAATGGTTTGGTTGAGGCAACAAACATTTACGGTTAACCATCATACCATCCTAAAAAAGCTTACACATTTCTCCCTATTCAGATCCCAAGACAAAAATTTTTTTTGCATGAAAAAATCCAGTTTTTAAGTACAAGACACGGACCCATTATTTAGAAATTTCAATGATCTGTTACCATTCCTTTTCTAATCTTTTTTGTAACAGATTGATGAAATATAGCCATTAGAATTTTATAATTTTTCGCGAGCTTCAATTTTCTGACATTAGGGTGGTACCTTAGGGTGGTAGCAACTGAGATCTGGTGGTAACTACTAGAACGGGATACTTGAGGTCAAAATGTCCTTAGAACAAAACGCCAGACGCCAGAATAGTATGAACGTTAATTCTTCCGAATATTTATTCGGTCCAACGAATTTCTGTTAACACGAGCAAATTGCATTGTCTAAATTAATTTTCTATAGATACAAACTAAAAAATCGATTGGCTAAAAATTTAGCTGTCAGAACAAATTTTTTTCTCTTTTCTAATTTCTTCATGATATATGAAATAGAAAAACTTCACATTTTTCTACTTTTTTCTACAAAAACACGTAATGTTTTTAAAAATAAAAATCTTAAGGTTTTGTGTACTCTTTTTCTATTGAAAATCCCAACAGATTCGACAATTTTTCCATGAAAATACCCACATATCTTTCTTCAGATTTTAAGGATTTTTGTACGGAAAAATCTTCAGCTTTTTATGTCTTTTCCTACACTCAGAAAACAGAATCATTCTCACAACCGGATAATTAAAATATTTTTATCACAGTTAAATAACTGTTGTATCAACTGAATTTCTATTATCGCAATGTAACCATTTGATAAATTCGGTTGTCACCAAGAATCTTCTCTGTGTGTGAAACTACATATTAGATTAAGAAATTTATATGTAGAAAAATCATTTTGAATGCCATCTGGTAGAGAAAACCTCCCACATTCACAAAAATTTATACTATAAAAGAAAAACTACATTGTACTTGCATTTTGGCTTTTTTTACAAAAAAAAAAATGTAATATTTTTTTAAATGCCAAAAATCAGTACAAATTTTAAAAAATCAGTATACGACTTTTTCATCATTACACGTGACCAAAAATCGGTACATGTACTGATCAAATCAATACGAATGGTCACCCTAGTAATAACAGAGAGTACAGTACTAGAAAAACTACAGTGTTCATGGTTTTTTGTTGTTGTGTGAGTAGCAACATGTTAACTAAAAATTGTTGCTTCAACACGAAATTTCGTTTTCCTGTTATTAGGTCCATTCGATTACTGGATAATTTGTACAAATTTTTACTGGATGGCGTTCGTTTACACAAATACTCAGTAAACAGAAAGAAAAAAGAGAGAAAAAAGTGACAGTTCTATGCTGAGAGTTTCTAAGTCTTCTTCTTTTTCTTGCAAATTTTTACTGTAAAAATTTTTGCCAGTAAGAATTTGCAAGCAGAAAAAAAATATGTTTCGAAAACATATGTTTGTTTATTGTAAATAAAAAAAAAATATTTTCCAATTATGTTATTTTATGGAAATGCAAAGCAGTGAAACTTTCAAAATCAATTATGGGAAAGATAAAAAAACCTTCTAAAAATGTTCTGCTTAAGGTTTGACATCAAAAATTCTCTTCTTTCATAGCGACTAGTTAAAATTTATTTGTATATTTGGTGTTGTAATCAGCTGTGTCTACAAACTTGCAAATTGTTGCAAATTTTCTGTTCGCGTACATGTTTGATAAAATTTTATTTTCAGATTAAATCTTGTCTTACTCTCTGTAAGTTTGTACTGAGTAATTCTTACTGGACTTGACTGAGAAAAGTAATCGAATGGACCTATTGTGTTATTTTCTATTAAAATTTAATATTTTTTATTTTAATTATTTATTCGTTAAAATACTAAAATACTGAATTTAAATGTGTTGAAATATTAGCCGTTTTTTCTAATCACTTGGATTTAATAAATCCAAAAAGTATTTCTAAAAGTGCTCAACAGATGGGGTTAGATTCTTCCTATTTAAAAAAATGTTCTGTCCGACACTTCCGACATTTTTAATACCGAATTCAATGATGAAGGATTTTACTTTAACTTTTAATTTATAATAATATTTTACATAAATCAGCGATAAACAGTCTGCCTTCTCAGTTTTATCACTTCAATTTATATTTTTATACAATTGAAAAATTCCATTGCAATATTTAATATTCACTAATTGGATTTAATTAAATTACTTACTGTAGAGTGAAAAATTGCCATTTCTATTTGAGCTATTTCTCCATGTCCAAGATGAAAAATATGTATTTGGTGAGGTGTAGTTTTTTTTTTCTAAACATATTTCATAAAAAAAATTTAATAAAAACCTTTTATTTGTTAGTTTTTCAATTTTTTTGTTTCTCTTTTAATTTTCATTCGTATTTTTTTCTGACATTAAATTAATAGGCTGTTTCATATATTTGTGCTTTTATTGTGGATTTAATAAATAAAATTTTTGTATGAAAAATTCTAAATCCAGGTGATTAAAAAACACGCTAATTATTAAAAAATATTTCACCAGCATGTTTTCCTTTGATCTGTTTGACTTCACGAACAAATAAAAATAGCAAAGGTTGAAAGAGACGTAGAGGCATAGAAGCCCACTGACTTCACTAAACTATCACAATTTTTAATTTTTTTTCATGAATACTCCAATTTTTAAAATGCTTTGCTTTTAGAAATAATTATTCTACTACGCAATTTATTTTTTACAATTACAACTTTTTTAGTTAAATTTTCAAGTGAAAATCGGTGTGTTTTTTTTATTTTTAACATAATTTTCATTTAAAAGTCCGATGTTCTATAACTATGTATGTGAGAACTTGCTCACATGAAAAATGCAGCTCTGCCAAAGTTAAAACAGGGCGAGTCGCATAATGTCAAATTTAACTAGAGATATTAAAAAAAAAAGTTGTTATATATAAATTTGAATTTATGTGACTCGCGCTGAAATAATGAAAAAATTTATTCGTTGCATGTTTTAAAGTATCATTACTGGTAATCAAAAAAATAATGATACGTTATTATTGTTTCTGCACTGGGATAATCTAAGCGATTGTTACTCAGCTTATTACTTTGGTAATGTCAAATTTATTGCTGGGATTCTCGTAAATATTCTATAAACTCCTTTAAGACTCACATTTTATGACTGTGATATCCTCCAAAGAGCTAAAAAAAACTTCTATTACTCGTATAATGAATGGCAATGAAGCCATTAAAAATGCATTTTGCAACCGTGCCATGTTTTTTTGCGAAAAGACAGAGACAGTCAATAAGACAGACAGACAGACAGGCAGACAGACAGACAGACAGGCAGACATAAATAGATAATACTTGTTATATTAAAGGTATAATTTTCCCTTACGTGTTATGTGTGGAAGTAGTTGAGAAAAGACTATTTTATAAAGGAAACCATGGCAGCCGTTTATTTCGTTAATAACGCATTTAGACTGCAATATAAATCTATTTGCAATTAGATTTTAATACAAAATTGATTGTAATTTTCATATTTGAAACATATTTTTCAATGAAATATTTCATTAGAATTATCAAAAATATAACATACCAAAAAACATCTCTTAAATTTATTCAATTAAAAATTTTGTTGCATAAGAATTAATTCCGTAATTGAGGTAATAAAAAAAAATTATCAGTAATAATATTGACAATTATTTAACTGAATAAATTACAAAATTACCATGACTATGGCTTTGTTATTCAACAAAATTTTTAATTTAATTAAGAGACTCTAAGTCTTATTTGTACCAATGATTGAAATATTTGTACCAATGATTAATTGGAATAATTTAGAAAATATTTTTTTTTTGCGCGTACACATATGGTAAAAATAAAAACTGTTTTTAATCAAATATTTAATTGAATCAATTAATATTTTAATTGTTTCAATTAATCGTATACAATTTTTAGTAATTAATAGTATCATTTGAGTGATAGGTGCAAAATCTATTAAAATTTTAATTAATATAATCAATTTCGTAATTAAAACTCGTTTTTAGTTTTTTCTGTATATTTACTCGTAATAACATGTATTTCGGTGTTTCTATGAGTGTTATAAATATTTTTTCTGTCTCTCTCTAAATGCGGTATCAGCAAATAAAATCTATTTTATGATAATGTAGATTTCCTTAAGTTGTAGTTTTACATTTTTTTACTGTTCACCAAAAGCTATAATATTATAGTTTATGTCATTATTTAAGAGTATTTCAAGTTTTTTTATTCTGTCATTTTTCTATACGGTGTTCAGACCTTTGATAAAAAATTTACGGTCAAAAAAAAAGTCCGCCACTAAATTAAATTGAAATAAAATTAAGTGATAATATATTTTTGATGTTAAATTTTAGTTCCCACTTAAAATAAAACGAAAGTGAATTTTTATGTATTTTTTTATGATCGCAAAGCATAGCGCATAAACCAAATTTGATTTTAATTTTCTAAACTATCAATCAAATATTCATTTTCACTTGGCTGAGGCTTAAAATCTTAATTTGAAATTAATATTCCAGAGATTTTTCTTTTTAAATACATATGTTATGGATTAGATACAATCTAACCAAGTATTTGCCTGAATGATTTTTGTATTAAAATCAAATTTAAAATTTCACTTCTATTTAATTTTAAATAAATAAAAAAATCTTAATATTTATGTCGCCTTTTAGACAAACTTTCTGGGAATTTTTTTTTAGCACATACAAATTCATTTTTTAAATTACAAAAACGAAATATTTCAAAATTGAATTTTGTTGGCAAAAAAACAAACAATAGTTGTTAGTTTTGTTGTTGTCATTTGTAACACCTGTTAATTAGATACAAATTCAAGCTTCTCATTTTTATGGTTAATTTGTAATGATTTCTATTATTCGAACCAAAAGTGTGAGGAGTGTAGGTCTCAATCAGTGGTGAACTGATTTCAAACCAGTTTGTTTTGTATCTGTTTTGCTGTGTTTTAGTTTTTTTTTTGTTTGTAAAAAAATGTCTTAATATTTTCTACGCATTTGTTTAAAGTGAAATTGTTTAGGTCTTTTTTTTTCTTGTGTAAAAAGAAAATCCAAGTTAAGCCAGTTTATATTTTAACAGATTTTGTAAAAACAAAAATATACAAAAATACATTATTAATTTAAATATTTACGTTTCTACCAAAGGGGTCAAGGTTTAGTCTTCCCCCTTTTGCTCCTCCCCGTGGCAATTGCCAAAAATCCCGTTTCAGCTGATGTCCAGCGGCTTGTGCTGGGAGAAGTTTAGTCAGTGCGGATTATTTAAGCACTAAGTGTAAATTTAAGGGGGTGTTTTGAAAAACGAAACCACATAAAATAATTCGTTTTCACATAAAATTAAATATAGTTGTTATACAAAAATGAGTAACTTTATGTGGTTTCGTTTTTCAGAACATCCCCGCTTTTCTGGTGTGAATTTAAGGTAAATCGGTTAACTTAACTCTTGGCGACCTGCCTGTGAGTTCAAATCATCATTTTCTTATTTTGGACAACTGATGAGTCAACATTTTTGAAACAACAAATAAAATCTAATATGACAATATCATATTAGAATTTGGACTTGAGGTAGAACAATATTCTAACTAAATATATGAAAATATAGAAAGTGCAAAAAACAATTTTTGTATTTTTTAATGCAAAAATTAAAATAAGTAAAGTAATTTTTATGAAATCAGTGCTCTGCCCGTGTATTATTTTGTGTACAGTTTGCAATTATGTAGTTATGTTTTCCATTATGTGATATTGGTTTCCTACACTGGGTTCTTAAACATTCTTCAAAAGCAAACCTCTTTTGGGTTGATTGTTCTAAAAGATTATGTTCTACCCATGCTAAATTTAAATTTTAAATTAAGTTTTAATTATTGTTTAAAAACCCAGCTTTTGCATCTAGCAGCCATGATTTTTTTTATTAGAATTTAATATCCAAATTTAAAAAGTTTCCCTAATTTTATATAATTTAGTTATGTTAATGATTTTTAAAAAAATAATCACAATAGTTTCATTTTTTTCTTAAGCTAAAAAACTAATTTAAATTTCTATGTTTTATCTTATGAATCATTTAATTTGATAATTAAATTTACTAATTCACATTTCTTTATCATAATTTTACCAAAACCACCATAATGTTCATAGAGCTTAACTCATAATAAAAAGAAAAAAAAAACGCATAAATCACCATGAAGAAAATTCTACAATTCACTATAGGGAATCTCTCATATGGAAACGCCCCTAAGATCAGCTTAAAATCAGTCAACCTGTAGCAAATACTCAATCTGTTGCTTTTCTTTTGATTTTAATTGTTTAACACTACATAACCCCCTGAAAAAAACAACACTTCAAGCATTAGACACTTTGACAACAAACAAGAAATTCTTACAACTTGTTGTTTTATTGTGATTTAAGACCACAAAAGCCATTAAAAGACAATAAAACATAAACAATTAGATTAGGAAAATTTCAGTTGAAAGTACTCGAAAGTACTTTAACAGTGAAGTCAAGCAACCGTGACCTTACCCAAACACAAAACAAAAACAAGATTCTTATTATATAATTACTTTTTTGGTGTTTAAAACAACATACAACACTAAAGAAAACATCATTTCAACCAAACGTATTACTGGAAAAGTGTTTACCTTTTGTTATACAAAACCAGTTAAGAATCGAAAAAAATAGTAAAGAGAAAAAGGTTCTGTTTTTTACGCTTTAAAGCATCTGCGGGTGTTGGTAATTTTGTTTTAATAATGATGGCTACCGGGGAAATTGTATTGGAATACGTCTTTCTGGTTGTGTTCAAAATACAGAATAATTTGTATAAAATGAAATTATTCATTCAGTTATTTGGTTTTGGTTTTGCTTTTTTGTACCATGGGGTTTCTTTAACAATCAAATAAGCGTATTATAAAATAGAAACCACGTCTTTAATTCCATATAAAAGAAAAGAAGCAAAAGAAAAAATACAAATACAACAAGTGTTAACATAATGTGTTAAAGAAAATAATACAATGACCTTTTTTTCATATTTTTAAAAATTAACAAACATGCAAGAAGAAATAAGTCAAGACCAATCATTGGATACCCTACGCCCCAACATAAGTACGATAATTGGATCTTATATCTAGATTCGATATACATACATATTTTGGTAATTATTTGGAAAAAAAATAGATATTCTAGCTATGATATTTGTACTAAAGAATCATTTTTTTATTTTAAAAGGTGATCATTTTTTTTCCATCAGGCATCAATCGTCAGGATTCTTGAGCAAAAATTCTTAAAAAATTTAAAAATATATTGTTTTAAACATGACTTGGCAAATTTTAAAAAGCTGCAACATTGTTTAGAAACATTTATAATTATAAACAATGTTTCAAATTGAACTACCGGCAACATTTAACATTCCCAGCCAACATTTTTCTGAGCGCTAAGAAATTGTGACTCGGCAAAGAGTCTAAAGTATGATCAATTTTAGTGCGCTTAAATTTTAAAATCATAAATGAAATATAATTGACTCCTATTTATGAGCATATTCGAAAATTCTTCATATTTTTTTCTATACTCATAAATTAATTAAAACTGAATCATAAATGTCTTATAAATGGCTCAGAAATTTTAAAATTGCAATAATGCTCATGTTTATAAGTCTTTAATGAGCCAACGAACGCTCAGAAAGAGACTTCATCGGTAAAAGCAAAATATCCACATATAGCTAAGATTTCAGAGGGGCTCTTTTTTTGAGCCTTTTCGGTCTCCAATTGTACACTGGATTAAGTTTTTATATACTCCACATAATGCGTTTATAATTTAATAGAAATATTTCTTATTTATGGCTTAACTTATCTTTAGTTCACTTATCCCAGCAAAACATCTCAACAGTGAACTTTGAAAATAGCAATAATTTCGCAAAAAAACCAATAGAGAATGAAATCTGATGATTTTAGAAAAAAAAAATCTGTAATAGTACAGTAGATTTTTAGTACAGTAAAATATTTTTTTGTTCATTTTAAGTCTAAATTTAATTACAAAAGAATCTAAAAGTCCACATAATTTGTTAATGCAATATGACATATATGTTAATGTTGGACCTTTTTCTTTGCAAATTGGCTTTGATATTTAAAATCGGACTTCGTCTTATATTTAAATTTTTTTTTTTTAAAAACCTTAAAAAATATTTTAAATTTTGACTTTGAGCGACTATATTTAGAAAAGTTATTGAGATATTAGCTGTTTTTTCTAATCACTTGGATTTAATAAATCCAAAAAGTATTTCTAAAAGTGCTCAACAGATGGGGTTAGATTTTTCCTATTTTAAAAAAATTTTCTGTCCGACACTTCTTTCACCCTAATTTTTAATACCGAATTCGATGATGAAGGATTTTACTTTAACTTTTAATTTTTAATTATATTTTACATAAAACAGCGGTCTGCCTTTTCAGTTTTATCACTTCAATTTATATTTTTACACAATTGAAAAATTCCATTGCAATATTTAATATTTACTAATTGGATTTAATTAAATTACTTACTGTAGAGTGAAAAATTTCCATTTCTATTTGAGCTATTTCTCCATGTCCAAGATGAAAAATATGTATTTGGTGAGGTGTAGTTTTTTTTCTTAACATATTTCATAAAAAAAAATTTAAGAAAAACCTTTTATTTGTTAGTTTTTCAATTTTTTTGTGTCTCTTTTAATTTTCATTCGTATTTTTTTCTGACATTAAATTAATAGGCTGTTTCATATATTTGTGCTTTTATTGTGGATTTATTAAATCCAGCTTTTTTTTGGATTTAATAAGCCCATTTTTTGTATGAAAAATTCGAAATCCAGGTGATTAAAAAAACACGCTAATTGATACCCACTTAAGTTTGAAAAATAGGGCACGGAATTAAGTTTAAACTATGTAAAGCGTTTTCATTCCGAAGCTACAGTTACTAAATTATAAATTTTTTATGGAAAAAATCGGCTGAAAAATTGAAAAAAATTAAATCGCGAATTGCGTGAAACCTAGAGCCATTTGACCAAACTGGTTGCTGATTCGAAATCAGCACCCACTAACAGAGCTTTGAAGAATTAATTCTTTTTGAATGAATTCACTACCAATCGAATTCAATTTTCTCTAGAATTGAATGAATTCCTTTTCTTAAGTAATTCACTGAATTCGTTCAACTGAACGCGTTCAACAAACAATAAATTCAAAGAATTAATTCCATTGCAATAGTTCTCTTTATTAAATCAAATGAATTAATTCACAGTGGGCAGAGCTTTGAAGAATTAATTCCTTAATTCAATTTTTCAATTCTGAATTAAAAATTCGATGAATTAATTCACAAAGCACCATATATTGAATGGAATTAATTCATATTTGTTTTCGTTCGATTTATTTTGTTACGAATTAATTCAATTGCTATAGTTCTTTTTATTAAATCAAAGGAATTAATTCACTGGTGAACGCGTTCAATTTTATAAATCGAACGGAAAAAAAGTGAATTTAGTCCTTACTGAATTAATTCACCACAGAATTCGTTCAATTTCATTTTCGTTCGGTGAATTAAAAAAAAAAAAATAAAATTACGTTCAGTGAATTAAAAAAAAAATTAAATTGAGTTGAGTGAATTCAAAAAGAAAAAAAATACGTTCACTTAATTGAAAAAAAAAAAAAATACGTTCACTTAATCGAAAAACAAAAATTACGTTCGCCTGTTTTCTGCCGTTCAGTAGAAGAAAACATTGTATTGTAAAAACGTATAAATCATATTACTGGAAAGCATAAGTTTGAAAAATTAATAGTTATATTTTTTCCAAATTCATCTATATCTGTAAAGTTTTTATTTTTAATAGTAAAATGCTTTATTTTTTAATCATGTGGATTGATAAAGTGCATCGGGTTTCTCAAACACTTAATATATACATGTAATTTGTTTATTTTTTACCAGCAAACGCTGTAAAATTGCTTAGTTGCAAATTTTATTTGTAAATAAATGTTTTCTTCTACTGAACGGCAGAAAACAGGCTTTGAGTTCAATGAACGTATTGTTTGTTTTTTTAATTCACTGAACGTAATTTTATTTTCTTTTTTAATTCACTGAACGTAGTTTTTTTTTTAATTCACTGAACGAAAATGAAATTGAACGAATTCAGTGGTGAATTAATTCAGTAAGGAATTAATTCACTTTTTTTCCGTTCGATTTATAAAATTGAACGCGTTCACCAGTGAATTAATTCCTTTGATTTAATAAAAAGAACTATAGCAATTGAATTAATTCGTAACAAAATAAATCGAACGAAAACAAATATGAATTAATTCCATTCAATATATGGTGCTTTGTGAATTAATTCATCGAATTTTTAATTCAGAATTGAAAAATTGAATTAAGGAATTAATTCTTCAAAGCTCTGCCCACTAATTATTCTAAAACCACTGCAAATTTGTGCAACTTATAAATATTGTCATATTTTGTAGAGCTGTGTAATTAAAATATTTCTATATCCCTTACACTGAGAGAATAATTCGCATGATATGAAAAAGAATTGTTTCACAATCTGCACTGATAGAATAATTTGCATGATATAAAAGAATTGTTTCATAATTTGACCGAAGTTATGGCCAATTATATTTAAAAAAGAATATATATAAGAAAATATAAAAGCACAACACCACAAATAAATGTAAACAAAGTTTAAAAGCAGCTAGTGGTGGAAAAAACTAATGATAGAAGAAAAAGTAACTGTTTTCATTTATTTTTTGTGTGTGTCGATAACAGTCTGAACCACTGTTGGTAAAAGTGGCACAAAAGTGCCATTTGTGGCACTATTGAATGTTCAATGGCACCTTGGCACTCTCCATAGAATTTTGGCACTTTTTACGAAAATTTCTATATAATTTGATAAAAGGTCGATATCGCTAGTTTTTCATTAAAAGCCACGCCTATTAAGAAGGGGTAGCAAAATTAAAAAACAAATGCTACACTAAAAATATCTACAATTTTTTGGACCACCTTCCAGTTCTTCGGGGACAATTTTATCATTATTTTGATATTTAAAAATAAAAGCAACGGGGATAAAATTAGAAAAACTTTAATTGATTCTATTGTATTGTATTGTCAAATTTAATTGTAAAATTTTTTGAAAGTCTTGGACCTGCTAACTTATCTTAAAATAACGTAAGTTTAGTGCTTTACTATAGTTAAGAATGGCATTTTTATATGAAAATATTTGTGGTAGGTAATGTTAAACTCGGGTTACTTTTTAGATAAGTTGCCCGCCTTTTTTTTTTTTTTTGTCTTTTTACTTAACCCTTAAATGCATGATCTCTACAATTTTAACCATTTTTTTTATAAATGATTTCTAAAGGCGTGTACATTTCTAGAAAAATACCCAAAAAAAATTGCCAAATAGCTAAATTGTGATTATTTTAACGTGTATGAAAAAAAAAGAAACAAAAAAAAATATATGAAATATTAATTATATATTTATTGTTGCCAAAATTAATTTTATTGCGAGAATACCACTTTAAATATTTAAACAAACATTTTTGAATATTGCACTTTTTGTAAAAAAAACGCGTGTTTTAGATTTTTCACAAACATACGAAGCAAAACCAAGATTTTTCCTATAACTGTTTAAAAAATCTGAGTTATAGTTTATAAGAGCACTTTGTGCAGAAAGGGCCTCAATGCCCAAAAATTGAGATTTATGCATCAAGTGGCGTTTTTTATTAAGAAACTGGTATGTTGCCAAATGGCTACACCATGCATTTAAGGGTTAAAGTAACTAAATGTATAAATATTTGAAATAAAAGCTGAATATATTTTTTTGAAACATTAAATGTTGCTTAATTTTTTTTTTTGGCACTTTTAAAGCTTTTTTGGCACTTTTTTGGCATCATTGAGGCACCAAACGAAAATTCTTAAATACCATCACTGGTCTGAACACTGAAAAGATTTTCTTTGATACTTTTTTGACAACCAGACAATTTAACCATACTTTTTATCATACTTGTATGAAGAAAAGTGTAAACACTTGTGTGGTAATCTGATGCGTATGTATATAGTAACTGAACTCCTTCATAAACTTTGTTGCCAGTCACACCAATTCTGGCAATGGTTCCACTAAAATTGATCCCGTGGTTCAGGTTCAAAACTCCATTCTACGGATCTTATATGTATGATTTAACTGACTGAATCAAGTATCAAATATGATCTTGCTTCGTTTTGTTTTCAAATAAATAATTTGTTTTTCTTAGCAAAAAAAAGGTAATATTTTTTTATTGGTCGCTCGTATGATCATTACGGTTATTGACACTAATTTGTTTATGCTGGTTTACACATGATTTTTTAGTGCTGCTGTTAACATCATTATATACATACATACCTACAATTTGTTAGTATTTTGCGGTGTTTTCTGTGTTTTATTCGGGGTAAAACAAAAATAATGATTTATGTAATTTTTTTATATGTTTTGATTTGAGTGTAAATGTTTTTTGTTTTTTTGTATATATTTTTGGTTGCATTATAACACAATATTCACCTTAAGCTGAACTTTAGTTGCCAACTAATTTAAGCTAAAAAAAATTATGGAAAGGAAACCTTAAATTAGTGGTTGATGTTACAGTTTTAAAATTTGTATTATTATCACAGACAAGAAATTTTAAATTGCACCCTTAGTAGGAAAAAAAACTGATAAGAAACTTATAAGATGTTGCAAGAGTCATTGTTTAGAAACATGTTCAAAATTGCTGACAAAGTTGCAAAATGTTAGCAACAATAATGGCCTTATCGAATTGATGGATTTAAGAACATCATTGTTTTCTTTTACAAACTACAAAAGATAACCCAACACACAAAACTTATATTTTTTAATATTTTTGTTCCCATTCGACGGAAATGGGTTAGCAAACTAATAATTTTAAATAAATTGTTTCTTCTCTGTAGATTACAAATCAAACTAAAGACATTCATTTAAATATTTTAATTATACCCAGCAACACCTTCTATTACCCGGTAATGACTTTGGTAAGAAGAAATAAGGGTAGGTAACATCTTACTTTTCTATTACCAAATCTATTATTTTATCAAGGGCGTGTCCATCGAGGTACCTTCTTATCTAGTAATATGTTATTCTGAACTTACATGTTACACTTACCTATTACCTCTAGGTTACAAAAAACCTTAAAATAATACCTTTTTTTTCTTAAAATTTTCTTGTTTCATATTGACTATTAAATTAAAAATTACATAATTTTAACAAAAAGTTTTATAAGTTTTGGTTATAAAAATAAGAATTTTGTAATGAAGTGGGTAAGCTCTTACTTTTCTATTATTAGACCTATTATTTTAACAAGGGCATGTCCATCGATGTAACAACTCCTTACCTAATAACATGTTATTCTGAACTTACAGGTAAGGAGTTTTTTTAAAAACATTTTGTTTAAATTTTAATTTTTTAAACCGAATATCAATTTTAAATTCACGGGTTTTTATCAAAAAATAGAATTTCTAAAATTTTCTAGAAAAACGAATTATTTATACCAATAAAAAATCCAAACGTATGAATTTGGTATTGAAAGTAATGCAAGGGTAAGGTGTAAGGGTCCAAGGTAATGCAAGGGTAGGCGGTTTGATATATTACCAGGTAATATGCATAGTTGTACCCATACATTACCAAGGTTTTGCTGGGTAATTAATTAACTTCTTGAAATCACATTGAATACGATTGAGCAAATCAACTCAAATAGAAAATTTGTGATTTTTATAGGAATTAGCACTTTTAACTTTAGGAAGTTGGGCTTAGCTCCTTTGCACATCACAAATAACTTTGGATATGTTACAAAGGAGACCAATAATTGAGACACATATTTTTTTTAGCGTCCCAATCCCACGTTTAAGGGTTAAAAAGTGGAGTCAAAAAATAATTGAAAATTAATTCCACTAAAATTTGTCTAAAGTTTACCAAAATTTGATTTATTTGTTCACAGTATTAAAGTTAGCGAAAAAACAAAAATTTTGATATTGCATACGTCATAGTTCCAGGTTTGCCACTTATTTGAAATTATAAACTATGGGTGAAAAATTTGTTCGGGAAAAGTTAAAAAACCGTTCGATTACGAATATCGGAAAAAGCTCAGACACCCCCTCGATTAAATTAAATAGGCATCAATATAAATGTTTTTTAAATCAAACCAACCAATACATTCAATACACATTTTTTGAATACCAAAAATATTTACTTAGAGGCTCTCGAAAGTGTTTTATATACCAGTGAATATTTATGTCCCCAAAAACCTTTTTCTGAACAAATTATAATTTCTTCATGCACATCAACCTCGAAAAATAAATTTTTGAAAGACTTTTGTACGAACTCTAAATAATAAGTAAATTAACCCTTAATGGGCAATATTGAATTTGTTTTGGGCTTTGGTGTGTTCTGACATATGTAGTAAAATTTTATGGCCAAAATTTTTGTAGAACATTTCATCTCCGACCTCTCCCTTTTTATGGGCGTTTGTTAAGATTTGTTAGAATAGAGCCAAATATTACCGTTATGCGGGGGAGTTATAGGGTTAATATGTTCCACAAAAATATTTGTCTTAATATTTTCTACAAAATTGTTGAACATACCCTACACCTCAGATGTAAAGAACACATATTTTCATATACCGATATGCTGCAAGAACGGGCCAAAGGGGTTAATAAATTTGAATTTCTCCAGTTTGGAAATTTTAATATTTTGTTTATGAATAATATTATATTAAAAAAAGGAAATCAATTTTGTTTTTTAATTTGAATCAATATAAAAATTATTTAATAAAAAAATATATAGTCTTTGCTGAGGTTTGAACTCAGATTGCTAAGATTATCAGGCTATGTCTCTACGCCCTGCAGCACAAACACTTAAATTTAGTTGTTGGCTAACTTTGAATTTAAATATGCATATGTATGAAACGAAAAAATATTGTTATGTTTTTACTTTTTAAAAACTTTGGTTTATTTTCTTTACCCTACTAAAAAAAATTATATGACTTTTGATACTATATATAATTATATCCGAAAAATGAGAACATCTAATTGTATCAAATTAGATCGTATTGTGATCATATTAGATCTAATTTGACGCAAATAGATCTAATATGATGGAATAAGATATGGTTTGATACAATTTTATCCGGATTTTGTCCTCATCCAAAAGTATCAACTATAATATAATCATATCTAACTAGACATAATGGTATACAATTCGATACATTTGTACATAATTATATGAGGCATATGTAACTATATATAGGTCTATATATAATTGGATATTGTAATATGTTGTATTATATATTGTGCAATATATAACAAGATATAGTTATATATTTAGGATATAATTTCGTAAAATTTTATATAATTATATCTTGGTATATATGTTCCAATGTATAATTATACAACATTTTATATGATAATATATGACTATATCAAAACTTTTTTACTTGGGTAAATAAACCGGGTTTTTTTTCTATTGCAATCAAAATAACCAATCCCAAGGCTGACACCAATTGTTACGTTTTACCTTATAAAAACGTTCGTTTATCTCCTTTAGATAAACCGGGCTGGTGCTCTTAGGTAATAAAACAACTCTTACACTTTGTTTGATTGAGATTATACTCTTCTTTATTGACACTCTCTTTAGTTTTATTTACACTTTATTTAACTCTATTACTTTAAATACAACAATATAACACACACACACACAAACTCTAATAATGGCACTGAAGTTGACAAAAAAATTGATTGGAAGAACTAATACTTTTAATAGAGTGATAGATTTTATTGTAACACAACCTGCCGATATTTTATTGAAACGACAGACATTATCCCCAATTTTCAATTTGTAATCCCCAAAAATCCCCAATTTTTATTTTCTGCAAAAAATTTATTTGTTAACTTTTTTTAAAAATTAATGTAAATATACTATATTTATTTAATTTTTTTCGGTAAGTTATTTTCCGATTCACAGCTTCAGATATTTTGTTGCGTATGGTACTGTAATAAAAAGTTTTAAAATTTCAGCAGATGGATTGAATTTTTGACAATTGAATAACATGTGAAATATATATTTAATTTAAGAAGAGCTTCTTATAACTCATTTACATTCAAATAACCTTAAATATTTTGGAACCAAAAGGAATTCAAATTTTCATCAAAAGGAATTAAGGTTTGTACACACGTTAACTTGACAGACACAAATTTGTGTAGCTTAAAATATTTATAATTATCAGGGTTAAATTCATAAAAATATAAAACAGCAATAATCGGCGCTGTTCTCAGTTCCGAATCCACATAAAAAAATTCTAAAAAGGAACATTCCGAATATTTTTGCTGTTTTGTGATTCACATCCACAAAAATTTTTGTGAAATATGCCGTGTATAAAAAGCTGGGTGGAAGTAAAAACGAATGCACTTTTTTTCTATGAAATATTTATTAAATTATTAAAAAAACATTTGTGAACAAAATTTTGAAATGTTTTCTTTGTATTTTCACTAAAATGTTGAAATTTGTAGAACATATAATACATAAAAAGATTATTTTAAAAAATGTCTATAAATCAAAAAAAGAGGAAGAAGAAAAAAATTATTCAATCCAAATTTCAAATTTATTTTCACAACTGTTTTTTGTTTATATTTACATCAGCTGTGTTACCTAAGTTTACCCGAAGAAAAGTCTGGGTAAATTTTGTTAAAAAGAGAAACACTAATACACTCTCATTATCGCTCTCATTTACCCAATTTTCGAGTACGGAAACGCTTTTGGGTAAATTGCGGTAACTTTGTGTAAATTTCGTTAACTTTGGGTATGTACGGGAACGCACTTAATATGTGAATATCAAAACAGCAAATTTCCGAATATTTTTATTTCATGTGCTTTTAGAAATCCATTCTAAATCAAAACCCTCTAAACTCAGAACAGCAGTTAATATGTTATCCCCAAAAAATCCTCTAAAATTTCGTGTCATCCCCAATAAATCCCCAGATCCCCAAACGGAAATTTTTATCCCCATTGACGAAAAAATCCCCAATTTAGGGATAAATCCCCTAAACTGACATCCTGATGATGAATTTTAAGTAATTGCAATTTAAATTATTAAGTAACGAAAAAATTTCGTTGCTTCCAATAAAATTCCAACCAATTTGTTTTTTGTGTGTACCATAAAACTTAGATTTATCAGGTGTGAATAGTTTAACAAACAAAAAGTTTTTGTTTTCAAATTTCCTTTTAAAGATTTTATTAAATCATTAATTAAACTTTTAACAAGACAATAAACTACACAAAAACGTGTTTAAACTGCGATTTGTTTATTATTTCAATATTTATAAATTGCATAAATAATTAAGGAATTGCTTAACCAGGCAAACTGAATGCAGGTTTAATATAATTTGTTTAAATTTTATAAAAATACAATTTATTTAATAAATCAAATCCTCTAATAAACCTGTTATAAATAAAATTTGATTGATTTCTTAAAGGAATTTTAAGCTGTTTGACAGGTGAAATTTTTTTTGTGGTTTTTATATTTTGGCATTTTAACAAATTTATAAAAAAAGAAACTAAACATTTCAAACACACATAGTTTTGTGTAAAATTAACAATAAAAAAACAGCAAATTTTTTCAAACACAAGCTATGTGAAAACGACCCACGCTTAAAATCAACAACTTCCAAAACACTTGTCAATTAGCTTTATCTACTCGTACAACGTACAAGTAGCTAGTGGAGATATTTGTTAGATGTTGTTGGCGGTTTAAATAGTGGTAATCTTGCCAAAAAGGCCAGCAACAACAATAAACAACTCTGTAGTTAAAATCAAATTTAATTTAAAAGATTTTCAAATATTTAAGTTCATAAAACTCTTTAGTGTTAACAATAATATATATTTATTTTTGAAGATGTTTTTTGTTTAAAAGGTGCGAAATATTTTATCCAAAAATATTGTTTTATTATTATAAACCGGACATATAATTAACTGAAAAATGTTTGGTTTTTGGCTAGCGGTTTTGTTTGTTGTTTGATTAGATTGGCTGCGATTGGATTGTGTGGTTTAGGTGGTGGCTTGTTTGTTGTTTGTATTTCTTATCATCATCATCATTTAAACCATAATATGTGTCTCCCTGACTTGGCTTTTAATACAAGTGCAGCTAATACCACATAAGTACAAAAACTATTGGTATTTTGTTTTATTTCTTTTTAACTAACCACCACAAACTTTCTCTTTAAAATTAGACATAGACATCGCACAATATATATTTTATATAAAAATAAATATTTGTTTTTTCTTCTTACATGTTGAACAAGTTATATTGGATAAATCATAGACTTGAAAATAGTTTTTGGGAAAATGTTGTTGGTTATGTTAGAAAAACTGAATTTTTTGAAGATGTTATTTTATAAGGAAAATTAATTACTTAGTCAAAAATATTTGTCAAGGATCATAAACAGTGCAGCGACTTTAATGCAAATTCATGTTTATAGTCAGTAGCCCATAAACGCATCAAATAATGCAACAAAATGGCATCTATTTGTTGCTGCATATTTCTGTCTGCATATTTAATAATAAATATATATTTAAGCATATTTTGCATTAAGTTGAATATTTTGTAAAAATTTAAATAAAAACGAACAATAGAAAGAATTTGCAAACATTAACACTGCTCTAAACTAAAAAGAGAGAATAATTATTTAATTGCAATAACCATGTACGAGGGCAGTTCGAAATGTTCTTAGCCTAACAATGAAAAAGAAGAGCTAGATTTTTAAAACAATTTTTTTTTTTCAATATAATCTCCTGAAACTTCAATACACTTAGTCCAACGTTTTTCTAGCAATTCTAGCCCTTGATTAAAATAATTTTCCTGAAGCTCCTCAAAATAATCGTTTACAGCTGCCATATCAGATTTTGGCTTTGAAGAACAATTAAGTCAAGTTTCATCAAAATCCGTAAATACACTCACAATATTTTATCGTTAAAAACAACCTAAAATACATATTAAATTAAAACACAATTAAAAAAAGTTATACTGATTTTTCATTATATTCCAACCATTTTGCTATTTATTTTCAAACATTGTTTAAACAATCCATAAAAGAAATAAAAATAATTGAAAAGTCTGTTAAAACAATCATCAATTTTTAACGGACAAAACATAAAAAAAAAACGATTTTGTGGTTTGTTTTTTTTTGATATTTGAAAGTTTTTTTTTTTTGTTTAATTTTCAAAACACTACCACACAACACACACGTTCATATTTTTATTGGCTATGTTTGTGTGTATGAGTAAAGAATTTGAAATAATTTTGTATATAAACTATTTTAACAAAAAAGAAAACCGAAAATATTTGAATTTTTTGTTTTAAAACAGAAAACAACGAAATTATTTAAATTATATTTCCTAAAAATAGAAAACTAAAAATAGAACATTTGACTGCAAATATTAACTCCTACAGACGATACATATTTTTTTGGGGTTTGTTTTTTATTGACTGATAAAAAAAAGTTAAACAATTCTTTGAATGTATTTTAATTGATTCTTCAATTGAAAACAAACTTTACCTATTACTTTTCAAATAAACTTCAATCGCTTATGCACTCATAGCAATAAATCTGTAAAATTAGCAAATTTTTTTTACTAAATACTAGTAAAATGAGAACAGCAAAATTAAAACAGTTAAATTAACAGAATTTTAGTTATATTAAGGCTAACTTTTAGTTAATTAAAAATAGCAAATTGTACTGTAGAATCTGCAGAAAATTTTGCTAAATATTTGTAGACTAAAAATAATAAATAAATAAACTGTTATATCTACAAAATTTTTGCTATTTTTAAGCTAAATTTAGTTGAATGCAAATAGCAGTCTATTCTGCTAAAATCAGCAGAAATATTAGCTAAAAAATTGTAAACTGCTGTTTTCAAAAGGCTCGATTTTTATTTGCATTTAAAAAAACTTCGACAATTTAAATTTTTTTGGTGATTTTTTAGGCTACTAATTATTTAGCAAAATTGTTTGCTGATTTTAGCAGGTTAATTTGCTATTCTCCATTTACAAAAATTGAGCTCAAATACAACTAAAATTCTGTATATTTAACAGTTTTATTTTTGCTGTTCCTATATTACTAATATATAGCAAAAATAATCTGCTAATTTTTTTCTGCAGCATCATTTTTAACTAATTTTTAGTAGTTTTAACTAAATTTTTTACGGACTTTTTTCTATTAGTGTGGTAAATATATTATATATCAAAATATTTCGATACATTATGTTATCATGTTAAACAATTAATATCTAAAAATTTTACATTTCACCTCGGCGCAAAACAAGGGACATTAGCCGATTTTGAAAAGATTTTAGGAAAATAATTCTTATAATATGAAATAAAAGCATCAACATTATGCTAATTATGATCATAATATGCTCCTAATGATCAAAATGTTATCCTAAGTGATGATAAATTCGTCAGTCATCAGCGATTATAATATGATCAGTGAGTATAGTATTTGTAATCACTAGAATCATAATATGATGATTTCGTTTCCGCAATCATGTTAAACTATATACTCTCAGAACAATTCCGTTGTGGTAACCGAATTTTTTGCCAACCGAATTCAATCGTCGCAACCGAATTCGATTTCAATTCGGTTGTGACAGCCAAATTATCAGTTGCCAGAATTGAATTCGGTTGGAGCAACCGAATTACGAGGTTGCTGCAACCGAACGAATTCGATTGAAAAAAATTGTTTTAAGAATGTATTTTTTCCCCGGGTGAACTTAACAATGTAAGCAAATTTTACCATACAAAAGTTCAGGTTGAATCGCAACTGCGTCTCGCCATCCACCCCAATCACTGAAAATTTCTTTACTATTGATAGCGCTTAACATTAATGATTTGTTTTTTTTTAAATATCTTAAAAAAGTTTTATAAATATTTTCATAGCAAAGAAATTATGTTTTGCTTTTAAACATTTAAAACTTAAATGCACTTAAATAATGTCAATGTCATTCATTAATTACCGGGGGTATTGTTTTTAATGGTTATCTGTAAATGTTAATGCATTTCACTGATTAGTTGTTATATTTTTTTCTAAATTGAAGTTTTATTTGACATCATTACTTAAAAAATAAAACTTAAATTAAAAAAGCAAAAACAAAATTTAAACTTATCAATTTGTCTACACAAATTGTAAAAAGATATGAAGAATGTAATATTTGTAATATTATAAACAACAAACAACATTTACAGCGCGCACTTTTTGTTAAGCAACAATAATTTTCTTATTGAGGTAGTCAGTCAACCAGTTAGGCAACGAGTTTCGCCTCATTTGACCATTTACAACTTGGTCAAAACTATAAAGTAGAAACTATGTAAAAATAAATATTGGTAAACATCGAATCATTTCTGTTTTTTTTACATACAATAAGAAGCCAATTGTTTTGTTGTATTTTGTAAATATTAATAGTAACATTTTGTAATACTTGTTTATTAACTGCTTGTACACTCAAAAATTTCTGTCAGTTACTACTTGTGTAGTAATCTGTAGTTGTTGCTTTTAACTATAATTACAGTTGTTTTTCTAGGGAAAATTTTAAAACAACTATTCTCAAAACAATACAGCGCAGTGAAAAAAAGCATAACAGGGATATGAATTAAAAAGCTTCAACAAAATTCGCCAACTTTTTATTAGATGGCGCCCAAAAACTGTTCAACACCTCGCGCAATTACAGTGTTGCCATATTTGAAGCCCCCCATCTTTCACCACCTTTCACATCTCCACTATCCCCAAGCAACACATTAATTAATAGGAAGGATTTCCTGAGTGCTATTTCTCTTTATAAAAAAGAAATGCATGATAACAGCTGGATAACTACTGCTTAAGCAAAAATGCTAGCACGGGCATAAAGTTTGTTGAAACTAACATGCCAACGTTGGGAAAACAAAAAAAGTTGGTCTTAAAGTAGCTTTTTCACAAACAAAAAAATCTATTTTATAAAAAAAAAATTTTTTAATTAAAAAAATAACAAAAAAAAATGTTTGCGTGCAACCGGATTTGAATTTGGAACCTTCTGACTACGAAACTTTTTTTAACAACGCGTCATCATTTTTATAAAATCATCTGTCAGAATAAAAAAGTTATTTTTTGACTTTTATTTTTTTAAGCAAAAATAACTATACAAAATAACTATATTTTTTGTACCAATAATTTGTCAGTTATTTTTACGACACTGTTAATTATTTGGTTGGTTGTTTTTAACAACTAAAATAAATAAATTTTTAACCGCTTTAAAGCTAAATACCGTTATATCTTTCTTAACTGCACTTTCTTAGCTATAATTTTCAGTGGATTTTACCGACAAGCTTTTTTGAGTGTATTTGTAAATTACTTCAACCATTTATTATTTTTGTTATCAAGCTAAAATATTTAAAAATTTTTATCATTATAATTTAGAGATTTATTTACGTTTACATTTACGTTTTGTTAATTGCATATTTATGAAAATTATTTATAAAGTGTCTTTTCCTTGTGTTGGGTTTGAATAGATTTATGTGAATACAACCAACCACCTTTGCGTAGGAAAATTTTAGTTTCTTTCCAGTTTTTATGTAATAATATGCATGTCTATATTTTTCTCCAAAAGCCGGTTTTTATATAATATCCCTAAACATGTGTTTTTCAGTTTTAAAATGTTGAATTAAAAAGTTTTCAAATCAAAAATATAAAATAGTTTTAGCTAATGTAATGTTCATATATGAACAATTTTTTTACACAATTTTAAATATGATAAATACAATAAAAGAATTATCTCTATTACGATATAAGCTTTCTTCTGTTTATGATGGAATTATACGATTCAATTTTAACATTATGCTTGACATTGAAAAGCTACTATGGGAATTTTTAAAAACATATTGAAAATTAGATTTATCCATTGAAGTGCCCTGAAAGTTAGCAAATTGAATATCATATGTCTATTGAAGAATATGTGTAATAAGCATCATATAGATATACTGTGTGCGTCAAAAGAAACTGTACATGTTATACTTTTATATTTTCAACTTTATTTTACTAATTTGTTTTATCATTTAATTCAACATTTTATATTTTTTGAATAATATATTTTCGTTTTTTTTATTTTATAAAAAAAACAATAACAAAAATCTTACACTCATAGAAAAAAGTTTGTAGAAAAGTTAGTAAAACTGTTAGTACTTCAACTTAACAAATTTTTAACTAATTTTTAGTTAAAATTGAATTTTTAGTTAATTTTTTTGCTACCTCCACATTACTAACTTACAAACTTTTTTGCTATTTTTTTTTGCTGAATTTAGTTACTAATTTTTAACAATAAATTTGCTAACTATACAGTATTTTTCTGAATTTTAGTTACTAATTTTTAACAGAAGATTTGCTAATTTTACAAATTTTTTTTAAACTGAACCACCAATTTTGGAGCGCTTATAAACAGAATGTTAAATGACTCATAAAAATTACTGCATATTTTTAACTCGACAAAAATAATGCAAAATTTTAAATAAAGCTAAATTGAAATGGTTGAAAATTTGTCCTACTCATAAAATATCTAAATTATTAAAATTTATGAGAAAAGTTTCTATTTATCGTAATACATTAATTTTCAAAGATCAAGGTTTATTTTGGACGAACCATTTTAATATGAAAATTGTGATTAAAAGTATCTCTGGGGAGCAAGTGGAGTTTACGGGGATGACCATAATTTTTTCCCCCAATATTGTACTTTTTAAACTTATTTAAAGAATACGATATTTTTAATCGGCCACACCTTCTTTCCTGTGGGTGGAACTTTAGAGGTGAAAATGGAAACTCAAATAAATTCGGAAGTACATATCCGAACAGCAAATAATGAAAAATCAAAAGAAGGGTCTCTGAAATACATTTTGTTATGGTTAACATATTAGGGGTTTTCATACAAACTCGTAAATGCCTTGTAAACCTTGTATAAATATAACCCATATTTTTTATGTATGGAGATTGACATTAAACTCATAAACATACCAGGTTTACACCGTTTACGAGTAAAATACGAGTTTATATGAAAACCCCTATTATTGTCTATAAATATTACCACTTTTACAAAAAATCATTCTTGGGAAATTTTCATTGGCATTCAAATATAATTGGCATTACTTTATCTCAATTTCAATGCCAACAAATTTCATCACCATTCAATGCCAATGAAATTTTTTTCAATTTGAATTGATGAAAACAATGGTAATGAAATGTACACATAATTGAAGGAAAAGCATTGTAATATAAAAAATATAAGAAATACGATAATTTTTAATTTTTTTTCTTAATTTATTCTTTTATTAAAACATGAAAACAAATACTTCTTTCATCAATTATAAATGGGCATTTAGGCATTGAACAATGCCAATTGAAAAAATTTCAATTAATTGACACATTCAATAAACTGGTCCCAAGTATGTTTTTAAATACACATTTATTTTTTATTTATTAATTTTCATTTCATTTGCTCCTTTTTTACCTTTTTCCAGTCCACTAGTAATCTGCAAAAGTTTTGTTGATTTCAGAAAATTTTAGCAAAAATTTTGTAGATTTAACAGTTTTTTTTCTATTTTCATTCTACTATTATTTAGCAATTTTTTTGCTGATTTCAGCAAGTTAACTTGTTATTTGCAATTAACAAAAATTCAGATCAAATATTACTAAAATTCTGTAAATTTAACAGTTTTTTTTTTGCTGTTTTCATTTTATTAATATTTAGCAAACTGATTCTGCTAATATTAGCAGTTTATTCTGCAGCATCATTTTTAACTAATTTTTAGTAACTTTTTCTGCTATTTTTACGGACTTATTTGTATGAGTGTACAATAACAAAAAATATACAACAAAAGCAAAAAAATACTTAATATTTGCAGTGTCAAAAGAAATTGTACAGTAAGAATAACAAAAGAATTTAAAATAATTTAGTATTTTGTTTGCTTTCCATTTTATTTAATTATAGCTTGCGTTCTTCTGGGCATCGAATGCACCAGGTTTCTGGTTCCATCGGGAGAGATTTTTTGCCATTGCTCCATTATCACTGATTTGCGAGAGGCCTTGCTGGTAATTGTTATTTTTCTTATTTGCCGGCCAAACACTCCCATACCATGACCGAACCAGCATCGTGCTTCACTATTTTGCTGGGCAAATTCTGAATTTTTGCATCTCCAAATTTAAACTGGTTTTTTCTTACCACAAATTTCAAATTGGCTTTCGTCGCTGAAGACCACATTGTTCCAGAATATATTGGGGTTTTTTTGATACTTTTTTAACAGCACCTTTCTTACAATGGTTCGTATATCAGTTCCATTTAGTTTGTTTGGCCTTCCAGATTTGGTACCAATTTGTAAATTTAACTAAATTTTCGTAGATTTAACAGATTTGTTCTTGCTTTTTCATCTAACTAATAATAAGCAAACAGATTCTGCTGATATTATAAGTTTTTTCTGCAAGGCCCTTTTCAAGTAATTGTTGGTTGCTTTTTCTGCTATTTGTAGAGATTTATTTCTTTGAGTGTACAATTTCTTCATATCTTTATTATTCATCTCATCCTGTCATTATTATTTCTTCTTCTTCTTCTTTTGTTTTTGCATCTTATAAATTTCACCATGACCACAAAAATGTTATGAAACGGTCAAAGTCAAGTCACTGTAGTAAAAATACTTTGTATTTTTAAGTAGCATCGCAATTTTTTGTTTATTAACATTTCTATAGAATATATAGGAACAAATATAAAATGTTAATATATTTTACAAACATTATTTTTCCACACGTAATTGCATTATTTTTACGCCTGAGAAACTTTTTAAGTACAAAACATGCAGTATTTAATGTAAAATATGAAATATTGGCACGTTCATTGTAAAATGGCGCAGTGGTAAGGGATTGAGTTGTAAGAGAATGAAACCAATAAGGGAGGAGGCATGTCGTAGATGTAAAACATTTAGCAAGACTTACCGGTCTAAATTCACATAAACTTCAAAATAATAATATATTATTTCGAATCCCAGCAGAAAATTGGAAGTAGGAGAAATGAGGACTGATTCTGTTTTAGCTTACTTTATTGCTTCGGCTTAGGGCACTGCATCCGCCGAAGGGAAAGATTGTCATAAAGAAGCAGTAATGTAAGGTATCTACTGCTTCTTAGCGGCTCATCTAGAACAAAAATCATGCCATATTTATGCGCAACTATAAGGATGCAGGTGCATCCATTAAAATTGGAAATCCATACAGTTGCGCATAAATATAGCTTGATTTTTATTCGAGATGAGCCACTAGGAAGCACCTTACATTACTGTTTCTGTTTCAATGTACTAAGCCGAAGCAATAAAGTAAGCTAAAAAATATGTACATTTTATTGTAATTGCAGTTCTTTTTACTAAGCAGCATTTTTTGCTGATCAGTTTAATATCATACCCGCAAATTATAATACTTACCCAAAAGCAGTTTTTAAGTTATAATTAAGTTAGGAAGCACTTACTAAACTGCTTCAAGATTGCATGACACATTTCTTTCATGAAACGTAAGACAGGGGATCCTGTGTAGATCCGAAATGCGCTCTAAATAAGTGCTTCATTTATATTTATAAAATTAATAACACTGTATAACAATTTCGAACGTTTTCAAAAATTACGGGGTTCTGACAATACACGCAAAGAAAAAACATGGTTGGGATGATCATATTCTAAGAGCATCATACATTTTTGGATTTATGATTGCGACAATCTTGCTATTACATAGTTGGCCCAATCATACCCTTACCTCATTTTTATCATAATACGGTCAATAAATTATCACACTATGATTGTAAAATTCTCCAAATATTCTTATATTATAATGCTGCATATTATCATATTATTGTCCTATAATCCCTATAGTATGTCCCAGTATTTTGCTGAAGCTGGATTAAAATTTCACGATACATCTAAAAATCATCATAATATTTTCCTTATGATCATAATATTTTCTTGATGATCATAATATTTTCCCAGTGATCCTATTATTGTCCTGTCGAAAATTTTGTGATCACTTAGAATCATATTATGATCACTAGGAACATATATGATTATTTTGTGCACTCTTTACATTTTCTTCAATTTTGTACATTTCTTCAATTTGATTTTCGTACAAAAGTTTTCTACGTGAGTACAAAAAATAAAAAAATACTTTTTTTTTTATCACTTTTTACTTATTTTATAACACTGAGCACTTCAAAGTAAAATCTAATTTGAAGGTTCCTGGTTAGACCGAATTCTTTCTTCTACAAACAATGTCACTATTAAAATGAATATCAGTAAGTTGTTTGCTATTTTTTGTTTTTTTATTTTTTTATTATGTATTATTTTCTTTGATTGCGTCTTATAACTTCTTTTCACAAAATCTGAAACAAGAATGACGCTAACTGGTCAATGACGCTCATAAAAAGATATACTGACCATCTTATAGTTGTCGAAACCATACCAATGATTGTGAATTAATATATTAATAGTATGATTGCAGCAACCATGTATGGCAGTAGGGATCATAGTTTTGTAGCCGTGATCATATTGCAACCATATCTTTTCTCTGCGTGTGGATTCTGGTAGAGGATACAAAAAAAAAATATACGTGTGTCGGCGTTTTGAAAGATCACATCGGAATTTTATTCCGATTTTGTGTACTTTTACAATAAAATTTTCATAAATTGTGTTCTTCTTAATCATAATTTAATTCTAATTATTGAGCATATTTTAAGAAAAAATAAATCAATATTTTCTTATAAAAGATGGCAAAAGAAATACTATTTATTTAAAAAAAAAATCTTTTAAATAAAAACCTGTTTAATTAATTAAAAAACAAATGAGCATAAAAAAACCTATTAAATAATTTGACATTTATAAAAATCATTTAATATAAAAAAAAACTTAAACCTTGAGCATTAAATTAAAAGACCTAGAAAAAAAATATGTTTTATAGATAAAAATAAACTTCTTACCAAATTAATTAAACACTTGTCTACGAGTATTAAAGAAACGAAAAGACAGACAGGCCAAGCAAGACAACAGGTACGATAAAAATATTTGTGAGCACATACGGTGTCAACTATTTTAACCAACAGAAATAAATTTAACTTTACTGTAGCCAAAGTTTAAATGTCAATAAAAATGTTAGATTTTAAAACGAAATAAATAGTTTTATAAAAAAAAAATCGTCCAAATCAGGGTAGAGGGTAGTTCTAATCAATTTTGGTAAGTTTGCCATAACAGCACTTAAAAACAAATCGCGCAGTTACTACGTGACAGTTGTTTTTGGAGTAATCAGTAGTTGTTGTTTCTAAATGTAATTACACTTAACTAAAAATAATAAATTTGAAAAAATTTGCATGGCAGCAACACAACCTCTCCAATGAACACTGGGTATCCAACTATTGAATGCGAATAAAACGCATTATAATGTGATAATTACTTGTGAAAAAGGAGAGAAAAAATAGGATTAAGAGAGGAAACATTCTAATTGAAAAATAAATTGCTCTATGAGGAACATTTTAACCCTCTAACTCTTCGATTAAAGGGACTTTTTTGGCCTCTTTTTAAAAAGGAACAAAAAGACCCGTAAGTTGAAGAGTTAGAGGGTTAAAATGTTCCGCAAAAATGTTCCTTGTATTGTTTTACATAAGTTCGCTGAACATACCTGGAAACCATACCATGGTTTCCAGGTATGTTGGATATTAGAGCGCCAATTCTGAATAAGTACGAGATTAACCCTTAAAGACATTTTAAGTTTTGACTTATTTCTGTCATTAAAGTTAAATTTTCAACTTTGATGTCTTCAGAGACTTACAGTAGAATTTCATAACAAATATTTTTGCGGAACATTTTAACCCTCTTACTTTTTAATGAAAGGGACTTTTTTGTCCCCATTTTAGAAAGGGGCAAAAAAGACTCGTAGAAAACAATTATGGAATTTGATGAAAAGTTTCATATATTTTATGAATCTAGTTTTAATGAAACGTTTTCATTGCGTATATGAAACTTTTAATAAATCGTAGGAATATTTTCACAACATTTTCTGAAAAATTCCATTCAATGAAAAGTTTCATTGGACGAGTTCCAGTGAAAGTGCATTGGTTTTATTTATTCACTAATATCATGCAGATAATTCTGTCAGGGATTGGGATTGGAAATGGAATTTTGCACAATTTCTAAACTAGAGTTATTTTTTTCGATATCGAAATCGAAAAAAATTTCAATCGCTATACCCCAATGCGTATTGGATTCACAATGCAGGAGTACTACAAGCTGCATCAACAAAATTCACTGCAGAGTGTAGTACTCCAGCATTGTGATTCTGGCTTTAAGTTGTGCGATCGCAATTGACAGCAGGATTTTTATATGGCCATTTAAGTCTCAATTATACAACCCTAACAACCCCGGTTTAAATTTAAAAGGGTTATGTAATTTCCTTTAAGTGGTTATTTTGGTTTTGTTTTAATTTTTTATAAGATTAACATAGAAAACAATTATACACATGTTTACTTTTTTACCGGCTTAATTTGCAATATTTTATGGTTTAAACATATTTAACTACTAAGCGTTACATTATACTACACTCATCGAAAAATGTTTGTTTATATAATTTTAATTTAAAAAATTAAAAAATCTTAAAGCACGCTAACAAGGCAACTACTTTAGGGCGAACTCCTAGATTTCGATGAACTTTGGATATAAGGAGGTAAAACAAGTGAACAGGCATCCCATTGCAAATCTTGTGATTTTTAAAAAAAAAATCCGACATCTTGGATTATATATTTTTAAGAATTGAGAAATTAGAAATATATTGAATTTAAACAAATTAATAATAAACATTAAAAACAAATTTTTTTAATTAAAAAAAACTAAAAAAAATGCTTTAGAAAACATATTATTTTCTATTGTTGGTATACATGAATGGATGTCACTACATTGCCAGATCTGCCGAAACAACAGAGTAGTATATTGGAAGATGACAAAGAAAATTGTGGTAAAATTTTTTTGTTGTTAGTTTTGTTTTTTGTTTGATGTTTTAAATGTTTAATAACGCTCCTAGACGAGAACAAGAAATTCTCATTGAGTTTGTAATTTAACTTAACAAATACAATAACTCTAGAAATTCTAAAAACCTCGTCCCCTGACGATTTCCTAAGGCGAGAATGAAATCCGACGGATTATTTTCCACAATTTGTTAAATAAGTTTTGGGATTTTAGCACATTTAATACCTTTAATGTAAAATGTTATTGGTCCCGCCAGGAAAAGAACCCGTGATCATCTGTTTGGAAATAAGCTGCATCAAAATCACTTTTTAGAACCACTTTTAAAGCAATAATGCCTTCGTAGCAGAGCTTTGAAGAATTAATTCCTTTTTTAATGAATTCACTACCAATCGAATTCAATTTTCTCTAGAATTGAATGAATTCCTTTTCTTAAGTAATTCACTGAATTCATTCAACTGAATGCGTTCATCAAACAACAATTCAACGGTGAACGCGTTCAATTTTATAAATCGAACGGAAAAAAAGTGAATTAATTCCTTACTGAATTAATTCACCACTGAATTCATTCAATTTCATTTTCATTCAGTGAATTAAAAAAAATAAAATTACATTCAGTGAATTGAAAAAAAATAAAATAAGTTCACTGAATTAAAAAAAAATAAAATAAATTCACTGAATTCAAAGCCTGTTTTCTGCCGTTCAGTAGAAGAAAACAGCACACGCTGTAAAATTGCTTATTTAAAACTTTTATTTGTACATTATTGTTTTCTTCTACTGAACGGCAGAAAACAGGCTTTGAATTCAGTGAACTTAATTTATTTTTTTTTAATTCAATGAACTTATTTTATTTTTTTTCAATTCAGTGAACTTATTATTTTATTTTTTTTAATTCACTGAATGAAAATGAAATTGAATGAATTCAGTGGTGAATTAATTCAGTAAGGAATTAATTCACTTTTTTTCCGTTCGATTTATAAACTTGAACGCGTTCACCGGTGAATTAATTCATTTGATTTAATAAAAAGAACTATTGCAATTGAATTAATTCGTAACAAAATAAATCGAACGAAAGCAAATATGAATTAATTCCATTCAATGTATGGTGCTTAGTGAATTAATTCATCGAATTTTTAATTCAGAATTGAAAAATTGAATTAAGGAATTAATTCTTCAAAGCTCTGCTTCGTAGCAATACTGAAGTGATTTTTTGGATGTTGAATGACTTCTAAAAAAGCTGTTGAAATATACTAGCGGATACGTTGGAAGCCATGAAAATACGGATGAGTTGGAAGTAATTTTTTTATTTTTTTCAGAATTACTTCTAAAAAAAAAAAAAATACCCTTACGGATACTTTTGAAGCAATGACAGAAGTGGTTTTTAAAGCATGACTTCCAATTTTTTTTTTTTTTTTGCTGGGAAGTTAAGAGAAGTAATATTTGTTCTTACTTAGGTGCAATTACCCAGTTAAATATGAGCCAACAATCAAATTCAATTTATATAAATTTAAGTATCAAGATCCAGTTAGTAACTAACTAACTAACTAACTAACGGTTTTAATACATTAATGAGCATCCGTCTTTAATTATCCGAATTTTATATTTATTCTTTAAATTTTTTAATGTTTTGCAAACAAAAAAAATTTTTTTTAATCCTCTTTTTTATCTCTAACACCCTGAAATAGCCCAAGAGCTGATCAAAATCGTTTACATTTTAAAACAAAAAATATCTTCTGTTTTTATTAGTCATACATTTTTTTCGAGTGTATGTCTTTAAATTGATAAACACTTTGGTTTGCTGCTTACTTTAATATGGTGCTAAAACAAAATAAATTTTAATTGTTTCTTTTCTGTTTGTTACACACCAATAAAATTTGAACTTGACATAAAAAATTATATTTTTAACCCATCTGTTCAAATAATTCATTGAAAATCCCAAAGGAAATAATAATTTTTTGTTCACAAATAATTTTCTCAGAAATATGTTCAACTTTTAACCTAATTTTTTATACATTATTTTATGCTTCCGTTTTAACTAACCAGAGAAAAGTCAATAACATAGAACAAGTTCTTTCTTGTTTGGATTATTATAAACATAGATACAATTTCCCTTTTCCTGTTAAAGTAGATTTTAAAGAAAACTTTACTAACTATCAATCACTTATATTTATATATTCGTGCACTTACACCTTTTGATTGACAGCAAATAATATTATCAGAGTGTTTGTCCATGTATTTATTATGTCGGTGAATACTGTGAATGTTTTCATTACTAATTGTTTTATATCTACAATTAAAGTTTAAATTATTAACCAGGCCGTCAAATACAATAAAATTAAAAAAAAAAAAACAATATAAAAACGTATTTGTTGTACTTATAACAATTGACTATCAAAATTGGTTTTAATGATAGACAAACCTTAAAACCGGAAGTGTGTCTAGCGGCTTTTATTTGAGGTTAAAGACATTAATTTTATTAAAGGAAAATTAAATGAAAAATAAGAAATTGTACATAAATCGTGTAAAATAATCAAGAACTGAAAATTGATTAATAACCACTTATTTTAACAATTTCTTCAAGAACTATTTTTCAACTTTGTTTTTTTTTCTTTGTAATTGTTTTCTTTGTTTAAGGTTTGTTTAAATGTATATCATTTATATCTAATGCTCACAAACCAGTTAGCAATTCGTCATTGTGTCAACACTTATGTTAATTCTAGGTCTTCACTTTTTTCACCCTTTCAGTGACTTATTTTATGGAATTTAACTTAATTGTATGTTAAGAGCCAATTATTTTATTGCTTGTGGTTCCTCAAAAAAAAAAAAAAACTTAATGTCATGGCTTAAACATAATGAGACCTTTATTTTAGTTTTGGCTGTATCTAAATGACTGGTAAATCCAATGAATTGTGAAAGAAGAGTTCATCATAAAAACCCGTGTCTTGCTATTTTTCTAGAGCAGAGCTTCTAAAGAATTCAATTCCTCATTGGATTTTCTGATTGAATATGGAATGATTAAATTCTTACCCCTACATTCATAAACGCTTTGTAAAATTATAGGAGGTGTATTGAACAAATTTTATATGAAAATGACGTTTTGTAAACCTGCTATAACTTTACAAAGCATTTATGAATTGAGGGGTTAAATTACTATTTTAAACATCGAATAAATTCTTAGTTGCTCTCATTCAATTTAATTTTAAAAGACTTCAATAATTTTTCATCATTCGATTTGTTCAATCACTGAATTCATTCGTTAGGATTTCAATTAATTCAATCGATTCTAGTTCATTCGATTTCATTTCATTCCACTGAGTAATTTGAGAAAGACATTGGATTTTCTTCATTCGATTTGAAAAATAAACAACTACGTTGTTACACTCGTAGAAATAAACCTGTAAAAACTAAAAATTAGTTAAAAATGATCTTGCAAAAAAAAAAAACTGCTGAAATTTGCAGATTTTTTTTGCCAAATACTAGTTAAATAAGAATAGCAGAAATAAAACTGTAAAATTACAGAATTTTAGTTATATTTGAGTTAACTTTTTAATGACAAATTATGCTATAAAATTTTTGCTAAATATTATCTACAAAATTTCTGTTAAAATAAACAGAAATTTTTGCTAAAAAATAGTAAACTGCTGATTTCAGAAGGCTAGATTTTTATTTGCATTAAAAAAAATCGGAAAAAACTGAAAATTTAAAATTTTTTTTGTGGTTTTTTTAGTCTATTAATTATTTAGCAAATTTTTTTCATGATTTTAGCAGGTAAAAATATTTTCTTTTAACTAAAATTTAAAATTTATCGTTAACAGTTTTATTTTTGCTTTTCCTATCTTACTAATATTTAGCAAAAATAATCAGGTAATTTTTACTAGTTTTTAGCAGTTTTAACTAAAATTTTTACAGAATTTTTTCTATTAGTGTAGTTTGTATTAAATAAAATTTTAAATGATTTTTCATCATGTTGGAGCTGGTCCGACATTATACGATAAATAAAAACATAAATTTTTTTGTCTGTCAAATTGAAAATTGAGATTCAATGCCCAACAAACCATGATTCTACGGGGAAACCACGTGAATCTTCCATTTTAGGTATAGGATGTGTTCTGCGAACTTATGTAAAACACTACGAGGAACATTTTTGTGGAATATTTTAACCCTCCAACTCTTTAAATTACGTGTATTTTTTGTCCCTTTTTAAAAAGAGGACAAAAAAGTCTCTTTAATTGAAGAGTTAGAGGGTTAAAATGATCGACAGAAATGTTCCTCATATTGTTTTTTTTTTAATTTATTTATTTTATTTATGTTTATAATTAACATCTTTATATTCTTCATATTAATTAAATATTGAAAATAATTTTAACTTAAATTTAATTTTACCAAATTAGACAATTCCTCACATTTAATATTACCAGATAATATTTTAAATATAAACATAATTGAAAATGAAGATCTACGATCTCTTAGAGATTGAATCCCAATAAATTAATGCCTAGCATCATATACTGGTAAAACATCAGGCCAGGATAATGTTTTTAGAGCTATTTTCGTAAAAAGCTCCTGAATTCGATGAACACATCCTATACCTAAAGTGGAAGATACACATGGTTTCCTATGCCGATTCACAATAAACATTCGAAAAAGGGGGGAAATTTTAACCCCCCTAAAATAAAATTGGAATGTGACCTTTCAAAACGCCGACTCACTCCTTTTTTTTTTGGTCTCCTTTACCGTTTCTAGAACACCGTATTTTTTTCTTGTTGTACTGTGTTATTGGTAACGCATTATTTTATGGTTTTAAATAATTTAAAAATTAACTAGTTAATAGTAATTCACTATTACATGTATTTAAATAATGCAGAAAGTAAGTGGGCGTCGTTACTGGTAGTCCAAAAAATAATGATATATCATTACCGTTTCCACACTGGGGGGCGTAACTTCAGGAATTGTTTAGACTTAGTAATCCTTCATGTGAATTCAATACTATTTACCAACTGTGAATTGTACCTGTAAGAAATCGTTAATCACATCGAAGGCAGCAAACAGCAGGCTGGAATAAAAGAGAGAGGGTTAAATTAATGTAAAGATGCAGCACATTTTGACATTTAAAAAATCTTCAAAAAAAAGTGTTTTGCGAACGAATAAATATTAATTTATTTTTGAAAATTTGATTTACTTTAAAAGTTTATTGCACTCAGAGCTTCAAAGGACTTACTTCAATTCAAAAGCTTAATTTACGAAAAGTTAAATTAAGATTTTAAAAATGTTCATACACCATTCCATTAAACCATTCCTAAAGAATTCATTCATAAGCTACATTCCCAAAGCTTTGATAAGACTTGAATGAATTCCCAACTTGAATCATTAAAATCGCACGTTCTTCAACATTTTACTGAATGAAAAAATTGTATGAAATAAATAAAATAAAATAAATTTTGTTAAGATCGACCCGTGTCAGTAGTGGCACGCGAGTGGATTTTAGGTGGCACACAACGTTTTGTTGGATATTTTCAAAAAATTTAAACTATTAGAAGACCAGCAAAAGCTTCATTTAAATGTTAAATTTCGCTACAAAAATGTTTGATTTAACTCCATAACGGTGAAGTTTTTCATAGAGCTTGTAAATCGTCTTTTAAAATTAATAAAACTCTATATTGCCACCATTATTTGTTTAAAAAAAATATGGTTAATACAGAACTCGCAAATTCGATTATCAGAAAATTCTGTGAAAATTTAAAAAATTATAGATTGATGCCTCACAAATAAAAAGTACCAGAAAGTTGCACAAAAATGAAAAACAACTTGTAATAAAATTGGATCTAAAAAATTGTTTTTTTAAGGGAAAATAGGTGCTACGAAATAACACTCAACGAAATAAAGGCTGAAATAAGTTTCATAATGAAATACCCTTCTTTGTTGGAATTTGAAATTGGGCTTTGATCGTGAATCGCAGAGCCATTTCATCTAGAATAGAAATTTCTCTGTTCAAATCCATAATTTTATTTTATTTTGTGATTTTTATTCATTATTGTGATGATAAAAGCCGCGCGATTTATTTTAACAAAATCAAATTTTTGGCCAAAGCACATTTTTAAACTAGTTTCTTACGTACTTAAATAATTGATGGCGCCCAATAATTTAATTTTTTTTTAACAAAATGAAATATCCATCAAAAATGGAATAACCCCCCAAAAACTGAAAAGGCAATAATGTTCAAACTGTTTTAATTTTATCTAGAGCTGATTTATAGGAAGAAGAAGAAGAAAGCATTTTTATTGAAAAATTTGACAGACACAAGGGAATCACCAGACTGCCGCAGTTTCGTCTCACCCAAAGACTCGTCCTTGGTTAGTTTATTTGTCATCTTTTTTTTAATTGTTAATTTGTCTCTATATGAAAAACTTTTTGTTTATTGCCATGACTGGGGCTTGAACCGGTAGCCCTCTGCACAGGCTATGACTCGTACACTCAAAATAGTTTGTAGTTTAAATTAACTGAAAATGTAATTTAAAATAAATGAAAAATCACTTGAAAACCGGTCTAATGACTTTTCATTTAAATCAAAACAACTTTTCATTTATTTTTAAATGTTAATAAATAAACTACAAAATCGTTTAAAAAATGATTTTTCATTTATTTCGTTTTTTTTAAATTTCAAAAAATTAACTACAAAATTGGAGATTTTTTCATAATTAAATAATCTCAATATTTAAAGACTAAATAAACCCCCAAAAATTAAATAACCGTCAAACGTTTTTACGTCATTTCTTGGATGTTATTTAATTTTTTCCATTGGGGGTTATCCGTAGCGCTGATAAATATGTACATCTGCGAGAAATTTTAAAAATGTTTAAAAAAGGACTTTTAAAAAACAACTAAATTTAAAGTAGCACGCGAGAAATTTTTACAAAAAAAAATGTGTCCGTTTCTGGCACGCAGCGAAAAAAGTCTTGCCATCCCTGCTGTATAGTTACTGTTATACTTTTTTTAGTGTGTGTTTTGTTATTGCACTCAAAATAATAAGTCTGTTGGCTGAACAGAAAAACAAAATTTATTTCTGTTTTTTGGCTTAAAATAAAATTAGTTGATTTTAACAAGTTCTTTTGTTAAATTTAACAAATCTAAATTTAAATAAGAAATTAGTAAAACTACAGTTTAATTTTTAATTATACTGAGTCGTAAAATTTGTTCAAATTAAGGTCTCGGGGCCTCCCGGGCCTAGTCGATACCATCTAAAGTCATGTAAGGGCACTCCAAAGGGGTTCAAAGTTGGGTATCCGTATTTTTTTATAATATAATTTTATGCCTTAAATACAAAATACCGGGTACCGGTTACTTTTTATGGTTTTTTAAGTGGTTTATAGGCTTCGTCAGAAAATTGCGCAATCGATACGACCATCAAAGTCGGGTACCCGATTACTCTTCATAGTTTTTTAAGAGGTTCAAAGTTGGGTACCCGTATTTTTTTTTTAATACAATTTTATGCCTTAAACGCAAAATACCGGGTACCGGTTACTTTTTGTGGTTTTTTAAGTGGTTACTAGGCTTCGTCAGAAAATTGCGCAATCGTTCCGACCATCAAAGTCGGGTACCCGATTACTCTTCATAGTTTTTTAAGAGGTTCAAAGTTGGATACCCATATTTTTGTTAATACAATTTTATGCCTTAAACGCAAAATACCGGGTACCGGTTACATTTTATGGTTTTTGAAGTGGTTACTAGGGCTTCGTCAGAAAATTGCGCAATCGATCCGACCATCAAAGTCGGGTACCTGATTACTCTTCATAGTTTTTTAAGAGGTTCAAAGTTGGGTACCCGTATTTTTTTTAATACAATTTTATGCCTTAAACGCAAAATAGCGGGTACCGGTTACTTTTTATGGTTTTTTAAGTGGTTACAAGGCTTCGTCAGAAAATTGCGCAATCGATCCGACCATCAAAGTCGGGTATCCGATTACTCTTCATAGTTTTTAAGAGGTTGAAAGTTGGATACCCATATTTTTGTTTATACAATTTTATGCACTCCGTTTTGCTCCATCTTGCTTAGTTTTCGAGATATAACCCATTTTATGAAGTGGAAAATTTTTATTAGAAATTCCCGAGGCCAAACCATGGTCTATTTTTGGATAGAGCTAGCCCCTTTCTCTGGGCTTTATATGGTCAGGGGTAGTCGAAATTTTCATCCATTTTGCTCTATCTCTCTTAGTTTTCGAGATATGGGCCATTTTAAAAAATCTCGAGGGAAAGAAATAGCGCCATCTTTAAAACTTCGGATATATTGGTGGCGCCATCTACCGGGTAATAACAGTAACATGAAAATATTATATTTTAACAATAAATTTTGTAAAATTCAACGAATGGGTTCTTAAAAATTAGTTTTAAATAATTTTAAAAATTAACACTCAAAATTAATTAAAGTACTGAAGATTTTTAGTATAGTGTTAAATGAAGATCACTAGAATCTTTGTTTAAATCAGTGCTTCAACTAAAAATTTGTTAAAAATTAGGCAAATCGATTTGAAACCCGTGTGATAGATTTTGCTACTGACGTATTATTTTAAGAGTGTGTACAAAAACGAAAACCATCTACGAGATAATAATTCTACTTTGAGCTAGCTGTCTTTGCAAATCAGTGCGTTAATCTTAGATCTTATTGTATTATACTTATAACCCAGACTTAATCGTAAATCTTCTTTTAGTATAAAACCAGACTCAATATTATCTGCTTTACTATTTTAAATCAAATCTATACATTTAGTTATTGAAAATATTACACTTTCATATTAATTGGAAATGTCAATAGCCCTAAAATATTTTCAATAATACTTGACCCACTTACACTTTGTTGATTATACAATTTTTTTTTTTTTTTGTAAAATTAACAAATACCACCTTGTCAAGTAGTTTAGAATTTTTGCATTCTTTAGCTAAAATAAATAAATTTGTAACACAAAAACAAATTAAAAACATGCACATTCATACAAAATGCATAAATGTTATAACAACATAAACCTAAATTCACACCTGTCACAAATAATTTTCATAACAAATTGTTAAAATTATTTAACAAAAGGAATTTTATGCATAAATAAATATTGTTAACAACAAACGACTTCAACACAAAAAAAAAAAAACAAAAATTACGTAGTTTTTCTGCTGTAAGGCATTTAATAATAAGTTTTATCAATATATTTATAATTTGAGTGAATATTAAGTGTGTTTGGTACCCAAAAATTTGTACAAATTCGTACAAATTTGTACAAGTTTTTACTGGAAGGTGTTTGTTTACACAATTACTCAGTAAGAAGAGAGGAAAAATAGAGAGTAAAGTGACAGTTCAATACCAGAGAACTTACAAGTTTTTACTGGATGAATTTTTGCTAGTAAGAATTTGTAAGAAAAAAACATATGATTGAAAACATATGATTGAAGAAACAAAACATTTGTCTAAATAATTTTGAAATAATTTTTTGTAAAAATAAAATATATTTAAATATAAGCTTATTTACGATGGAAGGAGTAAGTAAGTGATCATTTTATTAGGTTTTATTTATTAATCCAATAATTTGAATAGGTTTATTTCGCAATCAGCTATATTAATACATGTTGCCAATTTAGCTATTTTCTCGGCAAATCTAGCGATATTTCAACTCGTTTAGCGGGATAAAATATAATTTAGCTATGAGCGGGAAAACTAGCGATTTTTCTTTTTAAGACAGTCTAGACATTTTCTTAGCATTTTTTTACATTTATTTTCTTGACAAAATTTTTGAATCATTATTATTCAGCGATTTATCGTTAAATTTTTATGGAAAACAAAAAAGTTCGAAAAGTTGGGCGATGTATCAATAATTTTTTAAGAAAGTTTTAAGAAGTTTGAAAAATATACAGGACCTAAAAAGTTCGTGAAATTTACGGATTTATCGCTTTTTTATTTTTTTTTTATAATTTAGATATTTTCTAGTGATTTTTTATTTTGATTTAGCGATATTTTTAGGAAAGAAGTTGGCAGCAGTATTTTACTAATTCTTACAATTTTGCTGTTTGCGTACATTTTCAGATATTTTTTTTTGAGAGTAAATTTTGCCTTACTCTCTGCAAATTTGTTACTGAGTAATTTTTACTGGACTTTACTGGAAAAGTACCCAAACACACCTATTATTATAATTAACAAAAATGAAAACGACAAAAAAATAAAAAAAAATTACAAACCAGCCACATACGAGTATCAACAAAATTTCTAATAATTTTTTTAAAACTTTCGTTAGAAAAAATATATCAATTTCAAACTATTGCGTGTTAGAACTTTTCTAATTTTTTTTTATATAAATAAATTGTGAAATCACAGTTTTGTCTATAATTAATTTTTAAATGTTTTTAAAAATGAGTCTTCATCATTAATGTCAGGTCATCAAAATACAGCTTAATGTCAATTTTGGTGTCTTTTACCTGAGGACAGTCATGTCAATATGGTTTAATTTTAAACTGTTTTTTTTTAAGAATTTTGTTCTCAAACATTCTTCTACGTACACTAACAAAATAATATTAGTCAAAACATTGTGAAACTGTTAATAATTATAAAAAAGTTTGCTTCCACTGGCGCTCATTAAAGCCAGTGTGACACTAGCTTTTTTCTTCATTCTTTTAGGGTTTTTAATAAATTTTTTTTTAATATATTTGTAATTTCAATAGTAAATTTTCTTTTTAATTTTTGAAGCTGATTTGCCCAGTTTTTCTTTTATTTTTCTTTAAGTGTTTATAACTTAAAGAACCTAATAATTTTTTATAAGGTTTCTTGTGGTTTTTTTTTCCTATTACACCAACGTGTTTGTTCTTCGAGACCCTGCTATTTTAACCCTTTTGTTTTAAACAATAAGTCGGCTTTCTTAAAAAACAACTGCTCAAAAATATTACCCATACAATGTAGTTATAATTTCATTCAAATCCACCAACCATGTTCGTTGTTCACGTACGTGTATTTCAACATACGTACATGTTGGCAATGTTTTGGAAAAAAAGTAATTTAAAATAACTACTCTGAAAAACAAAAAAAAAAACAAAGTAATTTATGTGGGTGTCACGATTTTTAGATGTAGTAAGAAATATATGAAGAAGAGTTCTAACTGCAAAGTTACACAAAAAGTTATATTTGGTCAAAAACGACCGTATGATACCCTTCTGCTGCTTATTTTTAGAAAATGTTTAAAGTTCAAAGCTACCCAATCAGAAAAATGTAAACGGGGAAAACGATGTCAAGAGACTTTAACAGTTGGTAAAAGTACTGGCAAAAAGTGCCCAGTGAAAAGAACAGGGGAAACAAAATTTTCAACTTTGGCAAAACGCTGGCAAAACTATTAAATAGGTGGTCTGCATATAAATTTTCTGAAATAAAATGGAAAAAAAGTTCATATGTATTTTTTTCTTGCACCTGCCGTGATTTTAACCCAGACCGTTAGATTCACAGAGGCAGCTCTACCCACTGAGCTAACGAGATATTTAATATTTGGTGGCTAAAAACCATAAATGAATGCTAACAGCTGGAAAACAACTGGGTGCACAAAATTGCTAGCACTGGCAAATATTTTGGTGGAACTAACATCACAACTTTGGAAAAACAAAAAAATAAGTTGGCCTTAAAGGAAAACAAACAAAAAAATTAATTTTATGAAACAAAAATTTTAGAAAAAAAAGAAATGTTTGCCTGCAAGCGGTTTTGAACTCGGAACCTTCTGACTGCAAACTATGTTTAACATAGAGTCATTAATTTCTGACTATATAGTACTGAATAATCACTTTTTGCAAACGTTGCTGTAGCACTATAATCCATTTTTTTGCAAGTGGTTCTTTTATAAACCACATAAATTTTTGTAAAACTACCCAGCAAAACCTTGGCAATGGGTTTGACCTTTTTCACGCATTGCCTGGCAATGGGTACCCCTTAATACGTTTCAAATTTTGTAATACATCAATACTTATGTGGAAGGTATGAAATAAGGAGTTACCGATATGGAAATATATCGTTACTTATTTGGAGCCTTTAAAATAATATAACCGATATTGTGTTTTATAATAACTTATTAATAAGGGCAAAAATAATAAGTTATTGGTATTGCATAATATAAGTACTTATTATGCGAAGGTACGATTTAATAAAAATTTAGAATATAATTACATTGCTCGGATCGGTGTACATTTAAACAAAGTCATTACTGGTAACGTCTTATTTTATTCCCCATATGTAACCAATGAAATATGTACTAATGGGTTATGACTTACTTCACTCTATAAAAGTATGTTCTTATTTTAGCTAACTAGTGAATTTAATATTACAAGTAACAACTTATTTCAGTACTTCCTTCGTAAACACTAATTTTAGCCTATACCGGTACGATTTAGGCAACCATTTACCCCCAATGACACCCCCATGTTAAAATAATGTGTTATGCGACCAAAGTGTAAGTAGTTACAATTTTTGGTTTCTTATTACATTTCCCTTTACCTGGTAATAGAAGGTTTTGCTGGGTAATACTGGCAAAATGCTTTTTGCAAACGCTGTCAAAGCGTCTTAAATGTGTGTTCTGCCAGTCATTTATTTTCAACACCACGGTTACCCAGTGGTATGCCAGTGCTTAATTTTTTATACCACTGGTAATTTCTGGGTATGCTTAATAATATTAGTGTTTCCAAACCGGTTAATCGAAAACAGCATTTTTTCTCATATTTCGGCTTAACGGAAAATATTAAATCTCGGTTAACCGATTATTATACCCTCCATCCCACTGTGCAGGAGGGTATATATCATTTTGTCATTCCGTTTGTAACTCATCGAAAAAAATCTGGGACATAAAAAAAATATATATTCTTGATCGTTCTCAATAGCGAAACCGATATAGCCGTGTCCGTCTGTCTGTCTGTCTGTCTGTTGAAATCACGCTCAAAAAAATTGCGCTAGGATGTTAATTTTTAGTCAAAATTTTTGTCCAATTTCTTAAGCAGTTTGGTATTGGAAATGGGCATATTTGGTCCAGACGTTTAAAAGTTACGAATGAAAATGTAAAAGCACCTCTGGAATTTTCCATATTAACATGAAAAAATATATTAACTGTGTGTTGTTGTTGTTACTGAATAAGAACAAATACATACATACACACCCAGACCTTGAAAGAGATAATTCTTTTTTTGAATTTATATGCATAAAATTGGATTCATTTTATAAATTACTGAATAATTCATAATGCCTTTAAATCAATGATTGAACATTGAATAAAGTGAGATAAGATTTGTTCCTATTTGTGTTGATTCAATTTTGATTCGATTGAATAATTTGGACGTTTGTTCCGAGGAAGGGTTCCGAGACCCTAAATTTGAAGAAATTTTACGACTCAGAATAATTACAAATAAAATTGTAGTTTAACAAATTTTTTGCTTAAATTCAGATTTGTTAAATTTAATAAAAAATGTTTTAAAATCAACAAATTTTATTTTAAGCCAAAAAACAGGAATAAATTTTGTTGTTAAAGTAACAAATTTTTCTGTCCATCCAACAGACATATTATTTTGAGAGTGTGCATTAACGAAATTTGAGGTAATATTTACATACATTATCATACATTTTCATATATTTCCACACATGATCATGTGTGTCAATTAACGAAAATTGAGAAAAAATTGTCATTAGACCATACCACCTTACAGGCAAAAAAAAAAAAAAAAAAAGTGAACCGTACACCCTCCAATATGAAGTATTTTTGCAAGGCAATTTAAAAAAAAAATTTTTTTTGCCGAACGCAGGGGTCGCCATTTTACATTTTTCGTTATATTTTTGGCATTTACAGACGGATCTTAAAGTATGATAAATCGATGTTTTTCTCTCGAGGAGACCAGTGTTTTGCTCTAAGGGCCATCGACCTCAAGTATCCCGTTCTAGTAGTTACCCACCAGATCTCAGTTGCTACTTCCCTAATGTACAACCTAATGATGCCAATAAAATATCTTAAAAGTAGTTTTTGTAACAGTTTTTTCGCTCTCCTGAAAATCTATTAAAAAACACATGTGACATTTTGCAGGCCGGTCGACGATATACCTGGCTATCTTTCTTATTATTTATTTGTATATTTGACTTTCAATACTACACACCATAACGTATTGTAGGGTATACAAAATTATAACTAACACGAGTACCAGTACGAGCACTTGAATAACAAACAAATGTCTGTAGGTAAATTATAGAAATGAGGTAATAGAGAAAATTGAAATAAAATCTCATTAATACACCCAGAAAACAGATTCGTACTTACAACCGAATTTATTGCCAATCGAATGATTCGGTTGTGACTACACAATTTTTCAGTTGTGACTGCCGAAATATTGTTGAGACAAAAGAAATTCTGTTGTCATTATCAAATGACTATTTACTCTATTCGTATTCGTATTGTAAGCACGATTCTGTTTTCTCTCTGTAGAACATGATTCGTAATCAAATAAATTTTAATTAAAACACCGTTAATAATTTTAAAATTATTACAAATCATATCTTCTTCAAATACACATTCTGTGATAATTAGAAGACTACTGTCGTAAGAAATACAGATAAAATAAAATTTACTTATTTGAAGCTTATGTTAGATTTTTTGTTACTGTTTTGCATGAAAATTTATTTAATTAACCTCTAATAAAATTCATATTATATCTTAATACCAGCCTAATACTCGTAAAATATTTGAAAATTTTATATATGTTTAAATGATTTCAGAAATCCAGTATAAAATAATAAAATTGATCAGTAAAACTAATCAAAATATTAACAAATCTTACGTATATTAAAAAAAATGTTATCTGAAAAAAACATTAATTACTATTAAATGTTAAACAAATGTTTAACATTTAACAGTTTGCGTAAATGGTACGTCAGTGCTTAAAATGAAATAAATGTAGTAATAGGGCTAGGAAGTTCATGCTTTTATAACACGGTTATGTACATTAGACCGTACCTCAAAAAAAAAGTTCGCCGTACACCCTCCAATATGAAGTATTTTTGCAAGGCAATTTCAAAAAAAAAAAAAAATTTTTTTTTGCCGAACGTAGGGGTCACTTTTACAATTTATCGTTATAGCTTCGGCATTTAAAGTCGGATTTTAAAGTGTCATATATCGATTTTTTTTGCATCGAAGAGACCAGTGTTTTGCTATAAAGGAAAAACCCAATGAAAAAAATTTAAAAAGCAACCACTACGTTCGGCAACCAATATATAAAAAAAAATTCTACTGGGTTTATCGAAAAATTTCCTTAGCAAAAGTTTAATGATTTTTTGCGAGCTTTAATTCTCTGACATTAGGGTAGTACATTACAGTGGTAGCAAATGAGATCTGGTGGGTAACTACTAGAACGGGATACTTGAGGTCAATGGCCCTTAGAGCAAAACACTGGTCTCCTCGAGAGAAAAACATCGATGTATCATACTTTAAGATCCGACTGTAAATGCCAAAGATATAACGAAAAATGTAAAATGGCGACCCCTACGATGCATCTAAAATTAAAAAAATTATGCATTTATTATAGATTTATTTCAATGTTTTGAATATTATTATTTCAATTTTAGTATATTTTTGGTTCAAAATGTGGTTAAAAATTGGAAATTACCGTTTATAGTCGTCTAGATATGGGTAATTGTATTTTTCTTTTTCTTTTCCTTTGCGAGATAAAAAATATTTATGAATTTCTATTTTATAAAAGTTATAAATTGTGCAAAAACACAGTTTGTATGGAAATATCAAGTATTTATACGCGAAATATACCAAAATATGCATTTATACAGTAGCAAAATATGCCATTTTGTTGCAAATTTGTTGATTTGTTTTTGTTGATTAGTGGTTAGCATTGTTTTCTAGTTCATGCACTTCCTAGCCCTAGAAATAACGAATAAAAGTTGTTCAAGTATCTTCGAACATTACCATATAAAAAGGCACTAAAATTCTCATACAAATCACTAAAAATACCATTTGTACACTTATATATACATATTTATTTTGTTGTAATCTCAACTACATTTAACAATAATTTGAAATATCATATACAATTTACTTAAAGTAATTGCGTATAAATTTTTCTGGCATTATGTTGATTTCTTATTGATGTTTTAACAAACAATTTGACATCACCATTAGCCAATAAGATAGATTACCGAGGGCTTAATTGACATTTTTTTGCTTACATTATTTTTATAGATATTTTAATGTAATACTACTACATTTTTTATATAAATTTCCTATTTTTCAAATTTTAATGTATTTTTTTCTTCTTTCTTTTTAGGTAAGTTAATAATTGGAGATTTTTACAAAATGTAAGTGAAATTATTGATCAATAAAAGGATGCAAAAAAGGAACTGTTTTTTTGGCTTAAAATAAAATTTTTTGATTTTGACAAATTTTTTGTTAAATTTAATAAATCCAAATCTAAGCAATAAATTAGTAAAATTACAATTTTATTTGTAGTTATACTGATCGTTAAATTTGTTCAAGTTATAGAGTTTCTGGAGCCTCCTCGGACCTGGTCCATATCATCTAAGGGTTTGTCCGTTTTGCTCTATCTCGCTTAGTTTTAGAGATATGGACATTTTTATGGAATGGAAAATTTTTATTAAAATTTTCCGAAGGTCCAAGGCTCAAGCAAGGTCCATTTTTAGATACAGAGAACCTTTCAAGAAGTATTATATAATTAGGGGTAAACGAAATTGGGTTATTTTAAAAAATCGAGAGGGAAAAAATAGCATTATCGTTAAAACTTCGGGTACACTAGTGGCGCCTTCTACCGGATGATAGCAGAAACATGAAAATGTTATATTTTAATAAAAAATTGTGTAAAATTTAACAAATAGGTTCTTAAAACATAGTTATAAATAATTTTGCAAATTAACACTCAAAATTATTGTACTTAAAGTACTGAGAATTTTTAGTATTGTGTTAAATGAAAATAACTAAAATCTTTGTTTAAATTAGTGTTTCAACTAAAGATTTGTTAAAAATAGTCAAATGGATTTGAAACCCATTACATACACAAGCATATTAGACCGTACCGCAAAAAAAAGTTCGCCGTACACTTTTGTAAGGCAATTTCAAACGTAGGGGTCGCCTTTTTTAATTTTTCGTTATAGCTTCGGCATTTAAAGTCAGATTTTAAAGTGTAATATATCAATTTTCTTGCCTCGAGGAGACCAGTGTTTTGCTATAAAGGTAAAATCCAAGGAAAAAAATTTAAAAAGGCGACCCCTACGTTCGGCAACCAATATATAAAAAAAATTTATACTGGGTTTATCGAAAAACTCCCTTAGCAAAAGTTTAATAATTTTTTGCAAGCTTCAACTTTCAGACATTAGGGTGTACATTAGGGTTGTAGCAACTGAGATCTGGTGGGTAACTACTAGAACGGGAAATTTGAGGTCAATGGCCCTTAGAGCAAAACACTGGTCTCCTCGAGAGAAAAACATCGATGTATCATACTTTAAGATCCGACTGTAAATGCCAAAGATATAACAAAAAATGTAAAATGCCGACCCCTACGTTCAGCAAAAAAAATTCTTTTTTGATATTGCCTTGCAAAAATACTTCATATTGGAGGGTGTACGGCGCAGTTTTTTGTTTTCCTGTAAGGTGGTACGCTCTAATGCATATCCCAGCAAAAACAGGGCTTTAACTACTTAACAGCATATCGTTAGCTGAAATGCAAAACCACGTAACTAACATTTTTACTATTTTACAGGAGAAACAAAAAATGTTATATATATTATAACAAGTATGTAGTTACGTGCTTTCGATTTTCGCTAATAATATGTCTAATTTTTATTATATGACAGTAAAAATTGGAGTAGACGTGGACCTCGTTGATGTGCATCATAATCGATCAAAAAACCGATTTTGTATTTTTTGTTAGTTACGTGGTTTTGCATTTCAGCTAACGATATTTACTCGCTTAATTGCTTTTTTTTCGCGATGTCCCAAAAGTAATGGTTCGTATAAAGCATAGCCGAAAAGGATTGATTGGCAGTGCAACAATGAATTCCAAAGCAAAATTATTCAAATGTTTACACTTTGTTCATAACACTATGCAACAAATTTTGTGTCATCGCCCTTATACTCCAATGCAACATTTTATAAATATTTATGAAATAGTTTTATAAAAATATTGTTGAAATTATCTGTTTCGGGATTCTAACTCCAGTAGACTAGAAAATATTTATTTCTCTCAGTTTTAAAGATATGGATTATTTTTCAAAGTCAAAAGTTTATGGAAATTTTTCTATGAAATAAAACATATGAAACATTGATATTCGTCCAATACAAGTATTTCATTAATATGATTAAGCTTTTTCCCTGAGTTTATATTCAGAGACAATCAGGGGTGGGAGAAGTGTGATAGAATTAGCAAAGTCTCCCCAGTCCACCTTACATAAGTTTGCTTATGGGACCGCTTTAACCCTTTCGACCCCAACTTTAAATGGCTGGGAATTTTGCGACCAAACTTCTTGTAAATGTAGATCTATGCCAAAGAAATATTTTTTACTACTTGTATTGCTTTGCCGCTCCCCCTAGCGGAGATATTTGGAATTAAATTTCAAAAATTAACATGTTGCCGGTCCCGAACAGGTTAAGATTTTTTAAAAATTTTAATTTTATATTTTTTCTATTACTAAATTCTACATAAATTTTTTGGATTTTTTGAATTTTCTTCATCACACAATTTTTGAGACTAATTTAAACAAACATTTTATTTTTCCCTAAATTTTGCTGTGAGAAAAAATGTCTGTTGACCAGTGTTGCCACCAGTAAAGCAAGGAATTACACAGCTGTAGATCAAAAATTATCCAAAACAGTATGAAATTACACAAAAAATATATTTTTTAAATATTAATTCAAAATTAACTCTCCTGGGCACAGTGGAGAAGAATACAAATATTTTCGCCATTTCTTACCGACTGATATGAAATTTCACACTGTAAGTTTTGGATGGCTGAAACTGCAAGAGCTATGCCATTCGACTCCAAAGTTTTGCCATTTTTCTATTTACAAACCGATTTTTAAAGACGTAACATTTCTATCATCTACAAAGTGCAAAAGTTATTTGCATTTTAAAACTAAAATTTAGCATTTTTGCTATAACCTGTTCCGTGGTTTTGCCTTCTGCAAAAGCATATCCAGGGCAATTTTCAGAAAATATAACAAATTATTCTATTAACTAAAGGGAATTTCAATGCAATATCTTTTTCAGGATTAAAATAGCGTACTTTTAATTTTCAATATTAAAAAAATGGTATTTGATCCATATTAACAGTTTTTTTCAGAACAAAGTATTTATGTTTTTCAGAAAGGCTACTTCATTCAGATGCACTTCATGCAAAAATATTATTTACTTGCTAATTATTCTCTCCCATATTCCTCAAAATTTAACGGTTTATATTTAAATTAAACCAATTTTTTCTGAGTTCAAAGCTGGAATTTAAAAAAAAAGCTGGAGTAGATCCTCCATGGCGTCCGTAATGTGATGGCATAAGCCCTGTTCAACCCTAGCTTTAAATGTCGGCAAGACAGGAACAATTTTAAAAATATTTATATTCGTATTTGTAAAATTTTGAAATTTCTTTGCAGTATCAACAAATTTTCTTTTAAAAAATAAAAATATAACTTTTTTTCAAAAATTTCATACGATTCTGTTGAAATCTGAAACAAGTTGGATTTACAGAATTCTAAAATATTCTGATTCTGCTCCACCTCGCTGCGTTAGCAAAATTTTTGTCTGGTCAAACTCCAGTATCAAATAACTACATACAGCAAAAAAAAATTTCAGACATTAGAAAGTCACAATCATAACAAACTCAAACATTCCCACTTTTTCGCTGAATTTTTAAATGTTCTTGCAAACCAAGAGAATTTTTAAAAGAAGCTTGACAATTATTTTCGCAAAAAATAAACAAAAGGCGGTGCTTTAAACAAAACAAAAAACTACATAACACCAAAATCCACAAAAGCAATTCACCAGAAAATGGAGATTTGTGGTAAATGTTTCACTGACAAACTCGTTTCGTCTAAATATCGACTAATTTTTATTAATTTATTAAAAATCTCCGGGACTTTTAAAAATTTACGGAAATTTCTATAAAAAGTGAAATTACACAAAAACTACACAAAAATTTCATTATTCAAAAATTATCCAACGAATGTGTAAACAGTCCCGTTTTTGAATAATTATTCAAAAAGTGGCAACACTGCTGTTGACACTATGAAAAATAGCTGGCAAATGAACACTATCAAAGACTGCTATATGAAATTATACACAGGTATTGTAGAACTTCAATGCTACTGAGTGAAAAAATTTGTTAGAAAAAAAAAAATAAATATAACGGTAGTTATAGGCACATAACAACGAAGTTGCTTGTAGGCAACTTTGGGGTCGAATGGGTTAAAGTATTACGTATAAATTTTAATTTTTTGATTTTTTTTTTTACAATAATAACATAAGAGAACCATTTTTTTTGTAAGTGTATACAAAGTATCCAAGTTTTTTAAATACATTTAACACAAATTCATATTTCGCTAATATTTAAAATAAATTTCGCAAAATATATTTTAATGATTCCAGTCATTTTTTACTCTCTTTTCTTTACATAAATATTTTATGAAAATTACAATAACAACAATTTGTGTTTTTAGATTACATAACTGTCATATCAGACCAGTTGTATGTATAAATTACTTAAAGAAAAAAATAAAAAACTAAACTACTAAAAAATCACTTACATACCAAACATTTATATAAAAAAAAAAAATAAAAACAAAATAAACTGGTTATAAAAATATATAAATACAAATTTTGGAATTTTGATTGCAACTTAAAAATACACTCACAAAACCTCTATCACTCATTGTTGGGAAATAAAACATAAAATGGAAAAATAGTAATTTTTAAGCGAAATTTATACTACTTGATTATGTATGATTTAAATGGGGGTGCTCTGAAAAACGAATTCACATAAAATTATTCGTAAAAGTATGCGTTGTTATATAAAATCGAATTATAATTAAATACTTAGTTGTACATAATTGTTACACTGAAATCGGACTTTTTAAGTTTATTACTCGTATATTTATTTAAAATATCAACATTTGTTTAATGCAAGTTCAGTTTACTTACAAAAATTCTTTAAGTGTATCATTTATAACTCTACAAGTGGCTCGCGCTTTATTCGACGACATACTTTCAGCATTGATTCCAAGACAAGACAATCAACAAGTGCAATTCAAAACAGTTCAACAAGTGTTTGGCAGCATTTTGTTTTACTATTAAAAATGCGTTTAAAAGACAAAATTGTATTGAATTCAATACATTAAATAAGCTATAAAATATCACATATGCATTTTGAAAAGTAATTTAAAAGACTAGAACTTAATACATTTCAACTATATGTTGAAAAACTGCAGAAAAAACCCACCTATGTGTTGAATTATTTGATTGAACATTTTGTATAATTTTTTATTTATTTTGTTTTTTTTCAAAAAAAAAAAAAAAAATAGTTGTTTGATTGGTTTGTAGTATTATATCATGTTAAAAAAACATTTACGCAACATTATACATATTTTAGGTAATCCAAGATGTTGAATTGGATTTTATGTTAAAGATTGTAACACGTTTTTGATGAAAATATCTCCTGCAGTGTTAAAAAAAAAAAATAGAATAAATGCAATCAATTTTTAAGTAGGTGTTCTTAAAACCGACACGCATTTCTAATTTTATTAGAATATTTTTTTTTTTTTTATAAAAAAGATCTATGATTTAGATACCAGTTATTGGAAGTTTTTTTTTTATGATTTATAGTATTTTATCACAATAAGAATCTAAAAAAAAAATTAATAAATGCTTCATTTACATTTTTACACTCGTAAAAAATTGAGAGTTAAGAAAAGTTTCAACACAAGAGTCTATTTTCTTTAATATAATCCAGAAAAAAATGTTCACTTTGTTCAAAAATTTAGGAGTGGAGGAATTTCGCTATGGCAGGGGTACACAAACTGTAATAGATGTACACCCGTGTAAAAAAGTTTAGATCTGATCAGATATTTTTGGATCTAAATAGATATGATTGAATCTAAATCCTGTACCAGATCTCATCAAATATGATCAGATATGGCATATGTGATAATACATTATGGCAAGATCTGATCAGATCTAGTGCCAAATCTGTTCAAATCTAAAGTGATCTGGACAATTGCGCCAGATATGCCTAGATCTGATCAGATCTAATTAGATCTCAAATTTGTCCCCAATTTTAAGGTCTAATTAGATCTGGTAAGATCCACTAAGATCTGGCCAGATATGCATAGATCTGATCAGATCTAATTAGATCTTAAATTTGTCCCAAATGTCTAATTAGGTCTGGTAAGATCTACTGAGATCTGGCCAGATCTGATCTTTTTTACACGCCCAAGTAAAAAAGTTCATATTCATAGTCATATATTATCATATTAAATTTTGTATAATTATATATTGGAACATATATACCAAGATATAATCACCCGGTGAAAAATGTTCATATACGCTCAAACATGTTCATATATGGCTTATGTATGGACACATATGAACAAATATGGATTTTTTATGAACATATATGGATTTTATATGAACATATATGGAAGTATATGTGATTCCATATATGGAAAAAGATTTCATATACAGACATATATGGAGGCATCTGCTATTTCATATATGGAAAAGGCACTCATATATGGACAAATATGGAAGTATATGATATTCAATTTATGCAAAAGTGACTTGTATATGAACATATTTGCAAGAATACATTTTTCCATATGTGTAAAAGGAACTCATATATGGATAAATATGGAATTATATTTAATGCCATCAATGAAAAAAGGAACCATATGTAGTGCCTAATTCGAATGTCATACATAAATTTATATCTATAGTACAACCTTATAATAAAGGACAGCAACGTCCGCATGTATTCGCATATATTTAATAAATGTATATGTTCATATATGTCCATATATGAACATATACTTAGGTGTTACCTCATTTTTCGGATCCATACATATATGGTTGAACCATAAATGTTCATATATGGACATTTTTCACCGGGCATATAAAATTTTACGAAATTATATCCTAAATATATAACTATATCTTGTTATACATTGCACAATATATAGTTCAACATATAACAATATCCAATTATATGTGGACCTATATATAGTTACATATGCCTCATATAATTATGTATAATTTAATCGAATTATATACCATTATATCTAGTTGGATATGATTATATTATATTTGATACATTTGAATGACGACAAAATCCGAATAAAATTGTATCAAACCATATGTTATTCCATCAAATTAGATCTAACTGTGTCAAATTAGATCTAATATGATCATAATACGATCTAATTTGATACAATTAGATGTTCTCATTTTTCGGATATAATTATATATAATATCAAAAGTCATATAATTTTTTTTACTAAAACGAGCAATAAAAATTATTTTTGGAAAGTCTCTGTCAAATCGTATTTAATCATTGATTTCTCATTTAAAAAAGAATAGATCTGATCAGATTTGTTTTGATATAATAAGACATGATTGACTCTAATTAGATCTGGTAGCAGATAAGATTATATATGATCAGATATGGCATATGTGATGAACTTTATGGCCAAATCTAGTTTCAGATCTGTTCATATCTAAAGTGATATTAAAATTTCGGTGATTTCCACGGCCAGATATGAGCAGATCTGGCCAGATTTGGCACAATATTTAAGCTGACATTTGATAAGTTCGTTAACTGCATTCTTATGATCATTGCATATATAGTTATTTTATGCACAATCTCATAACTATGATCGGAACTTAATTTTTATTTTTTTCGAAATATATCGGTAAGATTTTTCAAAAATTTATTTTCTTCGTATAGTAACTTAAACTCACAATCAGTTTCATCCTTTGTGTATGTAATTTAAATGCTTTTGCTTAAAACTAAAATAATAAAATATGAAAATATGAAAATTTTTCAACTCAAAATCCTGGTTCCTATGCCAAAGTTATAATTATCAGTCCTTTTTAATATTTCCATCTTTATTAGTAGCTTGCAACTTCTCCTTCTCCATAAAATATGCCTTTTTGTATGATCCCTCTTTATCGTAAATTTTCTCTAAACGTGCCCAGTCCTCGGGACGATTGTCGATAAGGAAGTGAGTCACCCTATCCGAACCGTATTTCTGACGTTCCGTGCATTTGGCGCAATTGGTCGCTATAGCGTCGGGAAGAGTCTCTAAAATTAGAAACATCTTCAAAATTGATTTTGTTTACCGCAGTATAAGGGGGGAGGGGGGGAAGGAATTTCTATTTCCAACTTACCCTTTAACATTTTACCATCTGGTGTGCAGGCGCCCAAGCCCTCTAAACATTTAACATAATTTTTCAGCAAACGTTCTTGTCCCAAAATTTCATCTATATCGATATTATCGAATTTATTATCATAAGTTTGTTTTAAAGGAGCAGCGGTAGTAGCAGGAGGATGCGGTACAGCTTGAATGATGGTTAAAGAACTAATAAATAAACTAAACCATATTAAACGTAACATTTGGAATAAGTATATTAACTGTCACTCGCGATCAGTCTATTGAAATTGAGATGAGTTTAAATTTATTTTGCGGTATTGTTGGGTATTTATATGAAATTGTTTTGTTTCTTAATGCGTGTTGTAATATCATTTGCTTATTTTTTTCTGTTTAAATCGTTAAATAGTTAAAAATTATAAAAATTATTTCAAATTGATTGCTTCCAATTGTTTTAATTTTGCCTTATCATAGCTAATTTCTATAAATGTTTTTTAAAAATGATTAACAAATCACTATGGCGCTTTAGCCCCAGAAATTGCACTTAATCAAATGTGCGAAAATCCCACAACTTGTGTAGCAAATTATGAAAAAAATAATTTTTTTTGTAGGCTGGTCCCTATTCTATGCCTAAATCGTCAAGGGACGAGACTTACAATTTCTAGAAATATTTAAATTAAATTTCAAACTCAGTGAGAATTTATTTTTCCCGTCTGGGAAAGTTTTTTTAACATTTAAATTTCAAATATTAAATAAATAATAAAAACAAAACAACTACAAATGATCACAATTTGCTTTGTCATCTTCCAAATATTACTGTGTTATTTTAACAGATCTAGCAATATAGTGATATCTGTTACAAATTTCAATAACTTTTCTAAAAAAACTTATAATTGTCTAATTTAAATTCTTTATAAGCGACTTATAAAATCTTATTGTTTTGTTATTTTATAAATAAGAGATTTTCCTTTTTATTTAGAATTTAGTTCCATGGTGCATTGCTATAAAGAAAATTAATTTCAGGATTTTAAGTTTATACATCACACTATTTTTATTTTAGTTTTGACATTCGTTTAAAACACTTTTCACAAACATTTTTTTAAGTTTTACATTTTAATTTAATACAGAGTTTTCAACTTTTAACAATAAACAGGAGCGATCAAATAACAAAATATTGGTCGGAACTCCAGATCTGGATGCTTATGAAATTCAAAGAGGATCAAACTATGCTGCACGCAAATGACAAAACATAGCTTAAAGCTTGCAGGAATTGCTTAGAATTTCGATCTTTCTTTGAAAATAATTGATAATGTCGGACTGAACACACTTTTTAAGGCTGAACCGAAGTCTGAGCCGATCTTCGGTCAAAAGTACAAAGTTCTGCTGAAACCGAAACCGGTTCCCCAAAAATTCGCATGTTCGCACGATACAGATCGCAAGAAATTTTAATGAAATTCGGTACAAGGACAAAGCATATTGACTTCGAATATAATCGGTCCTTCTTTGGACCTAGTACCTACAAGTACTGTATTTCCGACTTTGTCTTAAATGCTCCTAACATTTCGCAAAATTAAATTATCTTAATCATTTTCTAATTTGTTTACCACGTTATGAACAAAGTTAGATACAAGTCCATTAGTTGACTTTCAACCAGACTGATCGTTTTTATTTTTGCCGGTACTTTTAGTGTTGAAGATGTTGTCTATCCATAAACAATTTTTTAATGTTCGTAAAATATATTTTTCTTTTTAAATTTCCAAACAACTTTTCTCAAAAGAAAATATGCATAAAGTTTTAAAACTCTAAAGTGTTTCCTCTTTAAAGCGTGAAATACATTTTTCCTAATTTGTAAAATACAACAAATGATAAAAAACATAAACAACAGATTTTATGCTCTAATTAATTTTATCTTTATAATGAACAAATTATGCTAAATTTTTACATAAATATCATATTAAAGGTTGAAACAGAAATGTTTAAAAATCTTGTATAAAAATATGTATAAACTTTTATTACATAATTTGCAGTTACAAAAGGAATGCACAAATAACTTCCGTTGTTGTTTTTTTAATATTTTCAAATTTCTTTATAATGCAATCTTAAGAAACAAAAACTGAAATATTATATGGTAGGTAACTATATTTTTTAGCTTAATCATTTAGTATTGTATTTCGTATTCAATTGCATATAAAATCTAATGTTCAATTAGTGCTCAAGTTAAGTGGTTTTTAAATAATAAATTTATTTAAATGTAGAGTAGAGAAGAAAGAACTAATCTAAAAACAAATATTTATGTACCTCGGGTTTGTTAAGTGAAGTAATAAAAAGAAATTATGTTTAGAATTGAAGCTTGAGGCCTAAACTCTAGATACCATAAAGTCAAATCATTCATCATAGTTTGAAAAATAACATAGAACAAAGGAACGTTCAAGCATAACAGTTTCATAATAAATGAAATGTTTAAATAAAAGATGATTTTTTTAACACTAACTTAATTAACCCTTAAATGTTATAAATAATTTCTTTTGTGAAAAATATGCAAATACTATATTTGGTAAAACTGAAAGAAGGGTGAGTGTACAAGTGAAAACTTTTATTTTCAGACGGAACTTGTGAAACAGGAAATTAAAAAAAAATATATTTATACAATTTAATCTTAATTTTTTTATACAAAAGTGTCCACTATTGGAAACACAAATTACAAACACACACATTGTATAGGTATAGGTGGTGGACAAAACTTTAATTAGCCACACTCATCGCTGTGCCGACCGTGTTGTATCTCATTATGAGGGATGCTACGAGTCAGAGCCTATGTAGAGGATTACCGGTTCGATTCCCGGCCATGTTATACACTTTATATAAAGACAATAAACTAATCACTGACTAGTCTTTGAATGAGACTAAACAGCGCCAGTTTGTGTCCGTTCAATAAAAATGTTTTTTTCTTGTTCATAAAAAGGATTTTAGTCACTAGATACATAGCAAATTCGATTAACATAACGAATCTGCTTTCTCTATGCATTATTTATCAACTTCTGAAACACATTAAAAATAAAATAACCCCCTTGTGCCAAAGAAGTTTAAACAATTATTTTCTTAGTTTTTCTTTATGCTTTCATAAAATTTTATGAAAACTGCATAATTATGAAAATCTTACATACAAATACAGTAATGGATTTTCCGATTATTCTATTTAGTTTTTTGTTTTCTTCATTTTCTTTTTATTATACATTTTAGACAATAACTTCCTGAACCATATTTCTTAAGAAATATCTTCAGTAAAAGATTAAATAAAACATCATAAAGAAAAACCAACCCATTTTTCAACAAATAGGTACAAAAGACTACAATTGTTTTTAATAATATTACAGCTAATACACATAAGTCATATAAAGCCCCACCTTTTAGAATTTCTAATAATCTGTTAAAGCATCATTAGAAAAAGGATTTCAAACAGTTTTTGCTTTTTTTATTGATGTGTTTTTTTTTTGTTCATTCGTTTATTTGTTTGTTCTATTTTGTAGTTAAGGATTTATGTTATTAATGTCATGGGATTTATTCAAGTTCATAAATTATGACATCTTAAACTGACTTTTATTGTAACTAAAAGTGCATAGAAAAACAAAAGACTTAAGACACAAACTTTTTTTTAGGTATAAAAAGTTTATTCATATTTAATTTTTTAAACTATAAATTCACGTTTTTGTTCTAATAAGATTTTTTCAAAAAGATTATAGGTTTTTAGGTTTTGTTTTTGTATTATAAAACAGTGGTATTACTATAACTATAAAACTGTGAGAATTGAGGAGGATGCCCTTTGGTTGTTTACGAAAATATTTATTATAGAATTTTTTTTAATGCCAGTAGGTTAAACTTTTTTACGAAATAAAATTTAACAACTTAATACAAGTTTAAAAAAAACAAGTAAAATCATTAAATTTAGTTTTACAGAATTTCTTTTATATCCTACCCAGTGTTTTTGTTGGAAATAATATGAAAAATTACCCAGCAAAAATTGTAATTACCAAGCAAGTGGTTATGTAATGAAACTAAACTTTTTGCTGCTTCTAATTCAACTTCTGTACACTTAAAATAATACGTCAGTAAAAAAATCTGTGAAACTGGTTTCAAATCGATTGACTAATTTTTAACAAATTTTTGGTTAAACGTTTTTAGTTACCCATGTGAAAATCGAAATATATATGAACATACATGATCATACATTGACTTGTATATGATCATGCATGGGCGTACGTGATCATACATGTCCATGCATAGTTCAATGCATGACCATACATGATCTCATATATTTCCATATATCTTTGGATCTGAAATTTGATTGTATATGTAGGTATATGGACATATATTATCATATATGAGCATACATGAATCATACATTAGCATGTATGGTCAAATATGAACATTCAAGGTCATATACCCTGACATTTCGGATCCGAAGATATATGGAAATATATGAGATCATGTATGGTCACACACTGTAATATGCATGGACGTATATGATCATATATGCTCATGCATTATCATATAATAGTCAATGTATGAACATTTATGTTCATTAGAGCACTCATATGGGCAAAAGTGTTATTTTTCCAGCTCCCCGCTCCTCATTTTCTGATAGGTTGAGAGTAAAAAATAAGATATGTGGAAAAATTGTGTTTCTGCGATGTAAACCACGCCAGGCCGTTTACATTTATGTCCTCAAAATTACCCCAAAATAGGTTCATGGATTTATCCATCTATAACTCTTAAACTAGAATTCTGGTGATTAAGTTACATAGCTTTTGTTTACACAATGAAAAGGCAAACATTTTCTTTATACAAACTTTTAACCCTCTCATGACCGTTAGTGGTGTTTTAAGCGGTAAATATCAAAATTCGTGTCAAAATTAAACTTTGAATGTCTCTCATTTAATTTTAGATATCTGTAAATACGTATACTCTTCATCATATAAAGGAAATTAAGCGTAGATTAAAAGCAAAATAAGTTTTTTTTTAATATTTCGTCCGTTCCATGACAGAAAGGCCAAAAACTGATTCTAAGTTATAGATTTATTACATATGTGCACTAGGAAACCATGTGAATGTTCCATTTTAGCTATAGGATGTGTTCAGCAAACTTATGTAAAACACTACGAGGTACATTTTTGTGGAACAATTTAACTTTCTAACTCTTCAATTAAAGGGACTTTTTTGGGCCGTTTTAAAAAGGGACAAAAAAGACCCATAAGTTAAAAAGTTAGAGGGTTAAAATGTTGCACAGAAATATTCCACGTAGTGTTTTACATAAGTTCGCTGAACACATCCTATACCTAAAATGGAAGATTCACATGGTTTGCTCCTAAAATCCAGGTTTGTGGGACATTTGAGCGCCAATTAACCCTTAAACACACTTAAAGTTTTGACTTATTTCTGGCACTGAACTTAAATTTGAAACTTTGATGTCTTCAAAGACTTATACTAGAATTTCATGACAAATATTTTTGTGGAACATTTTAACGCTCTAACTCTTTAATTAAAGGGACTCTTTGGCCCCTTTTTAAAAAAAGGACATAAACGACCCCTAAGTTGAAGGGTTAGAGGGTTAAAATGTTCCGCAAAAATATTTGTCATAAAATTCTACTAAAGGTCTCTGAAGACATGAAAGTTTAAAATTTAGGCTCAATGCCAGAAATAAGTCAAAACTTAAAATGTGTTTAGGAATTAATTTCGTGCTTGTTCAGAAATGGCGCTCAATAGAGCAAAAATGTTATTTTTTACCTCCCGACGCACTTTAAAAAATAATATTCCCGCGAAAATTAATCCCTAGAGGATCAATTTTCGCGGGGATATTATTTTTTATGCCCAATCTACCGGAAAGTGCGTGGGGAGGTAAAAAATAACATTTTTGCACATATGGGTACTCTATTGAGCGCCATTTCTGAATAAGCACGAAATTAGTTCTTAAACACATTTACATATTTCTGGCATTGAGCCTAAATTTCAAACTTTCATATCTTCAGAGACTTATAGTAGAATTTCATGACAAATATTTTTGTGGAACATTTTAACCCTCTAACCCTTCAACTTACGGGTCGTTTAGGCCATTTTTATGGCTAAAAGCCGAGGGTGACTGGCCTGTTTTAATCCGAGAGGACCAATTTTTGGGGGTTATTATTTTTTACACCCAATCTACCGAAAAATAGGTGGGGAGGTAAACAAATAACACTTTTGCCCATTCCATATACTTCATGGGTGCTCTATTGGACACCATATAAAAGTGATTAGAAGAGTGCTGTAAAGTTTTGGTTATTGGAAAACTTATACAAAAGTTTAATGATGACTTATATTTAATGGAATGTTTATCTGAAATTTGTTGGTATAGAATTCTGAAATTTTCACACAATATTTTGTGCAATAAAATAAAACGTACGATTTCTAATTATCGTTCCCCTTTTATATTCTTCTATCTCCATTAAGTGTTCTATGAATATTCTCAGTTTGAAGCGCCTCAATAAAAATTTTCCACTCAACGCCAAATTATTTGTTCTTTACCATTTCTAGCGCTAATCACTTGTTTAATAATATTATACATTTTTCTCGTCTCAATAATCATGTCAATATTTAGTAACAAATGCATTATTCCCCAATGACAATTAAAGTAATTTAATGACATATCACAAATTGCAGTTAAAACCAAAGAATTATTGAAAGAGAGATAAAAAAATATAAAAACATTTTTTTTTTTAAATACGTTGATGCAACAACATTCTCAACAATATTACAAGATAATAAATAATAATGTTAACAAACTAACTGACACAAACACATATAAATTTAAAAAAAATAGATGTGTAAAAATTATAAAAAATATTTCAAAGACTTCATTCTAAGTTTTAAATGCACACCGAAAAAAGTTTGGTTGGCGTTTTAGAAATTAATTTTCTAGAATGTTATTTTATTCAGAATTGCCTATAGTTGAGTACGAAACCGAAAATATTGTATTTGGAATTAAAATTAGGGAAAATAAACTGAAAACCATTATAGCTAGCTATGATATTTTACTGCGGTTGATTCAAATGCTATAGGCACGAAGTATCGATTTATGTCCTGCTTAACAACAATTCAACTGCAAATAATTTCTTTGACTACTTTAAAACTATCCGTTAGAGTATTTTTATAGCTTTTTAAAAGTAATTCTTAACAACAACCAAAAAATCACTTAAGTATGGCCTCTAAAGCATAATTGCTCTAAAAGTGATTCCAAAAAGTGATTTTGATATGGATTATTTCCAAACAGTTGAACGCTGGTTCGATTCCCGGTGGGATTAATATTTTTTTTTATTTAATTTTTTTTTTTTTTTAATATTTATAATTAATTTGTTTAAAATTAATATTTTTTAAAATTAATATTTTTTAATTTTTAAATTTTTAAAAATTAAAATAAATGATGAAAAATTGCTTTTTATGCAGCTGTGAAAATAGTACCGAAATCAATACTGAATTGCAGTGCACTTTTTGTTTAATAAGTACTTTTATTAGCACAATATCTCGAAATAACATAGTGGTGTTTTATTGCCAGTCAACTTTCATATCAAAGATTAGCTCAGCGGTAGAGAGTTATACTAGAATATTTTAAGAAATCGCTAAAAATGTGATATTTTAAAAATTCGATACTCGGTGGCGGCAATAAAAAAATTTTGTAAAATAAAAAGATTTAATTTTGTTTGAAGAATTTTTTTTAACTTTTAATTGATGAAAAAGAGTTTTCATTGCATTCGTTAAAAAAGTATTTAAAATTTTTTGAAGTTTGAGTATTCCTATCCTATGACAACTCATTGTTAAAATCGGAAGTGTTTCTGTGAAAAAAGAAGTAGACCTAAATCATTAATTGTAGTGCTTTTTCTACTGCTTTAGCATCTGTATTTTTGCTGAGGTGGTATTCCTATTTTGCAAATTTTAAATATTCGGGATATTTTACAGCATTAAAGTTCTAGTTCTATTAATTATTTATTTATTTTTAAACAATTTATTTCAAAAACTTTTCATTCCTTGATATTTCTGCTTTTTGTATGCATGCATCCGAGTAATATTATAGTTTTTCCACTTGATCAAAGGAAACAAATAACTGAAGCATACCGCTTTAAATGGCACAAATATAAAATACTATATAATAAATGATAATGATGTTGTTAGAAAAAGAATAATAAAAAACAAAATAACTCCAGAACCCAAGAGTAGTTAGTTAGAGTGACTAAAGCTTAAAAAACAGAATGAAACCAATAGAAAAACGTCTTCTTTGCTTGATTTTTCTCTATTTTGTAATAATCTTGTTTTGAAGTTTTTTCTTTTATTTCAGCAGGTTTTTTCGCTGAGCCAAGATTGTTTTTAACAAGAAAACGGTCCATTGATTACTTTCTTTCCAAGATTCTAACATGAGAACGTTTTCAACTTTCGAACGTAGCAAACGTGCTGGCTTCACTGACTGCTATTATTCACACGATTCACTACGAAGGTTAACAAATTAAAGAATTTCTTTAATAAAAAAAACTAAACAAAAAAAAATTATTTAAATTTACAAAAATAGAAATTGTGTGTATTAGTGATTTCTTTGTTGCCAAACAATAGAAATTTACATTTATTATATTAAGTGTGAAATAATGCTAAATATGATGAATTGAATATAAAAATTTCTTCTTCAGAAACAAAAAAAGAAGCTGTTTGTGTCTTAAGTCTTTTGTTGGCTAACAAAGCAAAAGAGTGAAATTAAACAAAATTTCTTTTTAAAAAAATAGAATTTAACCATAAAAAATTCTAAAAAATTAATTAAATACAAAAAACCAGTTTGCTGTTGTTTTTTTTTTTAATAATTTATTAAGTGTGTTTTCTTTCTGGTTTAATGTACAATTTCAATTAATAACCACAAACAAAATGTTAGACGATAAACTAGAAAACATGAGTTATTTAATGAAATTAGAACTAATGGTAAGATTTTCAAAAAAAAAAAAAAACATTTAATTAAAAAAAGCTCTATAAATGTTAACTAAAATCATATAAATAATTTTATAGTTTAATTTGACAAGAAATTTCCCATAATTGTTTTTAAGTTATTTTTTTTGCAGTATGTAATTTTTAAAAATTTTTTTGTGTTATCATTTTGTTTATAACTGAAATTAACATACATAATTTTTCTTGAAATTTATTTAACCTTCACCGCTTTATTGTTTTTTTTTTTCGTTTATCTGTACTTTAAAAAATAATTTTCTTATGCTGTCATTATTAGTTAACCGTGTAATAAGAACTTTTTTACATATTGTTCTTTTTCAAAAGTTTCCAATTCAGGTGTTTCCATTCTATTTTCAATCACATGAACTGTAATGAGTTCATGTGTATTAGGGATATAACTATTTTCATTTTTAGAAAATAGCAAAAATTGCATTTAATGACTCTCTAGGCCTTGGAAAAATATAAAGAAATATAATATTACTTTTCGCGGTCGTTGAAAAAGTTTCTGCATCCAATGCGTTGAGATATTTTTCAAATTATTTTTTTTTAAATGATACATAATCTGTATTCATAAAAATATTTTGAATTTTATTACAGCTTAATAAAACAGATTAACATGTAAGACAACAACAAAAATCGTTCAATTAGCCATTAATAATAAAAAGAGTTTTTTTGTGAATATCCATGTTAAATTATTATCATTTTCCTGAATAAGAAAAATAAGAAAATAAGATAATTTAGTTTGGCATTTATGACTTAATTTATATATTATTTTCTTTTGGAAAGGGCTACAATTAATTGAATACTCTCTTGCAGTATTGCAAAACTTTTAAGGCAATTTCAATTTGAAAACCAAAATCTGATTGTAAATTGTTATTTTAAAGCCCTAAAAAGCGTTTTAATACGTTGAGAAGTGCAGTTGACATTGAGAAGTGCTGTTTGCAGACCTTATTAACGACAACTGACATAATGGTTATATATATGCCCACTTACGTCGCATTCATACGACCCTGTAAACCCTGTTTTTGATGTCTTTATAAAATACCCTTCAATTGGGTTTAATTATATCCGTAATTCTTTAAGAATACTTTAAGAAATCGCTAAAAATATGAGATTTTAGAAATCGACCTAGGTGCGGAATAATTCAGTGACCCAAGAAAAAGGAGTTTTTCTTCTCATCGTAGTATTACCAAGTTATTAATTTTAACGCCTAGGAAAAAGTAATACCCCTAATATGTATACATATATTTTAATTTACTTCATATTCTATAAAGTCTCGTTATTTATAATTTAACTGTTAATTGAGTGTGAAAAATATTAACAGCAAATCATTTAAAGCTCGAATTACTTGAAAATGTCTTTGAAATGTCTCTAGAAGCAAATTTTTTGGTTGTGACAACATAATTTTAGTTGAAAAATAAATAGTTTAGTTTATTTATTATTGTAGTTTTAGAAAAAAAAAATTCATAGTAATTCTCACTTAGTTAATAACGTTTTAAAATTAAAATTGACTTTTTCAAAAAGCCCGACCCACAATGCTTCGTCGCATGGACAAAAATAAAAAAAAATGTCTCAAATTGTGGTTAAAAAAGGATTTTTTTAAAGATTAGAAAGTAACTCAAACAAATGTGAAAAAAAATATTTGGTGTGATTGCTTTTGCCGCCAAGAGAGGGCGCTAAACTCAGAGAATTTAATCAAAAATGACTTAACAAAAAAATGGGTTGTAATTGTTTCACTAAACTAATTCTCAAAAATACATTTTTTTAAAAACTTGTTCGAGTAATTGTTTTTTAATTACTTCAATATATTTGTAGTTAAATTAAAATATGGATTTTATTATATGTTTACAAAACAATTATTTTTTATTGCTCCGAAAAACACATTTTTTTTTTTGAAAATCCAAAAATTAATTAATTTTGATAGAGTATAAAAAAAAATTATTTAAAATTAGATATTTTTTTTCTTTTTTTTTTTTGTAAGTTTATACTGTTATATAATAGATTTATAAAAAAAAAATGATTCAAAAATTAATTACTATTTTTTACCACAAATAAAATTCATGATTTTTACACAAATTTCACGCATTTAAGAGTGTTTAGTATTCAAACCATGTGAACCTTCCATTTGAGGTATAGGATGTGTTGAGCGGACTTTTGTAAAACACTACGAGGAACATTTTTGTGGAGCATTCTAACCCTCTAGCTCTTCAATGAAATTGAATTTTTTTGGCCCCTTTTTAAAAAGGGGCAAAAAAGACCCGTAAGTTGAAGAGCTAGAGGGTTAAAATGTTTCACAAAAATGTTCCTCGTAGTGTTTTACATAAGTTCGCTGAACACATCCTATACCTAAAATGGATTTCTCCCTAAAATCCAGGTTTGTGGGACATTTGAGCGCCAATTCTGAATAAGTACGAAATTAACCCTTAAACACATTTTAAGTTTTTACTTATTACTTATTATTATTATTTTTAATGCTGATGTCTTCAGAGACTTATAGTAGAATTTGACGACAAATATTTTTGCGGAACATTTAAACCCTATAACTCTTCAACTTGCCGGTCGTTTTTGTTCCTTTTTAAAAAGGGGCCAAAAAAATCCCTTTAATTGAAGAGATAGAAGGTTAAAATGTTCCACACAAATATTCCTCGTAGTGTTTTACATAAGTTCGCTGAACATACCGTATGCCTAAAATGGAGGATTCAAATGGTTTCCTATATTAATCCTATTTAATTTTTTTTTTAAATCATTTTAAGCGTTTAATACTCTTTTTTGTGAAAGGCATTTTTTTTTTGTATTAATGAATGGATTTTACCCAAATTTGGCCTTGACCTTATATCAATTCACGTGCTAAATTTCATCGCAATCGGATAATTTTTGCAGGTTTTATAAAGATTTTAAAATAAAGGATATATGGCAGGACTAAGAGTCCTTTCTTCGATTTTGATAAAAATTGACACAAACGTTTTCAGTTTTATGTGCATCTCAATGGATGATTTTTGTAATTTTACGTCCATTTATGTAGCTAATATAATATTTTTAAATTTCAGGACCTATGGGAGGTGGGCGTAACCTTGTCCCGATATTTCCAAAAATTAAAATTTTTATTAACTAAGGGTTTCTATGTCAGTATACCAAATTTCAAAACTCTGTCTCCACTCCTTCTATTTTTGTCCAATCGTTATATGGGATCAAATCACTGTGCGACCCCTTCTATTTTTTCAAAAAAAATTAAAAAAATTCTACTCTATATTAGGTACTCAACTTTCAAGACATAGTTCGAGATGTGCTCTCGATTTTTCTATTTTTTTTTCGAATATTAAAAATTGTTTTTGTTTTTTATGACTCAATGTATTAAAATCGACCTTCTTTGTATGTGCGATTTTAATACCCGCTCCCCGGGGCATATTTTGTGATATTACTGAAAAAAGCAAACCAGCCAAAAATTTCAGCTCAATCGAATAATTTTTGAGCTATCCGTGACTCTTCAAAGTTTCGTACTACTACGATTTACAACGCGAAAAATTACTTTTTAGGCATTTTTTGGAAATATTGACACTCAAGTAACTGTATTTTTGAAAATTTCAATAGAATCGATTCTAAGGGGCAATTCTCTAATTTTTTAACGAAAAATTCGGTAGTTAAATTGTCAAGAATCCCAATACTAGACTGAATTGCCTTTCTACTAAGGCATAACAATTTTAAATCGGCCATTATAAGCTCAAAATAGAAGTATAAAAATCGTGGAAAAAATTAAATAATTTTTCCAATAACTTACCATGTTATACTCTGGTTTCATTTCTAAAATCTGTAAATATTCAGATATAAATTTTTGTCTCTTTTGGATTATGCTAACCATCTCCCAGGTATGACGAAAGATGGGATAATACGAAAACTTATTTAAAAACTTGTGGAAACTAATTTGTTGTATAATTGGTACAAAATCGTACAATTGTGCCACAAATCCCATCACTGATATGCAACTAAAAACAGATGTTTGCCGCTCTCACGTAAAAACGGAGAAAAAAATTCTGTTTTCAACAGAAATGTCCGGCACGTTACGACTCGTTTACATCTAGTACTACTCAGCACTATGTGTTTCTCATTAAGCAGGTTGAATCAGCTGATTCGTCACGTTCCATTAACGTTCAAGTAATTTGGGCTTAATCCGGGCTTAACTTTGTGAAATGCAAAATTTGCAAAGAAGGTCTGCAGAGTAGTACTCTCAGATTTGAAAAAACTATAGAAAAATTACAAATATCTTTTATGATCTCAATTAATACAGTTTTTAATTTTTATTAATTTTATTAGAGTTACTGAAATTATTTTTGTTCCTTTTTTTAAATAAAATTAATCAAAATGTACCAGAATTTGTATATTATTTTACATCATTTTTTTTTTTTGATTAATCGATTAATTTTCAAATTTTATTCGATTAATCGGTTAAAAAAACCGGATAATTATTTAGACGATTAATCGATTAAAATGAAAAGTCCACTAATTAAATAAAAAGTAGGATTATTTTTTTCTATCTTCATATGAAATAAGTACACTAATAGAAAAAAGTCCGTAAAAAATTTAGTTAAAACTACTAAAACTTAGTTAAAAATGATTCTGCAGAAAAAAACTGCTAAATTAGCAGATTATTTTTGCTATATATTAGTAATATAGGAACAGCAAAAATAAAACTGTTAAATATACTGAATTTTAGTTGTATTTGAGCTAAATTTTTGTAAATGGAGAATAGCAAATTAACCTGCTAAAATCAGCAAACAATTTTGCTAAATAATTAGTAGCCTAAAAAATCACCAAAAAAATTAAAATTTTAGAAGTTTTCTTTCGATTTTTTTTTTAAATGTAAATAAAAACCGAGCCTTTTGAAAACAGCAGTTTACAATTTTTTAGCAAATATTTCTGCTGATTTTAGCAGAATAGACTGCTATTTGCATTCAACTAAATTTAGCTTAAAAAAATATTTTAGATTTAACAGTTTATTTTTGCTATTTTTAGTCTACAAATATTTAGCAAAATTTTCTGCAGATTGTACAGTAAAATTTGCTATTTTCAATTAACTAGAAGTTAGCCTAAATATAACTAAATTTATGTAAATTTAACAGTTTTAATTTTGCTGTTCTCATTTTACTAGTATTTAGTAAAAAAATCTGCTAATTTTTTCTGCAGCATCATTTTTAACTAATTTTTAGTAACTTTTTCTGCTATTTTTACAGATTTATTTCTATGAGTGTAGGTATATCGTAAACAATTATAAATTCCTTAAAAACTTTGCATATATTATATTTTATGCAAATTTCAGATATAACCTCTAAAACATTTGACAGTTATTGCATGTAATTTTTTTTTGTGTAGTAATCAGTAGTTCTTGTTGTTTTTAACTGTATTTACAGTTATACTGTAAAAGTGCTGTATTTCGTAACAGTTGTTTAAATCAGTAATTTTTAATATTATAAAAAATAACTACCACAATAGTATTTTTATAGTAGACAATTATTTTTGTTAGTTATTTAAAAAATAAAAAATTCCATTGACTTTTTAAAATTCTTCTTAAGTTTATATTTGTTAGTCTTGATATGGTCTTAGTTTGCAAATAAAAATCAGAAAATGAAAATATAATTTTTGCAGTTTTTACTTCAAATTTCAAGTACGATGAATAATTTTTAACAATCGAAAGAAAAAAGGTGGAAAATGTAACTGCTAAAAAAAACGTTAACGATTAGTGTTCGCGATGTGGGCAATTAAACATCTTAAGTTCTATACCTATAAATACCTTAAGGTGACTCACTTAACCGGGCTTGCCAGATATTTTTTTGTTATCCCCAAAAAAATCTTAAAATATCCCCAAAAAATCACCAAATTTAAAATTTTCAAAAAAGGTACTCGACTCGAGTTTATTTAATTTGCTCAAATTTTCAAGATTTTGAACTAACTTTTTAAAAAATTCGTAAATTCGAATTTTTCCAGTTTGTCTCCACAATTAGGCTTTTAAAAATATAATTCTTTAATGTGACTTTTAAATCTGAATCAATTTTTAACAAATCGATTCGCATTGATTGAATTATTTCCTACTTCCATTAGTTAATATCTTATTCAAAGTATCAGTTTGATTTTTGTTGATTCTTTTCATAGAATCAAGCTAATTGATTCAATTTTAACAAATTAATTTAACCAAAAATGTTTGTCTTCATTTATATTTCGCGAATCATATCATGCAATGAAAAATTTAATCGAATCAAAAATGATTCAATCCAAATTTGAATAAATTTCATCCTAACGTTATTCAATTTAAATCATTGATTTGAAGTGATAATCAATTATTAACTAATTCATAAAATTAATTAATTTCAATGCCAGCTTATTCAAAAAAAAATTTTTTTTGTCAATATTTTAGATATTTCCACATTAATCCTATTAAAATCTCAGGCATAAAATATTCATTCGTATTAGAAAGCATTGAATTGTTACAGAAAATGTATAAAAGTGTAAATTTATACTTTTTGTTGAAATTATGTGAAAAAACTTCTGAAAAATTATTCAAAATTAATATTTGGCCTTTTTTTTAATCACTGGATTTATTTTTGGATTTATTTTATTTTGTTAAAAAATCCACATTTTGTTTTTTAATTTTTAAAATTTTATATTTTTATCCAAATCTAACACTTATTCCCTAATATAATGTGAAAGAAAAAATTTAAATTTTGCGAAAATGAAATTTCTGTAAGAAAATTAAGCTAAATCCAAAACGGATTTATTTATTTTTTAAATCCATTTTGGATTTAGCTTATTTCAATTCCTGTGTTCACATTTTTAAAAAATTTAATGATTTTCTTGCACAATTTATTGGCGAATAGTATTAGATTTTAATAAAAACTATAAATTTTGAAAATTAAAAACCAAAATATGGATTTTTTAACAAAATAAAATAAATCCAAAAATAAATCCGGTGATTGAAAAAAAAGGCCTATTATCTCCAAAATTTACGAAAAGTTGTAAATATCCCCAAAAAATCCCCAAAACATTTTCTAAGTCCCCAAAAAATCCCCTGAAATGAAAATTTTTGTCCCCAACACCATCAAAATATCCCCAAATTTGGGGACAAAACCCCAAGTCTGGCCAGCCTGCACGTAACTCAGACCTCAGACGTAACCTGCACTGTTGCTCATTAAATACCGGTTCAAATTGAAAATTTTATCCAAATCAAAAACAGTAATTGTAATTGAAAACACTTACTGTCTAAAATACTTTTACCGTTATTTTTCAAAAAACCGTGAATGAATTCCTTATTCTTATAAGGGCTTAACCCAAGGATGGATAACATAACGGCTAAAAAATACTAGCTTTCGAAGTATTTGCTTCGAATAAGAAATATGGCTTTCGAATAATGTTTGCATAATTTATGCGAAAAACCTTATTAGTTGAAATCAGGGATGGAAAATGAGTTTTTATATTTTGTACCAACCAAACAAAAAAATTTTTACTTTTTCAAACTTTAAAGTATCAAATTTTTCATATATAGAAAATTTTTCTAAATAATGTCAAACTTCAGGAAAATATTGCTCTTTAATGAATTTTACTCCCCCGGTCCTCACAAATTTTTTAATATAAAAAGTTTATGCGATCGATATCAAGCCTGCAGGGACTATTTATTTCACTATACGATATAAAGACCTGTTAACTTTTCTAAAAATAACAAAAGTTTAGTACTTTCAAATAGTCTTAAATATCAAATTACCCGCTTTCAGAAAACAATGTGGGCGTTGTGGTGTAATGGTTAACACGTTGAACTATTACACACAAGATTGTGGGTTCGATAGCAACATCAGTTTGAAAAAATAATATATATGATTTTCCTATCCCTCATACATATCGCAGCGTCCTCCTTCGGTGTTCCCATAGCACTTAACCCCACCGAAGTAAAATAATATAACAGGGCTGGTCATCAAAAATAATTTCCAATACCTGCCACCTAGCTTCAGCCATATTTATTAAAACTTTTTTTTTTGTATTTCCAATTTATCTTAGATTATTTATAAAGAAACATCTGTTATTTGTCCCAAAAAACCTAATTATCTATCTTTAGGTCACAAACATAAATACTATTTAATAATTTACCTCCCCGTGGAGTTAAAACTCATAATTGAGAAATATATTATTTATCATTTTCTTTTCTTGTAACTTCTTCATCTTTCTACTTTAACTTTTGTTTAATTCTTATGCATAATTATCTTAATTAGTTTGCCACACTGGTTTTATTTGTTAGGTTTTGCATTTTGTTTTATAATTTACTTTCACCTAATTTTTAGTGCGTGTGTTCTTATTTATTATTTTTGACATCAATTCTATAAGTTTTAGAAGAAAAATGTATATTTTGAAGTGCTTATGCATAATAGTTTGAAAACCTTATAACAAGTTTATAAAAAGAATTTTAAAATTGATACGGCCCTTAGTCTTTTTTTTTATGTTAATTTAGTTTAATGAATTGGTTTAATGTCATTTATTTTTTTTTTTCAGAAAAAGAGTTTTGTTTTAATTTTTTGTTTAAATGCAAATATAAATATATTAGCCATAGGAAAATTCTAAGGCTCTAATGCATAAACTTTTCTTAATTTTGCGTTAAGGTATACAATTGCTAAGGTATTCATTTTCCTTATTAAACGTTTATTAAAAAATGTTGTGCATAATCGTTAAATAACAGTTTGTCAATTTCTCGGTTTATTCTGGCATCACCCGCTATCAAATAAAGAATGAATCAACTTACTCCAACATTTTCATTGATTTTAATAGCAATATTTTTCCAACTGAAAACAAAAGACTTCAGCAACAAGCTTTGTCTTAAACTTTAATACAAATGCCTATAGACAAAGCCGACAACTGTATGCATATTTCTGTGTTAATAACATCGTATTCTCATCGTAATATAACTGTGTTTTGTTAACAATCATAAATGTCAAATTGTCTATACTATACTTGAAAACAATCAGTTTAGTTTAACTACATGCCTACAACAACCCAATAATTCAACAAATAACAGAAGAGTTTAAGTGCATATACAAAAAAAAAAAAAAAAAAACAAATTCAAGAAATACTTGACAACCGACTTCAATTTAACATAGTTTTTTTTAACGAGAAGAAACAGCAAACCAAAAATCTACTTCAATAAACTTGATTTAACCATCAAAATAAAAATAATGAAATTCTATGAAAATCACTTGGAACAAATTTCTTAGGTTTATTTATTGATTAGAATAACAGGTCTTTATAAATGTGTTTTTTAAACAATCTGCACAAAATTTTTCTTCTGTTTTTTTTTTTTTTACTTTTATAACATACTAACTGAGTGACCCAAATTACATACGTACGAATGCATTTTTCTATTACAAAAACTTAAAGAGATTTCCATGAAAATTAAGAAAAAATACATTCATTCAATGAAACTTGTTCTCATCAAGCAACATTAAAAATACAAGTTTACGCTTTATTGAAGATATATTTGCAACGAACATGTCAATATTTATGCTCACATTTATACATATTGTGCTGGAAAAACAAAAGACTTAAGCAACAAACTGCTTGGCTTAATTATAATTGACAATTTCCATGAAAAAATGAAAAAAAAAACAATAGAAAAATCTATTGCAAAATCATTAACAGTTTAAAAAAACAATAAATACCAATTGTTCAATACTAATAACAACCTTATAAAATATTTATTTATGTATTTATTTTAGCTTCTAAAGGTAAACTACTTGAACCCGCATAGTTTTTAAAATATTTGTTTTTTTTTATAAAAAAAAAAATATATTTATGCTTTGCATTCATATGAAATTCTTTAGTTATGCTTATATAAAGCGAAAAAAATCTAAATAAATGTTATTTACTGCAACCATAGTCATGTATTATTGTTTATATGTATGTTTGTTGTATTTTTTTTTTATTTTTGTTTTAAGAAATGTTATGTAGGTCAGTAGTATTAGCCGTAGATTGTTGGCTGTCTGTCTGTCTGTCTGTCGGTTGACTTGTTGGTAGAAGTCTACTACGACATTGCAGTTGTGACTTTTACATTTTGTTTGCTATTTTTTTTTATTTTTTAAGCTTAAGATACATTAATATAGATAACGTTATATTACTACTACAAAAACATACAGCCTCAACAACGGTTTTTTTTTTTATTATTATTACTATTTATCTTAAGACACTAACACACACATTCTTATCCACGATCCATTCGGTATAATTTTATATGCTAAAAGAATGAATGATTGCTTAAAAAAAAGTGTCTATGCTGCTCTGTGGCTTGGTAAAATTGCAAAGTTGTAGTTTAAGTTTAAGACTAGTTTTTAAAACACTTGCATCTAGTAATTTGTATTTTTTTCCATTATTTTGTTTGTGAATTGTTTGTCTTGAAATCTTTTATTAACAAGTGAATTTTTAGTATGTTTTTACAAAAACAATTGCAATTTTATACTGTAAATTTTTTTTCAAATTATGTAGTAGTCAAACGTCTAAGAAAAGAATTACAGTAGGCGTTTTATAAATTGCTTGTAGTAGTTAAATAATTTTCATTTTGAAAAATAGAACACACTTGAAAAATTGTTTATTAGATAAATTCTTGATTGCCAAATTTCTCAGTTTTCTTTCAGATAATTAAAATAAAAGAAAGGACTTAAGAACACTCTTGGAAATAAATCTGTAGAAATAGCAGATAAACCCAGGAAAAAAAACAACTAAAAAGGTTAAAGTCGGGCTTGCCGACTCAAAACATTCAAAACATTAACCAGTCTGGTTAATGTTTTGATCTGAAACTCGAATGGGTTAAAATGGAGTTGTGTCAAAATTTGTATATAAAATGATAAAAAATTATTGTAAATTTTTTACAGACTTTTTTCTATAAGTGTAATCTTATATGTACCCAATCAGAAATCGCCAGTGGTACAAAAAATCAAGCACTGGCATACCACTGGGTAACCACGGTGTTGAAAATAAATGACTGGGAGAACACTCATATGGGACGCTTTGCAAGCGTTTGCCAAAATCGTTTTTCCAGTATTTGTTTTACAAAAATTTCGGTGGTTTATAAAAAAAAACACTGGCAAAGAATGGTCTAAGAGTGAAGTGCCAAGGTTTGCAACCAGTTGTTATCCAGTGCTACCTAGCCAATGCTACGCATGGTACAATAACCAATTCACTAGTTGAGCAATGATTTTATAAAAATGCTGACGCATCGTTACAAAAGGTTTGCAGGTTCGAGCTCAAATCCGGTTGCAAGCAAAAAAATTTTTTTTTGGATTTTTTTTAATTTAAAAATTTTTTTGTTCAATAAAATCAATTTTTTTGTTTTTGGAGAAACTCCTTTAAGACCAACTTTTTTTTGCTCTCCCAACGCTGGCATATTAGTTCCAAAAAACTGTTTGCCAGTGCTAGCATTTTAGCACAGCCAGTAGTTGTCCAGCTATTATCACTCATTTATGTGTTTAGCCATTAAATATTATATGTCTCGTTAGCTCAGTGGGTAGAGCAATCGTCTGCCAATCTGACGGCCTGGGTTCAAATCACGGCAGGACAAAAAAAATACATATGAACTTTTTTTAAATTTTATTTTGGAAAATATATTTCCAGTCCACCTATTTTATGGTTTTGCCAACGTTAAAAAATTTTTTTCTCCAGTGCTTTTCCGGCGCTTTTTGAACAGCCGGTCCTTTTGTCTAATGATGTTATCATTTTGGGAATGGGAAAGCAATTTTTGCCAGTACTTGTACCACCTGTTAAAGTGCTTTGCCATTGCTTTCGCGTTTATATTTTTCTGACTGGGTAATTGTTAACTTTTTTATTTCATATTTACAATATTTTGGCTCGAAAAAAAATACAAATTTTAAAGTTAATTAAAGTTTTTAAGTCTTTTGTTTTACTTTGATCTGTTCAAGGCATAATCAGAATTTAAGAAATATATTTGCCTTAATACTAAAATATACAAAACATAGTTTGTTTCAATATTACTAAAAATTTAAATATTTGCATTCACATTTTTTAAATTTCTCAAATTTTCACTTTAGTTTAGAAAACCTAAATACAAAAGCCAAAGACCTTAGGAAAAATCAGGCTTTGAAAAATGAAATCGTTTTTTTCTTAAATAAAATTTGCCAAACAACATAAAAAACCAAACGTGGTCAATTTTTTAAATAAATGCGGATCTTTAACTAATATTGCTAAACACGTATTTGCTCTTTAAGTTGTAAATTTTTCATTTAAATAAAAATGCTCATAAATTTCTATGCAAATATGAAGACAAAAGTTAAGAAAAAAAAAAAACTAAACAAAATGTTTTATTTTACCCCATGGACTTAACAAATTGTCGCATAGTTATCAACAACCAAATGCTAAGCGATTGCAAGCAACACTTGAAGCAATGCACGATTCCAACTCTTTTTTTTAACTTACAGACATGTTTATTATTTTGAAGTCAATTTGATTTCTAACTTTAAAAAATTTCACCAAATTTTTAAAATGATTTTCATGGTTTTCCTTAATAAATACCTGTACAGAAAATAAATCAAGCAAAAACTAATGGAAATGTCAACGAACTTTTATTAAAATTTTTTAATTTTTTTAAAAGAAATTTTTAAAAATTAATGTATTGTAAACTAATTATGAAATAATTTAAAATTTTCAACAATATTTAAAGTTTAAAATTTTCAACAATATTTCTTAATGCTTGTTTTAGGGAAATATAAGTCAATAAACTATGAGATTTTTAAAGTTATTTTAGTGGCTGCCTAACACCATCACAAGTTTTTATGTATGAATATTTGTTACTCTTAAACACGCCTAAGTTTGTCTTTTGTTAAAATACGTTTATGTTTGACTATGACGCCTTTTTAAACTTTGTTTTGTTTTTTTTCTTTACTATGGTCCACTGCTTAAATTACTAGTCAACCGTTTATTTTCTCTTTTTTTTTATTTCCACCACTTGTTGTCTATAAGGTTGGGTCTTTAATGGCCCCAACATAGTCTTCTGTCGATTTAATATATCTGTACAAGTTACATCAAACCTAGTCCATGCACTTGTTGTGCAGTTGTAATGAATTTTAATGTTTTTTTTTTTTTTGGAAATTTCAATATATATTTTTTTAGCATTTTATGTGTGTTTGGCATGTGTAATATAGTACGTAAATATTTATATTTTTTTTTGTATAATAATTTACATAAGACTTCAATTCAGTTGTGTATGTCTTTTTGGTGGTAGAAATTAACATTTTTGGTATTTTCTATAAGTGCTTTTATTGCAAATAAGCAATTGCCTCTTCAGTAGCAAAGATTTAGTTGTTATTTTGTTTGGAATTTTAATTTTTTTTTTTTTCGTAAAACAAAAAACTTTTTCAATTTCACTTTCAATTTCATTGGTATTGTGAGTTTGTTATTTGTTTTATTTTTGTATACTTTTTATTCATTTTCGATAATTTATTAGTCATCGTTAGCTTTTTGTATACTATTGTTTAATTTAAACAATAGGATTTTGTTAATATTTTGTTTATAATTTTATTTTTGCTACTTATTTGTTTGGGATTCTGTCACAAAGCATATAATTAAATTAATTACAGCGAATTGAAATTTTCGGTTATATGGATTCGAGTGCAGTTAGAATTATAGTAAATATAGTCACTATCAGGCAATAATAATTATTATAATATTATATTTAACCAGCCTACTTACTCGCTTAATTGCTTTTGTTCGCAATGTCCTAAAAGTATTTTTCCAAGAAAATTATCTTTGTATACAAAAGTTGCAATTATAAGATAAAAAAATAATTTTAAACAACAATTATTTTAATTTTTGCATTAATGAATACAAAAATTGTTTTTTTCAGACTTTCTATATTTTCATATATTAATTTAGAATATTATTCTAGCTCAAGTACAAATTCTAAAATGATATTGTCATATTAGATTTTTATTTTTGTTTCAAAAAGGTCAACCTTTTTTTTTCATCATAGACAATATAATTGTTTCATAGGCATCACCCCAATCTTCAGTTGTCTGCAATAAGAAACTGATGATTGGAACACACAAACCGAACAAAATTCAACGGGACGAGAATTTTGTACTTTTGAATATGAAACAATTTTAAATAAAAGTTTAAACGTAGTATGCACTCAAAAAAAAAGTTTGTCGATAGAATCTGCTGAAAATGACAGTTAAAACTAAGGTATATGCAGTTAAAAAATTAAAATTAACTGACAAATTTTTACTGCAAAAATTTAAAACAACTGAAAAAATGGGTAATAACGTTTGGTTTTTACAGTTAATTCTTTTGGTATTATAAAAGCATATTTTAATAAAAAGTGAAACAATTTTTTTCTTTCGATTAAAAAAAATATTTGTAATTACACTCAAAAAAGTTTGACAGTTATTACATGACAGTTGTTTGTGTAGTAATCAGTAGTTGTTGTTTTTAACAATAATTACAGTTGTTTTTCTATAGAAAAAGGCAAAACAACTTTTATGACGGTTATTTAAGAAAAAAACAAACGAAAAATACTGTAATTTCGTAACAGCTGTTTATATCAGTTATTTTTAATATCATAATAAACAACTACCAAAACAGTATTTTTACAGTAAACAGTAGTTTTTGTTAGTTATTTAAGAAATAAAAAATTTCGTTGAATTTTTTTTTCATTTTAAAAATTCTTGTTTAGTTTATATTTGTTATTATTGACACATTTCTAGTTTGCAATCAAAAATCAGAATCTTGTATTGTATCTCCAATGCATAAAAGCGTAATAACTGGGGAACGGTTTCGGATTTTTACTTCAAATTTTAAATAGAAATCGAAAGAACAAAAAATATTTTTTTTATTAAAATATCCATTTATAAACAAAAAGAATTGACTGTAAAAAAGGGTAGTTTTTACCGATTTTGTCAGTTGTTTTGAATTTTTTGTAGTAAATATTTATCAGTTAAAATATTTACTACAAAAAATTCAAAACAACTGACAAAATCGGTAAAAACTACTCTTTTTTACAGTCAATTCTTTTTACGATATTGGTAGTTATTTTTAATGCATTTGTTAGTTATTTTTCAACAGTTAAAAATAACAAAAGTTTTAGTTATTTTAAAGGTAAATACCTTTGTCGGCTTTTTAACTGCATATACCTTTGTTTTAACTGTCGTTTTCAGTAGATTCTACCGACAAACTTTTGTGAGTGTACTTCAGCCTATTTACAATTTGATGTAAAAATTGCAAACGGTTCTCCAGTTATAATGCTTTTATACATTTTGGATATTTATCAATAATAACGAATATAAACTAAACAAGAATTTTTAAAATTGAGCGAAATTCAACGAAATTTTTAATTTTTTAAATAATTAACAAAAACAGCTATTTACTCTAAAAGTACTGTTTTGCTTTAACCAACTGCTACGAAATTACAGCACTTTTCGTTAGTTGTTTTCTTAAATAGCTGTCATAACAGTAATTTTTCATTTTCAGTTACAGTTAAAACCAACAAGTAATGATTACTACACAAACAACTGTCAAGTAGTAACTGTAAAACTTTTTTGAGTGTACCCTATCCAATTTAAGGGTATGAAAGCTGATAAAATCAAGGACCTTCTTAACTAGGTGTGCCAATTCAATCTTCCCAAACCACACCGAAAATGTTCGGTAGTTGTGTAGTTGAAAAATTGATAATCGTAAGTAACTATGGTTTTTGTTTATAACAACAATACTTTTTAGTTGAATTGAATACTGATAATATTTTAAAATCGTTAAAAAGTTATGCAATAAAACAAAAGGAATATTTAATTTTTAAATTTTTGAAAGAATTATTTTCAAGTACAAAGAATTTATAACTAATTAACTGGTAAGAATTTAGGGCCAGTTTTAAGTAGAAAGAACTTTAAGAAATTTTGTTTGAAAGTGTCTTGTTTAAGTAAAATGTTAGAAGCAATTCGTTTTTAAGTAGTTCTGACAGGAAAGCTGGCTCTTATAATTTTTTTTTTGTTAATATTTATGATTGTTTCAATATTTTGCTGATATTGAATATGACTTAATCTATAGATAGCCAGAAGATTTCCAAAATTAAAATAAGAGGTGAACTACTGACAAGAACCGGCAGAAAAAACTATACAAATTATTGTGCATTAGGGTGCCTCGCTTTGCAACGTGTTTCGGCGCGAGAAGTAGTTGCGTGCAAAAGTTGTGGACGACCATTGGCATTACCTAGTGTCTTCAAATCCAATGAAATGTGCAAAGAAATTTGAAAATAACACACAAAGCAACAACAAAATTATTTTCGTTGGTGTACAGAATAAATGAAAAGAAAAACTGAAGGTATCCCTTCGGCAGGTTTAAGTGAGCAGCGATTTCATTTTAGCGATTTTCAAGTAATAGTGTTTGTAGCCGCTTTTTGTGTTAAAATATTTATTGTATCGGAAATGGGTCTACGAGTATTGGATCACAATAACTCAGTTATAAAATATCGATTTTTTGATATCGTTAACCCATGTTGGCAGGTTACCAAAAATTATCCAATAAATTTCAAATTTAAAACGAATTTGTTTTAAAAATTAAATTTATTTTATTTTTACATTTTGGCAAATTGATACTTCCAGTCGAAAAAAGCCAAAAAAATGGCGGCGGCGGCGACTTAAACGGCTCAAGGTGGCTGGCTTGTTTCTCCTTACTAAGGACTCACACGCGATCCACTTTGATTTTGGGATGGGCGTAAAAAATTTTACAAGTACACTAATGCAGTCTATCTTGCTAAAATAAACAGAACTATTTGCTAGAAAAAATAACTACTGATTTCAGAAGGCTAGATTTTTATTGAAAAAAAAGTTTGAATTTTTTTTGTAATTTTTTATTCTAGTAATTATTCACCAAAATTATTTGCTGATTTTAGTAGGTTAAGTTGTTTTTTCTCTTAACTAAATTTTAACTTAAATATAACTAAAATTATGTATATTTAACCGTTTTATTGTTGCTGTTCCTATCCTACTAATATTTAGCAAAATTTAACTTGATAATTTCCGCAGTTTTTTCGGCAAGCTTATTTTCAATAAATTATTAGTAATTTTAACAAAACTTTTTACAGACTTTTTTGTATTAGTGTAGGTACAATAGGGTAAATTGAATAACGACATTAGGTTTGTTTTTTTCGAATTTTATACCTATATCTATAACGACTTGTAAAAGAACGACTATCCGTACTTACCTGATTATACCCTACACCACTATGTGGTCAGGGTATTATAAGTTTGTGCTGATGTTTGTAACACCAAAAAATATTGGTCCTAGACCCACCTTATAGTATACCGATCGGCTCAGAATTTTTTTTTATTTCGATTTAACGATGTCCGTCTGTCCGTCCGTCTGTCTATGCATTCTTGTGCGCCGACTAAACTTGGTACACCGACTTATGTGGGCCCAAGGACGAAGCCTATTGATTTTGGTTAAAATCGGTCCCTGTTTAGACCTAGTGCCCATATAAGGCACAAGCCCCATTTTAACCCATTCGAATTTCGGATCCAAACATTAGTTGGCTTTTACCCAGACTGGTGTAGGGTATTGTATAGTCGGCATGCCCGACTTTAACCTTTTTACTCGTTTTCTTTTATTTTTTGTAAACAAACAAAATTTAAACATTTGGGGTCGCCTTTGTACAAAAGCTGTTTTCGTACAAAGACTTCGCCGGAACTCGAAATGGAGCAATAATCTTTTGTGCCCTGCTGTACCTTTACCAACAAACGCATAATTCATTTATTAGCTTTTGTTGTTTCAGATATTTTATGAAATAAAAAATTCTAAAATTTCAAATATTTTTATGACAAATATTTTTGTTTACATTTGAAAGAGAAAAGCCAATAATTTTAAAGAATTGGTACCATTTTTTAACTACTTACGCTGTTATTCAAAAAAAATCCTTAATTAAGCTTTAAAACATGAATTTGCTAAAGCATTCATTTAGCGTTTTTTTTTTTAATCACCTGGATTTAGAATTTTTCATACAAAAAGTGGATTTATTAAATCCAAAAAAAAGCTGGATTTAATAAATCCATAATAAAAGCACAAATATATGAAACAGCCTATTAATTAAATGTCAGAAAAAAATACGAATAAAAATTAAAAGAGAAACAAAAAAATTTAAAAACTAACAAATAAAAGGTTTTAATTAAATTTTTTTATGAAATATGTTTAGAAAAAAAACTACACCTCACCAAATACATATTTTTAATCTTGGACATGGAGAAATACCTGAAATAGAAATGGCAATTTTTCACTCTACAGTAAGTAATTTAATTAAATCCAATTAGTGAATATTAAATATTGCAATGGAATTTTTCAATTGTGTAAAAATATAAATTGAAGTGATAAAACTGAAAAGGCAGACTTTTTATCGCTGTTTTATATAAAATATTATTAAAAATTAAAAGTTAAAGTAAAATCCTTCATCATCGAATTCGGCACTAAAAATTAGGGTGAAAGAAGTGTCGGACAGAAAATTCTTTTTAAAATAGAGAGAATCTAACCCCACCTGTTGAGTACTTTTAGAAATACTTTTTGGATTTATTAAATCCAAGTGATTAGAAAAAACGGCTATTATCTCTATTAAACCTTTATTAAGAAATTGTATTCAAAAACATACAATAAAAGTTTATTAATTTTTAATTTAATTCTGGCAACAACTTGTATATTCTCTCTTTATATTGTTAGTGATACATGAATTGAGTGAGCGATTTACTCAGTAATCGTAGGTGAATAATATTGGGCAAGTTTACCAGAGAAACCCGCTACCGCTACAAATGATATGTAGCGCTTTATGATTACCTTAATCTGGTGAACGATGCTACTTTTGTTTTTGTTTTAAAATAAAAATATTTGTATATGTTTTATTGATTTTTTCGAAATTTTTTATTCCTTTATGATCATATTTGTATATGTTTATTATTCTTTAAAAAAAATATACAAAAAAACAAACGACAGCTGATGTATCATTAACTGCTCACAAGTAGCGTAAAATTTTTACGCTACCAAAACAAGGTAGCGCTACCACAACATGTTGACTTAGCGGTAGCTAATCAAATCGTTCACCAGATTATTGAGTAGCGGATTAGCAACAGTTGAGAGTCTGGTAAACGCACTCATTGTTTCATAAATTTTGTAAATTAAAATGCTTTCTGACAAAGTAAAACATGTTAAAAACGATTTTTAAACATTACTAAGAAGTTATAATGCGAACAAATTGATTTAAAGATTTTTTTATATTACGAATACTGAAAGTATTCGAATATCGAGTATGTTTTTATTATTATAATAAATCACTATTTTACTGAATTTATTTTTATTTTATTTTCATGCAATTTGGTAAAATTTTCTAAAAAAAAAAGAATTTTGTCTTGGAATTTTTGCAGTTTTTTTGTTTCTGTTGGATACAAAGTGTTGAATTCCATCCATTCTTGGGTGGATGAATCTTAAACAAGTCATTTAATCATTGTAAATTCACATTTTCTAGTTTTTTTCAGTGACTTTCTTTTTCCAAACTTTTTTAGAGGCATAATTTAGGCTATACCCTGCTTTAAGCATTTAATAAATTTTTCTTTATTAATTATTTGTGAATATTCTTTTTGCCAAATTAGCTTAAAAATCTGTAATTAGGCTATTTTAAAAGTTTTTAAATAACACAGTTAATTTTTAAGAAGCTAAATTTATACCTACTTAAAAGTTTTATAAATGCTTAAATTTGTATGGAATATTTATACAAAATTCGAAAAAAAACAAACCTTTTGACGGAATCTCGCTTAGGGCAGACAAGATGTGGACAACAATTCTGATGAAGCTTTACTTCCAAAACATTTAAAGATTACATTTGACGATTAAACATTTAAGCTCATCGTAGAAACTTTACCATATATCGCACAGTGGGGTAAATGGTACAAGAATAAATATATCTTCTTTTTATTAAATTATTTCTTTGTATTATAAAATTTGTGGGTATTTTTTTTTTTAGAAATAAACTTAAATATTTACAAAATATTTAACCACTATTATTCAAAATCCTCACGTAATAGAAAATTAATAATACTCGTATACATTCTTAAACTTGAAGTTTAACTCACAACAACATAAAATATAAATAAACATTGACATTGAAAGGTAATTTATTTAACTGTCTAATTGATAAAACAATACACAAAATACAATCGACTCATATAATCAAAAACAATTGAATATTATGTAAATTTTTTTTTTTTTTATTTAACAGTTTATTGAATATTTAATAATATTGTACGAGTATAAAAAATTATCTAAGAAGTACTTTTAAACAGTATTTTCAGCAAACAGTTCAATGTATATTTTATATAAAGAAAACTATTTACTTTGTTGCTGTTTTTTAAATAATAACAATATTACGTGTTGCTGACAGTTATTATTTTTAATTAATTTTTTATTTATAATATTAATACTTAAAAACTTTATAAAACATCGGGGGGAAAACCAAAAAATACACATTGAAAAAAAATTTAAATCAAGCAGAAACAACAGTAATTAGAAAACAGTTTTGAAATTAAATTAATATTACATTTATACTTGAGCAAAAACCAACTATTTTTTGCTTGTTTTTTTGTTTGCGTTTTGACAAATTAAAAAAACTACAAGAGCCAAAAACCAGTTAGTTTTTGCTCAGGTATAAATTTGAAAATTTTAATTTAAATAAGAAAATGTTTATTTGAATTGGAATCATGTTTGTAGCAATAAGATTCATCCTTAATTTTAAAACACTTCCTTTCAAGTGCGGGGTTGATGCTTCATGGTTAAAAGGTTCAAAAATTTTTATCAAATATCAGTAGTAATGCCGTAACATAACAATCAACTTTATCATACGTGCGAAAATTTCTTAAATTTAAACGAGTAAAAAGGTTAAAGTCGGGCATGCCGACTATACAATACCCTACACCAGTCTGGTGTATTGTTTGGATCCGAAATTCGAATGGGTTAAAATGGGGCTTATGTCAAAATTTTCTATAATGTGAGTCAGCGCACCAAATTTCATTAAAATATCTTAATATTTGCGACCTGCAGTTTGTAACCAAGCCAATTTTGGGGGGCCCTTATATGGGCACTAGTTCTAAACATGGACCGATGTTCACCAAAATCAATAGGCTTCGTCCTTGGGCCAACATAGGTCTATGTACCAAATTTCATCAAAATATCTTAATATTTGCGACCTGCAGCGTATAAACAATATAATTTGGGGGGACCCTTATATGGGCACTAGTTCTAAACATGGACCGATGTTCACCAAAATCTATAGGCTTCGTCCTTGGGCCAACATAGGTCTATGTACCAAATTTCATCAAAATATCATAATATTTGCGACCTGCAGCGTATAAACAGTATAATTTTGGTAGGACCCTTATATGGGCACTAGGTCTAAACATAGACCGATGTTCACCAAAATCAATAGGCTGCGTTATTGGGCCAATATAGGTCTGTGTATCAAATTTCATCAAAATATCTTAATATTTGCGACCTGCAGCGTATAAACATTATAATTTTGGTAGGACCCTTATATGGGCACTAGGTCTAAACATGGACCGATGTTCACCAAAATCAATAGACTGCGTTATTGGCCCAATTTAGGTCTGTGTATTAAATTTCATAAAAATATCTTAATATTTACGACCTGCAGCGTATAAACAGTATAATTTTGATAGGACCCTTATATGGGCACTAGGTCTAAACATGGACCGATGTTCACCAAAATCAATAGGCTGCGTTACTGGGCCAATATAGGTCTATGTACCAAATTTCGTCAAAATATCGTAATATTTACGACCTGCAGCGTATAAACAGTATAATTTTGGTAGGACCCTTATATGGGCACTAGGTCTACACATGGACCGATGTTCACCAAAATCAATAGGCAGCATTATTGGGCCAATGTAGGTCTGTGTACCAAATTTCATCAAAATATCTTAATATTTACGACCTGCAGCACATAAACAGTATAATTTTGGTAGGACCCTTATATGGGCACTAGGTCTAAACATGGACCGATGTTCAAAAAAATCAAACTTGTTCGTCCTTGGGCCAACGTAGGTCTGCGTACCAAATTTCATCAAAATATCTTAATAGTTGCGACCTGTAGAGTGCGCACAAGATTGCATGGACAGACAGACAGACGGACGGACGGACGGACAGACGGACATCGTTAAATCGAAATAAAAAAAAAATTCTGAACCGATCGGTATACTATAAGGTGGGTCTACGACCAATATTTTTTGGTGTTACAAACATCAGCACAAACTTATAATACCCTGACCACATAGTGGTGTAGGGTATAAAAAATCTATATTTTTTGTCTTCTGGTAAATCAAACGGAAAAGTTTGTGTTTACTTTGTGTACAGAAACCCTACAAAAATACATACTTTTTAGACATTCACATTCTAAGTTCTTTCTTTGGCCATAACAAAGAATAGAATTGTGGTTAGGTTGAGCAAAACTCGGCAGGAGGCTTTCTGCCACATCAAAGTACTTTCATTTCCATTTGGTTTGGTTGAGGGCCTAAAATATTTGTTGCACTGCATAATTGAGTTTAATATGCTTTTTTTCTCCGTGTATAATTAATGTTGTTTGTTTATGTGAAAATAAATGGTTGAATTAACAATATAAACTTTTTTTTTTTGCAAAAATAAAATAATTATATGATATTCATTTACACACTTTAGAGCAACGGTTCCCAAATGGGGGTGCGCGAAGAGATCAAACAAAAAACATAAAAGAAGTTATTTAAAAAAACAATTTTTTTTATAATTTTTAAATTATTTAACAAAATATTGATTTGAAAAATGTTATTCCTACTTAAAATTGGCCTTCATTTAAAATAAGCAGGTGCTTTTATTAATTTTGCCCCATAACACTGTGAGACAAATGGTAGGGGTCAGTGATCGGGAAGGGTTCAAACTACCGGGGAAAGTTATATCGGTAAAAAAGAAGTTTCGCTGGGTCACCCCTAGGAATTAAGATATATCAATTTGACCTTTGGTGGTCTTTTTTTTGACATAACTTGAGAACCACTAGTCCGATTTTGCTCAAACAATTTTAAAAAAATTAAAAATTACAATTCCTTTAATCTGTTCATATAACGTTTTTCTATATACTCAACAGTTTTGCCAGCGAAACGCCGGGACACGTATAACTTGTTTTTGACCGATATAACACTTCCCGTTGGTTTCATCCCATCCCGATTTTGACTGTCGCATAGTGTAATTTATAAAGTACCTCTCGCTCAACACTGGTTTTGGGGTCCGTGAGCTAGTAGAAATGTCTCAAGGGGTCCGTGAATCAAAACTTAGTGGGAACCGCTGCTTTAGAGTTTAAATTGATATTAAATAATAATTAAAGTTCAAGTTAAAGGTTTATGTTTTGTGGTTGTTATTATTTTAAAATTTTAATAATTTTTTTTCCTATAGAATTTTTTTTGTTTTGTATTGTAAATTAATAAACAATTTACCACTGTACTGAGCACTCTTTGAACTGGTAAATACAATGTTGCAAGTAAATAATTAAATGAAAATGATCCCATTGGCAAAAGTTAAATATTTTTAATCGATGTTTTTCTTCTCTGAAAGAAGTAATTGTCATGTCTTCTTCTTTTAAGAAGTGGTCGTTATTGCTTTATTTTCAATTTTTCCTTTAAAAAATACCTTCATTGTTGTATATTAAAATTCTCTTGTTTTTGTTTTGATCTTATGATTATTTTTTTTTTTTGTAATACACAGTTTTTTACAATGTATTTACTTTAAATTCTTATTTTTAGAATTCATTCTGTCGGGTATTTGCAACATTATACCCCTTTATTATGACGAGTCTTGCAATTGGCATTAAAAACAATAATAAAGAACATGCACTTTTGCAACAATGTTGCAAACTTTGTTCAAGTAGTTGGTTAGTTGGTTGGTTGCTTGGCTGGCATATTGCCTTAAGTAGGCGGTTTTTTTATTTTGTTAAGAATCTTGCACAACAATTTGATTTATTTTTATAAGAAAATATAATTATATGTAGTTAGTTTAAGAAACTGGTTTAAAGAAATAAAGCAATTGTCATAAGAACTATGTATATCAGGAATTATAGAAAATTCCAATCCAGAATTTTAAAAAAGAAATTGAAATTCTAAACAAATTACTGAAAATCAATAAAATATAATAACGCATATTTTTTAATTAGTTGTCTCTTAGTAAAATTGAAACAAATATTTAAGATTTTAAAAGATTGATTTTTTTCGAATATTATACTGAATTTAGACTGAGGAAAAACCAACTGGTTTTTATACAAAAATAATACTGAATTTAGCCGGAACAAAAATACCTAGTTTTCGTAAAAAACTAGTTTTTCTTGTTTTTTATAAATGCATTTTACCAATTAAAAAATAGTACACTAATAGAAAAAAGTCCTTCAAAAATTTAGTTAAAACTACTAAAAATTAGTTAAAAACGAGTAAAAAGGTTAAAGTCGGGCATGCCGACTATACAATACCCTACACCAGTCTGGTGTATTGTTTGGATCCGAAATTCGAATGGGTTAAAATGGGGCTTATGTCAAAATTTTCTATAATGTGAGTCAGCGCACCAAATTTCATTAAAATATCTTAATATTTGCGACCTGCAGTTTGTAACCAAGCCAATTTTGGGGGGACCCTTATATGGGCACTAGTTCTAAACATGGACCGATGTTCACCAAAATCAATAGGCTTCGTCCTTGGGCCAACATAGGTCTATGTACCAAATTTCATCAAAATATCTTAATATTTGCGACCTGCAGCGTATAAATAATATAATTTGGGGGGACCCTTATATGGGCACTAGTTCTAAACATGGACCGATGTTCACCAAAATCTATAGGCTTCGTCCTTGGGCCAACATAGGTCTATGTACCAAATTTCATCAAAATATCATAATATTTGCGACCTGCAGCGTATAAACAGTATAATTTTGGTAGGACCCTTATATGGGCACTAGGTCTAAACATAGACCGATGTTCACCAAAATCAATAGGCTGCGTTATTGGGCCAATATAGGTCTGTGTATCAAATTTCATCAAAATATCTTAATATTTGCGACCTGCAGCGTATAAACATTATAATTTTGGTAGGACCCTTATATGGGCACCAGGTCTAAACATGGACCGATGTTCACCAAAATCAATAGGCTGCGTTATTGGCCCAATGTAGGTCTGTGTACCAAATTTCATCAAAATATCTTAATATTTACGACCTGCAGCGTATAAACAGTATAATTTTGATAGGACCCTTATATGGGCACTAGGTCTAAACATGGACCGATGTTCACCAAAATCAATAGGCTGCGTTATTGGGCCAATATAGGTCTGTGTATCAAATTTCATCAAAATATCTTAATATTTGCGACCTGCAGCGTATAAACATTATAATTTTGGTAGGACCCTAATATGGGCACTAGGTCTAAACATGGACCGATGTTCACCAAAATCAATAGGCTGCGTTATTGGCCCAATGTAGGTCTGTGTACCAAATTTCATCAAAATATCTTAATATTTACGACCTGCAGCGTATAAACAGTATAATTTTGATAGGACCCTTATATGGGCACTAGGTCTAAACATGAACCGATGTTCACCAAAATCAATAGGCTGCATTATTGGGCCAATATAGGTCTGTGTACCAAATTTCGTCAAAATATCTTAATATTTACGACCTGCAGCATATAAACAGTATAATTTTGGTAGGACCCTTATATGGGCACTAGGTCTAAACATGGACCGATGTTCAAAAAAATCAAACTTGTTCGTCCTTGGGCCAACATAGGTCTGCGTACCAAATTTCATCAAAATATCTTAATAGTTGCGACCTGTAGAGTGCGCACAAGATTGCATGGACAGACAGACAGACGGACGGACGGACGGACAGACGGACATCGTTAAATCGAAATAAAAAAAGAATTCTGAACCGATCGGTATACTATAAGGTGGGTCTACGACCAATATTTTTTGGTGTTACAAACATCAGCACAAACTTATAATACCCTGACCACATAGTGGTGTAGGGTATAATGATACTGTAGAAAAGACTGCTAAATTAGCAGATTATATTTGCTATATATTAGTAATATAGGAACAGCAAAAATAAAACTGTTAAATGTACAGAATTTGAGTTAAATTTTTGTAAATGGAAAATAGCAAATTAACCTGTTAAAATCAGCAAATAATTTTGCTAAATGACACTCAAAAAATTAATGGAGATCTGACCATCAGTTCTATATATTTCGGATATGCTGATTACAATGGCGTACTTTATTTTTCGATCAATGGTACAGATTTTTCGCTAAATGTCTTTAAAGTTTGCCGGTTGTCCATTCAGTTTTTTATATAAAAAATTTTTCAAATTCAATTAATATGAATTTTTTTTGTGTTAAAATGTAAGCACAGGACCTGTAGCCATATTTACGATATATGTAAATCCGATGTGCTAATCTTGATATTTAAACCACTACACTTAAAAAAAAAGTCAGTAAAGTCAGCAAAAAATGTTGCTGTGTCAGCAAATTTTTAGCCAGGAGCGTGCTTGCAAAAAAGTTGGTAAAATCAACGAGCTGATTTTAACAAAAAAAATAGTAATCTTCAGCAAAAGTTTTGCTAACACTTAGTCGATTGCAAATGAAAAAAATCCTTGCTAAAATTACTAAACTTTTTCCTGAAAACAACTTGTAGCGAAATTTTACTTTAGTTAATTTATTTGCTGAAAATTTAAATATAGAAATTGTGTAGAGTTGTTTTTCTTTTTTATTATTTTCATTGTCTGTACTACATCCAGACAAACTGCGACATCTACTTCTTGTCTATCTGGTTATAAATGCGGTTATCAGCACAATTTTTGTAGCAAAATGAATTAGTAAAACATTAGTTCAAAATTATTTTAGTGTTAAAAAAATATAACTAAAACTTTTGCTGAAAACGGAATTTCAGGAAAAAATTGCTGAAAACTAGTACACTTGATATACAAGACGTTTTACTAATTTTTCTACTAACTTATTTTTTTGAGTGCACCACATTAGTAGTAACTTTTATGAAAAATACAATTATTGCCTTTTTAATTACATCTGTAGTTATTTTAAATGTCGTTTTTAGGAATTTCTGCCTACATTATTCCCTGAGTGAACGAACATAACGTAGATTTCTATAAATACTTAACGTTGATAGGTATGAGCGGAAATACAAATATTGTTACTGGCTATGGTCAAGTAGGAAACATTGGGTACGTTCGTAAATGCAGTAAATTTGTGCAAAACTGCGGCAGTTATGCCAAGTTTTGTTGCTGATGCGTGATCAGCTGTTGCAGATGCTTTGCTACTGCTCAACAACTGCGTAGAGTTTGCTTTTTAGAACGTTTTCCAAAAAATTAAAAACATGTTCGCAATAGCACTAACAAATATTATTGAAAATCTTGATGGTAAAAATGACAATTTTTTGTTAAGTTATAATAAAAAGAGAATTAAAAGAAAGATGAAACGACTTTTGATTATTAAAAATCAATTAAAACGAAAAAGAACACTATTGCACCAGAAATCAAAATGATGCGATAGTTGCAAAAATTTGCGGCAGCACTAAAAAAACGTTTGACGTAAATCAGTGCTGTCAAGTGATGCTTTTTTGAAAGTTTTACTTTTATTATGCCACAGTGATGCGCAACTACTGCATTTACGAACGTACCCATTGTTTCTAAGCCATTTTGTTAAGAAACTTTAAAACTCCTCATGATATTTATTATTTTTAAAATAAAATTAAAAAAAATATTTACTTTAAATAAATGAAACAACAAAAAACAATCACTCAACGCAAAACAAATAAACTACTTATCAATATTCTGAAAATGTCATAGAAAACTTTTAAATACGAAGGAATATATTTTGCATACAAATAACAAATCCTCCATTCCATACTAACGATATAACGATGTTATTTATTTATTTTAAAGACTGCATAAAAACGTAAAGGTTAATTTACAAATTAAAAATCAACTACGTAAATTAAACATTTCCGCAATTAAAATGAAAACACTTTAAATACTGCAAACACTACAGAAGTGACTACTATGCGACAAGATAAACAAATATTTAGTTACTACATATAGAAAATAACTGGCTTTCGGGAAAGGAAAAACTTTAGAACTTTAATGAATTGAATTGAAAAAAAAAATCATCATTATTGCTTAACACCCTTTACACCAAAAACCATTAGTGGGTTTCCGATTTAAATAAAATTCTATAGACTATGCACGATTCTTATAAAATTACATTCTTGCCCAACATTCTAAATAAAATTAAATTTAAAAACTTTGAATTAAAAATAACAAAAAAAAAAACACAACCTTAAGAATTGTAGAAAATTCTCTACTAAATGTTTGTGGTTTAGTCAAAGGCTTAAATGTTGTAGCGTTAAAGACGTGACAAAGGTTTTAAACACGTACTAAAAATGGAGTTTAAATAAACTAAACCAACGAATGTTCAATGTACAAGTAGAAAATGTCCCTCATATGGTCTTCTGTATAAAATTTTGTGTCTATGACTCCTTCCATATCAACTGTTCAGCTAAAAAATAATTCATTATCAAGCTTACAGTATTTATGATACGAACTGAACATAAAATATTGACAAATTTAGGATTTTTACGATATTTTTTTTTTATAATTTAAGGGAATTTGGGAAATGCTGCAAATTTTACTATATCCGTGGAGTTTTATAAATGCAATTAAAAAAATAAATAACGAATTCAAAACTAGTTCTCAAATTTTTAACAGTTTTTCTTAAAAATTTTGTTCTGAAAAAATTTTAGGTGTTTTTAGATAGACTCAAAAAATTTCAACGTGGTATTTGGTATTTACAGAAATAATCAATTGATTTTCAGTTTTATCAACTCTATTTTAGAAATTATTAATTGATTTTCATATTTATCAATTTTATTTCAGAAACTAACAATTGTGTTTCAAAAATTATCAATCCGACATACGTTTTCCTGTAGCGGGACAGTTGCTATGGAAAGCCCTCTATGTTTGTAGGTATAGGTGCGCGTTAGTACGTTACCTATAGAAAGCCAGTGCCAGCCTAAAGTGTCAAATGCAAGTTTATATTTTTCTAGGTTCTTATATCAGGTACACTGATAGAAACAAATTTATAAAATTACTAAACATATATTTTAATTAATTACCATATTTTTTAACGGTTCTAAATTTGCCAGCAATATAGAATTAGACAGACTTAAACGAATCTCTAACATATATTGCTCAATTAATAAATAAATGAATTAAAAATAGAATGCATTAAATTATCTATACGTATTGTAGATTCGTCTACGTCTAGTTAACCCTCTAACCGGCAAGCCCGCCTCCAGGCGGGGTATATTAAATTGACCAGAAATGCGCCAAAGGAGTATTTTATAATAAGAAATTATGCTTTTTCAACAGAAAACAAAATTTATTAAATTTTTTGTGAAGAATTTTTTTGTATACAATGAATGCACGGTTTGGAAGCGAGAAAGTGTCAAAGATAAAATTTCGTAAAATTTCAAAAATTAAATATTTTAAAACAACCAAGATTTTCAAAAATCTTAAAAACATATTTAAATTGAATAAAACAATTGATAGTGATCATGAAGTAAGATTGGAGCTTAAGCTATTCAAAAAGTTGCTTACTTTGGTCCAAGGACGCACAGGATTCCATAAGGATACCTTTAAAGGACATCGCCTTAACTTCAAAACGAATGGACGGATTTTTCTGAAATTTGGTAAAACGATAATATTTGGTATAGAGAGCAAAGTTTATAAGTTTGAATAATATAAATTGAAGTTTTGGAGCGTTTTCGCTCAATTTCGCGTTTTTCGAAAAACGAAAATCGCTACATCCTTCTAAGTAACAGCACAAAAAATGTAATTTTTTTATTGCAATTACATCTTGCTAAGAGAAGTAATTTGTGTCTAAACCTAGTAATTTTTATGCGCTAGTTTTCGAGATTCACCCTTAAACTATCTTGGCCTATATCGCCTAAAGTAGGCAACGAAAAAAAATTTTGTAGAAAAACTTATTGTTTTATTTTACGTGAGGAAAACATGGTATAAATTTCATTGCAAAAAAGCTTAGGCCGGTTAGAGGGTTAATTCAGTATTTAACCCTTATTATCCCATATTATATATAAAGGCCCTGTGTGAGGTGGCTAAATAAATTCTAAACTAAATACAAATTGACATAAGGGTTTAAAATTTCTTTGAAAATTTTTTGTAAACTTTTTTAAATTTCATAGAAATTTGGAAATCTGAATTTAGTTTAGATTTTATTTAGCCAGTTCGCACTCTGTATAATTTATATTTTAACAGCGTAATTATAAACTTTTACAGCAGTCTTATTGCAGGATTTTAAGCTATTTTTTGAAAAAGAGTATTCATATTTGCTTAATAACGAAAAAAAAATAATAAAGGTTTATAGTTGGTACGCATTAACTTTAAACCTTTAATAAAGTTTGGTGTGAGGGGGTCACTATTTAATTGTTAATTATTTCATTTTCAGGCATTAAATGATTTATTGATTTATTTTTGCATGCTTCGAAATATAGGGTTTTTCAATAAGAGCGCTCCAAAAGTAAAAATGTTTAAATAAAACAAAAACGGTTTTGGATATCAATGAAATTCTTTATTCCTGTGAAAGTACGTTCGATGCCATTATGTATGGAAATCGATCTCTTTTGCATGGGCACGCTTGCAGAAGTCCAGACTCTGAACCCAATTTTCGACGGTTTTCAAGCATAAATCGGCCGATACTGCTGCAATTTCACGTTCGATATTCGTACGAAGTTCATCAATCATCGCTGGCTTGTTGGTATAGACCATAGATTTGACGTAGCCCCACAGGAAATAGTCCAACGGCGTCAAATCGCACGACCGAAGCGGCCAATCGACTGGACCATTTCGTGAGATAACACGTTCTCCAAACTTGGTTTGCAATAAATTGATTGTGAAATTCGCTGTGTGGCTTGTGGGGCCGTCCTGTTGGAACCACATGTCCCCCACGTCCATATCATCCAATTGGGGCCAAAAATATTCGGTTATCATTGAACGATAGCGATTCCCATTCACAGTAACGTGCCGGTCTTGATCATCACGGAAGAAGTACGGACCAATGACGACACCGGCCCATAAACCGCACCAAACCGTAATTTTTTCGGGATGCAAAGATGACTCATGGAGTACGTGTGGATTGCTGTCTGACCAATAACGCATATTTTGTTTATTGACGAAGTCATTCAGCCAGAAATGAGCCTCATCGCTGAAGTTGATTTTTCGATGAAAATCCGAATCATTTTCAAGTTGTTCTCAGCCCAATTCACGAACATACGACGCTTCTGGTGGTCAAGCGGCTTCAGTTCTTGCGTCAATTTAATCTTGTAAGGATGTAGGCCAAGATCTTTTCGCAAAATTCGCCACAACGACGTCACAGAGATGCCCAACGCTTGAGAACGACATGTGAGACACATTTGGGCTTTCTTCAACTGAAGCCTCAGCGGCAGCAATATTCTCGACACTACGGGCACTTCTTTGTCTCACTGGCACGGGAACATTTTGTACTGTACCTGTGGATTCAAATTTTTCCACTAGACGCTCAATTGTTGATCTGCTTGGACGATTATGACGACCATAAATTGGACGTAGCGCTCTTAACGTTGAAGCCACTGACTCCGAATTTCGGTAGTAAATTTTAATAATTTCGACTCGTTGTTGGCTCGTATATCTTTGCATTATGAAATGGCAAACCTTACTGAAGAGAAATGTCAAAAGAGCGGCAAGAAATATGGCGTCGTTTGCTGTCCCTGTCTTTCTACTTTTGTAGCGTCCCTGTTGAAAAACCCTTTATGTTCTAAAAAATTGAGTTTTTACACACATTTACATTGATTTGCTTTATAAATAAAAAAATTTTAATAGCTTTTAAATTTATCTTAGCACATTATTAGTTCTCTAATTTAAGAAAATACATTTTCACTTCCGATTACCGAGTCAATCGTTTACTAAATTTGTTCACCACTTAAGACTTATTTCGGAGCAGAGAGAAAATAAACTATAGTGTTGCCAGCACAAATTATACCAGATATGAATCAGCTGATTTGAGCAATATGGCCGACAGAAAATGAGCAAAACAAATCGCAAAAATTTAGGAAAAACACAAAAGATAGAGCACAATAATCTAAAAAAAGACAGATATATACAAAAAATGCGCAAAGCAAAATGTATGGAGATTTTATATTTTTATCTCCCTCTTGACTTGACTTCCATGTAAACAAAACCATACGGTTCGAGAATACTTTTTTGACACCTGTCATTGGTTTCACATCTGGTATTAATCTGTGGTTGCCAGTACCAAATCGAAAAATTAATTTATAGTTAAAGTACGATTATGAATCAAGATTTCTAATAACTCTTTATTAAACGAAATGTGTACTTTAACTATAGCAACCCTACGGGAAATTTTAACAAACTATCACCGAACTGGCCCCTTTATATGAAATAGACTGGTCACTTTTACATGGCGTTGTCATAGGAGGGGGAAATTGACCCCTTGTGACATGTCACAAGACAAATCCCAGGACAGGTCCCTGAACTTTGTTTTTTATGAGAGTTCAGTAACCTGTCCTAGGATTTGTCTTGTGACATGTCACAAGGGGTCAATTTCCCCCTCCTATGACAACGCCATGTAAAAGTGACCAGTCTATTTCATATAAAGGGGCCAGTTCGGTGACAGTTTGTTAAAATTTCCCGTAGGGAAGCTTCAAAGACCAAATACATTTTTTTATGAATTAGGCACATAAATATACAAATTTGAAATAAAGCAGTAAATTTATCCGATGTGCACAGATCTTTGAAGAATTATTTCATTTTTGAATGAATTCAGTGTGAATGTTATTTTTACTTAAAATAACAAAACAGAAACACTACTTAAACAACTAACAAATTCTAACTGGGGAAGTTTCCTACGTGTAAAACTTTTTTAAAAATTTCGAAAATTACAACAATTTCATAACAATATTTGCTTAAGTGTAATTTAGTAGAAACTTACCACCAATTGGAGTATTAAAGGTTTTTGTTTGGTTCTATTTTGAATGCTTATTTTAAAGGTTTAACTAGAAACCAATCCCTATTCAATATAAATGCCAAGTTTAACAACAAAAAAAATTATATACATTTTCATGGAGTTCTTTTCCGCGCTTTTCCTGGTATGGCACATAGTTTTGTTATTTTAAATTTTATTATTATTTTGCTGGTTGGTTTGTATTTCTTTAAGTGTTATGACAGTAAAATTTTTTGTTTGTTTTTGCCAAGTTTTTCACAATGTCAACAACCTTACTTGGTTGTTGTTATTGTTGTTAACTGGTTACCATATTCACAAATTGTTTTATTGTTAGTATTATTTTTTCGGTAGCTTATTATTGGCTTATTTATGTTGTTGTTCTTTTTGTAAATGTATTTATAAATGTTATTTGCATTTATAGTCTTTCGGTCTTTCTGTCTGCCTGTCTGACAGTCTGTAGAATGTCAGTTATGGAATCTAGTTATGTCTTTTCTTGATGTGTTGTCCTACTCACATTATTTTTGGCTGACAGGGTTTTATTTCTATTTTTTTTTTTTGAGTTTAAAGTATTGTCAAATATATGGGTCATTAGTTTAGAAGTGACATTATTTTAAATTGGCAATAGAACATTAATATAAGGTTTGTGTTTTGGGGGCATAATAAATGATAAAAGAATATAAAAAAGTTATTATGCGTATAAAAAAGGGGGAAGTTTTCCAAATAAATTACTTAAGTTTTAGCATTTTTCAATAAAAAAATTGATAAAATTTCGCAAGCTTTTGGATGAAAAATATAAAGGGTTTTCCAGAAGGGTCAGATCGATGTTAAAATTGATTGCAATAAATTGCGTGTGAGATGTAATTTGTTGTTTTATTTGAAAGTAATTTGTGTGCGGAATATGACATAGCTCAAATGGCCGCCGCGGCTTTGTTAGGTGGCGCACATCCGGTACAATTTACGACGACTCTTGCGCATAGATCAGGCTGAGTTTGGTTTAATAACCCGATGACACGGATTATTTTGACTTTGGGGGCACCGGTCGTTTATGGCTTATTGGCATAAATCTGCGTCTTAAAAAAATCCCACAAGAAAAACGTCAGAATGTCCATTGTGGCATCACGTGGCACATAGCGACGTCTTGTCGAAAAAATATGTCGTTCACATATATATCATCCAATTGTGGCCGAATAAAATTGGTTATCATTGATCATTAGCACTCTCCAAAAAAACGGCTAGATCAGACCCAAAAATCGCTAGAAATTCACGAGATTAATAAACAGTTGAAAAATTTGGCAATTTTAGTTCTGGAATATGGGAAAATGGTACACCTGAAATATTTTGTATATAAAGATCGCTGCAAATGTATTTAAAAATAAATGAAATTTCACTTAAAACAGGACCACTAACATTTTATTAAATTCAACTTGCATGTCCTATTGTTTTTGACTGTTAATGAAATGAACCACAAATTAGTAAAAACAACTAACAAAATTTACTTGCATGCTGGTTTTTTGGTTTATTTTTTTTTTAACAAAATTACTGAATAAAGTGAATGTTACGAACTCTCAGTATTTTATTTGTTTTTGTCGTTTGCTTTTAGTTATTTCAAAATTTATAAATATTTAGACAAAATTTCTTTAGTAATTCAAGTATTTTTATAAATCTAAATCCGATAAAAATAAATTTAAAAAAACTAATATGCAAGTGCTTGTGCAAATTTAAATGTTACTTACACTTTAGAAAACATTGTTTTCTATTGTTGTTTATACATGACTGGATGTCACTACATTGGTAGATCTGTCAAAACAACAGAGTAGTATATTGGAAGATGACAAAGAAAATTGTGGTTAATGTTTTGTTGTTGTTTTTTCTTTGATATTTTAAATATTAAATAGCGCTTCTAGACGAGAACAAGGCAGTCTCATTGAGTTTGCAATTTAACTTAAAAAATATTTCTAGAAATACTAAAAACGTCGTCCCCTGACGATTTCCTTAGGCAAGAAAGAAATCCGGATAGAGACATGCCTTCAACAGATTATTTTTCACAATTAGTTAAATTCGTTTTGCGATTTTAGCACTTAATTCCATTAATACAATTAATGTATACCCCGATCAAAATAAATATAAAAAAAAAACTAAATCTTATCAAAATGAAAAAAAAAAATAATTAAATAGATCCACAAAAAATATCTGAAAATAATTAAATACCCAAATCCTTCCCCTCAAAAATATGTCCCCATACCGAACTTGCAATCATCTTATTTATATGACAATACTTTTAAAACCTCACTCTGAAAATTATGAAAATAAAATTCTCTCCATCTTTTTGTTATAAGTCTTTGTATTTTATCTACATATGAATTTTTTTAGGAAGTTTTTAATTTTTTTATATTTAGGAGTTTTTAGTAACACTATGCGAAAGTCAAAATCGGGATGGGATGAAACCAACGGGAAATGTTATATCTGTCAAAAACAAGTTATACATGTCCCGGCGTTTCGCTGGGTCACCCCTAGGAATCGAGATATATCTCTTTTTTGACATAACTCGAGAACCACTAGTCTGATTTTGCTCAAACAATTTTAAAAAAATTAAAAATTACAATTCCTTTAATCTGTTCATATAACGTTTTTCTATATACTCAACAGTTTTGCCGGTAAAAATAAATGTTTGTTACCGCTACCATAAAAATCAATAACCTTTTGTTTATTACTTTTTTTTAATATTTTAGGCAAAAAATATTTTTTTCTTCATACATTTATTTTTACCGGCAAAACTGTTGAGTATATAGAAAAACGTTATATGAACAGATTAAAGGAATTGTAATTTTTAATTTTTTTAAAATTGTTTGAGCAAAATCGGACTAGTGGTTCTCGAGTTATGTCAAAAAAAGACCACCAAAGGTCAAATCGATATATCTCGATTCCTAGCGGTGACCCAGCGAAACGCCGGGACACGTATAACTTCTTTTTTACCGATATAACTTTCCCCGGTAGTTTGAACCCTTCCCGATCACTGACCCCTACCATTTGTCTCACAGTGTAATAGTATATCAGTAATATTTCTGAGCACTCATAAATTATGACTTATAAAAGGCTATAAAGTATGCTCAAAGTTTGGAGTCATAAATGGAACTTAATATTGAGACACTTTTTTATGAGCCTATTTAAAAAATTTCGAAAAATTTTGCAATACTCATAAATGAATCCGAAGTTAATCATAAATGGCTCAGAATATTATAAATATTCCGATAGTGCTTATATTTAGGAGTCTCTTATAAGTCATAAAAATGCGCTCAGAAAAGGGCTTCATTGGTAAAGAAAAATATCCTCATATAGCAGTGATTTCAGAAGGTCTAAGGGCTCTTTTATGAGTCCACCCAAAACTATTGCTTTTATCGTCTCATAACAAATTTAACTTGATAGTGCAAGTTTTCCTAGTCCCTTTTGCGCTCAAAATAGGACGCAATTGGAGTTCTAGCTTGGGAGAGTTAGTTAAATTATTTAAAATTTATTTACGGAAAATTTAGATGAATTAAATCCTTTTCGTACATATTTTTACTGATAACGGGGTAGGTACCAGAGAACTGCAACTGCTGATTGCAAAACCATCATACGTAATCAATACCCGAATAAACATTCGTTTGCGTTCAAGCTGATTTTAAATCAGTGGTCGGAACCCATAGCCACCAGTGGCCGATCAGAATCGGATTTTCACACGTTCGCAACACGAATGGCAACAAAACTCTCAACTAAGAGCATAAAAAATAAAAATATTTCATTCAGTAGCATGGTAGATTTCAACAAAGCAGGTTGATGTCGATTTGTTTAAGAAATTTTAGAAAAATTTTACAAGAAGAAGAAATTTATTATGAATTATTTTTATTTCTTTAATTCATTTAAATTTACTAACTAATGGAATACTTTTTTAAGAATAAATAATTTATATACAAAAAAATAAATATTTTTTTAAATAATACGTATAATAAAATTTATTATGAATTATTTTAAAAAATTAAACTACTATGAATTATTTTTATTTTCTTTATTTTTGATTTAATTCATTCATGCATTCATTCATTATTTCCTTTCTTCATTAATTCATGTTCTTAATATACAAATTCGGTGATAAACTAATTTCTCACAGTCTAAAAAGACCAATACATTCACATTCTTTCTGCTGACCACTGTTTTAAATCAATCAAACCAAGTGATTTCTGTTGCATCGTTGATTTAATCATTGGTCGTTTTCATACCATTCATTTCATTCATATTCGTTCGGATCAACGACGATTATTTTGATGTAGAATAAATCAGAAAAAACAAAAATGAACGTAGAGACACATTTAATAAATTGTACAGTGTACATTCCCATTATAAAACAATAATATTTTATTTATTTTTATTTTATAAAACAACTAATACTTTGATTTATTCATGTGAATTCAAATGTTCGATCAGTGTGATTTTATTCAACAGTGAGTTTTTTTTGAGTGATTAAATAAACATAAAACATGTTCGACAGACGACTCAAACTGATCCGAACTACGCGTTCAGCAGCATGATGGTGATTTTATTCAACATTGAGTATTGTTGATTGATTAAATGTGAATAAGAATTTTATTGTATGATTAAATCAAGAAAAAAGTTGATTTTGCAGTTCTCTGGTAGGTACTTTCGGGTCTGTCCTGTTTTGAGACTGGTATATTTGTCACAGCACATGTCAAGGAGTAACTACTTTCAAACGGGTCCTGTATACACCAGTCACAGACCAGGTCACGGGATAGGTCCATTTGGACCGGTCCTATTTGTACCGCATTCAACTGACGCCTTTTTCCCCACAGGGTATATATAAAACAAAAATTCATATACATTTTTTTATTTGGAAAATTAAGGTTTATATGGCAGATGGCCGAATTCGAAATAGTACCGTTAAATATTTTGAGCTGCAGCTAAACAAAAGAGTAGTTTAATTTTATATTTTTTTAAATAAATTCCTGAACATTCTATAAGATTTCTATTTAATATTCATTCTTTAAGTTCCATGTCAGTCTGTCATAACATTTAATTATATATACATCGGTTGGGTATGTCCACAGTTAATAATACCATATATTAAAGTTTTGTTTTCACATACATGGAACTAATTCATTTTCTATGCCATGCATTTTATATTTCTACTAAAATACAAAATAAGAAAAGTTCCTGAACTGGTTATTTTGTTGAGGAAAAAATAACTATGTATTACCCAAAGATAACTAACTACCCGGTTAAAAAAGTTCATATATGATCATATATATTTTTTATATGATCATATATGGTCATCCATATTCGTACATACTAGAAAAATGAACCTACATCTCCATATATGGGCAAATATGGTCATACATGTTCATATATTACTTTGTACGGTCGTCCATATACAGTATGTTTATATTTTATATGTATTATCAACTATTTTGTTAGGAAATTTCGTATTTTGAAAACTGTTGTGACAAATTTTTGTTAAAAAACTTGAAAACACAATAATACATTTTATTTGTTCAATGTCTTGATTTGGAAACCGCCAACAAATTTGTTCACAACAAAACTAAATTAATATTAGAATATATAATTCCCTTTAATATTTCGTACGATTTCAAAATAATTAAAATATAAGATAATATAATTAAACATGTTACACACGTTGGAAATTATATTTGTAAAATAATGAATATATACAAGGCAGTTACATAATTAACATTCTTGCTTTTGAAAATAAAATATTTTGGTTTGAAATGCAACAAAAAATATTTTGTTTTAATTCAATAAAGGCAAATTTTTCATAATCAACTTACAATATGCTGAAAAAATCGTTTTCGGTTTAATTAAACAAAGTTTAGCTTACATACCAAAAACTCCGTCTTAATATAACGAATGTAGAAAATAGAAATAATTTATAATCATAAATGAACGCATACACATATCAGAATATGCTGTCATTAGGGTTTGGGGTTCGGGAATTCCCGGGCGGGAATTCCCGGGAAATCCCGGGAAAAGTTTGCCGGGAATTCCCGGGAAAATAATATATATTTTCCCGGGAAAACGGGAAATTTTAAAAATATTAAATTTTTTAAATTGTTTTTGTTTCGAATAGGATTTTTTAATTTTAGTCATAAAAAACATTTTAAATACCAAAACAAAAATGTCATTGTTAAAATCTTTTAAAAGGGAATACATTTATTTGACACATTTATTATAACTTATTATAACTTATTCAAAATTTAAGTAGTAGAACCTAAAAACTTGGTAAAATGTTTAAAAGAAATATGAAAAAAAGCTTTGTTTCTTACAAATAATCGCCCTTACTATCCAAATTTTTCAAATGTATAATTTAGGTAAAGTCGACTTTAGTTAAAATATTGGGTGGCAGTATACCTTGACTTGGTTTATTTTTGGAGCATTCTGATTGGTTAATATATTTTCAACCAATCAAAATATTTGGAAATATAAATATTTTTGTAAGGTTTTCATACACAAAATGAACAAAACCGTTTGATTAAAAATAAAGTCGACTTTAAATTTAAAATACTCCTTTATATTAAGGGTAAATAATTTTATAAATAACGTTTTCATTAATAAATGTGAAAAGAAAAGACTAATGGTTAACGGTGGTATCTAAATTTGGTTATCCGACATCTAAACTTGGTTCACAAAAAAAGAAAAAAAAAATTGATGGTCATGCAACTTCTCTTGAAGAAAACAACAACAAGAATCACGTTTCAGCTAAAATTAGCAAAGTACCCGAAGAAAAATGTGTAAGCTGAATAGGCATTAAAGGTTTTATGGTAGGGCAAACATTTCCTGAAATGGTATCCAAATTAGACGCAGTCAATCCGCACCATAACTAGATCTTCGTTTATTCGAGAAAGTTTTTATAATAAAAACCCGGCATTGCAAAAAAATTAAACCGATGTAAAGAACATTATATTAATTTACTACAATCATGTAAAAGATATCATGATAAAAGAAATCTTAGATGAATGGACAAGAATATCACAAAAGAGATATTTGAACATATGTATAAACGGATATAATTCATTTTATAACCTGGGGTTGGTTTATATATCAGGAAGATGTAATGCTGATGAAATAAGAAGAATTGTAGAAATAAGACTACAAGAGTTTTATTTGTCTTTGGAAAATAACATTGTGGCCACCATATCTAATGGGCCAAGTGTGATGAAACGGTTTGTTTCCGACAGTCCAGTAGTAGGTGCTTTCTGCTGGAATCATGCAATTCATTTGGCAGTGCTGCGAGTAATTTATGTGAAACCTAATGTTCAACATTCTGATATTTTTACTTTGAATTCTCGCTACACAGACTGCATTTGTACTGAAATAGTGTTTTTTTTTTAACAAAAATTACTTATATAGGTGGTTTTCATTAACAATTTTGTTTAAAAATATTTCCCGGGATTTCCGGGAATCCCGGGAATCAAATTTTTTCATTCCCGTTTCCCGGGAAATAAAAAAGTCCGGGAAATCCCAAACCCTAGCTGTCATAAATAGGAGTATTCATATCTACTTCCATGTACATTAGAGTTGCCAAAAAAAACATGAACGTTGGAATTCGCGGTGTCTACAATGTTGCCTCTATTGCTTAATGTCTAAAAACTCTCTGTGCAAAGTTTAAGCCAAATCCGCTTTTATACTGGCCAGAAAAATTTATCTTTTAATAAATTTTAATTTGTCTCTAGAGTAATTTATACAAAAAGTAGGGTTGACTTTGAATTATTTCTGAATTATTTTTCTTTTTTTATTCTATATTCTTAATTGATGTGCAGAAAAGGAATATGAAATCAAAACTTAAAAAAATTAGGTAACTTTTAAGCAATTCGCAGTTTTTTTTCGTTTTTTTAAATTGTACAAAAAAAAAACATATTTTGGCTAAAATTGCCAAATTTCCTAAAAATATGAAAGTGAAAATCCCACTGGTCGTGCATGATATGCACAAATTTCGCAAATTTGATCTTTATTTTAACAAAGAATATGAATCTGCAATCGAAATATGAAAAAAATTTGTAGTTTATAAATTATTCGCGGTTTTTTGAAAATAAAAAAATAAACTCATGTTTTTCGATATATTTTCCTACATGAGTTCCTTTTGCATATATGAAATTAAATGTACTTCCTAATTGATCCATATGAGTGGTTTTTGCATAGCATGGTATCAGATATACTTTCATATATGGCCATGCATAAGTGATTTTTGCAGATATGGAATCACATATACTTCCATATATGTCCATATATGTCATTTTTGTGTATATCAAATGACATATACTTCCATATTTGAATGCTGTTTGCATATATGGGAAGTCATATACATACATATATGCTCGTACATGAGTCCTTTTCGGATGTATGGAGTCGTATATACTTTTATATTTGTCCATATATGACTGCCTTTTGAATATATGAAATTACATATATTTCCAAATATGTCCATACAGGAAACATATGTGGCCATATTTGTACATACATGCAGCCATATATGATCATATTTGATCATATATGAACTTTTTTAACCGGGTAGCACGCTTTAAAAAAAGATACAGAGATTGGAAGAAGATGAGGAAAACAAAAACGCATCTGCCTTTTAAAGTTTGTCTTACTTTTTATTCCAGCGCAATTATGACAAAGACATAGATGATGAACAGAAAAACTTGTTGATAACTAGGAAAGATGAAAAAATCAAGTAAAATTTATAAAATACTACATACCATTTTTAATAGCATTTTGCAAAGAAAGTGTAAAACTTTCATCATTTCCGTTTAAGTAAAAAAAAACTGAAAAACGAAATCAATTCAGGCTACTGCAGTTTATTTATCATTTTAGCAAACACTTTCGTTAAGGCGCTTAGCTTTATTCTCTTAACAAAAACAATGCGTCATTTAGATTGTTGTTTTTTGATAAGATTATAATTATGATAGAGGGGAATAATACATTTATGCATATATATAATGGTGAAAAAGTGTTGAAAAGGTGAAGTGAAGTGTTTAGCAGGTTCCCCAGATAAGTCCTTGTTTACTACATCTTTTAGATTATTTTAAGTTAAGACAGGCATGTTATAATTTCTATAAGGTTTTCATGTTAACTTAGCCATATTTAGCATGTCATTGAATATTAAAACAATTTTCTTGACATGCTTCATCATCAGCATCATTTGTTGCTTTTGTTGTTATTTTTTTTTTAATCTTCTTGTTTTTTTTTTGTATTTAAGTTTTATGTTGGTAATACAATATTAGCTGGTGGTCTCAATTGTGGTTCATCATCTGTAGTATGTATTTATTTATTCTTGGGACTCGTGTTCTATTATGGTTTATATCTGGTGGTTCTTCTGGTTGTTGCTGATTTTGATTTTGTGTTCTTAACTTAAAAACCCTTGAAGTTATAATTGGCTTTAAACATCAACTTGTTCTTTAACGTCGATCTTATTTGTGGTTTGTTGAGATTCATATTTATTCTTCTTTTTTTTACAGTCCTAGTTAATATTTGTTAATAATTTTGTATCTACTTGGCAAGTACCTTCAATTTGTTTTATGTTTACATATGAAAATGACATCAGCAAAGCACTTTTGCTCTTCTTTATTACTTCAGGCAATAATTTGTTTGATAGACCATAAAACTAATTGTTAATACTTGCAATAAAAACCATATTTGCCGCCTATGAAAAAATCCTGTAAAATTTTCAAGTTAAAATATCATTTTATTTTTGTTCATGGAAAAATAAAGCCATAGTTCATGTAGTATAATTTACAATTTTCGAGAATAGTCTGAAGAAAATTATACATTTCAAAATTTCGTATTTCACAATACGAAACAACACAATTGTCTACCTTGCGCGTATTTAAATGTTGTTTACAAAAATGAAATTGCTGCATAAACGAAATTCGTGCATGTTTGTGAATCTCTGCCTTAACCCTTTCAGGAACAATCTTGAACCGATGCAGAAAAAAAACTAATATTATAAATTTTGGTTTTTGGATAACTTTATGGGGCTCTGGGACTAATAGTCGACTATTTATAGGTAAACTTAGAGAAGTATGCCGGTAAAATCAACTGCAATTGCAGTTAAAAAATTACACACTGTAATTTCATTTAAAATTAACTGATATTGCAGTTATTGTAACAACAGTTTCATTTAAAAGTAAAATTGTATTTGATTTAAATTTCAGTTTACACTTTTTTAACTGCATTTGCAGTTAATTTTTCATTGGTCATTTTTTGCCTTGTTTTCATAACAAACAATGTCGTAAAATTAGCTGTCAAATTTTTACAGCAAACATTTTAAAACAACTGACAAAATTTAAAAAAACTGCTGTGTTTACAGTAAATTTTTTTGATGTTAAAAAAATATATTTTAATAAAGAAAACAATTTGTTTTCTTTCGACTTCAAATGAATGTGTAATTACTTCAGCTGACTGGAACTTTGAAATAAAAATTCCAAACGGTTTTTCAAACTAAGAATATATCAATAATAACAAATATAAACTAAACAAGAATTATAAAAACTTAAAAAAATTAAAAATTTTTTAAATAACTAACAAAAATAACTGTTTACTGTAAAAATACTGTTTTGGTAGTTTTTTATTGTAATATTAAAAACAACTAATTTAAACAACTGTTACGAAACACAAAACTTTTCGTTAGTTGTTTTTCTAAATAACTATCATAATAGTTGTTTTGTACTTTTCTATAGAAATATAGTAACTGTGAAACTTTTTTGAGTGTATCACTTTTAGAAATTCGCTACAGATAATTAACAAAAAATGCTAATTCGGAACTTGTTGGAAGCCTGGTTATACGCTTAATTTGGCAAAACAAATGTAGGCTCAATTTTAATCAATTCAGGCTCGCAGTTTAAAGTGCTTATGCATAATAATTTTAAAACCTTATAACACGTTTATAAAATGAAATTCGTATGAAAAATTTGTTTTATAAACCATTTATAAATTTCAAAAGTGATTATGCATGTGGCCGCAAGTCTATAATATATTTTATAAATAAACTAGTTAATTTTATTATTTTAGTAGGTTTGAGGTTAAGAAGAAGAATAAACCTTTTTCTCTAAAAATTATAAACACATTAATTTTCAAATCAGACTAGATCTAGTTTCTGACTTTTTCTATGGACAGGCTTCATCAGTGATTTTCCATTAAATTGTATTATTGTTTATATTTTATTGTCAAGTTGCCTATATAGGATAATTTTTCAACAACTTGTCGGCGGTAGGATTTGAACATGTGCATATTCCTACATTACAAACGTAACTATATTAGAGTGCGACCGCTTAGCCATCTCACCTAAGTAATTCATTGAATGCAATGTAGTTAATGCATAGTTTTCTGTCCTATTCAGCTTTCTGTTATTGTTTTTACTCAGAAGTGATCAACACCGACACATACAAACATTCTATTTTTAGATTTTTGTTTATCCTCCAATCTCCTCCGTGTCTCCTTTTTCGCAACTGTTGCAAAACTGATGTATGGTTTTTACGTTCAAGAGCAGGCAACTTGCGTATATTTTGGAGTCGGTTTGCCACAGGGCAAATTTCATAATGTATTTTAGTACAGTGTTGTTGTAACTTCATAATATTAATATTGTAATTAATATTTATTTTATCAATTTTAAAATTTTTTGTTTACTACCAATTACAAACAAATATTTAATTACCCTACGGGAAATTTTAACAAACTGTCACCGAACTGGCCCCTTAATATGAAATAGACTGGTCACTTTTACATGGCGTTGTCATAGGAGGTGGAAATTGACCCCTTGTGACATGTCACGAGACAAATCCTAGTACAGGTTACTGAACTCTCATAAAAAACAAAGTTCAGGGACCTGTCCTGCGATTTGTCTTGTGACATGTCACAAGGGGTCAATTTCCACCTCCTAGGACAACGCCATGTAAAAGTGACCAGTCTATTTCATGTAAAGGGGCCAGTTCGGTGACAGTTTGTTAAAATTTCCCGTAGGGTAGTTACTTTATATTAACAAACATTTCTTTTATTTTATTTTCAGGGTTCTGATCCTCGTGCAGCCACATGTCGTGGTAAATTACAAACTCGCCGATGTAAATTAAATCAGGAAATAAATAAAGAATTGCGATTAAGAGCTGGTGCTGAAAACCTATTTAAGGTAATATTTTATCAAATAGAACAAAATTAAAATTGAATTATTTAACTTACCTGCAAAATTGTATTGTTTCTCTATCTTAGGCAACCGCAAATCGTAAATTACGTGATACAGTAGCACTGGAATTAAGTTTTGTTAATTCCAATTTGCAATTATTAAAAGAACAATTGGCTGAATTAAATTCATCAGTGGAAATATATCAAAACAATAGGTAAGTTTTTTTTTCTATTGTATACCATTTAAAACAAAATAAAAATTTCAGTGAATCATATATAGTGTCGGCGAAAACATATTGAATAGAAATACCATGTTTATTCCTATGTGTATAATTTTAAAACTAACAGTCGTATTCACATTCTGTAAACGTTTATCGATAGGTGACATCATACTTCTAATAAAATACTTTGTACGAAAGTGCCCAAAATGGTGATTTTTTGAAAAGTTTGTATGGGGAACCCCACAGGGGGGTTCCAGTGGGTGTGCCACTGGCATGGGTGGGTCGGCCCTCTAAAGTTAGTGGGGGTCGGTCATACATTTGGACTCGATTGGGGCACTCTAAATGGGTCAAAGTGGGATTTTTCAGAACTCGTTTTAGAGGTATGATTCCTCGGGCAAAGTTTCTTATTTTGATCCCTAGAATACGATTTTCCTTGTCACTTGGGCGATTTTTAAATCGACCCGCCCTAGTGTACATCAAATATTTGGATAAATAAAGTTTATAATTTATGAACACATTGATTGATTTAATATAACAAAGATACCAGTTTTTGTGAATCTCAAATTTTTCGTTAAGTATTGAAATATTTTGTTGAATCACCAATAAATGTTTCAAAAATTATACTATAAAAAAAATTCACTTTGGACTTGGGTCCTTAAATATAAAAAATATTAATATTTTTAATATTATCCTTTCAGATAGTACATCGGAAAGGTTTATTTGGATTTTTATCACAAAAAACTGTTTCAGTTCTTATATTCTTTATTTATTTATAATGCACGGAATTTGAATAAAACAAAGTATTTTTATAATAGGATGCTTCCACCGATAAGCGTTTACAGACTGTGAATATGAACGCTAGTTTTACACTAAGGTCCAGTTTTATAGTCAGAGCTAAGAACGAATTTTTTATAAAATTTGACTTGAGTCTGGAAATTTACAAACATAATTTCAAACTTAATGAATATTGAAGACAATAATCGTTTTTAGTTCTGTCTATAAAACTGACCCTCAAATCAATAAACATGATATATCTGTTCATTATGTTTTGGCCGACACTGTAAATGTTAATAAGATTTATAAATAAAAGTATTTTATGACAATTTATTAATAATCATAAGGAAATCGTATATTTATTATTGTATCTTCCTTCACTTAAGAAAAAAACATAAATTTTCATTTAATCTTATTTATAAATACCACACAAACAAAATATAAAAAATAATACATGCAAAAGGTCAATTCCATAAACCAAAAATAACTAACATATGAGTGAAATATCTGAAGAAAAAAACTTCTAACCAATGTCCATTTTTATTTTAATATCAAATTTATACAATTTTTGCAAGGAACATCAAAATAACCACGAATACTTGTGTGTGGTTTCCAAGAGGATCAAATCTTTCTGAACAATTTTTTTTTTTTTAAGATCTTTTATAACATGCATGAGGGTTTTGTTTTCAGCCTCAGTGTGTTTGTCTTGTTTTCTTCCTGTAAACCATTAAGATTTTAAGTTAGCGATTGATTTAAGTCATTGCCTTTTTGTTATGGATTGAAAGATTCTTTACTCTACACATTTTAAACGTATTAGGTTCTTGGATACGTTTTAAGTTTTTTTTTTTTTTGTTTAAACCTCTATTAGAAGGAAGTGTTCTGTTAAGTATTGTTAAAAGACATGCAATCTTATTCCCAGAGGCTGTAAATTTATGTGTATTGTAATTGTTTTAAATAGTCGGTAGGAAGAAATTTAATTAAGCAAAGAAACGAAATGAAAATTTATTTAGCCTTTATGTAAATTTACATATTACATTTCTGTTGTAGAATGTGATTACTTTTCTTGCCTATTAATAGGGTAAAAATGATTCTGTTATTATGCATTTTAATGCACATACATTTTTATTCTTATGAAAAAACAACACTAACTGAATTTAAACAAGATACATTTAAGTGAAATTTTAATCCTTAACGTTCCATTGCCGTGATTAGTTAAATTTGTCTGATATTTCCTTGCCGGGAATATATTATTAGTCAATAACCCTCAATACAGACCACAGCACTTTTATACCCTCCACTCAACATTGTCCACATCAATCAGTCTGTTTAAATGACGATCACTTTCAGGGTTTCAAAAGTTAAAACTGAAAATGTTAAGATACGCCTAAAAGATGTGTACAAATTAACCTCTCCTGCATCAATTTTAATGGCTGGGAATTTTCCGTCCAAATTTCGGAGATCTATGCCAAAGAAATATTTTTTATTACTTTTATGGCTTTGCAGCTCACTCTAGCGAAGATATTTGGAATTAAAGTTCAAACATTAATATGCTGCCGGTCCCGAGCGGGTTAAAATTTTATTAAAATTTTAATTTTATATATTTTCTATTACTACTTTTATATATAATTCTACTACGTAAAATCTTTTGAGTTTTTGAATTTTATTCATCACACAATTTATGAGACTAATTAAAAACTTCAAAATTACCACAAAAAATCGATCGACTTGATCGAACGAAAAATTCTATATAAGAGATTAATCAGAACTGGGTCGCCATGTCGTCCGGCGATTTGTCGTCGTAATAGAATCTATTCTATTTTCGTGACGACACACTAACATACACTTAAAACAATTGTCAAATTGTTGCCATATTTTTAACTTATTAATGGTTGTCATTAGAACAGAGTTGTAGAAATTCGTATTAGATTTGCAAAAATTCGTACTTTGTTTACAAAAAATTTATTTTTTTGACAGCAGAAATATAATTGAAAATAAAAATACATAATTTAGCACAAAAAAGCAAAAATAAATACAGTAAAATATAAAACAACAAGAATTAGTGAAAGACCAATCTAATTGGTGAAGAATTGTGGTGAAACAAATACAACCATACACTCAAAAAAAAAAGTCAGTAAAGTCAGCAAAAAATGTTGCTGTGTCAGCAAATTTTTAGTCAGCAGCGTGCTTGCAAAAAAGTTGGTAATTTCAGCAAAACTGTTTGCTGAAAATCAGCGAGCTGATTTTTACCACAAAAAATAGTAATCTCAGCAAAAGTTTTGCTAACACTTAGTCGATTGCAAATGAAAAAATCCTTGCTAAAATCACTAAACTTTTTGCTGAAAATTAGTAGACTGAAAAAAACTCAAAAAATTTGTAGAGAAATTTTACTTTAGTTAATTTATTTGCTGAAAATTTAAATATATAAATTGTGTAGAGTTGGTTTTTTAATTATCATTTCCGTTATACTACATCCAGACAAGCTGCGATATCTACATCTTGTATATCCGGTTGTCGTCCACGCTATAATTGCGGTTATCAGCACAATTTTTGTAGCAAAATAAATTAGTAAAACATTAGTTCAAAATTAGTTTAGTGCTAAAAAAATATAACTAAAACTTTTGCTGAAAACGGAATTTAAGCAAAAAAATTGCTGAAAACTAGTAAACTTGATATACAAGACGTTTTACTAATTTTTCTACTAACTTATTTTTTTGAGTGTATTCTTGTTTTGCTTTCCTTTTTTTCTAAACGTCAACAAATGTCGACGGTCGATTGTCGCTGAATTTAATTTAATCGTGACGAATTTTGCTGTCGTCGGTCGACAATCGACCCAGTTGTGATTAACCTCTTATGTGCCTATAACTACCGTTGTATTTATTTTTTTTCTAAGAAGTTTTTTTGCTCAGTAGCATTGCAGTTCTAGAAAGCCTGTGTATAATTTCATATAGCAGTCTTTGATAGTGTTCATTTGCGAGACATTTTTCATAGTGTCAACACACATTTTTTCTTACAGCAAAATTTAAGGAAAAATAAAATTTTTGTTTTAATTAGTCTCAAAAATTGTGTGATGAATACTTAAATTCAAAAATCAAAAATGCAAAACCAATTGAATTGATTAAGAATTGTGGCGAAACAAATACAACCATATTTTTGTTTTGCTTTCCTTTTTTTTCTAAAAAATGTCTACAATCGATTGTCGCTGAATTAAAATTAATAGCGACGACTTTTGCTGTTGTCGGTCGACAATCGACCCAGTTGTGATTAATCTATAAAGCACAAAATTTTTTACTAATGTTAAAGAAGAAAGAAAAAGTAAATTTACCGTTAGAAATGAGAAATGTACTCTCAAAAAGTGTTTTTGTATACATACAAGAATTGCATTATATCAAGAACAGAGCTTTGAAGAATTAATTCCTTTTTGAATGAATTCACTACCAATCGAATTCAATTTTCTCTAGAATTGAATGAATTCCTTTTCTTAAGTAATTCACTAATTCGTTCAACTGAATGCGTTCATCAAGCAACAAATTCGAAGAATTAATTCAATTGCAATAGTTCTTTTTATTAAATCAAATGAATTAATTCACCAGTGAATGCGTTCAATTTTATAAATCGAACGGAAAAAAAGTGAATTAATTCCTTACTGAATTAATTCACTTACTGAATTAATTCACTACTGAATTAATTCACTGCTGAATTCGTTCAATTTCATTTTCGTTCAGTGAATTAAAAAAAATAAAATTACGTTCAGTGAATTAAAAAAATAATAAGCGGCGATTTCGGCTTAGCCATGTTGAGATGACAGGTTTTTTCACACTGCCAGATCTTATGCCAAAAAAAAAAATTATCTAAGGCATAAGAATTTAGAAAATCATTTTTATAAAATCTAATTTATAAAAATGATTTCAGCCCATTGAAGGCGGTGGCTAGGCGGCATGCATACCTCGACCAGGGCTGCCAGAATTGCCGATTTTTCGGCATTTTGCCGATTTTTTATTAAAAAATATGCAAAATGCCGATTTGCCGATTTTTGGTCGAAAAATGCCGATTTTTTGTTAAAACTTAAAAACACGAAATTTCAATTTCTGGTGATTTACAATGCATTAATAAATAAGAAAATAATTCTATCTTTGTCATTTCGAAAATTCATGTAAATTGATGTTTGTATTTGTTAGCTGAAAAAGAATGTTAACAAAATATCTTTGCGATCAACAAATTTTTAGCAAAATCGATTTGTTAATAATTGTTTTTTAAATATTTTGCTGCAAACGCATGTTTTTTAAATATTTTGTTGCATATTGTGGTATAAATACATATTTTTTTGCATTATTTGCTAAAAACGAATATTTTTTAGCATAGTTTTTGGTATTTACTTTAAAACAGTGTGTTCGCCTATACACTGTACAAAAATTTGCGCTTTAGGTAGAACCATATTTTTAAGATTTTAAATGCATATTTAATCATCTTATGTACATAAAACATAATAGGTCTTTTTGTAATCACTGGATTTATTTTTATTTTTAAATTTATTTTATTTTGTTAGAAAATCCACATTTTGTTTTTTAATTTTCAAAATTTAGTATTTTTATCCAAATTCTACACTTATTTGCTAAGATAGTGTGGAAGAAAAAAGTTTAATTTTTCGAAAACGCAATTTCTGGAATTAAATTCAGCTAAATCCAAAACGGATTTATTTTATTTATAAATATATTTTGGATTTAGCTTAATTCAATCCCGGTGTTCACATTTTTACAAAATTTAATGATTTTCTTTCACATTATATTAGCGAATAAGTATTAGATTTTGATAAATATATTAAATTTTGAAAATTAAAAAATATAATTTGAATATTTTAACGAAATAAAATAAATCCAGTGATTTAAAAAGGGGCAATATTTCCATAATATTTCAAGGTGTACGGGTAACTTAAGTTCGGAGAAGAACTATTTTTAGAAGCTGTAAAATTAATTTATGTACATAGTATTAGTCAGATAATATCTGAATATGTATCATAAAATATTCATAAAATTACAACTAACATTTTTTTATTATCATTTCATTTATCTCTTAAGCTTTTATTTTTATTTAATTGTTAAACTTAAAACATATTATTTTACACGAAATGTTTTTTCACATATTCTTTTATGTAAAGTAACCTAAATATTTCATAAATGAGTATTTTTGAAATTGCCTATTTTTTTGCCGATTTTATAAAATCAAAGTGCCGAAAATGCCGATTTTTTTGGGAAAACGTGCCGATTTTTCATCAAAATCATCTGGCAGCCCTGACCTCGACTTGGAATATTATATAGTTAAAGACCGCTGAAAATGTGTTTTAAAACAAATAAAATTTCACTAGAAAATAACACTTCATTAAATTTTACTTTTATTTTCCATTATTTTTGACTGTTAACAAAGTTAACCACAACATAATTCAAGACAAATGTTTTATTCATTTGTTTTTACTTACAATAATAACTTACAAGATATCGTAAAAAACGAACCTAGCAAATAGTAAAATTTACTATTTTTACAGATATTTCGGTAAATATTTGCAATAAATTTCAAAGTTAACAATTAAAACTTTTGCTTAAATGGATAAAATTGCCAAAATTAAAAAATCTCTAAAACTGAAATTTGAGAATTCGCTAAAACAAAAAACCAAGATAAAAAAAACGCTAAAACTGAAGAAAAAAATTGCTGAAATTGGAAATATCGGTAAAACAACAAACTGCTAGAACTAAAAAAATCGACAAAATTAAAAAAGAAAAAGATAAGAAAATCCTTTTAATTAAAAAAATTGCTAGAGTGGTAAGAAAGTGCCAAAATTGCAAAAAGCTGCTAGTAATAAAAAAAAACAAACGCTAGAATAAAAAAGGTAATATTAAAAAATCCCTAAAATTGAAACAAATTAAAAAAAAATATCGGAAAAAATTAAAAAAAAAATATTAAAATAAAACAGTTTAAAAATTGCAAAATTAAACAAAAGGTCGTCAGAAATTTTAATGGAATAACTGGTTAAAATTGTGGCGGCGGAAAAAATCGGCAAAATTTAAAATACCGCCAAAAATTCAGCTTTTTAAGTTTGATGCAAAAAAGAGCATCCATTTTTTAGCATGATTTTGTTTTCTCTGCATTCAAAATAAGATAGTGCAAAAATTACTCGTAGTACTACAAATACAACAACAAATAGAAATTTTATGCACAAGCATAGTTTTGTGCTGAACATTTGTTAAATTTACAATGGTATCTTTTCTATGAAGCGTAAATGTTAAATTCAGTAATGGAGATGCCAAATTTTGAACTACTACCAGTTCCAGAAAAAAATACAAATCAAAAATAACAGTACTTCAAATTCGGCATTTGCATCAATGAATTGAACACATGCATGTCATAGGAAAGAACCGATACTATTGTAAATTTAACAAATTTGCAGTAGAAAACTATGCTTGTGCGTCATGTTTCTATGTGTTGTTGTGTTTGTATTATTTTATTCTTACACTCATATAAAAAAGTTTGTAAAAAAATTTGTAAACAGTTTCCAATCGCACTATACTATTTTTATACTGATTATTAGTACAATTTTTATTTTTAGTAATCATTTTTGCTATTCTCTTATTACAAATTACGGATTTTTTTACTAATTTTCGCTGCTGATTTCAGAAAAACATTTTACTAATTTTTCAAAACCGAGTGCTAAATTTATCAGAAAAATATACTAATTTAAAAATATTTTTTTTTTTTGGATTTTTTACAATTCTTGTTTAGTTTATATTTGGTACTATTGATATATTCTTAGTTTAGAAATAACACCCAGAAACTTTTATTGCATCTCCAATGCATAAAACGGCAATAACTGGAGAACCGTTTGCAATTTTGACTCCAAATTTCAAGTACGATAAAGAATTATACGCTTGTTACAATCGAATGAAAAAAAATTTTTTTTTTAGATTTTACAGTTTTTTTATTTTTTAGTACAATTTTTTGCTAATTTCAGCAGATTGATTTTAAATTACAGTTTGCAGCAATTTACTGAAATTTAGTAGCTGCAACTAATTATTTATACTAATTTCATTGTACTAAAATTATGATATTTAGTAAGTTTTTTAACTGATTTTAGCAAATCGATTTTGAATTGCATTTTACATAAATTTTACTAAAATTTAGTAGCGGCTACTAATTTTTTCTACTAATTTTATTGTACTACAGATCAGCAGACATGTGTTGCTAAAATTAGCAAAAAATACCGCTGGCCTCTAAACAGTTAAATTTCCCGTAATAACAGCAAAAGTTTCAGTAGCCATTACAGACTTTTTTGGTTGAGTGTACATTAGACCGTACCTCAAAAAAAAAGTTCGTCGTACACCCCCCAATATGAATTATTTTTGGAAGGTGATTTAAAAAAAAAAAATTTTTTTTTGCCGAACGTAGGGGTCGCCTTTTTTAATTTTTCGTTATAGCTTTGGCATTTAAAGTCGGATTTTAAAGTGTGATATATCGATTTTTTTGCCTCGGAGAGACCAGTGTTTCGCTATATAGTAAAAATCCAATTAAAAAAAATTAAAAAAGGCGACCCCTACGTTCGGCAACCAATATATAAAAAAAATTTCTACTGGGTTTATCGAAAAACTTCTTTAGCAAAAGTTTAATCATTTTTTGTGAGCTTTAATTTTCTGACATTAGGGAGCTACATTAGGGTGGTAGCAACTGAGATCTGGTGGGTAACTACTAGAAGGGGATAGTTGAGGTCAAAATGCCCTTAGAGCAAAACACTGGTCTCCTCGAGAGAGAAACTTCGATGTATCACACTTTAAGATCCGACTGCAAATGCCCAAAGATATAAGGAAAAATGTAAAATGGCGACCCCTACGTTCGGCAAAAAAAAAATAAAAATTTTTTTTTGAAACCTCCTTGCAAAAATACTTCATATTGGAGGGTATACGGCGCACTTTTTTTTTTGCCTGTAAGGTGGTACGCTCTAGTGTACATATTATTTTATTGGATGCAGTTGATTTTTGAAGTAATCCTTAATATTTTTGCAGGGTTCAAGCGATTTCTTTCAAGTTAAGAAAATTGAATTCTCACGTTTTTTGGTTTTTTTGCGGTTTTGTTATTTTAGCAACTTTTTAAATTCTGTCGATTTTTTTAATTTTTAGCGATTGTCTTATTTTAACATATTTTCTTAATTTTTAGCAATGTTTTCATTCTGCCCATTTTTACAATTTTAGTGATTTGTTTTCAACTTTGGCAAGTTAAAATAAAAACATTAGTTCAAAATTAATTTAATGCTGAAAAAAAAAACTAAAACTTTAGCTGAAAACGGGATTTCAGCAAAAAAAAAAAAAAAAATGCTGAATTCTAACATACTTGATATACAAGACTTTTTACCAATTTCTCTACTAACTTTTGTTGAGTGTATGTTGTGTGTTTTTTATAATAAAAAAAATATATGCTGCATAAAGCGAATTTACCATTTTTCTTTTAATAAAGTTAATTAATTTGTTAAACATTATAATATAATTAACTAATTAAGAAAACATCAGCTAATTATGGTTGTACATAAAAATAATAAATTGTTCCCAGTTTTATTTCAATCAAAGTGAATCACGAAAAATTAATATAAATTATTTTGTTTTCATTATAAATTGTTAAAAAGTACACACCCATACAAACATAGTTTTATTACTAGGAGTACAATCACCAGTCATATTTTTGCGCTAAAGTAAATAAGAAATAGCTTTTGAAATAAATTTTAATGAACTATTTACTTTTATAGAATAATTAAAATAACCGTATTCTAGAAAATAGTTTTGAAAAATTCAACAATCATCTAACGTCATTATTTTCAAAGGTTCTGCTTATTCTATCGCTCTCTCTGTCTCCCTTTCTTCGTAACTAATTATTAAAACGTGACAAAATCTTGAAAATTTTGTTGTAACAACATTTTTTGTAATTTTTAAGGAATTTATTATTGTTTTAATCGCTTATTTAAAGTTGACAGTAAATATTCATAAAATTATATAAAACTTTATATATATTTTTCGATTGTGGAGATTGTGGAATTAATTAGAATTTTTTCCCGTTACCAATGAAAAAAAAAACAATATTGGCCCTGGAAAAATGTTTTAAAGATTATTATCTTTAACTATGATTACATTTTTTCATGTTTTATAATTTTTACTATTATCTGGTGATTCACATTTATCACCTGCCTATTTTGAAATATTTAACTTATTGAAGGCGGCTTTTTTATACAAAACTCGCAATTCTATATTGTTGATTCACTTTTATTATACTCGTAAGATTGTACTCGTAGGTATATAAATCTGATAAATTTCAAGTATTTTGGGTTTGTGTGCGTGTGTTTTGTTTTAATAAAATTTTAATGCTATTGTAATTTTTTATAATGCCAAGCCTTTTCCTATCTACTGTATAAAAATCATTTCATTTCTATTTACTTTTTTGTTAAAAAAAAAAAAAATTAAGTAAAAATTTGTTTTAATTTATAAAACTAAAATTATATAAAAACAATTCTGTTGTTTATTTTGTTCTGGTCAAGTGATTTTTTAAAGCATCGAAGCATAGCGTGTTAGTTGATTTTTGCATAAACTTTACAAAAAAATTATTAAAATGCACTTGTTTTTAGAGATTTATACATATATATAAAAAAAATTAACATTGTTACTCAGTTGGAAATTTCGTGAAGACGTCTTCTTGACAACTTAGCGATATGTCGCTGTCATTGCTGAATTACTGATCCGCTCCCATACAAAATAACTATAGACAGCTGCTGATATTTTCATACAAATGTAAAAATGTCATCACAACAAGGTCATTGTGATGAATAAATGATGACATATCTTTAGGAAGTCATCACTAACATTTCCATCACGGGTCAGTGAGTTGTAAACACCATCACAACTTTTAAAAACTGCTAAAAATATTTCACTTACGAAACAGAAGTCTTGTGTTCGTTAGTTCATCGCCTTGCCCGTTCACCGATACCATAATAACATAAATAGTTTTAGAAAGTTTCCTATACTAAATTTTTTAAATTCAAATCTAAAATTTAGTTTGAATCTTCCTATAATACAATTCAAATTATATTAACTTTATTTGAACCCTTTTTTTTAATTCAAATTAAGTATAATCAATTTTTAAATCGATTGTGGTGTAAATGTCTAGACGCTCAGTTAATGATGTTTTTAATTTAATTTAGTCGGGATATACATCAATTGCATTAAAGGAATTAAATATGCTAAAATCCCAAACGTATTTAACAAATTGTGAAAAATAATCCGTTTTAGGCATATCCCTATCCGGATTTAATTCTTGCCTAAGGAAATCGTCAGGGAACGACGCACAGTGCTTCGTCCCCATATAGCAAAATTAGAGGAGTTATCGTAGAAAAATGAAATTCGGTGTGCTGGTTCAGAACATCTAAATTAAGAAAAATTCGAAGTTTCAGCAAAATCGGTGCAAGGACGTGACTACCTCCCATACAACATTAATCTAAAATTTTTAATTTTAGCTACAATTATAAACAGAATAAGGCGAAAATTGGTTACTGCCGGTCAAATTATGTCCCTTAACACAGTGGTTAATTTTGTTTCATTCGGGGCAAGGACATGACTACCTCCCATATAAAACAATATTTTGGTTACATTTATGATCAGAATGCACCAAAACCTTAAAATAGTTCCTAAAATTATACTTTTTAGCTCTTTGTCAAATTTTGTTTCATTCGGTGCAAGGATATGACTATCTCCCATATATCATTTTTCTCATTCATTACACTGTGAGACAAATGGTAGGGGTCAGTGATCGGGAAGGGTTCAAACTACCGGGGAAAGTTATATCGGTAAAAAAGAAGTTATACGTGTCCCGGCGTTTCGCTGGGTCACCCCTAGGAATCGAGATATATCGATTTGACCTTTGGTGGTCTTTTTTTTGACATAACTGGAGAACCACTAGTCCGATTTTGCTCAAACAATTTTAAATTTTACAATTCCTTTAATCTGTTCATATAACATTTTTCTATATATTCAACAGTTTTGCCGGTAAAAATAAATGTATGAAGAAAAAAATATTTTTTGCCTAAAATATTAAAAAAAGTAATAAACAAAAGGTTATTGATTTTTATGGTAGCGGTAACAAACATTTATTTTTACCGGCAAAACTGTTGAGTATATAGAAAAACGTTATATGAACAGATTGTAATTTTTAATTTTTTTAAAATTGTTTGAGCAAAATCGAACTAGTGGTTCTCGAGTTATGTCAAAAAAAAAGATATATCTCGATTCCTAGGGGTGACCCAGCGAAACGCCGGGACACGTATAACTTGTTTTTGACCGATATAACATTTCCCGTTGGTTTCATCCCATCCCGATTTTGACTGTCGCATAGTGTTATCAATCTTAAGGGCGCCACAGACGAGCAGTATTATTGCTCAATTTTTACTAGTTTTTTTATGGTGCGTGCAATGTTATTTTATTTTAGCAAAACCTTCAATATGACACACACATGGTTAAAAATATTGGTAACTTGCTAAAATTTAGTGAAAACAATTTTTGACAAAATAATCAATTTTCATAAAATGTCCTGGAAAGGAGTCGCTCCCCATACAAAACCCGTATTATCATTTTTTCAATTTATTATTTTTCTTTAATAATAACTATTATGTTACAAAAATAGCTATTGACATTTCCAAATTATGTATTTTAAAAAAAATTTGACAAATAAATAAAAAAAATCCGTTTTTATTTCTATTAAATTTATGGGCATTTCGGTTCTAGGTTAAAGTGGGTTAATGATATCCAGCGAAACCAAAATTCCGTATCTGAATAATTTTAAGTATATTTAATGAACAAGTTAAATAAAATTTAAAATTTGCCTTTCAAAATTTTAATTTTTTTTTACAGAAAATTATACATCCTAATGGACTATCTAAATCATAAAAAAATACTTGTTTTTTATATCTTTTTTAAATTTCTCTAAACTTTATAAAATTTTAGGTTTTCCGCAAAAAAAGTGTTATTACATAAATTTTTTTTTTAAGTTTCTTGAACTTTTTTTTTTTTATTTTTACACCACATAAAACCGAAGCTTGTGTTTTAATTTTCAAATTCAAAAAAAACATTATTTTAATTTTTGGTGGTACCTTAAAATTTAGCTCTTTCTAACTTTGTTAAAACTCAGGTAAAAGGGTTTGGAAAATGTATAAAATTTGCGTTTAAAAAAAACAATTTTTTTCCAAATTCTATTAAAGAGCTTCAAGGTGTCCTAAAATCATAAATAAAAAAAAACATGTTTTTCCATATTTTATTTTTTACTCTACTAAACTTAAGCAACTTTGGGATTTCCAGTCAAAAAATTTCTAAAGTTTTCGATGCCACCAAATATTATTCTATAAAAAATTTTCACTTAAAATAATTTTTGATTATTACGAATATAGTAAGTAACAAAACCACCGTGTTTCAAAGAATTATCTTTAAAAATGAATTTTTGCCAATTTTTTTTTTGTAAAGCATTTAAAATTTGATTTTCGTTTAACTATTTTAGCTCCAAATTTATTTGACTTTAGCGCCCTCTCTTGTTAACAAAAAGAGAAGGTATTGAATTCCTCTTTCATATTTATTTATGGTATTATGTCACCTCTTCAAAAATGTATAAATCACTAACGTTCCGCACACATTTTTTTGTTTTAATTTTGCCTATGGGACAAAGCACTGTGCGACGTGAGATAACACGGCCATTGAATTTCTCGCGCAAAAGAGCCATTGTTTCGTTGGCTGTGTAGCAAGTGGCATCATTATGTTGGAAGCACATAAGGAAGCATAAGGTCCATATCCTCAATTTCTGCCCACAAGAAGTCTGTTATCATCTCGCGATAGCGAACACCATTCACAGTAACTGCTTGACGGCTCTTCTGCCATAATATCGCGAACAACAGCAATGTTTTCCGCAGAACGAACTGGGCGAGCATGCGCAGTAGAGCGTACCACCTTACAGGCAAAAAAAAGTGCGCCGTAAACCCCTAATATGAAGTATTTTTGCAAGGAGGTTTATTTTACATTTTTCGTTATATCTTTGGCATTTACAGTCGGATCTTAAAAAATCATTTAATTTTTGCTAAGGAAGTTTTTCGATAAACCCAGTAGAATTTGTTTTTATATTTTGGTTGCCGAACGTAGGGGTCGCCTTTTTAAATTGTTTTTCATTGAATTTTTCCTTTAGAGCAAAACACTGGTGTCCTCGAGGCAAAAAATCGATATATCACACTTTAAATTTAGATTTTAAATGCCGAAGCTATAACGAAAAATTGAAAAAGGCGACTCCTACGTTCGGCAAAAAAAAATTTTTTTTTGGTTAAATTTGTCAAACTCTGAAACAAAGAATTGTCAAATTAAGTTGGGCAAAAAACTTGACGTTAAGGTGTGACTGACAATTGACATCGGGGGATTATGGTTGCACCACCCTTTATATAGCAAAAATAATCAGCTAATTAGCAGTTTTTTTCTGTAGCATCATTTTTAACTAATTTTTAGTAAGTTTAACTAAATTTTATACAGAATTTTTTCTATTAGTGTAGTACTAATTTCTCCAAATTTAGCAATTTTGAAAAAGCGAACAATTTTCGGTATATAATTTGCTTTTACTAATATTGTTATTTATAGCAAAAATCGAAATTATTGGATTAATGGATTTCAATGCAAAATACAGCCTAAACCAGATAAAAGACGTGTCGACAGTGTTTTGCTGCAGTGTGACGTTTTGTCGATAAAGCAGCTTTTTGTATTTTCTTTATTTGTCACTGCCGAGAAATTAGAGAAAATTTTCTAAATAAACAAGAGCTGTCTTCAAACAAAGTGTAATAAGAAATTTTTAAAAATATTAAATAGTTTTCTCGAGATTCAAGAACTAAGGTTGACCTCACTGCCACTGTCCACTGGCGCTTTCACTATCTGGTTTGGGCTTATATGTTATAAATATATAATCACTATCAGAAGAAAGAGCATTAGATGGTTTAGCAATAAATATTAAACATCTCCTTTCTAATATTTTATCGCTTCAAAAATTTAATTTAAACTTTTAAGTTTAATTTACTAAAATATTAAAATTTTAAAAACGTATAACTTAACTAGCATTTAAACTTTACTATAAAAAAAAAAATAAACAATGCCCTGTTGGCTGTCCGTCTCCAATATACACAAATTGCCTGCACTTGTACGTACAAACCATACGTCAATGTGGCAATATTTGTGAAAAGGTGACACGGAGGAAATAAGAAGATAAACAGAGGAAATCTGAAGTAGAATGTTTGTATATGTCTGTTTGATCACTTCTGAAATTATTCATATAGAGACAATCTGACAATAAAAATATAAACAATAATACAATTTAATGGAAGATCACTGATGAAGCCTGTCCATAAAAAGGCAGAAACTAGATCTAGTCTGATTTGCAAATTTAATGTGTTTATAACTTTTGAGGAAGGTTTATTCTTCTTCTTAACCTCAAACCTACTAAACTAGCATTAGTTTATTTCAAAATTGAAATTAAGCCAAATTATAAATTAGCATTTCTGCTTTAGTAATATTTAAACAAATTAAGCACAGTAGGCTGTCTCTACGACACTAATTTGTTTTTTTAACTTCTTAATAAATGAGTGGTTCGATATTTTAAATTCTTACCAATGCCAATATCTTTCTTATAATAAACTTTAACCTCTTAACCTAATTTTTATACCATCTTATGAGCAACAATTTCACGCAAATCATTAAAATGCGTTATAAAAATATGAATAAACAATAAGTAAACCGAGGAAAGAGTTAAAAAAATACAATAGTTTCTGTTAAAAAAAAAAAAAAAATCACATAAGAAAAGTAAATAAAAATAAATATTATAAAAAAAATTCAACAAAATAATGTCACCTTAAAGAAAAAAAATCTCAAACTCAACTCAATTGTTTGCGAAGTAACAAAGTCTTAAACATCATAATAATCATCATCGTCATATGACTAAAGGCAGTTATTTGTTGTTGTCTGTTGTTTTGTGAGAAATTGTTTACTTCAATGTTTATTTTTATTATTATAACACAAGAAATAATACAGAAAACAAATACAAACTTAAAGCTATTGATTGGCATGAAAATAAGATGATTCTTAAGAAAAGCAAAATGTACAATATAAAGGGAAATAATAAAGATTTTGGCACAAATTCCTGGTTCATTTATTTTAACAAACATGAATTGCCACATTATGATTTTGATATGATGATGATATTGCAAAATATTTGCAATATCATTTAATTAGTAAGCGTTGACAATTTATATTAATTTCATAGAATAAAAATAGGAATTTCTTAAAAAAAACAATAGACTTAAGACACATACACAGAAAGAATTTACAAAATTCTAATTGAATTTTTAAACACCTTTCTCATACCAAATTTGTAAATAAAAAAGAACTTTTTAAAAAGGCACCAACAAAGAAATTTTTAAATCCAAAAAAAAAATTTTTTTTAACTTTGAATTTTTATTTTTAAACAATTTTTATAAATATTTCAAACAAAAAAAATTGTTGGAAATAAAATTTCAACTTAAAAGAAAATGTGATTGCTTCTAACAAATTCCCATTGTTGGTACCTACTGTTTTTTTTGTGTACTTTTAATTTCATGGCTTTACTACAATTTTTTTTTTTTTTAATTTATAACAAAAAAAACAAAACAAACTTCTGTTATTACAGACATTTTTACGGTTCAAATAATTTACTACTTACAGTAGCTGGCAGCTTGTTTAAAAACAAAACTGTAAACAATAAATATAAAAACATTTAATTATTACATTAAAACAAAACAATTCACTTAAGAAAGAAATATGATTTATAATTAACAAATTGTTAAAAATAAGCAAATTGTAATTAATTTTCTTTATCCGTTTTTTTAAACTATATTTACAGTCAAGATGGCGTTATGCCTATGATACCATTAGGTTTAAAGGAAACAAAAGAAATTGATTTTATGGAACCGTTTTCCGATTTTATACTGGAACACTATAGTGAAGAACCATCAATGTATACAGATGCTATTGCAGATATAACTGATACCAGACAGGTAGTATAATATTTTATATAAATTTGCCAAAAAGTTAAAAAAAATTTTATATTTTTTTCAGGCTTCCAAGACACCTTCCCGAGATTTACAAGGGGTTGCTTTACTCTTTCGCTACTACAATTTATTGTATTATGTTGAAAGACGTTTCTTTCCACCAGATCGAAATTTAGGTGTTTATTTTGAGTGGTATGATTCATTAACCGGTAAGTTTTGAAAATAAATATTTACAATTATATTCAACATTTAAGGTATGAAACACATTCAATACAAGAGTTGTACAGTGAAAGCTAAGAGTAGTACAGTGAAAGCTCCCCTAACGGACAGTTCCCATAACCGGATGAATTTCGTCGACCTAAAAATTTCTTATTTTTTCTATGCAAAAGTCATTCCCATAACCGTGTTCTGACAATGGATTTTGGTAGAAGAGACCCAAAAAAAACACGTGTGTCGGAGTTGTGAAAGATCACATCGGAATTTTATTTTAGGGGGATTAAAGTTTCCCCCCTTTGGACTGTTCGTACAGCATATCGGTATAGGACTTATTTAAAAATCAGTTGTCAACGGAATCTGATGATCATGGCGAACGTTTTCATCAGATATGTCTTCCTATTGAAGAACGCTATAAACGCAAGAGCATTTTGTCGCATTTAACAGATTTGTGTTGGACATTGTTCGATAATTGTGTCGTCTTGCCAAGAGCGAAAAGGAAAGTGAATTGAAAATAAATCAACTTATATATTTACTAAGTATTTATTTTTTTATATACGTTATTAAGAGCTTCTTTTGTTTGTAGAGCTATAGTGAAATTTAATATAAAATAATTTGTTCATACACATCAACTCCGAAAAATCAATTTTTGAAAGACTTTTTTGTACTAACTCTAAATAATAACTAAATTAACCCTTAAGGGGGGACACTACATTCGCGGCAGAGAAAACATACCTTTCTTTAAAAATTCATAACTCAGTCAAAAACAAACATTTTTTTATTGTAGAGAATTGAACTAATTACAAGAAAAAAAAATCAAAAAAATATATTTTTCACTCCAATATGGTTTTATAGAGATCCAAACTGGCAGCAGAGAAAAAAACGGGGCCTCTTGGTTGCAGCTATGAGTCGCAAAAATTGTCCGATCTGGAAACAAAATGACTTTTTTAAATCTTAACAAAATCGGTTATCGTATGACACGAGCTTTTTTTAAATTTTTTTTTTAATTTTTGGTGATGATCCAAATTTGAAAGTGTGTTTTTTCGAAAAAAATATTGACTTTAAAAATTCATAAAAAATCGAAAAAAAATTTAAAAAAAAGCTCGTGTCATACGATAGAGAATCAAGTTTAAAAAAATACAAAAAAAAAATTTCGTCAAAAAATGAACCCGAAAGTGCCGCAACAGTACGAAAAACATGGTTTCGAGATAAACGCGTTCAAAGTTTGTGAACAAAGAAAAAAAAGGTTACCTTCAATCTGCCATGCCTGCTTCGTACTGTATGCCTTCGTTATCTTGTGTTGTGCTGTTTCTTATAGTTTTTTGCAATCGTTTAGCAATTCGGCCTTCTTTTGAAGCTTCATATGCCTTCACTCTGGCGCATTTCAAACGATTTGCATAATTTCCTTTGCAAAAAAGTCAGGTAGCAAGTAAAACAAGTATATACCAGCTGCCATACGTAGGTAGCGCGAAAATTAAAAATGCGCTCTCACTAATCCAGCTGCAACTTTTGAACCCGTAGGAATTTTTCCATGTAATTTTTTTTTCTTAGAATCTTAAGAATATTTAATAAAATGCAAAATTATAAAAAAAGTCGATTTCAAAAAACGGCCAATGTCATGTCCGCCCTTAATGGGCAATCTTGAATTTGACTGGTTTTTACTGTTTGTGTTAAGTTTTGGGCTTTGGCGTGTTCTGACATATGTAGTAAAATTTTATGGACAACATTCTTGTAGAACATTGCATCCCCGCCCTCCCCGCTTTCAGGGGTCTTTTTAACGATTTGTAAGAATAGAGCCAAAACCCTACACCTCGGTTATAAAGAACACATAGTTTCATATACCGATATGCTGCACGAACACGCCAAAGTGGGGAAATTCAACCCCCCCCCCCCACCCCCTAAAATAAAATTGCGATGTGATCTTTCAAACCACCGACACACGTATGTTTTTTTTTTGTCTTCTCTACCAGAATCCATTGTCAGAACCCCTTAATTTTGGATAAAGTTCGAAATTGTAGTACAGTGTAATCGTTATAATTGAAAAAAGTCGCCAAAATTTTAAAAAAATCTTCAAAAGGTTAGATGGGACTAAATATAGACTAACCATCTACAACATTTATAATGCTTCAACTCTCTTTTACAAATCACCTTTGTATATATTTACCCTAAAATTTACCTGGATAATCATACTTACATGTGCTCGTCAAAGGGTTAAGAAAACTTAATTATGTAGTTCTTAAGATTTTTTTTTAATTGCTAAAAGTTATTTAAAAAAGAAAAATATCTCATTACAGGCGTTCCTTCTTGCCAACGCACAATTGCTTTTGAAAAAGCCTGTACATTATTTAATTTGGGTGCTATTTACACTCAAATCGGTGCTCGACATGATCGTACCACTGAAAAAGGTTTAGATGCTTCCGTCGATAGTTTTTTACGTGCTGCTGGTATTTTTCGTCACATCTATGATACATTCACAAATGCCCCATCAATGGATTTGAAACCACAAGTTTTGGATGTTTTGGTTTCGTTAATGTTGTCACAGGCCCGTGAATGTTTATTTGAAAAATTACAGCTACAAATCGAGTCATTGGGTTTAACTGAATCGAGTCATGTAAGTAATAAAGAATTATAGATTTTTATGGATTTAGCCTATAAATATAAGATAGGACCAATAAGTTACATTCAAAAAGTAAATTCGTAAAGTTATTTTTAATTAAATAAATACAATGCAATTAGTGAATGCATGGCCCTATGCTCCAACTTGGAACGACGGGAATAAATATATATATATAATTAGTGAATGCAAAATCCCGCACTTTTTGATTTCCCGGGAAGCGGGAAATTTATATTGAATTCCCGGGATCCCGCAAGGGAAGTAAATTAGAAAATATTTTAAAATAATTAAAAAGTTTGTATAAAGAAGATCAAATTTTCATGATCGTGAAAACCAAGGTGGTTTTCCTCGGAATTTTCGTAGTAGGAAAAAATTAATTTTATATTAAAAACGAGTAAAAAGGTTAAAGTCGGGCATGCCGACTATACAATACCCTACACCAGTCTGGTGTATTGTTTGGATCCGAAATTCGAATGGGTTAAAATGGGGCTTGTGTCAAAATTTTCTATAATGTGAGTCAGCGCACCAAATTTCATTAAAATATCTTAATATTTGCGACCTGCAGTTTGTAACCAAGCCAATTTTAGGGGGGACCCTTATATGGGCACTAGGTCTAAACATGCACCGATGTTCACCAAAATCAACAGGCTGCGTTATTGGGCCAACATAGGTCTGTGTACCAAATTTCATCAAAATATCTTAATATTTGCGACCTGCAGCGTATAAAGAGTATAATTTTGGTAGGACCCTTATATGGGCACTAGGTCTAAACATGGACCGATGCTCACCAAAATTAATAGGCTGCGTTATTGGGCCAATATAGGTCTGTGTACCAAATTTCATCAAAATATCTTAATATTTACGACCTGCAGCGTATAAACAGTATAATTTTGGTAGGACCCTTATATGGGCACTAGGTCTAAACATGGACCGATGTTCACCAAAATCAATAGGCTGCGTTATTGGGCCAATGTAGGTCTGCGTACCAAATTTCATCAAAATATCTTAATATTTACGACCTGCAGCGTATAAACAGTATAATTTTGGTAGGACCCTTATATGGGCACTAGGTCTAAACATGGACCGATGTTCACCAAAATTAAACTTGTTCGTCCTTGGCCCAACATAGGTCTGCGTACCAAATTTCATCAAAATATCTTAATAGTTGCGACCTGTAGAGTGCGCACAAGATTGCATGGACAGACAGACAGACAGACAGACAGACGGACGGACAGACGGACATCGTTAAATCGAAATAAAAAAAAAAATTCTGAACCGATCGGTATACTATGAGGTGGGTCTACGACCAATATTTTTTGGTGTTACAAACATCAGCACAAACTTATAATACCCTGACCACATAGTGGTGTAGGGTATAATTATATAAGTCTAATTATATATACATACATATTTTAAAAAATTTAATAAACTAAAACTAATTTTTAGACTAAAAAACTTGTCCGTAAATAAAAAATAAATAAAAAAAATTACTATGGAAAATAATTTAGCAAATTGGAAAAAATTTTAAAATTATGGGAACAATTAAAATTTGTACTTGAAATTTTTTGAAAATCAATGGACATTTGTCTATAATTCTGTACAGAACAAGTGCGATTCAAAATTTTTTATGCAAACACTATTTAATTGAGTGGTTTCCTTAAAAAATATATTTTAGTGCCTCTTAAAACAGGCACTAAAAGGAACATAACAAGTTGTGGCAACTGATTCATTGGAAAAGAAATCGGTTGTCACAACGGAATTGTTATGAATGTGTATTTTCCATAGATAAATTCTTTCTGAATTGTGCTTAAATGGTATTAAGACACACAAAGCTGTAGATATCCGGTTGCCTTTCGGGTTGTGAATGTTATATAGAAACCATGCCTCCGAATTAAAAAAAAAAAATCGTACCACATTTAGACCTCAGATTAACCCACCTTCTTAGATTTGCTAAATTGAACTTTTTCAGTAATTGCATTCAGATTTTTCACTATATTTGTTGCACTGTTAATTTTTCTACCCATCTATAAAGGATCAGGTCCCTTTCAGGAATTTTATCTGCTGCCCAGAGTATGGTAAATCGACTGTGGTGTAGGGTATGTCATAGTCGGGCTTATCCGACTATAATTTGTTTAACTTAATCAAGTGTGTGCCTTAAGTCTTTTAATATGTCGTACAACTTTCCATTATCGATATTTGTTTCCCCATTTAAAATGCGACCGTTGTAAATTAAGTGCCTGCTTTTAAAGTTGTCCTCTTATTTTTTGCTCCATTTACATATTATTTTACAAGTTACTCATATAAAAAATCTATAAAAATAATGTCTATACAAGATTGCAGTAAACTATTCACAGTTTTAAGATTTTTTCCAATCTATTGATTAGAAATTCCCCTTGTTTTTCTTAAGAAATCGAATGTTTTTTCATAAATATTCTTTATTATCTTTTCTTTTCTTTTCTTTTAGCTTTTTAAAGATTTAGCTGGAGAAGCAGCACAACTAACACAAGAGTACAATGAAATGCACAAAAATATACAAATGAATGATACCCACACATATCTGCCCGAATGTTGGGCTGGTCTAGTGCCACTTAAATCGGAATATTATAAAGGTTAGAATAGAAAGACTTAAGAATAGACATTGTGTTCATCACCATCTTGATTATTATTATTAATATTTTTATACTTAGCTGTTTGTTATTGCAAAATGTTAAATTTGACAAAGACTTCTGATGTTGTTACTTTATTGTTTTTTGTTCAAGCTAATATTTAAAGATCATTTTCATGAATTTTGTTAGTATTGTATTTTTTTAAGCTACAGCTCTGCGTGTGAAAAATCAATAACTTATGCCATTAACTAGACTTGTTTTGTATTTAAGAAATTCTATACTGCAGCAAGACAAAATAAGCCAACAAACAAATAAACTGGCTTACCTTGCTACAGCCTCAGCTCATCATCATCATCATCGTCATCATTGTCGTTTTTGTCAACAATGCAAAACATAACAAAGCTCTAATATTGGTTAAGATGATGAAGAAGAAAAAACATTAATAATTTTGTTTTCTATTTCATAATCTATTTCTTGTCTGCTTAGCTGTGGCTCATCATTATGAAGCTCGCAGCATAGATGCCAACGATGACAAAGCTTCTTTGAGTACCAAAAAAAGTCAAGCCACCTCAAATGAATCGTTCATTGGTAATGCGCGGGAGGCTATGCGCTGTGCTGCCGATGACAATGAAGAGGAGTGCACAAGTTTGGCTGCCTTAAAACGGGCACATTTAAAAGAAGCTATGGCTAGTCATGAAGAAACACAACGTCTACAGCGCATGTGTCGTTATTTAAAGGTGAGTTGAAAACTTTGAGGTCTTATGGAGAACTTTACTATATAGTTTAATACGAAAATAGAAAAAACAAACTCTAGTTTTCTACATAAGTTTAATGTTCTATTTAATTGAGAGAAAAAATCATTTCACTATTATCACAAAAAAGTAAAATAAATGTCCAATTATCAGTTTGGTGCTTTTCGGGTATATTTTGGTGCTTTTTACATCTCCGTGCCCTGTCTTTTTTTACAAAACGGGTATTTACAATGCTTTTGCCGATTTCAGACAGTGCTTTTTGTGCAACTTATATTTTTTGGTATTTGGTCTCGTCTTATATAAATTTTCTTGAATTTTCTTTAAAAGTTGAAAGAATAATTTGAACTGCATAGAAATAAATTACACAGCCTTTTTTCACAGTGAAGGAATGCAAATAAAAATCGAGCCTTTTGAAAACAGCTGTTTACAATTGTTTAGCAAATATTTCTGCTGATTTTAGCAGAATAGACTGCTATTTATTAAAAATAGCAAAAATTTTGTAGATGTAACAGTTTATTTTTGCTATTTTTAGTCTACAAATATTAAGCAAAATTTTCTGCAGATTTTAGAGTACTATTTGCAATTTTCAATTAACTAAAATTTAGCCTAAATATAACTAAAATTCTGTAAATTTAACAGTTTTAATTTAGCTATTCTCATTTTACTAGTTTTTAGTAAAATAAATCTGCTAATTTTGGCAGTTTTTTTAACTAATTTTTAGTAACTTTTTCTGCTATTTTTACAGATTTATTTCTATGAGTGTAACAAAAATTTTGTTGCAGAAGTAAAACAATGGTAGTGTTAGTGAATTTCCAACCGATTTGTTTTGTGTGAGTACGTACACCATCAAATCCAATCAGATGAAAATGTGTATCTGTTACCATCGGATTCCCACTATTTTATGAAATTTTTCAAAAGCACTCTGACTATCAAAATTTCAATAAGATTTGCTGCTCGTATCTAACAAAATGTGTTTGCACTATAGGATTTTGGCTATCTGACTCACTTATTGACAGATCCTATGACAGATCCGGCTTTAAGTTCGATGGATTTTGTTTCTTTCTTTTCCTCACTTACATTTTTTTTTTAAAGAGAAGCAACACTCAGGAAATTCTTCCTATTAATTAACGTGTTGCTTTCTTTGAAAAGGGGATAGAGAAGAAGTGAAAGGTGGTGAAAGATGAAGGTTTTCAAATATGTGAACACCGAAGGAGGACGCTGCGATATGTATGAGGGATAGAAAAAACTCATACATATTATTATTTTTCATAAATTGATGTTGCCTTGGATGGGGATCGAACCCGCAACCTTATGTATAACAGTCCAACGTGCTAACCATTACACCACGGTGCCCACATATTTTTTTATCATGCCATTTCTATTTTAGTACACTCCACACTGTAGAGTGGAGTACTCCAGCATTGTGAATCCAGCTTAAAGCTTAATTTTAGTTACGAGTACCTTAAAATTAAAGCTTATTCGAAGTTATTTTTTTACTCCACGAATTAACTTTTTCCTCAACCCAACATACTTATGCTGTCATGCTCATCTCATCTTCATTTTTTACATACATATTCCACACATAGCTCGAGCTGATGATGGCTTATGATGGCAATTGTGTTGCCATGCTTGGCACACCATGTATGGCAACTTCATTGCCATATTCTTCTTCTGAAATTTTGTTTTGTTTTTATTTTTATATGATTGTTTTTCTTTTTTTGCTGTTTTGCGTGGTTTGTTAATTTCTATTCATCTAAAGATGACTGCAGCTGCATAGATTCAATACCATTGGGTGTTCCAATGTTTCGCCTGAGTAGCTGACTAAGAGTCTGAGACTAGGCTTGGTGTGGAATACCATTTTAGAATTCTGTTATTTTTTTTCGCTTGGCGTATAATTGACAGCAAATTAAACGCCTTGTGCCATCTGATTTATTTACTTTTTTGTTGTTGTTTGTTTCATGTTTGTTTTTGTATATTTGTTTTCAGAATAAAATGTCTCTAATACAAGTCATTAAAGAAGCCCAGTATAAGACACAAGATGAATTGGAAAAATTTAGTGAAGAAATGCCAGAGAATGAAATCGATGATGTGTTTGATATTAATCAAGTAGAAGGTAAGTTTCTGTGCATTCAAGGATATTTAGTTGAGAAAAATCTTGAAAAATTTAAATCATACTAAAAAAAAGAGGTGAGTGGCCCCGTTCTATAAAATTTTCATTTTTAATTCGAACGAAATTTTGTAGTAACACGAAATCGAGATTTGTATTTTCAAATTCACATGTTTTATTTTTTCTTAATGAGCTTAAAATAAAATTTCGAAACCTGCGAAAAGAGTTTTGTTTTATAATTTTTGAAAAATAAACAAATGTTTTTAATGTTCTAACTAATTTTACATACACTCACAATATTTTATCGTTAAAATACATATTAAATTAATTTAGAAAACAATTAAAAAAGGACTACCGCTTTTTCATTATATTCCAACCATTTTGCTATCTATTTTCAAACATTGTTTAAAAAATCCATAAAAGGAATAAAAATAATTGAAAAGTCTGTTAAAACAATCTTCAATTTTAAACTGACAAAACTTTAGAAAAAAACGATTTTGTGGTTTGTTTTTTTTTATATTTTAAAGTTTTTTTTTTTATTTTTCAAAACACTACACACACACAACACACACACAACACACACACAACACGTTCATATATTTATTGGCTATGCTTGTGTGCATGAGTAAAGAATTTCTTGTAATTTGAGTTGAAATAATTTTGTATATAAACAAACTATTTTAACAAAAAAGAAAAACGAAAATATTTAAATTTTTTGTTTTAAAACAGAAATATTTAAATTATTTTTTATAAAAATAGAAAACTAAAAATAGAAAATTTGACTGAAAATATCAACCCCTACAGACGATACGTATTTTTTTATAGTTTGTTTTTTATTGACTTATACAAAAAGTTAAACAAAATGTTTCCATATATTTTAATTGATTCTTCAATTGAAAACAAACTTTACCTATTACTTTTCAAATAAACCTCAATCGATTATGGAAAATATATTGTGAGTGTACCCAGCAAAAACTTGGTAATGACTGGTCATTACTCATGCATTACTTAGATCTCATATCTCCTTACCCTTTGAATTACTTTTAAACTGAATGTAATGAGTTACCCATAATTATACCCCACACATTACTAATTCACAAAAGCTGAAACAAATAATATATGTTATAAATCATTAAAAACAATAACTATGGCGTAGCCTAGGGATTAGCGTTTTTGCCTGACAGACATAAGATTCGCTGATCAATTCGTGTCAGCTTCCATTGTTTTGTTTTTTTGTTTTTTTTTTGTAATTTATATTAAACATCTATTTACAGAAATGTTGATGTTCATTAAGCAGTATTTAATAACAACAAGTTTTGTGAAAAATAGACATGTATAACAGTTGCCACAATAAATGTGTACATAAGTTAAAGCATTAAAAATTATAGCGATGTCGTGGTCTAATGGTTAGAGTGTTTGCCTGACAATCGTGGGGTACGCTGATCGATACGTGTCAGCTCCTATTGGTTTTTAAATTTTTATATTTTTTTAAATTTATATTCAACATCTATTTATAGAACAGCTGATAAACTACTTACAGGTAAAATCAGTGTAATGACTTTCCTCCAATGACACCACCATGTTAAAATAAGTAGTTTAGTAATTAAAAGGTAACTAGTGAACACTTAAGATTTCAATACCTAAAACTCATTACATGGTAATGAAAGGTTTTGCTGGGTAGAAATAAACCTGTAAAAATAGCAGAAAAAGCTACTAAAAATTTATTAAAAATTACCTTGCAGAAAAAACTGCTGAAATTAGCAATTTTTTTTTTCTGCTAAATACTAGTAAAATAAAAACACCAAAAATAAAATTGATAAATTTAAAGAATTTTAGTTGTATTTGGATTAAATTTTAGTTAATTCAAAATAAGAAATTAAACTGTAAAATCGGCAAAAAAAATTTTGCTAATATTAAGTGTGTTTGCGTACCCGAAAATTTGTACAAATTCGTACAAATTTGTACAAGTTTTTACTGGAAGGTGTTTGTTTACACAATTACTCAGTAAGGAGAGAGGGAAAAATAGAGGGTAAAGTGACAGTTCAATACCAGAGAACTTACAAGTTTTTACTGGATGAATTTTTGCTAGTAAGAATTTGTAAGAAAAAAAAATATATGATTTAAAACATATGATTGAAGAAACAAAACATTTGTCTAAATAATTTCGAAATAATTTTTTGTAAAAATAAAAAATATTTAAATATAAGCTTATTTACGATGGAAGGAGTAAGTAAGTGATCATTTTATTAGGTTTTATTTATTAATCCAATAATTTGAATATGTTTATTTCGCAATCAGCTATTTTAATAACTGTTGCCAATTTAGCTATTTTCTAGGCAAATCTAGCGATACTTCAACTCGTTTAGCGGGATAAAATATAATTTAGCTATTAGCGGGAAAACGAGCGATTTTTCTTTTTAAGACAGTCTTCACATTTTCTTAGCATTTTTTTACATTTATTTCCTTAACAGAATTTTTGAATCATTATTATTCAGCGATTTATAGGTAAATTTTTATGGAAAACAAAAAATTTCGAAAAATTTGGCGATGTATCAATAATTTTTTAAGAAAGTATTAAGAAGTTTGAAAAATATAGCTATTTTTGTGAAATTTTTCAACAGAACTTAAAAAGTTCGTGCAATTTAGGGATTTATTTTTTTATAATTTAGATATTTTCTAGTGATTTTTTAGTTTGATTTAGCGATATTTTTAGGGAAGAAGTTGGCAGCAGTATTTTACTAATTCTTACAATTTTACTGTTTGCGTACATTTTTAGATATTTTTCTTTTTGAGAGTAAATTTTTCCTTACTCTCTGTAAATTTGTTACTGAGTAATTATACCCTACACCACTATGTGGTCAGGGTATTATAAGTTTGTGCTGACGTTTGTAACATCAAAAAATATTGGTCGTAGACCCACCTTATAGTATACCGATCGGTTCAGAATTTTTTTTTATTTCGATTTAACGATGTCCGTCTGTCCGTCCGTCGGTCCGTCTGTCTGTCTGTCCATGCAATCTTGTGCGCACTCTACAGGTCGCAACTATTAAGATATTTTGATGAAATTTGGTACGCAGAACTATGTTGGCCCAAGGACGAACAAGTTTGATTTTGGTGAGCATCGGTCCATGTTTAGACCTAGTGCCCATATAAGGGTCCTACCAAAATTATATTGTTTATACGCTGCAGGTCGTAAATATTAAGATATTTTGACGAAATTTCGTACACAGGCCTATGTTAGCCCAATAACGCAGCCTATTGATTTTGGTGAACATCGGTCCATGTTTAGACCTAGTGCCCATATAAGGGTCCCACCAAAATTATACTGTTTATACGCTGCAGGTCGTAAATATTAAGATATTTTGATGAAATTTGGTACACAGACATATATTGACCCAATAACGCAGCCTATTGATTTTGGTGAACATCGGTCCATGTTTAGACCTAGTGCCCATATAAGGGTCCTACCAAAATTATATTGTTTATACGCTGCAGGTCGTAAATATTAAGACATTTTGACGAAATTTGGTACACAGGCCTATGTTAGCCCAATAACGCAGCCTATTGATTTTGGTGAACATCGGTCCATGTTTAGACCTAGTGCCCATATAAGGGTCCTACCAAAATTATATTGTTTATACGCTGCAGGTGGTAAATATTAAGACATTTTGACGAAATTTGGTACACAGGCCTATGTTAGCCCAATAACGCAGCCTATTGATTTTGGTGAACATCGGTCCATGTTTAGACCTAGTGCCCATATAAGGGTCCTACCAAAATTATACTGTTTATACGCTGAAGGTCGTAAATATTAAAATATTTTGATGAAATTTGGTACACAGACCTATATTGGCCCAATAACGCAGCCTATTGATTTTGGTGAACATCGGTCCATGTTTAGACCTAGTGCCCATATAAGGGTCCTACCAAAATTATACTGTTTATACGCTGCAGGTCGTAAATATTAAGATATTTTGATGAAATTTGGTACACAGACCTACATTGGCCCAATAACGCAGCCTATTGAATTTGGTGAACATCGGTCCATGTTTAGACCTAGTGCCCATATAAGGGTCCTACCAAAATTATACTGTTTATACGCTGCAGGTCGCAAATATTAAGATATTTTGATGAAATTTGGTACATAGACTTATGTTGGCCCAAGGACGATGCCTATTGATTTTGGTGAACATTGGTCCATGTTTAGAACTAGTGCCCATATAAGGGTCCCCCCAAAATTGGCTTGGTTACAAACTGCAGGTCGCAAATATTAAGATATTTTAATGAAATTTGGTGCGCTGACTCAAATTATAGAAAATTTTGACATAAGCCCCATTTTAACCCATTCGAATTTCGGATCCAAACAATACACCAGACTGGTGTAGGGTATTGTATAGTCGGCATGCCCGACTTTAACCTTTTTACTCGTTTTTACTGGACTTTACTGGAAAAGTACCCAAACACACCTATTAGTAAACTAAAAATAGCAAAACTAAAATGCTTATCTACAAATGTTTTGTTATTTTTAAGTTAAATTTGGTTTAATGCAAATAGCAGTCTTTTCTGCTAAAATCAACTGAAATATTTTTATTAGTTAAGTGTTTGTAACCGTCGCATAGGACAATCGTAATTAATATTAGAATTAATTACTAAATTAATTTTTCTAGAGCTGATTTATTGAAAAATTTAACAGACACAAGGGAATCACCAGACTGCGGTCGGCATAATAGAACTAATAATTTCAGCAGTTTTTCTGCAGTCATTTTTAACTAATTTTTAGTATTTTCAACTAAACTTTTTATAGACTTTTTGCTATTTAAATTGAAATTTCGACTTTTCTGGTATTGGGGTCGAATTACTAAGAAATTTGAAGAGGTTTTTAAAATAAAATTTGATTTATTTTTACCACCAAGTTTTTTGTATCTTAAATAAAACAAAAAAAAACTGCATAGATTAAGCTTGGAACAGCAAATTTTCTTCAAGAAATTTTTTATATAAAAGGGAATTTGTGTGACAGAAATGACTGACTAATTAAAATTTAAGTTTTTAGTTATTTTTTCATTATGAATACGTCGGTAAATGTTTAGTAAGTACAGTTGCTCAATATTTTATTATTTCTTTTTAAGCCTGCTCTAAATTCACCTTATCTTTGACTGGTCCCGATTTTACTTCATACAAAGTTGAAGATCCCTTCAAACGTTTGGGACCCATTGCCATTTTCTCGGCTAGACGTCATTGGACAGCACCTCGCTGTGTACGTTTACAAAAAGGTTCTTCCATATATCATGATGGTACCCATTATCATTGCCATTGTCCCTCACCGTCCGATGGCCATGAAGTAGGTTGCAGTTTATATAAGGAAGAAGTGGAAAGTTTTGGTTTTCATGTACAGGGAGATGCTCCAGTTATGATTGCACATGTAGAAATCAATTCTTTAGCTGACGTAAGTATTTGATGAGTGTTTTGCGAATGTATTCAAATTTATCAATAATTATATTTTTTTTTAAATTTTATTTAGTTGGGTGGCATTAAAGAGGGTGATTTTATTGTGGAAATAGCTGGTATTGATGTTAAATGGTATTTACATCAACAAGTGGTACGTTTAATACAGTCGTGTGGTTCAACATTGGAAGTTAAAGTCATAACGCCAATGGACAGAAATTATCTAAAGGTAATTATGGGTTTTTAAAATATATACATATATCGTCTTGCCTACAAAGAGTTATATGTTCAAGATTTGTTTTAATATGTATACTAGGGTGGGATGATTTAGCACCCGATATTGTGCCATCGATTTTTCGATAGCTTTTGGAATGAGGAAAAGTTTCACCACGACATATCAAAAAAATCATTTTCGAGGCGCCCCAATTTCAATTTTTTTGTAATTTTATAATAAATGCTAGATTAGCGCCATCTTGGGGTGGCTTTTTGAAACAACTAATGAAGTTGTAAACAATATAACATTACAACCTTTCCAGAAAGGTATTACCTATGAAAATCGGATAACAAATGTGGCAACTAGAGGTAAAAGTATATAAGTAAAATTATTTTCTGTTTGATGATGAAATGATGATGATGATGTTGATGAAAACAAGCAGAAAATAATTTTACTTATTACTTTTACCTCTAGTTGCCACATTTGTTATCCGATTTTCATAAGTAATACCTTTCTGAAAAGGTTGTAATGTTATATTGTTTACAACTTCATTAGTTGTTTCAAAAAGCCACCGCGAGATGGCGCTAATCTAGCATTTACTAGAAAATTGTAAAAAAAATTAAATTTGGACGCCTCGAAAATGATTTTTTTGATATGTCGTAGTGGAACTTTTTTTTCCTCTACAACACTGGACCCAGACCCACCTTTTAGTATATATATATTTGGTCAAATTGTATACATTGACTTATATCGCCCTAGCATCAGAGCCTACTGATTTTGGTTAAGATCAGTCTGCGTTTAGACATAGCGGAACGGGTTAACGTTATCCTCGAAAGTTAACATTTTTTTTGGAGAGTTCTGAATGAATCCTACAGAAAAAATTTGGCAGTAATTAATTTCATAAGCATCACATTTTATTTCCTTTTTTCTATTTTGGCCATTTTTGACGAAAATCTGAAATTTTGAGGCGAAAATTCTGACAGAAGGTCTGAACCGATTTTAAGAAAATATTAGATCAGCAATGTTTGTGTGTGTCCACAACTTTTGCCGCGTGTTACATTACGTTCCGGAAAGAAATAAAAAAATTATAACCCTACTTGACTTTGGTCTTAATTGTCTCTTTAGGCTTTCGGTCCATAGATAAGAGGTAATGAGTAAATTTAATACAAAGAAGATTTTAAAGCGATTAATTTCATTAAATTCTCGTTTCAAACTTTAAATTTAAATTTTGGACATTTTTGGGCCCCTGCCAATAAGGGTTGTTGTGGTCAAACAGAACAATATCCAACATAATATTGATTGCTTTTCCAAAAATGTGTTTTTAAACAATTATATTAACCCAAAAAAATTTTATTTTTTTTTTTTTAGAAATTGTTTATGTTAATTGAATATTTATATTTGAATTATTTTCGAAAACAAATTATTTTATCTTTTTAACAACTTTGTTGAATTTTACTTGTAATTTTCAACGTTTTTCTATAAACTTTTCCCCATTGTATATTTCCTCGTTATCACTAGGCGCTTTGTTAGCAAACTGACACTTTTTTTATTTGAATTAAAATAATAAAAAACCAATCTAGTCAGCAAACAAGCCCAAAAATAAATAAAAAAAAAGAGCTCAACAAATATTAAAAATTTAAATTTTTGTATGAAAGTCGTTTATTCGAAAGACCTCTTTTTTTGATTCCAAAAATACTCAAAAAAAAAAAAGATTTAAGAAAATTCTAAAGGCTCGAAAATTAATATTTTTTAAGCCTTTTTTAAATTGTTCACAAAATATTAAAATTTATTTACATTTTGGAGTCATTTCTAAACCATCTTTTGGATTTAATAATTTGCCTCAAATTGTTGTCTTTTATTATTTATTTTAGAAGGTCCATATTTTTGTCTAAAATATGAGAAATTTTTGATAAAAAATTTTAAAATTTCAAAAAAGTGTATTTTATTTGAGTAATTTTTGACTCATAGAACCCTAAAAAAAGTATCCAAATTTTGTTGGCTGGGAAAGAAAAAAAAAGCAAGAATATATCAAATTTTGTTATTCGATTATATACAGTGGTGGCCAATAAATTAGAAACGATTCAAGTTTTTCTAATTTTATTTTCGTTGCCTTTATTTTTAAAGATCAAAATATTGGCTAAATTCGTCCCGAAAGGCAAGGAGATTGTTCAGAAAATTGTACAGAATTTTAACGTAATGTTTGTTTTTTCAATTTTTAAACAATTTTTATTTTAAAATAGAAAGAAAACAAAACAAAGAAAAATTTTGTCATGTTTAAAGTGCTGCACTTTTGCAAGACTTAAGGAAATTTTATAGGATTTCCAAAAATATACAGTTTGTACAGAACCGATCAGTACTGCCTAATAATTACTATGTAATTTGATAAAAGGTCGATATCGCTAATTTTTTGTTAAAAGCCACGCCCACTTAAAACAAGTGACAAAATGAAAAAACAAACATTACGTTAAAATTCTGTACAATTTTCTGAACCATCCCCTTGCCTTTCGGGGCGAATTTAGCCAATATTTTGATCTTTAAAAATAAAGGCAACGAGAATAAAATTAGAAAAAACATGAATCGTTTCTAATTTATCGGCCACCACTGTATATACCGCTTGCTTTTTATTTTGCGCTGATATTAAACTGATAATAAATAGTTGTGCGGGCAATATTACATTTTAGCTCCCACTATCACTGATGTAGTTTCTCTATAATTAATAGTCTCTATTTTCACTAGTCGGCTGGCTGACCACAACAAACGTCATCGCGAGTTCTGCAAAAATTTTTGTTGTTTTTAATTTTGCAGTATTTATATTTTGTGGTAAATTCCTTATTATACCCTCCATCCCACTGTGCAGGAGGGTATATATCATTTTGTCATTCCGTTTGTAACTCATCGAAAAAAAAATCTGGGACATAAAAAAAATATATATTCCTGATCGTTATCAATAGCGAAACCGATATAGCCGTGTCCGTCTGTCTGTCTGTCTGTTGAAATCACGATCACGCTCAAAATAGTTGTGCTAGGATGTTAATTTTTAGTCAAAATTTTGGTCCAATTTCTTAAGCAGTTTGCTATTGGAAATGGGCATATTTGGTCCAGACGTTTAAAAGTTATGAAAGAAAATGTAGAAGCACCTCTAGAATTTTCCATATTAACATGAAAAATATATTAACTGTGTGTTGTTGTTGTTACTGAATAAGAAAAAAATACAAACATACACACCCAGACCTTGAAAGAGTTAATTCTTTTTTTGAATTTATATGCATAAAATTGGATTCATTTTATAAATTACTGAATAATTCATAATGCTTTTAAATCAATAATTGGACATTGAATAAAGTGAGATAAGATTTGTTCCTATTTGTGTTGATTCAATTTCGATTCTATTGAATAATTTGGACGTATGTTGGCTTTAGAGGCACCTCACCGATTGATTCTAAATTTTTACTACTGATATAACTCTCTTTTGGGGACCCGAAGAAATTTTTTTTTCAGCGAAAAGCCTGTATGGGGAGTACTTCAGTTTAAAGTTTAAAAATGAACTTAACTATATTTTCTTCATTTATGATAGGGTTGGAACAATATGTACACCATTTGAAAGGTAACAAAAATATCTTTAGGATAGCATTTTTTTGTTGACCCATTATGATTCGGCGTAGGAATTTTAATTTTTTTGGTTTTTAATGTTTTTATTCCATAAAAAAACCTATATAAGAACAAAAATTGTGCTTATTAGAATGTTATCAAGACGAAAAGCTTTTATTTGATATATATATCAAGTTTTGATCACTTCAAACACCGAAGATATTAGAGGTCAAAATCGTGAGATTTTTTTCTTTCAAAGTATGGCTAACTTTTGGCAATAGGTTTAAAATGTGTTTACTCCCAAAATATGTTCGATTCCCGATGAGTTAATTCAGTATAATTGTTGGTTAGAGTCAAAGTTGTATCTTTTGTACCATCTGCAAAAAAATTAGGCTTGCCTGCTAATATCTTCGGTGTTTGAAGTGATAAAATTTGAGCTACATCTTAAAGTTTTTAATCTTGAGAATATATTAATAAGTAAAAAATTATGTGGTAGTATACGGTGGTTTTTATAAAAACTGTTTATTTTAATAAATCTTAAAAATAAATCTCATCGCCGGTAATGGGTAAACAAACAAAAAAAAATGTCGTCCATAAGATATTTTTACTATCTTTCAATGATATATATATATTGTACCAATCTGACTATAAATGACTTGGATATATGTAGCTAAGTCCATTTCCAAACTTTTCATAGAAATAAACTCCCAACAGAGGTCTTTCCGCGGATTTTTTTTTTAACAGCTTGAAAAGTACTACATCGGGGTAAAAAAAATTCACTGAGATCAACTTATTGCAAAATTGAGATTTAAAATACGAATTAAGGAATTATATTTTTAAAGGTCTGCACACATGTATATGAATAATATCAGTGTTGCCACTTTATGGGTAGGGCATGGATGTCAGCAATTATTAAATTGTTTAGTTTTTCACTTAAATTTCAATTCAAATGAATGAATTGAGAAAGTTATCAAATTTATAAATAAAAAAATATATTATACATAAAAAAATAATTTAATTCATAAATACAATATGAATACAACTTAGCAATTACTTCAAAGCATTGTTGGTAGCAGAAACGGTGCGATTATCGGTGAGGATAAGTAACGCTATCATCGATTATTTCGGTTACAGTATTTTAAGGATAATTGTATTTCGATAACGGTATTTGTATTTTAAGGATAATGGTATTTCATTAATTTCGATACTGGTATTTTAAATGTATCGATATTTGAATCTATAACAGTATTTTAGCGATAGAGCCTACCAACCCTGCCTCAATGTATGTAATTACTTTTGGCTTATGAATAACTTAACATCTAATTGTGAAGTTTGCATAAAAATTCCAATATCTATTTTTTATTCATACGAGTTAATGAATTGATTCACAGCGACTGATCATCCACGAATTAAACCGATACATCAGGAAAGTGTATTAATCTATACATGCTTTGAAATTCTTTCGTTATACAAATAAGCTATTAACGTACACAAAAAAATCGTTACCAAGTAATTAAGCAAATTTCAACTAATAAAGTTTTATCGAATAATTTATTATATTGTGTATGCCACAAAAACATTATTTTAGTTGAAGTGCTCCCAATTGCTTGCCAAAGATTTTTTTGTGTGTATTTAAAAACGCAAATAAAACTTGATTTTTGAAAGACTCTAAAATAAGATTATTTTTAAATCGTTCACATGTGATCATAACTGACTCTTATTTACAAGCTTTTTAAGTGTTTTGTTCTAAAGTTAATTTTTTCTCTAAATTTTATGAAGATTCATATAAGACTCAAAAGTTCATCATAAATGCTGCATATTTAAGGAACTTTTCTTTGTAATAATGTAACGCCCAGAACGATGGGATAATTGAAATGGCCAAATCACTTTTTTTTTAAGTTTACTGATGAGGTTATTACCTTTTTTCGGAGTTCAAATTGTAATAATATGTTAATTGAAGTCATTTATAATTTCATATTTTTTGGGTAATTTTGTCTACACTTGTGGGAATTTTGAATCTTGCTTGTGGCAGCACTGAGATTAAACAAGATTAAACTGAAATATTTACTTGTAGTGGTGGAAAAAATCATACACATTTGTTGCACAGTGGATTGACCGAATACAAAATGGGTAATAATTCATACTTGTTTGTACTTAGTAGAATCCCCGAATAAAAACACCAGGATGGAGGGTATCTAAAGACTCGGCACAGCCGTATTTAAACTTTGGTTTGTATAAGTTCCCAGTCACCTGGGGACTTATACAAACCATCGAGCGGGCTTTAGCCCGCTTGTTTTTATTTTCAGTTATTATTCTTCTATAAAAAAACAGCTAATTTTTTAACAAAGTGCGAATTTTTGAACAAAGTACTATGATATGAATTTCAGCAACTCTGTTGTAATAGGCAACCCTATATCAGTTAAAAATATGGCAACAATTTACCAAATATTTTAGATATGTGTTGAGAATGTCGTGGTGAAAATAGAGTTTAGTACGGCTATTATTTTAACGTATACTGTGAAGGGACCAGCTTTGAGTGAAAATTTCAAACATTTTGCATTATAAAAATTTTTATTTACTTTTAAAATAACATTTCTTTAATAATTTTCTTTGTAGCCTTTATCATCAAAAGGTTCTATTTCCACTTTATCTGCCGCTAGTTCTTCCGGAGTTTCATCAGGTTCTTCCAGTCCCACTGGTACTACAACAAAACCTAAAATTCGCAGTAAGTCTACATCTAAGGCACGTTTGGGTAGTATTTCATCAAGTTCATGGAATCCCTTTCGGCGTACACCCAGTTTAGCTAAAATATTTTAATAAGAAATAAAACAAAATTAATCCGAACAAGTTTTTTTTTATAAAAAAAAGAAAATCAGTGGCCATTTAAACAACAAAAGAAAAAACAGCAATTCATTTATAATTAATTATTTTAATAATTATTGTATTTAAAATAAATATATTTAAGTTTGTTTTCGATATAAAATTTACAAAAAAGCACACATAAATTAAATTAAAAGAATTCTATAATTTATTATGTATTGTAAAATTTCTATATAATTTTATTTTTTTGGGTGTGTCCACTCATATCTACATTTTCCAGTATTGGGAATATGAAATGTTATTTATAAAAATAAAAATTTGTATCACCAATACTGGGAATTAGTAGATATGGTTAGTAAGTGAATTGCCCATTATGGAAAATTATTGTAAATTAAAAAAGTTTTCCATTATAAAAATTTTATACTATGCATATTCAGAAAAAAAATAAGTTTTTAAAACTATTATTTAACTTAAATTACACACAAATCAACAAGCAGCTTAAATTTGTATAAATTTTAAGTTAAACAAGAAATTCTACATTTGTATAATCACTAAATATGATTTAAGGAATTTTTATATTTCATTCATTTTTAATGATCATATAAATATTTTGTTTAAATTCAAAACTTTTTTGGAATAATTTTTAAGCCATAAATATTTATACGTTTTTAAAAACAAGGAAATAAACCAACACAGATGTATATTTTATAAAAACAAATAAGTTATGTAACAAAAAAAAAACATTCGAAATATTTTTCAATAAAAATTGTATATATTTACTTTATAAATATTCATAAATAAATAATTTCATTAAGTGGCAAAGGTAAGTAAGTGTGTATTTTATAGTTTAATCATTTTAATAAAAATATTCCGTTAAATAAATTGGGGAAATTAAAAAATAATCTCATTGTCTCGGAATAAGAATATTCAAAAAGGAAACAGGGGTTTTCATTTTTAAAAACCCTACCGATTTCGGGTTTTTTGTGTCGGTTAACCTGTACTTTATTAAAGCATATACATTAGAGCGTACCACCTTACATGCAAAAAAAAAGGGCGCCGTACACCCTCCAATATGAAGTATTTTTGCAAGGAGGTTTCAAAAAATTTTTTTTATTTTTTTTCGCCATTTTACATTTTTTGTTATATCTTTGGCATTTACAGTCGCATCTTAAAGTATGATACATCGATGTTTTTCTCTCGAGGAGACCACTGTTTTGCTTTAAGGGCATTTTGAGCTCAAGTATCCCGTTCTAGTAGTTACCCACCAGATCTCAGTTGCTACCACCCTAATGTACCACCCTAATGTCAGAAAATTAAAGCTCGCAAAAAATCATTAAACTTTTGCTAAGGAAGTTTTTCGCTAAACCCAGTAGAAATTTTTTTCATATATTGGTTGCCGAACGTAGGGGTCGCCTTTTTAAATTTTTTTTAATTGGATTTTTACTATATAGCAAAACACTGGTCTCCTCGAGGCAAAAAAATCGATATATCACACTTTTAAATCCGATTTTAAATGCCAAAGCTATAACAAAAAATTAAAAAAGGCGACCCCTACGTTCGGCAAAAAAATAAAAATTAAATGTTTTTTGAAATCGGCCTTTTTTTAATCACTGAATTTAATTTTGGATTTATTTTATTTTGTGAAAAAATCCACATGTTTTTAAGATTTTTTAAATTTTATATTTTTAGCCAAATCTAACACTTACATATATTCCCTAATTTACAATAGTGTGAAAAAAAACTCCATAAATAAAAAATATTGTTAGTATTTATACAAAGTTTGCAAGGAATATACGAGTTTATATGAAAACCCCTAAAATGAATCGAAAAATAAATCCAGTGATTAAAAAAAAGGCCTAATAATATTGATATTTGAATGCTTCAGTTGCCAAATCGATTAACTCCATAAAGAAAAATTAATGAGTCTCAATGTGAAAATTAGAAAATAGTATATCGTCGGCTTGTCTGCAAATAGTGCTATGAGTTCTTAACAGGTTTTCAGGGTGGCGAAAAAACTGATCCTTTTAAGATATTTTATTGACATCATATGCCTTAATGATGATTTTGGTAAATGAGGTCGTGAATATATTGTTTTTCAAATTTCTGTTAAATTATAAATTTCGTCATTTAGTAGTGTTAATATTTATTATTAGAGAAATTTGTTTAGAACATTATACAGTTAGGAGTCAATAAAGTGTTTTGAAATTGAAGTTTTATAAAATTCAAAAAGTGGAGTTAAGCGATTTGACAACTGAAGCATTCATTTAATAAAGCTGTTACAAATGGCCTTTTTTCTTCTTTCAATGGCAAAAATCTAGCAACAGCAACAAGCTGACTGAACAATTTTTTAATTTCATATTTTGCATATAAAATAAAGACATCAAATTGGCGACAACTCGCAAAAAGTAGGGCATAGTGTTGTAGCTTGAACCGGCTGTATCTTGAATCGTTTAATTTTCCAACATTTTATAAAAAAAAAAAACTTCTTCTACAAGGTGATTTATTTTACAATATAATTTTCATATTCTTCACCTCTAAAACCCGTTCTTGCCAGATTTCAAGCAAAACAGTTCCCATTTGCAAAAGTTATCGCAATGACTGGCAACAATGTATTTAGGGAATCTGTCTATGTCTTTGCCTGCCTTAATTTAATTAGTTCTACGTACCATTTTGCAGATTTCAATTCCTTTTTTCTTTGATTCATTGTTTAGATAAAATTATCTTTGTATGTATATAATTTATAGCTTCATTCGGGCTTCATCCAAGGGAGCATATGATTTTTAAAAATTAGTTTTAAATACAGTTTATAATTCGAACAAAAAACACGCTTGATTTGCGCCAGATTTTTATTTAAATAAAAACACCTAAAATAAGCATATGAAGAGATGACACGAATAAGGGCCTAAAGACCATAATACAAATTGTGCCGGAGATAATAAAAACATAAAAAATGTTAAAAAAAATTTATTTTATTTTTAAATATTTTTTTTTTTCAACGCTTTTATAGAACTGAAATACATCTATCACTATGCAAAGTTTTGTAGAAAATCTGAAGCACAAGTTCCAAAAAAAAATACCCATAAATTTAAGCTGAAATAGGAAAAAGGCCTACAGACCCCTGTTTTTTTAAGCATGTTGTAAAATCTGTCACTTAATATGCAATTTTTGTTATAAGATTTCGATGGAATTTGACCAATATAAACAGAAATGGAAATGTTGCGAGGACATCAAAGATTTACTATTATAAAGCTGAGAATACACAAAGGAACATTGAGAAGGGAACAAAAAATATCAACAAATTTTGTAAACGCGAATTGCACGATGTGAACACGCACACGCACACACACACACAAACACTCACACACATTCACAAAAAAATGGGCATTTTTTTCACGAATGTTCCCTCGCTTAAGAAATGAAAGGATAAAAGATAAATATCACAATATTAAATAGATACTGTTAAATAATATTTCAATTTAAACAATAAGAAGTGATGTAATACCGCTAAAGTAAACACTAAACTCACACTTACATATATCGATGGTCATATGTTGATACTCTTGTAGATTATGCACTCACTAGTGGCTTAAAAAGAGCTACATTTTTTACCTTACATTTAATACAATTGTTGTTGTGACCTTTTATCCAACTTCACCATCAGAGTTGGGAGTAATTAATTATTTTGTAAGCATTACTTATTTTCATTACTACTGCATATACGTAATCTTTTTTTCGTTTCAATTACATTCAAGTAATTTTAATGAAATTAGTTTTATACTGAATTTATACCTGAATAAAAACTACCTGGTTTTTGTCTCTTTTAGTTTTTAACTTGTAAAAACCCATACAAAAAAACAAGCAAAAACTAGTTTTCTACAAAAACTAATTGGTTTTTGCTCAAGTATAAATGTAGTATTTATTTCTATTAAAAAATTGAAGATAGATTTTCATTACCAATACTTTTATATAAAGGTAAATATTTTTCTTCTTCCGTCTCCTTTAAATTTGAGTTCATAGTGCACCCATAATAACAATTATGCTTCAATTATGAGTTAAAACAAAAGTTTATGCAGTTAAAAAGGCGACAAAGGCATTTACATTTCAAATAACTAAAAATGCAGTTCTTCTGAACTATCGAAAAATAACTAACAAATTCATTGCAAATAACTACACTCAAAAAAATAAGTTAGTAGAAAAATTAGTAAAACGTCTTGTATATCAAGTGTACTAGTTTTCAGCAATTTTTTTGCTGAAATTCCGTTTTCAGCAAAAATTTTAGTTATACTTTTTTAGCACTAAACTAATTTTGAACTAATGTTTTACTAATTTATTTTGCTACAAAAATTGTGCTGATAACCGCACTCATAGCGGGACGACAACCAGATAGACAAGATGTAGATGTCGCAGCTCGTCTGGAAACGGATATGACAAAAAAAGAAAAACAACTCTACACATATTTTATATTTAAATTTTCAGCAAATAAATTAACTAAAGTAAAATTTAGAGTTTTTTTCAGTCTACTAATATTCAACAAAAAGTTTGGTGATTTTAGCCAGGATTTTTTTCATTTGCAGTCGACTAAGTGTTAGCAAAACTTTTGCTGAAGATTACTATTTTTTTGGTAAAAATCAGCTCGCTGATTTTCAGCAAACCTTTTGCTGAAATTACCAACTTTTTTGCAAGCACGCTCCTGACTAAAAATTTGCTGACACAGCAACATTGTTTGCTGACTTTACCGACTTTTTTTTTTTAGTGTAACAATGTCGTAAAAACAACTGGTACATTTTTATTACAAATATTAAAAAAAAACAATTAACAAAATTGTCAATTCTTTTTTACAGTTAATTCATTTATATTATGAAAACACATTTAAAAAAAAAATTTTTTTTTCTTACGATTAAAAAAATCCTACTTAAAACTTGAAGTCGAAATTAAGAACTGAGCGGCAAGCTATCAACGTTGGCTTATGTCATTCCCATGCAAATTTAACATTAATAACGTTAACAGTTAACACTAAACGTTGGCTAATGTCAAATTTATATGGGAATGACATAAGCCAACGTTGATAGCTTGCCACACAAACACAGCTACTGACAAATATAAACTAAACAAGAATTTTCAGAAATTCAACGATATCTTGTATCATTTAAATAACTAATAAAAATAACTGTTTACTGCAAAAATTCTGTTTTGTTAGTTGTTTTGTAGCTACTTTGTCAGTAGTTTTTTTTTTCATTTTTGCTTTTTCTACTTTGAATACAAATAACACTTAAATAAAATGAATTTTTACAAATTCAAACATCATATTTATAACTTCAGCATGTTCTCCTTGCAATTTGTTAATGAAATCAATGGTAGCATTCAGCAGAGAAACCTTAAACTGATACCGATGACTTGTAGCGCTTTGTGATTAGTAAAGGCTCCATTAGTCTGGAAGTATCTTAAAGTATCGTGCCAGCTGTTTACTTTCAACTAGTGGTAGTATACACAACTACTTAGTTTGGAAGTAGATTTGACGTAAGAAAATCTATTGAAAATAGATTTCTACTTTACGATACCTCATTTCACCTCACTTTACTACCAAACTAATTTGGGATTAACTCTGCTGAACGATGTTTTCTTTGTTTTGTTTTTAAATGCAATTTTTCTATATTTTCCTTTGGTTTCTTTAAATTTTTGTTTTTGAATTATTTTTGTATGTTTTTATTTGTCATTCTTTCAAAAAAAAAAAATATTTTTAAAATCAACAACAACAAATGGATCACTAATTGATCAAAAGTAGCAAACATTAAGAGTGTTTGCGTACCCGAAAATTTGTACAAATTCGTACAAATTTGTACAAGTTTTTACTGGAAGGTGTTTGTTTACACAATTACTCAGTAAGAAGAGAGGAAGAAGAGAGGAAGAATAGAGGGTAAAGTGACAGTTCAATACCAGAGAACTTACAAGTTTTTACTGGATGAATTTTTGCTAGTAAGAATTTGTAAGAAAAAAAAACATATGATTGAAGAAACAAAACATTTGTCTAAATTATTTTGAAATAATTTTTTGTAAAAATAAAAAATATTTAAATATAAGCTTATTTACGATGGAAGGAGTAAGTAAGTGATCATTTTATTAGGTTTTATTTATTAATCCAATAATTTGAATAGGTTTATTTCGCAATCAGCTATTTTAATAACTGTTGCCAATTTAGCTATTTTCTCGGCAAATCTAGCGATACTTCAACTAGTTTAGCGGTATAAAATATAATTTAGCTATTAGCGGGAAAACTAGCGATTTTTCTTTTTAAGACAGTCTTCGCATTTTCTTAGCATTTTTTTACATTTATTTCCTTGACAGAATTTTTGAATCATTATTATTCAGCGATTTATCGGTAAATTTTTATGAAAAACAAAAAAGTTCGAAAAATTTGGCGATGTATCAATAATTTTTTAAGAAAGTTTTAAGAAGTTTGAAAAATATAGCTATTTTTGTGAAATTTTTCAACAGGACCTAAAAAGTTCGTGCAATTTAGGGATTTATCGCTATTTAATTTTTTTATAATTTAGATATTTTCTAGTGATTTTTTAGTTTGATTTAGCGATATTTTTAGGGAAGAAGTTGGCAGCAGTATTTTACTAATTCTTAAAATTTTTCTGTTTGCGTACATTTTTAGATATTTTTCTTTTTGAGAGTAAATTTTTTCTCTGTAAATTTGTTACTGAGTAATTTTTACTGGACTTTACTGGAAAAGTACCCAAACACACCTATTATTTAAGCTACCAAAATATGACAGCGCTACCTTTGCGGTTAGTGATCAGGTCGTTTAGCAGATAATTGTACAATTGTTGTAGAACTGTTGACTATTAAAGTGTAATGTTATATCATAGCATTTTATTAAATGTGCTTAACTCTGCCCAGCTAATTTCAGGAAAATATTAAAAAATAAAAATCAAATTTGTACTCTAAAGAATTTTTTTAGATAAAAATTTGAAACAATAAGAAAATTTGTATACAAATACATGTAATTTTACCAGGACTATACGAGGGCACTTCGAAATGTTCTTAGCCTAACGATGAAACACAAGAGCTAGATTTTTAAAATTATTATATTTTTCAATATAATCTCCTGAAACTTCCAAAGTTTTTCTAGCAATTCTATCTTGATTAAAATAATTTTCCTGAAGCTCCTCTAAATAATCGTTAACAGCTGCCATTGCATATTCATTCGATTGAACTTCAATTCGTTGAATTTTTAAATTTTCATTCGAATGCGTTTTTGGTCAACTGTTAACAAATGCGGCACCCATCTTACAGAAAGCTTTTTCATTAATTATTGTAATTATTGATGCAAAATAAAATGTACTCGATCATTTGAGATGCCTATGGCATTACATATTTCACGCACTTTCACTCGTCGTTCGTCTTATACCATATCATGGACTTTTACCTTGATTTCTGGCGTTGTTGCAGTTTTTGGACGTCCACTCTTTGGTTCATTTTCAATGCTACGTTTAAATTCAGCAACCCAATTTTTTACTGTTGCATATGAAGGAGCACTTTCACCTAACACATTCGCCATATCATTATGAATTTCTTGTCCCAATAAAGCTTTCTTATGTAAATATTTAATCACACCACAAACACCTTTCTTGAACACCTGTTACTATACGAATGAGTTGACAGATCAAATGATTCATGTGACGGATGAAAGTTTCCATTGTGCAAAGCTTTTTGCTGTTTATACCGCCATCTCTATGTCAGGCTAAAACTATTTCGTACTGCCCTCGTACACAGAGCAAAAATTTTGAAATCAAGCAGAAACAGCATTAAAATAAATAGAAATGTCTTTGAAATCAAATTAAGTTTTTTTAATATCTTACGGTGGGTTTCATACTGCAGGTTTAAACTTTAGTTAATAGTTAACCCAAAAATTTTTTGTTGTTTTGTGTACATTTTTTTGACATTTTCTTTTGTTTAAAGTTAAGTTAAAGTTAAACCTACATTAATTTAAGTATGAAAAAGTTTATTTTAACTAGAATCATATTTACATTAATAAGATTCATACTTTAAAAATATTCATACAGAAAATGTGATGTTAATTTATGTATAACATAATAGTTGATTTAACTATGGTTTTTGGTGTCTGTATACACTATTATGTAAAAAACACGATTCCCAAAATGGGGTCTGTAGGCCCTTATTCACGACAACTCTTCAATTGTGTAACTAAGCAAAAAACGTTCGAAGTTCTTTGATAATAATAAACTTTTAATTTTTTCATGATATTATGGTTAGTTCGTGCCAGAAATTTATATCTTGTAAAATTACAAAAGTGTAAAATTGTCCTCCAACACAATAACAAACACATGTGATAATATTCCACAAACCCCAAAATATTCCACAAACCTGATTTGTACCAAATGTATAACTTTGGTTTTGCAAAAGTTTAAAAATGTAACTTTTAACAATGTTGCAATTATTTACCACAATTTTTAACCCATATTCTCTTACATGGCTTACTACACAGGGCCCGAGGAACACAAAACTGAAGGAGAAATTATTTCATCGTGCATACATCTAGTGTTATTGCCTGTCGGCATATGAAGATGCTAGGAGAATATGCGTACTAGGGTGGCCCAAAATCATATGGAAAAATACCAAGTAAACCGTACAAGCCCACATACCACAAATACCAGAAATTATGACAGGGGTTATCGTTCCTAATGTCTTGGCCAAATATCGACACCCTGCGATGAGTGGAAGCCGTCAGAGTTTACGATCTCCGAACAAATCTAAAAAAATTGTTTTCTATTGTAAAAAAAGGAAATTGTAAATTTTTTGAACAAAGTGCCACCTAGTGATAATGATGCCGTTATAACTTTTGTTTGTGGTGATGCCATATCCATGTATCCTTCTACCAAGTGTAGACAAAAAATTCCCAAGGAATTCATGCTTGGTGTGAAATGTGTTAATAGATCTCTTTCATTATTAAAAGTAACGGTATTATGCTCATTTAAAAAGAATGCCGTCATATGACGACGCTAGGATAATATGGACAAAATTTATGTAAAAAGTACAAAAAATATGTAAAAATTAAGAACACTATATAAATTTTAAATTTAGCTTCACTTTTTTAGCATGTGTTGTCGATTTTTTGGAAGTAAAAAATATATTTTATAAAAAGTAAATTTTCTTTACACAAGAAAAATTATTATTAAAAAATAAAATAAACTTAAATCATTCATATATCACAGTGTTGTTTTAATGGGATAATCAGGCATGTCACAGACTTCAATTTCACTTGAAAGTGAAATTGAAAACGCAAATTGCTTCTCCAGAAGTAAATGGTATTTTTGCATATTTAGACAAAATTTAACAGATAAACATAATTAATTATAAGTTAAGAATGCTGTTTTTAATAATTTCACTTAAAAAATTTTTTGTTAGAGAGCATATTTAAGGTTTTAACGCATATTTCGCATAAAATTAATATGATTTCGATGTACAATTTCGTAACGTTTTACTTTTGCTTCTTCAGGTTTTTTGCGTTTTCGTAAATTCTAAAATGTTAAAAAAAGACTTTTTGTGGTAAATTCGAGTTCCAAATGCTAAAATTTGATTTAAGTTGCCATTTGTAGTTAAAAAAGAGAAGGTCGCCGATCAAAATTTAATTTTTTAGAAAAAATTACGTTTTGCTAATCAATAAGAAAATTATTGAATTTACCAACAAAAAGCGTTTTAAATGTAAATTTTTTTTAAGTTAAATAGTTAAAGACACTTTAGGGAATACATGCCAAGCACTTTTGAAAAGATTTTATGAGTTTAAGATGCTCTAAATATCAATTCCACTTTGGTTTTTGAAAGTGGAATGAAAACGATTTTTTTTTTCGTTTTACGTTTTGTGGAGAAACTTTCAACGTTTTAAGTACCACTATTAAGCCTGTAGCATAATCGATACTTACCAAAACGTTTCATTTTCTATAGAAAATTATCCGTAGCACCCTAAACTGCAAATTCAGAAGGAAAAAAATTGTTTGCGATCACTTTAGGAAAAAAATTGCGGAAGTTAAATTGCGCAATTAGTGTTTTTCGAAATTTTGATTAATTAAAAAGATTTGCTTTTTACGAATTATATATAAATATACCATACGAATTCAAATATTTATATAAGTCCATATACGAAAACAGCTTTCGTACATAGACGGTCCAAAATGTTTAAATTTTATTCGTTTACAAAAAATAAAAGAAGTCAGGTAAGTATGGATAGTCGTTTTTTTACAAGTACCCTACGGGAAATTTTAACAAACTGTCACCGAACTGGCCCCTTTATATGAAATAGACTGGTCACTTTTACATGGCGTTGTCATAGGAGGGGGAAATTGACCCCTTGTGACATGTCACAAGACAAATCCTAGGACAGGTTACTGAACTTTGTTTTTTATGAGAGTTCAGTAACCTGTCCTATGATTTGTCTTGTGACATGTCACAAGGGGTCAATTTCCCCCTCCTATGACAACGCCATGTAAAAGTGACAATGTTTGTAACATTACATATATGTACATGAGTAAATTTCTGAAATAGGCATGGTAAGTTGTTTAAGTTTCACGTGAAAAAAGTTTTATACTCCATATAAAAAAATGATTTTTCATGATACTGAGTTTCACGTGAAAATTGTGTAGAATTTATTTTCACGCAAATTTAATATACAAGACTACTATTTTGCTGGTGAAAAATTTACATTTTCGATTTATTGTGATTGTCTTTCCTAAGGCACATGTACACGCGAGAGAAAACATGTACACGTGAGAGAAAACTGTTTTTTGCTCTATCTCTAGCAGTTTTCTCTCGCATGTAAATGTGCATTTATAAAATAAAAAAATGTTTATTTTCATAATTTTAATTATCGTAAAATTTGAGCGAAAAAGTTTCCCACAAAAAGCAACTTAATATATGTATGCTATACAATTGAAAATTCTTAAAATACTAATAAAATAGTGTAAAAATTATAACTTTTGTAAAATTTTACAAATGTAAAAACATTCAAATTAATGTAAATTTAAAATATAATAATGATAAAATATTAACAAAACATTAAATTAAAGTCTCCATTATATTATAAAAAATTAATTTCACTTGGTTTTTTTTCAAATAATTTTTAAATGATTTTTATTAAAGATTTTCATTTAGTTTTTAGTTTTACACATTTATAATTTTTATGCATACATACATTTAAGGATATAATATAGCTATACTTGTAAACTTATGGGCTAAAAAACAGACATTTATAAGATTTATCATTTTTTTTATTGATTTTTTTTTTCTTTTCATTCATTTTTATTATATAATTTTTTTTAAGATTTTTTATATTATTTTTTGTAAACATTTATGAAAAACAAAAATTTTGTTTTTATAAGTTAAAAAATGTTTCTAAAAATTTTGGTTGGTTTGGGGATATTATTGTTTTTTTTTTAGTATTTTTTTTTTATATTTTATACAGTTAAAGAAGTCTGTATTATATTGAGTAGTTATTATTATTATTTTTTTTTTTTTGTATACATTTTTCTTGAAGATTTTATTTTTTTTTTTTTTTTATATTTTTTGTTATTATTTAATAATACTGAAAATACGACTAGACATTTATATAAATATATAAGTTATTATTTTACTTGTCTCAATATTTCTTTAAATTTACCGTTGGGGTTAAATTTCACTTTATTTTTTTAAAATGTATTTTAATGTTTTGAATGAAAAATATGTTATTGCATTATATTGAATATTTAAACAAATTAAAAAAAAAAATCTTTTATGTATGGCTCTAAAATTAATAAAAATTGAAAACTATTATTGATATACATGACTATAAATATAAATAATATTTTACATATTTAAACAATATTGTGCCACCAAACCAATATGGCTGAATATTATTGTTGAAAGAAAATTTTAAAGAAATAAAAGTTTAAACAAGAAAGATGTTTCAAATTTTATTTCTATTTCATAAAGTTCAGTTCAAACATTTTTCTGGTTAACAATCTATCAATTTTTAAAAATATTATTCTAATTTTTTTTAACAAAATTTTTATTTAAATAAATTAAAATATTTAATTTAATAAGGAAGAGCTAATAAAACTAATACACTAGTTTACAAAAATGAACAAAAATAGAGTATTTTGTGTATTTTGGCCGGCTGCTCATGAAAATCGAATTTTGTTGTTAAAAGTTTGAATGATGTGTTTTATTTTGTAGTAACTACTGCACTACATTTAGAGTTAAGCACAACAACTGGGCAAAATTCCAAAAGTTTGACATTTTTTGACATGACATTGTTATGGTTTAATGTAGAAAGTCCCTAACTCAATTTTTGTTGCTTTAGAGAGAGAAGGAAACAAAATACGAAACATTAGATGTGAAATATCTTTGAATTAAATTTTTAATCAATGCTGACAACAAAATAAAATATTGCATTTATATAAATTTTATATCAAGAGTATTTAAAATTTATTAAGACTTTTATTTCATATCTGAACAAATAAAACTTGAGTTAGGGCCTTTCTACATTAAGCCATTGATATGTTTGCTTATCGATCCTAACCTACTGAACTAGTAGATTGAAAACAATTTTTCCCCCTTTTGGATTATCATTCTTTTGGTACTTCTTGTGGACGTATTGATTATTTCCAATTCAGGATCTGTGGTCTTAAATGTAAAACTTTATTCAAATTAATATTCATTAAAAGAAGATTCATAAAAACGTTTATTTCAATTTTTATAATTAAAAAATAATATAGTGTTATCATCTAGTCCACTAGTGATAATACTTGTATTTTTCTATGGAAAAATACAAAACAACTATTATGAGATTTAGTTAAATATTATAACTGTATTTCGTAACAGTTGTTTAGGGCAATAATTTTTAATTCTATAATAAGCAACTACCAAAACAGTATTTTTACAGTAGACTATTATTTTTGTTAGATATTTTATTATTAATATATTCTTTGTTTGCATAAAAACGTAATAACTGCAGCCACCTTTTGAAATATTTACTTCAAATTTCAGTTAGGCTGAAGTAATTACACATTTTATTGTAACCGAAAGAAAAAAAATATACTTTTTTTTTAAATATACTTTTACAATATCAAAAAAAATAACACTAAAAAAACGTAGTTTTTACCAATTTTGACAGTTGTTTTAAATTTTATGCAGTAAAAATTTGTCAGTAAATTTTAACATTGTTAGTTATTTTTAAAGCATTTGTTGGTTTCAACACTTAAAAATAACAATTTTTTTTGTTATTTCAAAGATACCTTTGTCGCCTTTTTAACTGCATATACCTTTGTTTTAACTGTAATTTTCTGTAGCTCCTAACGACAAACTTTTTTGAGTGTAACGAAAATACTATATTCCATAACAGTTGTTAACACAGGCATGGAAAAATTCTGTACTTTATTTAAAGGTCTATTAATACATATTTGAAATTTTGTTTTTGTTTAAAATAAAAATACCAAAAATGTGTGTTTTTTGCCCCCATCCCAAACTCAAAATTAGTCGCGTGTGACGTTTACGTGACGGCTATTTTTATGAGTCCGTACTACCGAAATACTTAGGAAACAATAAACTTTTTTGATACTATTTAATAAAAGTTTATGATTTTTATTTAATTGCTTATTTATTTAATAATAAAAACAAAAGCTGTACAAAAATTTTAGTACTATTGGAGTAAAAATAGAACTCCCAAATAATTTTTTTGATATCGAAATGAAAAACCTATTTCCCATATGTCTCTTAGTTTACTGCAAACATAATATACAATGCTAAACGACGAACTAACGAGCTACTAATAATGTTCAATATCTCAGTTGAATAAAGAAAACAAAATTTTAATAATTTAAAAATTTAATTTTTTTTTTTTGCAAAAAAATAGAAAAAGAGTCAGAAGAGCCATTGATTGCCTTTGTTAGTTGTACTCTTTGATATTACAAAATGTAGTGAAATCCAGCAAAAATAACAATAGAGTTGACAACATTGGTGAGAGTATGAGAGAGAAAAAATTAACAAGAAAAATAAATTTCTTCAGAATATTTTTGTTCAAAAAATGTGAAAGAATTTCGAATATTCTGCTTTGCGATTGCGAGAACTTTAATTGAAATTCAATTTATAGGCTAAAATCTATATTTTATGAATCGTAAAGAGCATATATTAAACTTAAAGCAATCGGATAACCACTTATAATTCAACTTTTTGTAAGCATGTGAGTAACTACTTATTATTAAAAATCTCATAACTACTTACGCTTACTTACTTCTCATTTTTTCGTAAGCGAGCGGGTAAGCGTGACTACTTATAAAAACGACCACGCCAAACAAAAATAATGAGTTTAGACGCCAAAAAATTAGTTGTGCGGAGCTATGAATTTCTATTATATAACCACTTATTTGGTAATGAAAGATTTTGCTGGGTTATTGTTCTGGTTAACCTCACAAAGAACAGTCCTTGGTAAATTGGTCTATGGATTTTACCGAATGTCAGTTGTTTATTTTTGTAGTAAAAAGTTCGTCAGTTATTTTTATAGCATTTTTAGTTGTTTTTATAAGTTAAAGATAACAATATTTTTAATTATTTTAAAATTTATCAGCCTTACTATCAATATTTTTCAAAGGTATATTTTTATTAAAGTCGACTTTATTTTAAAGTAAAGGTTTTGTTTATACCGTACCATACAAAATATTAACCCCTCAATTCATAAATACTTTGTAAAGTTAAAGCAGGTTTACAAAACGTCATTTTCATACAAAATTTGTTCAATAAATCTCCTATAATTTTACAAAGCGTTTATGAATTTAGGGGTTAAAATAGAACTTTTAAAATAATGCCAAACATATACATTAAAAAATTTTTTTTATTGAAAATTGAAATTGAAAATCAAAACAAAATATTCAAAACTAAAAAGGAAATTTGTAAATAAATGTAAACAAAATTTGAAAACAACAAATAAATATAAAATAAAAACAAATGAAAACTTCAAATTTAAAACAGAATTTTAAGGAACATTTTAAATATTTTGTATGGTAAGAAATTTAAAATAATAGTCGACTTTTGTGATTTAAAATCGACTTTTTCTTTTTTATAGCAAAGGTGTATTTACCTTTTATTTTTACTGCCATTTTCGATAACTGAAATGACAAACTTTTTTTTAGCGCAGTAAAAATTTCGAGTAAACATACTTTTTTTATTAGTACTTTTTTTAATGGAAACCTTTAAAACTTTGAAAAATTATAAAACATTTTTTATAATCAACGATTTAGAAATATATTTTATGGAATTCAGTTGTGCGAATCTAATATTTTCTTAAGGGTAGTTTACATTAATGGATTGAGTGCTAGGATCTGTCAAAAACCACATGTGCTTAAGATTGTTTAGACAGTCATACGATTATTTTGGCAGTCATAAAATTTCTAATCGGATTTTTCTTTTTTATACATTTTCCAAAAAGTTATGCTCTCTCCATAGGCGTACCTAGACCATTTTTCTGGGGTGGGCAAGGGCCCCATTTACGTTTGGCTGTTTATTTGCCAATTCTCAGACCCTTAATCTTAAAAAACACTTTCGACATTATGCTTGTGATTTTTTCATATAAAAAAAGACAAATTAGAAATTAGAAAAGACTTTTAAAAATAACTCCCTCCCTTTTGATAAAATTTTAAAAATTTTCAAATGTTTTTTACAGAAAACTCTGAAAAATGCATCCTTTTTTCTGAAGAAAACCTCGTGCAGGGAATGCTATACGCTCAAAATAGTATAAAATTTTGATATTTGATGGAGAAAAGAAATCTAAGATCAACCTGTCTCATATTTTCTTCCACCTCTGACGAATCCATTCTTACCTCATATTTTGACCACTTAAATTACCGAGGTGATCAAAAACTGACATTTTCATCGTAAAATTTTTGCTTCTACAACATATTGAAATTTCCTCAAAATAGCATACTCATTAGGGTCGTTCGATTTATCAATCGATATTGTGCCATCGATTTTTCGATAGCTTTTGGCATGAGGAAAAAAAAGTTCCGCTACGACATATCAAAGAAATCATTTTCGAGGCTCCCATTGTTCTGCAAATTTAACAGCTTTATTTTTGCTGTTCTTACATTACTAGTATTTAGCAAAAAAAAAAAAAAAAAATAAAAAAATAGTTCTTTCTTTAGCATCATTTTCAACTAATTTTTAGTTATTTTTTCTGCTATTTTTACAGATTTATTTCTATGAGTGCAATATTAACTAATTACTCCTGTAAAATACTATTAAATTCAAGAAATTTTCCTCTTATAGCCAGAACTAAGATCGATTTGTTTCTTAAATATTTCTTAAGTAAAAATTTTTAAACAACATTTCTTATTTAAGGAATACTCAAGACAAAAATCGATAAAAAAAACTGACCCTTAGATTCCAACAAATTATCTTCCTAGGAAACAAGAAGACATTTTCCCAATCAAAAACACAGGATTAACTGATATTAAAAAAAAAATAATCATAGAACAAGAATTATAGACAGATTTTTTTTTAAATTCTGGGGTGGGCAAAAAGCAGTCTAGGGTGGGCTTTGCCCACTCCAGACCCGCCTAAGTCCGCCAATGGCTCTCTCATAAGATTAGCACACACAAAGCCATCTCTGTTGAGTTAGTTCTCTCACGTTTAAAGTCTTTAAGATTTGAGTTAGGATTATATTCCTACACTCTCAAAACAATTCCGTTGTGACAGCCGAATTTTTTCCAACCGAATTCGTACGGTTGCTGCAACCTCGTAATTCGGTTGCCTCAACCGAATTCAGTTGTGACAGCCGATAATTCGGTTGTCGCAACCGAATTGAAATCGAATTCGGTTGCCACAACTGAATTCGGTTGGGGCAACCGAATTACGAGGTTGCAGCAACCGAATCAATTCGGTTGGCAAAAAATTCGGTTTCCACAACGGAATTGTTCTGAGAGTGTAGTACTGCTTTCTTTTACTTAAAATCATATGGCTCAATCCTATACTGTAAACTGCTCTTTAACGATATATTTATCCAACTTCCCTGGAGTCGCCCCTAGAGCTGTAAAATATAAGACTGACCACATTGATTTGTCTTCAGTATTTTTTCCGAACAGTGCTGCCATAACGGCGATTTTCTCGTCAGATCTAGCGATTTTATTTCGCACCTAGCGGGAAAAATTGTCCTGTAGCTATTACCCAAAAATCTAGCGATTTTTTATCACCCGCAATATAATTTCTAAAAATTGGTTTTATGTTGAAAAATATTGTAAAATTCGCATATTGATATTGTTTTATTATAAAAAATAACTTCTAAAACGATTTTAGTAAAAGAAACTTAATACTAATATTAATTCAATGAAAATCGGGATTCATTATTTAAAGCTTAAGCACCGTAAGTTATTTTTTACATGGGAAAATTTCACTCGAATTTTAAAGGCTTCAAACTGCAGTTTAAATTATAAAAATTAACAATTTTTAATTTTATAACAAAGACACAATCACAATATTCACAAAATGTCACTTTTTCACCAGAAAAATAATAGTCTTGTATATTAAATTTGCGTGAAAACAAACTCTACACACTTTTCACGTGAAACTCATTATCGTGAAAAATAATTTTTTTTATGGAGTATAATAGTTTTTTCACGCGAAATCCAAACAAATTACGATGCTTTAATGGTAAAATTTTTCATTATTTAAAAGTTTATAACACTTCTTATGAACATATTAAAGAAATTTTTTTACTTCTTTAAGTAACATTTTTCAACAATCTAGCGATAAAATCGATACTTTTTGCACTGTTTATAATCTAGTGATTTTCTAGCGATTTTTGGGTCTCATCTAGCCATTTATTTTGAAAATTTGTTGGCAACACTGTTTCCGAACATACCTATCCCCTATGTCCACTCCGTAAGAGAGCTCCCATACAAATGATATTTTTTTATAAAATAAACTCTCACCGCTTTAACTTTCCTAAGGGTGCCCCTAGAGAAGTCAAATGTATGACTGACCCCAATATTTTTTTAATCCCAACATTTTCTCGGAATATATCTACCTTCTATCTTCAACCCTTTAGGGTACAAATTTTTTATTTTTTTTATGAAATCAGCTCTCACCCGTCCCATGGTGCATCCTAGAGGGGTGTAATGTAAGATAGACCACCATTAATTTTTCCCCTCCAGCATTTTTTCCGAACATACCTACCCCCTATCACCAATCCGTAAGAGGGCTCCCATACAAATATGACATTTTTATAAAATTTCCTCCCACCATTCTAACTGTCCCAAAGATGCCCCTAGAGGAGTCAAATGTTTGACTGACCTCCAATATTTGTTCAACCTTAACATTTTTTCGGAACATATCTACATTCTATATTCAACCCTTAGGGTGGTCCCCATACAAATTTTTAATTTTTTTTATATTTTTTTTAATGAAATCAGCTTATACCGCCCCATGGAGCCTCCTAGAAGGGTGGTATGTAAGACCGATCCCCATTAATTTTTTTCCCCAACATTGTTTCGGAACATATCTACCCTCTATCTCCACTACCTAAGGGCGCTCCCATACAAAAATGACATTTTTATAAAAAGGGTACCCCTAGAGCAATCAAATGTATAACTGACCTCCAATATTTTTTTAACCTTAACATTTTTTCGGAACATATCTATCCTTTATATTCAAACCTTAAAGTGGTCCCCATACAAATTTTTTAGTTTTTATAAATTTTTTTATGAAATCGAGAAACCACTTTTGCCAGGACTTTTTCACTTTTTGCCAGGACTTTTCTGTTTGTATTTTTCTGGCTGGGTATCTACTCCATTGATAAACCAAAAAATATAGGGAATTAATCGAATATGCTTCTCCATAGCACTACATTTACATATGGACAACTTATAATAAATAGGTACTTCAGTCCGATTTTGGTCTTTCTTTCGTGGAATAAGAGATCTATGTTCCAATTGTAATTGGTTTTTAAAAACAACATATCTTACTCTACAAAAAATGATATCCGATCCTAACTGTCTCTGTCCAAATTTTAACGAGGGCCATTTAAAATGAAGTTTTAACACAAATTTTTATTGTATCTGCTTAAAACGCCACAAGAATACTTCTATCAAGGATTAGTATGAAGAGAGTGTTTGTCCTCTCATTCTGCATAAAAACACTTATATGGTATTTTTTCGGAAAATCGCAAATTTAGGAGTTATGGCGCAAAAAAGCTGTTTTTAGGTCATTTTTAGGGTCAAAAACCCAAACTGACTGGCCTGTATGCGCCCGAGAGATCCAATTTTTTACACATATTATTTTTTATGCCCAAATACTTTTGCAAATTTGGGTGGTATATTATACAGTTAAAATGAAAAGAAATACATTTTTCATCTGTTTTCGCCTTTTATTTAAAAAATAAATTACATATAAATACGGATTTTCTGCTACAGTTAATATTTTCATTTAAAATGTTTTATTAAAAAAAAGAAACCTTTTAGATTTCCAGATCAGCTAAACAATTGAAAAAAACAAAATGTTATTTATTCTTACGGATTTTGTAGTTAATTTTTTGAAAGTTAAAAAAACGAAATAAATGAAAAATCATTATTTTTTAAGGACTTTTGTAGTTAATTTATTAACATTTAAAAATAAATGAAAAATTCTTTTGATTTAAATGAAAAGTTAGTAGACCGGTTTTCAAGTGATTTTTCATTTATTTTAAATACCAAATCAAATTTATTACCATAGAACGCGATACATCAAATCTATTAAATATTTTGGCGATAATTACGAATATGAAGTCTAAATTTCAAATAGAGGACCGAATTTCGCGATATCGCTGATTAAATATTTTCCAATGGATTTTTTTTCCAAATTTTTTTCAGTTTAGCTTCTAGTATCATGGAATTTTTTCAATTGAACAATTTTATTCTTCCAAAAACCGTTATATATATGAACTCTAGTTTTTAATAGAATTTTGAATTTAAAAATTTGACAATTATTTAAGAAGTTATTATACAAAAGGCAAAGAAAGTCATATTTAATGAAACGTTATCCTTCCTGCAATAGTTATCTAATTAATTTTAAATTATAGCTTTAAGAAAATTAAATTTATATATTAAAATATTTTTTTTTTCGTGCAGACTGGCTCAGAAAAATTCAAAATTATAGCGAAATCATAAAAACGCGAATATTTCGAAAACGATTAACAATTTAATAGATTTTATTTCTTATTCCCAAAGTATATAAAATTGTGGTTTTAAATTTATGGAGGAATCTTGAAGGACATAATCTTAAGTGGAAGCTAAATTCATTTAAACTTTTTTTTTCAATTTATATGTGAATCTCCATACAAAAGGTTAGAATACCCTGTGATTTTCAGGAACCTCTAAACGTGATCCAATTTCTCTCAAATGTGGTTAAGATGTTGCCATAGTTTATTCACCACGATCCTGCTTTGAGGAGCAAAAATAGGACTACGTCTAATTTCCCCATACGATTTTGTAAGACCCTAATGCACATGTATAAGTGAAAACAAATGAAATAACTTTTGACGTTTACCAACTAATGTTAAAGAAGAAGCATTTGACCTCCATATTGGGAAAAACAAAAATATAGAGAACTTAAGTTTTATGTATGTATGTTCTGTGGCTTAAACTATAAAGGTCAGCTTTATAGTTAGAACTTGGAACGATTTTTGTCTTAAATATTTCCTAAGTCAGAAATTTTCAAACTAAATTTCTGACTTCAATACAATTTTAGAAAAAAAAATCTTATTTCTGACTACAAAATTGGCCTTAACAACCACAAATTTAACGATTTGTTTACTTTATAAAGTCAAAAGAAGTTTCAAAGAAAATTTTTCATAAAAAAATTGTTCCAAAAACCTCCTATAACTTTATAAAGTGTCTACGAATAAGCACTTAAAACTTTAAACTACAAAAAGTATTCTTTAAGGCACATTTACAAGCGAGAGAAAACTGCTAGAGCTATTTAGCGAGACAAAACTTCTAGAGCTAAGTAGATCACGCGTCTAAATGTGCCCTTAGAAAAATGTATAAATTTTAGTAATTTTTTTTATGATGAAAAATAACGAAAAATTTATTTATTCTTGTTTTTATGAGCAAATTCTTAATATTCGGCGCTGTTCTGAGTATCGAATCGAATCCAAAAAAATCCTAAAGTGAAACATTCCACATTTTTTTTGCTGCTGTGTTCAAGTAGAACGAATATATATTTTGTTTTTGTAAGAAAGTATTAATAAGCTTTTTTTTAATCATCTGGATTTAGAATTTTTCATACAAAAAGTGGATTTATTAAATCTAAAAAAGAAGTTGGATTTATTTATCTGGGTTTACACATAGCAATAAAAATGTAAATATCTTATATTAACAGCCTATTAATGTTATATCAAAAAAAAAAAAAAAAATACGAATAAAAATTAAAAGAGAAATAAAAAAATTGCAAAACTAACAAATAAAAGGTTTTTCTTAAAATTTTTTTTATGAAATATATTTAGAAAAAAAACTACACCTCACCAAATACATATTTTTCTTCTTGGACATGGAGAAATAGCTGAAATAGAAATGGCAATTTTTCACTCTACTGTAAGTAATTTAATTAAATCCAATTAGTGAATATTAAATATTGCAGTGGAATATTTCAATTGTGTAAAAATATAAATTGAAGTGATAAAACTGAAAAGGCAGACTGTTTGTCGCTGTTTTATATAAAATATAATTAAAAATTAAAAGTTAAAATAAAATCCTTTATCATCGAATTCGGTATTAAAAATTAGGTTGAAAGAAGTGTCGGACAGAAAATTCTTTTTAAAATATGGAGAATCTAACCCCATCTGTTAAGCACTTTTTGAACTACTTTTTGGATTTATTAAATCCAAGTGATTAGAAAATGCGGCTAATATATAAAAATTTATTTTAAATTTTGCCTATTAATTCTGAAATTTGTTTAAAACAGCAAATTTCCGACATTTTTAAATCCGTGTGATTTTACATATACACTCTAAGTAAAAAGTTAAATAAGCCCTTGTTTATGTATTACGAAAATACTCTAAACGAAAGCAAAGTAACGAAAATTTGTTTTTGTTTCCCATGTATTTTTGACGAAAGTGATTGTCAATTTCTTTCGTTTAGACAATTTTCGTAATAGATAAACAGGCCCTAAGTTTATTTATATATTTTTAACCAACTTTGAATCAAAGAAAAAATTCGAAATAGCACAATTTTAGGTCTTACTAATGAGCAGAGAAGCCAAATTGCTGTTTTTGCTTCTTATGCTTTTTATTTTTACTCATATTTGCTTTTTTTGGATTTTCCGTTTTTAGCTTTAAAATAGCTTTTTCTTAGGATTTTTGAGCTTTAAATAGCTTTTTTTAAGACTTTTTTTGCACACAAAAAATATTTTTTCTCTTAACTTTGATTTTTTTAAAAAAGTGTCGTTTTTCCAAATTTTCTTACTTTTGCTTTTTTCTTGCTTTTTTTACAATATTTTTTTCCGTCGGATTTTGCTTTTTTCTGTCTTCTCTGTTATGAGGCTATCCACTACAATTATTGTGGACACATCAAATTTAACTTTGCATTTAAAATTTTTTGTCCGTCCAACTTTTCAAAATCTCGCTATTTTGATGATTTTTTTACATTGTCCCGCGTTTTGATAATAACGTTACACTCATAGAAATAAACCTGTAGAAATAGCAGAAAAAGCAACAAACAATTAGTTAAAAATGGTGTTGCAGAAAAAACTGCTGAAATTAGCAAATTTTTCTTCTAAATACTAGTAAAATAAGAACAGCAAAATTAGAATTGTTAAATTTGCAGAATTTTAGTTATATTTAACTTTTTGTTAATTGAAAATGACAAATTCTACTGTAAAATCTGCAGAAAATTTTGCTATGTATTAGTAGACTAAAATAACAAAAACAAACTGCTATATCTACAACATTTTTGTTATTTTTAAGCTAAACTTAGTCGAATTCAAATAGCAGTCTATCCTGCTAAAATCAGCAGAAATATTTGCTAAACTGTTGTTTTCAAAAGGCTCGATTTTTATTTGCATTTAAAAAAATCAAAAAAAAACTTTAAAAATTTTAATTTTTTCGTGATTTTTTAGGATACTAATTATTTAGCAAAATTTTTTGCTGATTTTAGCAGGTTAATTTATTGTTTTCTATTAACAAAAATTTAACTCATATATAACTAAAATTCTGTAAATTTAACAGTTTTATTTTTGCTGTTCCTATCTTACTAATATATACTTTTCAAAGTTTAATTGCTCCAAATTACATACAAATTTTTGATAAAGGTAACAATTTTCGTTAAAAAACAACAATTTTCCATCATATTTTTGTAAATATCATAATCAAAACGATAGCAATTTATGTGGCGTTTTAACCAAAACGATATCGATTTTATTATGTAATCGGCCGCCTAATGAATGGCTTAATTACTAAGCGCTCAATAAACATGATTACTACGGCAAGGAATTTCATGCATTGAAAAATGGAAAATATGCGGTTGAAAAGGAAAAATATGCACTAAAAATATAAGAAATATGCACTAAAAACTATTATTTTTGCAAAAATAATGCTCTTTAAAACTTAAAAATTAAATTTTACAAACAGACACAGAACTCGAAGATTTCCCATAGTTCAATAAGATTTTAAAAATGTTTATTTCGATTGCATCAAAATATGAAAACGTATCAATTTTTTATATTTTTTTACAAAATAAAAAATGCTACTAAAAATGAAAAATATGCATTAAAAAGCACAAAATATGCATTAAAAAGACAACAAATATGCATTTAAAGTCGAAATATGCAAAAATATGCATTTATGTCAAAATATGCGAAAATATGCAACTACAAATCGATGCCATTTTGTTCTAAATTTGATGATTCGAATAAATGTTGTCCATATTAGTTTTAGCTAATCGAGAAAAACATGCATTTGCATGGAATTTCTTGCCCTAATGATTACTAACCCCTCACTGAGCATAAGTATTTTTTTATAATACTCTGATCAAACATTGGGCAGGTTTACCAGAAAAACCCACTACCGCTACAATTTTTAGGTAGCGCTTTATGATTAATAGTGTCCGACCGAGTATTCGGCTTCGGCTTCGGAGTTCGGCCAAAAAGTGATGTTCGGCCAAGTTCGGTGTTCGGCAAAATTTTGGCCGAATACCGAACTTTTCTATAAATCAATATTTTGCAACATTTAGCTCTTTAATTTTGTATAGTAACTTATAAATATGCGCATTTTTAACTTAATTTTTACTTAAAGAGCGAAAAATACAACTTTTTTATGTTTTTGCAATTTAAAAATATTTAGAAATTGGTTTACGCGTTTTTGAGTTTGAAAAAGTTGCATAAAATTGTGTTTTTATTCAAACACAAAAGTATTCGGCTTCGGTTTCGGCCGAACTTAGTAATTTTGGCCGAAGTTCGGCTTCGGCTTCAGTTCGGCCTTAAAAAAGTGAGTTCGGTCGGACACTAATGATTAACTTAATCTGGTGAACGATGCTACTTTCGTTTAAAAAAAAAATATTTGTTAAATTTTCTTTGATCTTTTTTTACATTTTTTGTTTTATTTGAACATTATCACAAGTTGCAAAAGATTTTTACGCTACCAAAATAACCCAGTGTAGAAAATCATTACCAGATATGTGGTTATATAACTACATACTTGGTAATGGTAGCTAGTTACTTTTATTATTACATTTCTTATTACCTTTATATGGCGATGTCGCGAAAAATAATGAGTTATGGTTACACACCAGCATACGAAAAATCAAAAAATATAGCGTTACCTATGTGCTTACCAGTACTGACAAAAATAATGAGTCTAAAAATAGATTTTCAAAAAAATAAATTATATAAAAAAAAATTTTTTATTGCATTTTTTTTTTTAATAAAATTTGCTGGTGCGGGAATTGAACCTGGGTCTACAGATTGCCAGTCAACAGCTCTACCATCTGAGCTATATCGACATGTAATATTTAATAGATAAAAATATAATTGACCTGCTGCACACAAGTAAGCTTATACGCCAACATACAAAAAATCAAAAAATATGTGGTTACATATATCTTTACCAGTGTTTAAAAAATATTGAGTCTAAAAATAGATTTCAAAAAATTAAAAAAAAAAATCTAGAAATTATTTTCTATTTGAAATAATGATAAAAATAAATTATTATCAGTAACTCATTACTATATGTTTTAAAATAATGCAGAAGGTAAGTGGGTGTCATTACTGGTGGTCCAAAAAATAATGATATGTCATTACCGTTTCTACACTGGGAAGATAGTACTACCTCAACATGTTGACTTAGCGGTAGGTAATCAAATTGTTCACCAGAAAGTATTGTAACTAAGAAGAAAGCTAAACTCTCTAATTTTGACGAAAAGCCAATAAAGGTCGATGTTGAATTTTGTTATCACATATTCACATTTCATCGAAATAACGGAGTTCAGTAATTAAAAGCTGTAAGTAGGCCTTTCTATAATGTAAGTAGATCTTTCTATAATCTAATCCTGTTATTTGCTACGAGTAGTTTACGAGGGCAACACATTAAAATCTCTCTAATAAAATAATTTTATAATTTATATTAAAATTACATTTCACTAAAATATTGTTTAAAACCCAACCAATTAAATCCAGTTTTAAATCAAAAATAAATGCAGATTACAACATGATGTTCTCTTTTTAGTTTAATTGTGTTTAGGTTCACAAATTCTTCTATTTTTAGCTGCCTTAGTTAAGTGGTTTTTAAGCCAAGAAATATAATCTTGACATCATTCTAGTATTGTTGCTAAATTCCTTCTAATGTTCTGTTATCCCTTTGAGGACCAAACATTTTCTGTCGAAGCGATTTTGAAGTTTTTACGTTTTTTATGATCTCTGACCTAATAGTAGTTATGCAAAGAATAATTGGCTCCATTGAGCCCCTCCTTACCCCTCATTTCGCTTGCCGATAATATTTGCCATTTGACGACCCTGCCGTTCCGGACAAAGCGATTTCTATTATTATTTTGCTTTCGAGATCTGCAACTAAATTATAAATAATTTACAAAAAATTGGCCTCATAGACCCCTTGCTTGCTCTTCATTTCGCTTATCAAAATTTGTGCTTTTTACCCCTAAAATGAAGAATTCTCGTTAACCAATTTCGAGGGCTCGCAATGGGAAAGTGGTACCAGGTATTGATTTACCGCGTACTACACTTTTGTTTTCTCAACCCTCCTCTACAAATCACCTTTAGACATATTTACTCTATATTTTTCCTGCGCAACTATAAGTGCGAAAAACCCTTTGGCAAGCATACTTGCCTGCTATTAAAAGCCAAAAGACGGAAAATTCCATTCACAATAATAAAAAGCCTTGTATTTTCAAACACAGGGTTGGTCTTAATCGGTGTGCTAAGAAATCATTTTGAATAAACTCTATTCTAACAAGCTGCTAGGCCAAACAACATTTTAGTTAACAGCTCGATGTGTGCGATGCATAAGAAGCTACTAACTTTTCATTTTCAATACGGCGGTTATTTTCTTGTATTATTTTCCTCTAATTTGACACCCGGCTAACGTCGACGTATTGATTTAAGTCGTACGCTTAAATTGAATGTTTCTGAAAAGCTATGTATGTATTTATTTATGGCAGAGTGCAAAATTTATAAATATGTATGTATTTCGAAAGAAACAATAAGGGTATTCACAGTTCATGCTATTTTAAGTAGTAAATTGGCATTTATCGTAAATTTTACAACTTTCTATGGGTTAAACTTCAAAAAGCATGCTATTTTACAACCTGCTTACGTTAGCGCTCAAACTGTGAATTCCTTCAATGTTAATTTTGCAAGTACGATTTTTAATTTTTATTATTAAGTCCTCCTGGTAGCATGACAAAATTTATTGCAAAGATTTGCTTTGTCGGAAAAAATCAAAAAATTTTTATTTTATTTTTTCAACGAGTTGACGGATGATGCCACGTTTCCCTACTTTTTTGCAGAATTGAATGTAAATACAGTGTTGCATTGCCATAAATGGATTTAAAATCTACAATTTTTTCCGGTGTATTATTCTGCAGCTATAAATGTTCACTTGTTTTCAGTACTTATCAACCAATAATATTCAAATAATATTTCAAATATCAATTGTATTTCAGAAATTTTCATTTAAAATTCATTTGGAGATTTGGGAAATACTTGGTATTTGCTGAATTACACCGGAAAAAGGAGTAGTTACGAAACCGTGATTTTCGAAAATCTGCTTATAAAACTGTACTTCATGCATGGGTTAGCATTAGATTTTCATAAAAGTCCAGTTTAAACTAGATTTAAGGTATAATAAAATGTTATATTAGCCTTTTGTAAAAACAAGGCACTATTTTTCTTTTCAAAAAAAATTTAAGTCTATTTAAGTTTTGTTAAAAGTTCACAGAATTTTAATAACATGTTTAAAATAGTACACCTATTATAAAAAATGGGTATAACATTAGAGTTTCAAAGCATTTCAACTTCAAGCATAATTATAAACACATGAATTTAAAAAACTTTAGCGTTTTAGTTTATGTTACGTTTTTTAAGTTAAGACAAACTACTTTTAGCGGTTTAAATAATCTAAGAATTTTTTTCTATAAAATAAAAATGAATCCGACCTAAAACTAAAAAATAATTGAAATATGCATAAAATATATATAAAATTAAATATTATATACATATACATATGTATAAAAAATAATTATACGTTTAATTCAATAAATTGAAATCGATAACAAAAATCAGTGGTTATATTTTCTTTTTAATTTTCTTGTAGCAGTATTCAGAATTATTTTTGAGTTTGTGTTTTAATGTAATATTTACAAACGCTTAAAAAACCTCTTATGTTTATTAAGCAATTATAAATAATAGCATTAATATTTTATCAAAACTACCACATACACATAAAAAAAATTTTATAATAATATTATTAATATTTCTATAAACAAAAATTAAGCTAAATTCATATTATTATAATTTTTTTTATTATTTTATATGTAGAGTTTAAGGTACTTTTTAAAAAAGATTAATTATAATTAAAATAAAAATGTTTTTTTTTTGTTAAAAAAATTTAAGTTATTTTTTTTTAATATTTTATTGTTTTTTTTATTAATTACACATACATTTATAGAAATATAATTTTTAAATACATATGATGTTTTTTTTAATTAAAATTATTTTGTATAGAGTGTTAGCTTTGATATACTTTTATTATTTTTATTTTATAATTAAGTTTTTAGTATAAAATAAATACCAAAAAAAAATAAAAAATAAAAAATATAAATATAGTAAAAAAAATATTTAAAAAGAGAATAGATACACTTGTTTTAGTAAAAGTAATGGTAAAATATATAAAACAGTTTTATTTAAAAAAAGAAATATTAGTTTTTTTACATAGAAAGAAGAGTATGATGATAGTTTGAACATGTTTTATTTTCTCCAAAAAATTTTGTATTTTATTTGTGCAATTCGAGGAAAATAGAAAAAATAGTTTGGATATTCTTAAAATTTGATACTTTTACTTTTTTTTAATTATTTATTTTTTGTTCATATGTGTGCGCAGTCGTCTTAACAAAAAGCTAATGTTTTTTGCCATTAGTTTTGTTTTTTTTTTTTGTATTAAAAATAATTTTAAATCACAATAATTGTTTTTATTTATTTTTAAAAAAATGTTAAACATAGGATGATTTTTAAAAATAATTTTCAATATAAAATTTTTATTGTATACAATATTTTTGTTGTCTGCAGCTTATTTCAAAAAATAAAACAGTTATTTTCTTTTGTCAATTTTTTACTTAAATTATTTTTTTACTACGAATATCATTCGTATCTTTGGTATAAAAGAGAAAGAAAAAAATAAAATAAAAGTATCATTTATTTTTGTTTAGTTTATAAAGTTTAAAATTAAAATTATAGAAAAAAGAGTTTCAGTTTTTTTTTTTTTTTTTTTTTTTTGTTTTAAGTAATGAAAATTAAATACAATAATTTTTGCTTAGAGATTTTGCTTTTTAACTTAATTATAAGAAATAAAAAAATATTTATATAAAATATTTTATTTGTAATTACAAATTAAAAAAAAAGACCAAATTAAAACAAATAGTATTCATAGCAGCCTATTTTCCATTTTTTGTTTTTGTTTGTTCTTTGCTTTGTGCGTATGTTTTCCTTTAAATTTACAATTTTTCATTTATATATATAATTTTGCGGAATTTCCTTTTCTAATATTGTTGCCTGATGAATGGTGGGTCTGCCAGTTCAAAATGAAAATAAAATTATGATGGAAAATGTTTATATATGTATGTATTAGAGACAAATTAGATTCAATGGCATCTTTCCTTGAAATTTCTCACATTTATAAAGTATTAACAGAAAAAATTATATTTCTTTATGATTAAATATGCCTTTAAAAGTTATGCTTTAAATTCGTATTCCAAAAACTTCCATAATACTTTTTTCTTAGTTGTCCTCTTACAAAAATTTATTTATCTGGTTGAGGTTACTCACCTGGAATACAGAAATTTCGCTTTCATATGAAAAACCCTTAACAAGAGTTTTATATGGGACATCATATAAAGTATTTTATCTGAAAAATATTGATGCATATCACTAGTTAATTCATAAGTCCAGGCTACCGATATCCACGGCTCTCTTCTAAAAACTGAACTGAGATTTTTAATTTTTTTCATAAAACGATTAAAAAAAGTGTTGATCCTAAATCTGAACTTAAGTAAAATAATTTTGTGATAGAGCGAACTAAATTCAAAACACGAAAGCTTTTTCTGATATAAAGATTTTTATGCAGTTTAAATAACCTCATTTTACAGTAATTCAAAAATAGGAAATCTTTGCAAAATTTTTCATAATGCAAAATTTTTCATAAAGCAAAATTTTAATTGTTGAAATTTTTAATAAAAGTGTTATGAAATTTTTTAGCAGTGTTTATTATTTATTCAGGCACTAATTAAATCTATTGATTCAAGTTTACCGATACCGATTTTATGAAAGGTTCGTGCGGCGGCGCTGTTTTTCTCTTTTCGCTCTTTGCCTATTCCCAAAGCTATCTTTAAATTTTTTTCAATTCTGATTTCACTCTTTCCTATTGGACATCTTTGCCTCTTATAGAAATATATTTTTATTGAATTCTCTTCGCCAGATTTCATTTGGCCGTAAATTGGTTAATTGGCTGCTAAATATTGCAAAAATAGTCGTTATAATGATTTTAGTGTAAAAACGCCTAAAAACGTCTACGTCTATGCCTTACATAATGTAGAAATACAACCTTGCGGTTTGTTCTGCGTTTATTTTTTTTATATGAAGTTTTGACAATTAAAAACGCACTGCGGATTCTCTCTAAATTAAAACTTAATTTAATTTCTCTGTGTTTTCTCTCATACTTGCATATTTTCATTCTCACTACAATATTCCCATATTTTCAAAAAATAATCCCGATATTTGATGATGTTCAGAGATGGAAAAGTTGAAACGATTGAACTTTTATTTTGAAAAATCATTGTTTTTCATGTTTATTACTAGTTTCGAACTCATTTAGCCAATCATTTTAATTTAATGATATTTACCGAAGTTAAAATGAAAAGAAATATAAAAAAAATTTAAATTTTTCTATACTGAAACAAAAACTCATTTCCCATCGCTGGTGCTCTCCACACATACACTAAATGTACACACACATGCATGTAAAGAAAGTGTGAATGTATGAATAAAAACAACCGTTACCGCAGCCGCAGTCATTTATTTTTTTTTCTCTCCGCAGCGGAATCCGCAGCTGCAGCCGCAAGGTTGTATCTCTACTCATAATATAGAATAAAATTAAAGTTTTAGATATTAATCACAACTGGGTCGACAACGAGAATTGCTTTTTTCATATCTTTTATATGGAAAGCAAAATGTCGCCATGTCGTCCGGCGATTTGTCGTCGTAATAGAATCTATTCTATTTTCATGACAACACACTAACATAAACTCAAAATATTTATCAAATTGTTGCCATATTTTTAACTAATTAATGGTTGCCATTAGAACAGAGTTGTAAAAATTCGTATTAAAGTTGCAAAAATTTGTACTTTTTTTACAAAAAGTATATTTTTTTGACAGAAGAAATATAATTGATAATAAAAATACATAATTTACCACGTATTTACACTAAAATTGAAAACAACAAGAATTAATGCAAAACCAATTGAATTGACGAAGAATTGTTGCGAAACAAATACAACCATATTCTTGTTTTGATTTCCTTTTTTCTAAACGTCAACAAATGTCGACGGTCAATTGTCGCTGAATTTAAATTCATCGCGACGACTTTGGCTGTCCTCGGTCGACAATGGACCCAGTTGTGATTAAACTCTTAAGTAGGTCAAGTCGATCACCTGACTTGAATCCATTCGAAAACTTGTGGAGTGAGTTAAAGAAAAGGCTGTCAACTCAAGTTTTCACAAATAAGGACGATTTATGAGAAAAGGTACAAAAATTTGGTACCAGATTCCAAAAAAAAACTACCATCTAGTATGCCTACACTAATAGAAAAATGTCCGTAAAAAATTAGTTAAAACTACTAAAAATTTAACTAATTTTTAGTAGTTTTAACTAATTTTTTTAACGTCTTTGTTGTGTATAACTTTATGTACTCTTTACACTCATAGAAATTAATCTGTAAAAATAGCAGAAAAAGTTACTAAAAATTTGTTAAAAATGATGCTGCAGAAAAAAACTGCTAAATTATTTTTGCTATATATTAGTAATATAGGAACAGCAAAAATAAAACTGTTAAATATACAGAATTTTAGTTATATTTGAGCTAAATTTTTGTAAATGGAGAATAGCAAATTAACCTGATAAATCAGCAAAAACTTTTGCTAAATAATTAGTAGCCTAAAAAATCACCAAAAATTTTAAATTTTTGAAGTTTTTTTCGATTTTTTTTTAATCAAATAAAAATCGAGCCTTTTGAAAACAGCAGTTTACAATTTTTTAGCAAATATTTCTGCTGATTTTAGCAGAATAGACTGCTATTTGCATTCAACTAAATTTAGCTTAAAAGTAGCAAAAATTTTGTAGATTTAACAGTTTATTTTTGCTATTTTTAGTCTACAAATATTTAGCAAATTTTTCTGCAGATTTTAAAGTACAATTTGCTATTTTCAATTAACTAAAAATTAGCCTAAATATAACTAAAATTCTGTAAATTTAACAGTTTTAATTTTGCTGTTCTCATTTTAATGTAAATATAAAGTATTTAAATATAAAGTATTTTTGCAAGGCAATTCAAAAAAAAATATTTTTTTTTGCCGAACGTAGGGGTCGCCTTTTTTAAACTGAGATCTGGTGGGTAAATACTAGAACGGGACTTGAGGTCAATGGTCCCCTCGAGAGAAAAACATCGATGTATCATACTTTAAGATCGGACTGTAAATGCCAAAGATATAACGAAAAATGTAAAATGGCGAACCCTACGTTCGGCAAAAGAAATCGTCATTTGGCATTTCATAAAGTTTACTTCTAAAATCGTCAACATGGAGACAGATTATCAAAGTCGGCAGCGCTGCTTTTACCATTTAGCAGTAGTCTGGTGAATTAAATATTTTTTTGATATTTTTCCACTAGCTGTGTAGAGGTGAGTAATAATATGAATGCTTCAGTTGCAAATCGATTAACTCAAATTTCTGAACTTTATAAAACTTTAATTTCAAAACACTTTATTAACTACTAACTGTATATTATTCAAAACAAATTTCTCTGATAATAAATATTAACACTACTAAATGACAAAATTTATAATTTAACAGGAATTTAAAAAAAAAAAAAACAATATATACTATTTTCTCATTTTTCTTTATGGAAAATCAACTTTTTTCTTGATTTAATCATACACTAAAATTCTTATTCACATTTAATCGCTCAACAATACTCAATCTATACTAATATAATAGAGAGGTAATGGGTCATATGAATAAAACTTAGCAATTACTTCGAAGTAATTACTTTGGGCTTAGGAATGGCTTTTAACTCCAAATTTACCAATTGGCTGGTAGAATAGCATGAAACCTAATCGAAAATTAAAAAATTAGATTTCTAGTCTACTCCGAAGCAGACTAGATTTGTGAAGTAATTGCTTAAAAAACCCTGTATTTCCCCCTATTAGTAATATCTATTTTTTATTCATATGAGCCAATGTGTGTATATTTGTTTGTTTGTAGGAGGTAATCTCCGTAACTACTCATCTGATTTCAAAAATATTTGTTCCAGTATTTAGAATAGACCTTAAGGATGGACATAGGCTTTATATCATTCCAATAAAATAGTTAATAAAAAATTTATGAGCAATAATTTAAAAATATCCCAAAAACTAGGCCTAAGGCAAAGCCCGCTAGTGTTGAATAAAATCAATATCATGCTGCTGAACTCGTAGTTCGGATCAGTTTGAGTCGTCTGTCGACGTGTTTTATTCACATTTAATCACTCAAAAAACTCACTGTTGAATAAAATCACCATCATGCTGCTGAACGCGTAGTCGGCTAATCGAACATTTGAACTCACATGAATAAATCAAAGTATTAGTTGTTTTATAAAATAAAAAAATAAATAAAATCTTATTGTTTTATAATGGGAATATACACTGTACCATTTATTAAATGTGTTTCTACAAAATCTGATACTGTAAACCCCCTCTTTATTGTTATGAAATTATTTTTCTTTTATTTGGTTTCAGTAATGAATAAACTCATACGCGTTCATTTTTGTTTTTTCTGATTTATTCTACATCCGAACGAATACACTATGCGACAGTCAAAATCGGGATGGGATGAAACCAACGGGAAATGTTATATCGGTCAAAAACAAGTTATACGTGTCCCGGCGTTTCGCTGGGTCACCCCTAGGAATCGAGATATATCTTTTTTTTGACATAACTCGAGACCCACTAGTCTGATTTTGCTCAAACAATTTTAAAAATTACAATTCCTTTAATCTGTTCATATAACGTTTTTCTATATACTCAACAGTTTTGCCGGTAAAAATAAATGTTTGTTACCGCTACCATAAAAATCAATAACCTTTTGTTTATTACTTTTTTTTAATATTTTAGGCAAAAAATATTTTTTTCTTTATACATTTATTTTTATCGGTTTGAGCAAAATCGGACTAGTGGTTCTCGAGTTATGTAAAAAAAAAAGACCACCAAAGGTCAAATCAATATATCTCGATTCCTAGGGGTGACCCAGCGAAACGCCGGGACACGTATAACTTCTTTTTTACCGATATAACTTTCCCTGGTAGTTTGAACCCTTCCCATTTGTCACTGACCCCTACCATTTGTCTCACAGTGATATGAATGAAATGAATGGTATGAAAACGACCTATAATTAAATCAAAGATGCAACAAAAATCACTTGGTTTGATTGATTAAAAATCAGCAACGAATATGTGTATTTGAGTATATTCGGCGCTTGAACGCAAACGAATGTTTATTCGGGTGTTGATTACATATGATGGTTTTGCAATCAGCAGTTGCAGTTCTCTGTTTGACAACTGAAGCATTCATATTGTGAAAAATAAATTTATATAAAAAATTTCTATTCAAATTAACTTCAAATAATTTTAAAGGCATATTTTAAACAAAAAATACAATTTCTTTTCCAAAATATAAAATGAAAATAAGAATAAATACCTAATTTTTTTTTCTTTTTGTGCATAAAAATAAATCGAATTTAAATTATACTTATTTTATGTATAAAACAACCGGCACACAATGCTCGCCAATAAAAAAAAAATATCAACAACAATGGTTTGGAAAACAAAATTAAAATTTCGAAAAATTAACTTTTTACTAAAAACTGATAATTTAGGTATATCTTAACATCTATATTTTACTACTACTTTGTTACTAATTATTTAATGTAATTAATTTTTGTTTGTTTCGACAAAGTTGTTAAAATTTACTAAATTTTTGTATTTATTAATATTTTTTTAATATGGATTTAAAATGTTTGGTTGTTTTTAAATTTTCTACTACTTTTTTCATTGATTTAAAAATTACGTGCTTTTTTGTTGTTTTAGCAAACAATTATAATAATATGTTTTATTTACTACCATGCTAAATAAGACATTAATTTATGTATGTTATGTTTTTTATTTATAATTTAAAAAAAAATGCAATAAATGTTTTTGTAGGAAGAGGGAATTGAATATTAGAAAAAAATTTAGTTTTTCAGAACCAAGCAAGTATTTAAAAAGGAGTTTGAATGGAATTATGACAACAAGTTTTAATCAAAATATGTTATCAAATTATTACTTAAAAAAAGAGAAATGCAGAACATGGCCGCTTTGATTTAAAGAAACATATAGAAACGGAATTTAATTTAGAATATTTAAACTTCAACTTATAAACAAATTAACGATAAGAAAAGTCTGTAATTGTCTGTTTGTTGCTGCACGAAAATTTTATTTATTCGAAATTTTGTTTAAAAATACAAAAACAAAGTCGCCAAGTTTTTTAATCACCGGATTTATTTTTGGTTTTTTTTCTATTTTTCTTTTTAACTGAATATATTAAATTGTTTTTATCTTCATTTCATCAGCGAATATAATGTGAAAAAAGAATATTCAGAATGTTTGTGAAAAAAGAATATTCACATGGAATAATGTGAAAAACGAATATTCACATGGTTTCCCCCTAAAATAAGTACGAGATTAACCCTTAAACACATTATAAGTTTTGACTTTTTTCCTGCATTGAAGTTAAATTTTTAACTTTGATGTCTTCAGAGACTTATAGTAGAATTTCATGACAAATATTTTTGCACAACATTTTAACTCTCTAACTCTTCAACTTACGGAGCTTTTTTGTCCTTCTCTCTTTAATTGAAGAGTAAGAAGGTTAAAATGTTCCCCAAAAATATTTAATATGTTCCTCCTAATGTTTACATAAGTTCGCTGAACACACCCTATACCTAAAATGAAAGAGTCACCTGGTTACCTATGCCGATTCATGATAAATATTTGAAAGGGAAGAAATTTTAACCCCCACTAAAATAAAATTCCGATGTGATATTTCAAAACGCCGACACACGTATTTTTTTTTTCTCCTCTACCAGAATCCATTGTCAGAACACCGTAATTTTTTTTCGTGTTGTTACATATGAATCACTTATTTTGAAAGTGATATGAGTCCCTTTGTTTTTAAAATGAGATATAAAAGGTTTTGCATTGAATTGTTTTTGAAACTATAAGTGGAAACTTTTGTAAAATGTTTTTATCAGGGGACATTAAATTAATTTATGCTTAAAAAATATGACATAATTATTACAAAAATTTACGTTTTTCCAATATTAAAGGGATCCTTTCACAAATAACAACTTCGCAAAAAATTTTTTTTTGGAAATTAGTAAATTTGGTAGGTTTTTGCCAATGATTAATTAATATACTACGTAGAAGACAATCTGTGAATAACCAAACTTGCTTGAAAAAATGGATTTTGAAAAACTAACGAAATTACAAATTTTAACAGGACCCAGCAAAAAAATATCTGACCAATATCCGTAAAAGCATCTATACTGTTCAGCACGAATGCGTTCAAATTGAGGTGAAAACATTTTTTTAACATTGGCTTGTCATAGGAGAGAAGGCGTTTATGCTACTTTAACTGGGTGTTTTTATAAAAAGAATCAGACGAATTCGTTAACAAATTTGTGTGAAAAACACTAATTTAAAAACGTTTTTCTTTAAAAATTTTTGCACAAATTTTTTAGGACTTTTATGTAGAACAAATGCGGCAAAAAATTTTAAAGAAAAACCTTTTCAAGTTTGTGTTTTTCACACAAATGTTTTAACGAATTCGTCTGATTCTTTTTATAAAAACAGGCAGTAAGTCTGCTTTGCACGTTATAAAAATGAGTGCTTGGATGTTCTTTTTCATATAGGAAAGCAATTAATTTTTTTACTATCTAAGGAGAGATGACTTCTTGTGAATGCATTCAAATATATATTTAGGAAGTGATATTTATGACTTTAAAGTATGCTGGAAAGTAAAATTTTTAGTTAATGGCAATTTTAAAGTAAGTAATTGGAAGTAAGAAAACAATGGGAAAACAAATTTTATAAGGCCCAGACCATAATTTAAAGGAAAGGATTTCAGTGTTATTTAAATTAACTTATAATACAAGAATTCAGGTAATATATCAGCGATCATAAAAGTTTTAACTAAAACATTTTGTGCAGTGAAGCCAATGATACAACGGAACGTCATCATTAATTCAATTTTTTTGAAAATAGACTCATATCACTTTCAAAGTAGTTCATAAGCCAGTTTGTTTCACTTTAAAAGGAAAAAATTAAAGGCCAGTTTTATAGTCAGAACTAAGAAAGAATTTTTCCTAAAATATTACTTAAGTCAGAAATTTTCAAACCAAATTTCTACCGTTCTTAGTGCTGGTTATATAAATTGGCCCATAGTGATAAAAAAAAACCTAGCAAAATTATCTAACGAAATAAAAAAAAATATATACAGTGGTGGCCACGAATTTAAGGACATTCAAGTTTTTTTTTTAATTTTATTGTTGTTGCCTTTATTTTTAAAGATCAAACTAGTGGCTAAATTCGCCACGAAAGGCAAATTTATTTGAATGCAAATAGCAGTCTATGCTGCTAAAATCAACAGAAGTATTTGCTAAAAAAAACTGCTGTTTTCTAAAGGTTCAATTTTTATTTGCATTTAAAAAAAATCAAAAATAAAAACTTTGAAAATTTTAATTTTTTTTTGTGAATTTTTAGGCTACTAATTATTTTGCAAAATTTTTTGTTGATTTTAGCAGGTTAATTTGCTATTTTCCATATACAAAAATTTAGCTCAAATATAACTAAAATTCTGTACATTTAAAAGTTTTATTTTTGCTGATCCTATATTACTAATATATAGCAAAAATAATCTGCTAATTTTAGCAGTTTTTTCTGCAGCATCATTTTTAACTAATTTTTAGTAGTTTTAACTAAAATTTTTACGACCTTTTTTCTATTAGTGTATATATAACGTTTGCATTGCAGATTATCGCTGCTTATGGCAATATTCTTGTAGTAGGGAATTTACATTGCAGGCATAATCTTATTTAAACAAGAATATGGCTGATTCTGGCACATTACCGGATGTTTTTAATAATTTTTTTAATGTTGCGAACTATAAAAAATTAAAAAAGCTAAATCTGCCGTTACTTGTTTTTTTAAGCAAAAATCCTCTAAACTGTTTTCATTATCGTCAAAATAAACAATGTAAACGATAAAGATTATAAATAATTTTCCAAAATGTCAAACAACCAATGTAAACAATCAAGATTATAAAAAACATATCGTATGCTATAAGACTCTATTGCTTTTCAATGGAAAATCTTTCGATTTAAATATGATCGTAGTAAAGTCAATCAGCAATAACACATACTTTCAAAAAAAAAAAAATTACTGACAAGAAAACAACACAGTATCCCTATGTAGTTTCATTGTGAGAAAATTATAGACCCGAGTACCGATTCCGAATGGTTTGTGAAGCTGTGAAAAAGAATCGGTAAACAGAAGAGCTGTTTTTCTGCTATATCAAGCGATTAGTTGTATTCGACTGGGAGATGTTTTTGAAAAAAAACCGGTGGATTTTTTTCGGTTTTAGTGCCCATATTTGTCATACTTTAGATGTTTCTGGTGGCATTAAAGTTAACACTGACACACTTCTGGGTAAAATAAGAAATTTGAAAAAAGAAAACAAATGTTCCATTTTCAGTTCTAATAAAATGAGAGTGTTTCACAAGCTCTTTGCAATCAATCAAAAATATAATAGATATGTATTAAAAACTTGATTTTTTTTTATTTCGAACCTAAAATAGACAAAATAAAATCTTATCGAAATATCTAGCGGCTCATGATTGATTAAAATTGTCATTCATTTTTTATGCAGAGTATCTGCTGAAATTTTTTGTTTATCGGCTTTCAATCCATATCTAAACGAAATTCAACCAAAACACACAATGAGTCGTTTGTTGAAACCGTATTATTTAAATTAAATGCAGTTTGCAATATTAGATTTTAGTTTTATTTTTATACTATTAACTCTTTATTATAATTTCTCGATTGAGAAGACTATCAATCAAAATATCGGATAACAATAAAGATAAAATTATTTTAAAATAAAATTTTATTTTAATTTTTTCTGTTTTTTTTTCTCAACTGAGAAAAAATATTAAGGAAATACATATTTTGGGAATGGAAACAGGAAGATGATGAATATCTTAATGAAATTTAAGAGATTTCACTTGCTTAAATTCTCAAAATTACTATATTAAACAAAAATAAAAAATAGTAAAATAAAAAATCGTTGGGTTTGGAAAATCACATTTTATATATTAGAGTATAAGTTTATTTTGAAAAAGAATAAGAAAACGGTAATCTCTACAACTATAAACTAACGAAAAATTGTATATGAAATCATTAAAAAAAATATATAAAAAGGAAAACTTTTTTTTACAATTTAATATTAATATATTGCACTGGGAATTTAAGATCTATACAACTTGTTGGTCTTATACTTTTATATATAATAAAATTTTAATTTTGTTTTTACAATTTCGTAAGATAAGACCATTATTTAAGGAAGTATGTTTTGTCAACAAAGAAAAGTTTTCCTTTATATTTGCTTTTATGTTTTGATTAAATATTACAATAAAATCCTACTTTGTTAAACTACTTTAAAATATAAATGATTTTGTTAAATAATAACTATATATATTTTTATTTTTTTTTTAACATGCATTCATCGGGCAACAACATTTTGTTTTAACTTTTTAAGACACCAAAAAAAAAATAAGTTATTGAAAATCTATGACATTTACATACACACATTTGCATATATACATTTAAATAAAAAAAAAATTATTAAAAAGAAACTTATAAAATAATAAATGTGGTGATTTTTTAGAAGGGAGAGATTTTGTAGGTGGGGACAAGAGACAGTGTAGAGTTTTGTTTTAAGAATTAATAAGGGGGAAGAGATTTCGAATATGATTATGAATTAATTACACATTTACGACGCTTACAAACTAAAATTATAACATCAAATAACACAATTTAACACACACACACACGTACACATATAGCTAGTTATATATCTTAATTAACCGTAAAATATTTTTTAAAAAAATCTTAGAAAACTACTATAAAATCATAAGAGTTAAACAAAAGAAAAGTTATTTTGAAAAAAACTAACCTCTTTTTGTTTTGTTGTAAAGAAAGCCAAGGTTTTCTTTTCGAAGAAAGTTTCAATTTGACAAGAATCTTTTGATTTTAGACTTTGGATTTTTTTCGTGGGGTTTTAAACTAAAGATTTTTGAGTTCATTATGTTGTTGTTGTTTTTATAATTCTATTTTGATTTTTTTTTTTTTTTGTTTTGTAGTTAAGTAAAAGTCAACTCTTCAATTTGACACCCAGCATTTGTTGTTATTTGATAGTAGTTTCCTAAAGATATTTGCTATGTATATTAAAATATTTTAAGATACACTTTAAAAGCTAGAAAGCAAGAAAAAATATATATACATATACATATATATATATTTAAAAATTCGTCTTAGGTTGGTAATTTTAAAGTTAAATTTAATGCCATTCTTGAAAATGTAGTCATAATATTTGCTTAATGGCTCATAGGATTGCGTTAGGACACTTTTCAAAAATATTTCAATAAACCTAACAACAGATGACAGATTTTTTTCTTAATTTTGCATTGCTGATAAGACGTTATATGGATTAAAGTTATCTTTATACTAACAACCGAATTTAGTTTTCTTTTCAATTGAATGAATGTTTTTTTTTAACTAATTCAATGGACTCTTTCATTTGAGCGCGTTGAATTCAAATAAAATTCATAGTATTAAAGTGGGGTTCCTCAAAGACATTCGTCTTTAGACGAATGAGTAACTATATCACTTTTTTATTTAACTTCGTTAGTTCTTTGTATTAAATCCACGCGTCCATTTAATTAAAAGGTTATAAATTTAATTCTTAATCCTAGTGAATTAATTCACCACAGAATTGTTTGTGAATAACAACTTTTTTCTTATACTAAATAGAAAAAAAATACGTTCAGTGAATTTAAATTTTCTTCCGTTCATCAAGAAAAACATTTGTATTTAAATAAACAATGTCTGTTTGTTTGCATGCTAGTTTTTACTATTTTTACTAGTTTTTTCTCATAAATTCGTTTTTACCGTGAAATGTGCAATTTTTTTAATTCAGTGGTTCTATTTACTACTTTTTATACCGTTTTCTTTCATTTTTTTCATTTTCTTTTTATACCATTCACTTGAAAATAAAATCAGTTTTGGTAATTCTTCGGCACTTTCTAACTTTACTAGTTTTTACTAGAAATGTAAACAAACAGAGCTAATTAAATGTTTTTTTTTAATTAAATGGTTGAATTTTAAATTCAACCATTGAAATTTAAATTCAAATAATTAGTGTCCGGCCGAATGGCCATAGTCGAACTTCGGCTAATTTAACATGTTCGGCCGAAATCGAAGCCGAACTATTTATTTTTAATTCGAATAAATATGAATTTCGATTTATTTTGACGACGAAATTTATTTAAAGTAAAATAAAATATGTTTAAACATGAATAAAACTTCAAAACCGCTAGTTTATAATATTTCAACATTCGAAGTATGAGTTCAATTATTAAGGGATGAATTAAAAAATTGGAATGCCTTAACTTTTATATTTTATACAAATTAATGTATTTTTACTCGAAATTAATGAATATACAAATATACTAAATTTCTTTAAATACTTACCCTTGTATTAAAAATGAAAAATCATATGCTAACTAGCTGCCAGCTTCCCTTATATGAATTTGTGTGTAAACAAGTTAGCAGCAAGTTAGTTAGCATACACTTTGTCACTTGGAATACAGGTATTAATGTTTTAGCGTTTATTCATAAACGTAATTGTAATGAACTTAATTTTAATCTTCATCGAGAATAACGAATAAGTTTAAATTTTGATATATGAAAATTGATAATTTCGCCAATAAAGATGTATTTCGCTTTTAGTATATATACAGTGGTGGCAAATTTACTAGGAACGATTCAAGTTTTTTCTTAATTTTACTCTCGTTGCCTTTATTTTTAAAGATCAAAATAGTAATGAAGATATAAACTACCATAAACATCCCTACGGGAAATTTTAACAAAGTGTCACCGAACTGGCCCCTTTATATGAAATCGACTGGTCACTTTCACATGGCGTTGTCATAGGAGGGGGAAATTGACCCCTTGTGACATGTCAAAAGAGAAATCCCAGGACAGGTCCCTGAACTTTGTTTTTTATGAGAGTTCAGATGTGACGATTTTACGTCATTTTGACGATTTTTTTAGTCAAAATTTTACAAATGACGATTTTTGAATATAAACTCCACATGTTTTGACGATTTAAGAAAATTGCTTACTTTTTAACGAACTTTAAGCAAAATTATAAAGAAAAGCGTTTAAAAATCCGAAAATTGTTCTTTTCGAATCGTCTTTTTGGAATTCGCAATACTCGTCGGTGCTGAGTGGAAAAATATGTTCGTGGTTAAAAGAAATTTTAACAAACCAAATTTGGAGATAGGTTAATTTTTAATTTACACAGCTTTACAAAATTACATTTTTGCAGGGATTTAAATGTTCATAGATTTAGGCAAGCTGACTATAAATCTGTCTTTCAAATGTCTCAATTACGTCATATTTTTTTAGAAAATCAATGTTAAAAATCCGAAATTATGACGTGACTAAGTTTTAAGAATAGAGTTCGGAATCACAAACTTAAAGTCTATATAAAATATTTATGATGATTTTGACCGCATAACATATGATGAGGTGTTTTATCAATAATTAATTATAAGTACATAGTGAGATCATAAAAATGTTAACACACATTTTTGCCTATAACTTTGGTTTAAATCTTCTCATATTTTTATCGGCAGTTTACATTTTAAAAATATGTCAGTTAATAAATTAATTTACATCATGAGTTTTAATTAGCAATTTTTTACAGAATGGATGATGAAAGAAAAGTGCGTTCAAAAATAATTAAATATTTTCAACGAAACCAAACATGGATATACAAAAAAATTTGCCAAAGAAACTAATGTATGCCGCCAAACACTTTCAAAAGTGGTAAAAAGGTATCTGGAACACCTAACAATTGAAAGGAAGCCGGGAACAGGAACGACTGGTTATCGTAACATTGGTAAGGCATATAAAGTTAAAAGCATCCTTAAGAGAGCTCCTAACACATCTGGCAGAAAAACAGCTCGGTTAGTCCAATGCTCAGACTTTTTTGTACGGAAATGAAACGTAAGGCAGGACTAAAGTCCTACAAAGTTCAAAAAGATCCAGATAGAAAAGCTTTTAAAAATTTGGAGGCCAAAACCAGAGCTCGAAAATTGAAATCAAATTTTATACAAAAATATAACTGTTGTGTAATGGACGACGAAACTTATGTCCTGGCTGATTTTTTGCAGCTCCCTGGTCAAGAATTTTATCTTTCCGATGTTCGAGGAAATGTTGCGGAAATATTTAGGTCAAAAAAGCAAACGAAATTCCCTAAAAAATTCCTAGTATGGCAAGCCATATGTAGCTGCGGCCAAAGAAGCCAGTCATTTAAGACATCTGGCTCTATAAACAGCGAAATTTATATTAAGGAGTATTTGCAGAAGAGACTTCTTCCATTTTTGAGTCAGCACAATGTATCCACTTACTTTTGGCCCAAGAAAGCGCTGGAGTGGTATAATGGTAATAATGTGGTTTTTGTACCAAGACAGACAAATCCACCAAACTGCCCACAGCTCAGGCCAGTGGAGAGATATTGGGCTCTTGTTAAAAGAGAATTCAAGGGCACAAAAAAGGTCTCCCAGGACATGCAAGATTTCAAACGTAGATGGACCACCTGCTCTAAAAAGGTGACAGAAACTACCATAAAAGCCTTAATGGGAGGGTTTCCGGAAAAAGTGGATAACTATGTTCGTAGTGGTTAGAATTCCATGTGGTTTTTTTGTTTGATTTTGTATTAAATTTCATTTAATAAAAATTTGGTTTGAAGTCTTAAAATTCAGTGGTTTGTTTTTTATTTAACTTTATGTGTGTTAACATTTTTATGATCTCACTCCTTAGCATAAATACCACCTTTTTACAGATGAAGCAAAAATAACATCCAGTTATACATATATAATTCGAATTTATAAAATCTTAAGAGCTGTAATATAGATTTAAGCAGTTAAAATGAATTTCGAATAAAAAAAAAGGAACTAGTGTTTTTATGATATTTAATTGATGAGGATTTCTTGACGATTTTTCATAAAATTGTTGACGATTTTTACGATTTCTTTTTACATTTTTGACGATTTTTGAGCAAAAAGATCTGACACCACTGTATAATATAGAGAAGTGACGTCGATAACTTTTTAAACAAACAAATTTTGTCAAAGGAGGATTTTATTTTGGGAAATTTTGTCATTTTATTTTCTCAAATGAGATTTTAACCAAGTTGTCAGGTAAGGGGATTTGGGCCAAATTAGGGATTTCGACTTCGGTTTGGGGAAAGATTAAAAAATTGAAAATTTTAAATGATTTTGTTTTAGGCCGAAAATCAGAAGAATTTTTGAATAACATATATGGGTATAATTTTAAATTAAAGTCGATCAAATTGGGTCTGCTAAAGTATTTCAAAATTTCTTCAAAATATTTGAATTATTGAAGATATATTCTCTAAATATTTATAAATCTTGAAATAACGAAAAGCAACCAAGCTCAATAATAACTCAAAGAAATAATAAATTAAGGGTAGGCTCAAAAAGTACTAGGGGTTTTCATTTAACCTGGTGTGTTCCTTTTGAATCGACTTATGCAAACTTAATGTTCAAAATAGTTTACAAGCCCTCGAACCTACACCTACTAGATTTGCACTTAACCAGAAACTAATAGTTTTTGAAAACTACTCAAATTCCATACAAGTTTTGGAAAAAGAAAAGATTTTTCACGATGAGTTTCATGTGAAAATTGTGTAGAATCTATTCTCTCGAAAATTTAATGTACAAGACTATTATTTTGAAAAAGTGACATTTCAGCTTAATGTTGATGATTGTGTCTTCCTTATAATAAAAAAATTGTTTACTTTCACGATTTAAACAAAGATTTGAGGCCTTAAATTTCGAGTGAAAAAGTAAGTAATTAAGTAAGTATTTCTTCGTAAAATATTAAATTTTAGTTACTTTGCTCAGTCATTTCTTAATAATTTTCTGGACTTAAGAGCGATATCGAACTTAGCTTCTATTTTTTTAATTGGATTTTGTTTAAATTAAAACGAATTGGGTATAAAATTGGGAATTAAAATTTTCAAAATGGGAATCAGCTAAAACTTTTAGGGCAACACTGCTCCCCACTAAACAGAGCAGTATTGCCAGAAAAAACAAAACAGAAGTCAGCGCCATCTGTTGCATCAAAAACCGGTAATGCCCTGAAAATGTCAGGGTTTAAGGTGTAGAAATGCCAGGTCCAGAGTCTGGACCTGGACTCCAGACTGAAATATGCGTAATCAAATTAATTTTTTGACAACACGGTCCTTATAAAATTATTCCCTTAAAATTTAACATCTATACGCTTTTCTTCATTGACTTTTCACACTGGTGAATAACGAAATTTCGGGATTTCGATGCAGTGAAAAAATAGTGATAAATAAAATTAGAAATTTATCGGATTCTAAAAATTTGTGTATTAATTCCAAAACTTTTTTCGAAACACCAAATTTGCGAAATTTTTAATTCTGAATAATTTCACAAATTCAGTCCAATTAAAAAGTTTCGAAACTCAGAACAGGGTAGAATAATTCACTCGTATGTCTGGGCGTCGATCAATTTGACTGCGGAAATCCGATTTTGCACATTTTAATAAAAAATATCAAATCGAAAGTCAGCTAATAGTTTTCTAAATATATAAGAAATTCCAATAAAAAATAGTTTCCATTAATAATTAAGAAAAGTTTTAAAGAGATTTTTTAATAAATACATATTTAAAAAAATTCCGAAAATTATTAAAATTATTTAAAATAGAGAATTAGGAATTTTTTTAATCACTGGATTTATTTTTGGATTTATTTTATTTTGTTAAAAATCCATAATTTGATTTTTTAATTTTCAAAATTTAATATTTTTTATCAAAATTTAATACTTATTCCCTTATATAATGTGCAAGAAAATCATTAAATTTTGTAAAAATGTGAACACAGGAATTGAATTCAGCTAAATCCAAAATGGATTTATAATGGATTTAGCAAAATTTTATTCCAGAAATTGCATTTTCGCAAAATTAAAATTTATGATCTTGAGTCAAACTAAAATAACATTCATTTACTTAAAATAACAGATCAACTAAAAACATTTCCCCCATTCATCTTAAAATTTTTTTCTTTCACATTATAATAGAGAAACAGTGTTAGATTTGAATAAAAATATTAAAATTAGAAAACAAAATGTGGATTTTTTAACAAGATAAAATAAATCCAAAAATAAATCCAGTGATTAAAAAAGGCCTAAGTATCTTGTGCCTTTTGACAAAAGGACTTATTTTGTTAAAGTTTTTAAAGAGACTGTTTTTGCTAGAATTTAAAGTTTTTCTGTGTATTGTTGAGGAGATCAAGGAAGCTGATATTACAAACTTTTATGGTCAATAGTGTTAACTCGAGCCAAAAATTTCTTTGAAAATTTGTTTGACAAAACAAAAATACAATTTAAGTTCCTTAGTCAAAAGTCCACAGATATATAATTTCGTTTTGAAATTAACAATCATGATCTTTATGAAAACCATGGGTTGGACTCTGTAAATTCTGAAATATAAGCAATAATTTTACATCAAATTAAAAACGCCGCTCAGGCAAAACAAAAAAAGCACAAATTATATTCTGATAGATTATTTTTATTGTCTTACAAAAAATCAAAAGCTCTTCTTTGTCAGAATCTATTGAAACTTGGGTAGAAATTTAAAAGGAATCAAATCGTTCTTTTAACAGCTTAAGAAACTACTGACAGTTCTATCAATAACGTATTGGTCGAAGTAAAACGCTTTTTGTAACAGCTGTCTGTTCCCCAATTTCTCTCCATAAACAAACGAGTTAATCTCATTAGTACTACCAAATAATTTCGGAAAAAAACAAAATCTAAAATCAAATAGTTATTCTTAATACGAAACTCTCCATTATTTATCCATTTTGGCAATAATCAGTTGTTTTGTTTCATTTCTTTTCTGGTTCATTTTTAATGCGAGGAGGAGTTAAAATTATTTTAACTAAACCAAACAAAAAAATTTGGATTAGAGTTTGTTATATCCATTATTGTTTGTTTGAGTTTTTTGTTTTTGTTTTGTTTTATGTTTAAGATAGATTAATAATTAAATTTAAAATTATGTGCTTGTTATTTTTTGTTTTTCAATACTTAGTAAATTTGTTGGCATTTGTTTACACATGTTTTCATAAAAAAAACATGCAAGAAATAATAAAAAAAGAGAATTATTCTTTTTTTCTAAATTTCCAGGATTCATATTTTTTTTTTTTTTTCTTATTCACCTTTGTTTTTGTTTGTTTAATATCAACCATCAACTAATACCGGTGATGGTGGTATGTCTTCTAATCAATTATAAATAAAATTAGCAGCATCGCAGAGTGCATTGCTATCATCATCAAATTTACCATTTATTGTATAATTAGAACTTGCTCCATAACTCCATTCCTTTTTGATATAATCACCATCCGTAGTTGAGGAGCTGTTATTATGTAATGGACCCAATGAATTGTGATCTAATCGGAAATCATCATCATCCGCATATAATTGTGTTGGTATTGTATCGGGTATAGAGTGTTGATCCAAGAGATACCCATAGGTGGGTAATGAATGTGCCAGATCTACATGATGATCCAAGTCGTTGTCAAAATTTGACATGGTAAACTTTATACTGGGTGGTGAGTGGGGTGAATTGGCTGAGGCATCATCGAATACGACCTCTTCTTTGATCAACATTTCATTTGAATTATCACCAGATACATAGAAATTCGGTTCAGTTTTAATGGCTGTGGTAGCCAGGGACGGGGAAGATTTTTCATCTAAAATAACATCATCATCGTCATCAAAGTGTCGTCCATTATTGTGACTGGGATGATGTAAATTCGTATCATCATCGTCATCATCCATATCGGCCAGATGACGACGCCGGTGGTGATTTCGGTGGTTATTGCGTTGGTGGTGGTTATGTTGATGATGGTGACCATTAAGGCTAGCATCATGATCACGAGTACTGCGTATTATTGAAGAGGAACCCAGGGCGGCCGAGGCCAATGATAAGGGTACTCCAGATTTAGAGACCACAACTGAAGAGGAACATGATGTTGATGAAGAAGATGGTGAGGGAGATGGTGATGTGCCTAAAATTAGAAAAGGAGATTAAGAACAAACAAATTGCACAATATATATTGAAAAAAGTATAATATAAAAATTCAAGACAGTCGCCAGAAGGATATGAAATACACCTACATATTTCACACAAAATAAAAATCATAAAAAGTTCTATAGGTACTTGCTAAGTCCTATGGTACTTCCCAGTGTAGAAAATCATTACCAGATATGTGGTTATGCAACTACATACTTGGTAATGGTAACTAGTTACTTTTGTTATTACATTTCTTATTACCTTTATATGGCGAAGTCGCGAAAAATAATGAGTTATGGCTACACACCAGCATACGAAAAATCAAAAAATATATCGTTACCTATGTGCTTACCAGTACTGACAAAAATAACGAGTCTAAAAATAGATTTTCAAAATAATAAATTATATAAAAAAAATATTTTTTGTTTTTTTTAATAAAATTTGCTGGTGCGGGAATCGAACCTGTGTCTACAAATTGCCAGTCAATAGCTCTACCATCTGAGCTATATCGACATGTAATATTTAATACCCGGTTAAAAATCATCATTCATGTTCATATGTTCTCACATATGGAATCGTGTGTGATCACACATGAATGATTTATGAACATACATGGCATACATGGAAGCATATATGGGTACATACGTTCATACAAAAAACACATATATGGTAATTTATGTAATCATGCGTAAGGATATATGCCATATATTGCCTCATGTATGTCATACATTATCGTATATGAATCCATATGTTCTCACATAAACGATCATAAATGAATCTTGTTTTCATTGTAATATAACATAGTTCTTATGAAGGACATTTCATATGTGTACAAAACTATTTTATTGTCTTTTTTGTAAAGTTTCGAATAATTTTCAGTTCGAATTTGTACATTTTGTGTTAGTATTTATAAATTGTCGAAGATAGTTGTTAACCCCTATCAATAATAAAACGATTAATAATTTTATAAACATTTTATTACTACTATTAATGTAAATGAGAATAATGTAATACACAATAAATTCTTAGAACCATTAACAGTAAAAAAATAACCTAAAGTTTGAGCTAAATTACAGTTATAGATTTCAAATTGCATATAAATGAAGTGTTAAATTTTTAATTTTCAGTTCGTGTTAACGTGAGGTTAGAAATATGTTTATTGTTAATGGCACTTAGCATTATTTTTATAAAATATACTTAAAATATTAAGGAATCCTCTAGAAAAATTCTAACGCTGCATTCATACTGAAATCTGTTTTCATAGGAACTATTCATGAAATTATGAATTTTGCCGGTGTTTGAAAAAAGGAAACTTCATTAGCATATTATTTATGCTAAATTTTTATAAGAAAGAAATAGCAAAAATAAAACCTTTAAATGTACAGAATTTTTGTTATACTTGAGTTGAATTTGATTTAATATAAAATAACAGCTTAACATACTAAAATCAGCAAACAAAAAAAAAGGCTATTTCTGTTAATTTTAACAGAATAGACAGCTATTGGCATATAACTAAATTTGATCTAAAAATAACAAAAATTTTGTAGATAGGTATCAGTTGTTTTTGCTATTTTTATTCTACTAATATTTTGACAAATTTTCTGCAGATTTTACAGTACATTTCCAGTTAACTAAAAATAAACTCAAATTTTACAAAAATTCTGTAAGCTCAACAATCTCATATTTGTTATTATCTTATTAGTATTTAGCAAAAAATCGTGCTAATTTCAGTAGTTTTTCTGCAAGTGAAACAGACATATAAGACCTCAATTAACTCAATCTGCGTATTGAAGACTTTTTTTATTTTTTTTACAAAGTGCAGCTTTTGAATTATAGGAAATCATAAATCTGTATAATACATATTGCACTAAATTCTTATAATATATTGATTGTAGCAGTTTTAATTTTTGAGTCCCATTTACCAATTTCTGAAAAGAAAAAATAGAAATTTTTAAAGGGAAAATATTTCTATAGGAAAATTTTCAGACTCTGACCATTTTTATTTAAAAAGACAGATTTTCATGACTTATCTCAAGAACTACATTAGATTTTAATGAAATGCCAAAGATATTTTTTAATACTTTACGGAAACTTTTTCTAAACAAAAACATAAAATCCTTAGCATTTTTTCTTTTAAAAAACACCTTTTTAAAGATATTGGAAATCTAAGAATTAAAAATCGTTTTATTAACTTGTAGTCTTGACTAGCCATGGATCTGTACGAACAGGAAACAAATCACACGTGATGTAATTCGTTTCATGTTCGCCCAAATTTATGGCTAGTAAAGACTAGAAGTAACGAAAAACTTTAAATTGTTTTCCCACAAAAAACTATTGATTTAGACTTTTCTTAGATTCTGAATGTTTTTGCAAAAAAAAATAGATTTTTTTTCTTTTTAGATTTTTGTGACAAAAACTTCATATTCTGAACTATCAATTTATTTACTTACCATTGACGCATTTGGTCTCCTTTTGATCGTTTGGAGATAAGATTGTATCTTCATCATTTGATACAGAGGTTTTAAAGTATTCCCAGTTTATTCTTTCGGGATTTTCACCAATTAGGAAGGTTTGAGCACTAATTTTCCATTTTTTTAAATTAAATAATTTAAAATTTAATATAATTTTTAGCTTTACCATTTTTTTCATTTATATTTTTATTTGTTATGGCATAAATATATGTACAATAAATAAATTGCCAAGAAGAAATGATAGAAAAAAAACGGGGAATCTTTTTAGGAATTTAAAATTTGGCTTTATTTTTTATCTTTTGCTAATCTGAATTTTGAGGACAGAACATGTTTGGGACTATTATATATATATTTCTTCAATATAATTTAATATTAATTGTAATTAATGAAGAAACACTAATTCTTTTAAAATATCACATACAAATTAACTTTTGTTTTAATTCCCAATTAAAACTTCCCGTTTATATTTCAAATCATTTTATCGTTACTATCTTCTCATAAGTAAACACATGACATATGATTTTGCCAACTGCATGTTGGTCAATGTTGTCAAGTAGCAGTAAAAACAAAAACCGGTGTTAAAAATACTCGAAAAAAAGTAATAATCCAAATATGTTTATTATATTTGTTCATCAATTAACTGCTTAAGATTGCATTAAATTTTAGCAGTTAATCCATTTTTTAAAGCAGCATAGTTTTTATTTTTGCATTAATTTAATGAAGTTTTGTTTCTAAAAATATTTAAAGCAAAATAAACTTAGGATAAGTATGTCATTCGTAAGTAAGGCTTTAAACACTTTAATCTTATAATTTCGGATACAACCACTGTAACAATGTAATGAAGTCTTGAATTCTGAATACAAATTAAGCGAATTAAATCCAAAATGAACAATCATTGAATGGATTTATCTCGCAGTTTGTCCCGTTCGCTTTCTTTAAAAATAATTTTAACAGTTTTTTTAACAAATTAAATTAATAAATTCATTTCGCTGAATCGTTTAGTGATTTAAAAAAATTATTTTAGTTCATCGAATATTTTTTTTTTTTCGTTCAGTTATTTAAAAAAATTTTTTACCGTTCCTTGATAAAATACTTTTTTAACGTTCTATTAACAACAAAAACTATTTTCTTGTAGTATATTATTTGTAATGCATTTTTTGTAATATATGTACATTATTTGTAACAAAGACAGTATTCGTTTATATTCGGCTAATCTAGACTTAAATATGCTAAACGGAATTTTTGTTTGATTTTATCGCAATATTGAAATAACTGATCTTCAAAGTTCTGAATACAGGCCCACAACTCTTAAGCTGCCCACACACTAGGGAACATTCTTAAAAAAAGAGAGCATTTTTTGTGAATGTGTGAGTGCGTTTATGTGTGTGGGCTTGTTGAGATCGTGCAATTCGTGTTTACAAAATTTTTTTATATTTTTTGTTCCTTCACGCATGTTCCCTAGTGTGTGGGCAGATTTACAGCGAAAATATATGCATTTTAATTCAAACTTTAGTTTCAGTGTCATTTTTATGGTGAGAAATAAAATTATTTTTTTCCTCAAAAATTTATAAAGTAGGGAATTTTGTTTGAAAGTTTCTTAAAAAATATTTGAGGTGACTAATAAAGTAGAAAACGACATTTATATTAAATATTGCAGAAAAATCATATTAAGCTTTTTTTTAGCGTGCGTATTGACAACATTGAAAAAGAAACTAAAAACGAAACAACACTTGTTTATTTTTTTAATCAAGTTTTCTCTGATGTCAGTACAATTAGTTTTTGTGTTTAATGCCAAAATAAAAAAAAACAAAAAAAAATAATCATAGTGAAAATGGGTAAGCATTTTGTTTTTTAAGAAATATATACAGTAACAATATTTTATTTTAAGGAAAAGTAATTGAAGCACACCAAATTTTAGTCGCCTTCATCACCACTTTTGGCAAATTTCATTGGAACCACCTTCCACCACTTTCTTATTCATCCAGGAATGTGGTTTTATCAAAAGTATGTATACTCCTTTTACATTTTTAAATACAATGGAATAAAAGTATATTGCATATTCTAGAATTCTCCTTTTCCTTAAAGACTATGAATAAATTGTAAATTTCCTCCCTTTTCTTTAGGTAGTGTCATTCTGCGTCGTGTTTTGGTGAGAATATGGTTTCGAAAGTCTTACAATCAATCTGTGAAGCTGATTATATTCTCATTGGATTTCGAAATGAAATTTTTAAGAAACCCATTTCTGTTTAGTGGTGCTGTGAGAAAAATGTGAAACCAAATATGCCGTAAAGATAAACCTTTAATATACAAAAACACTTGGAATTTACCCAGTAAACTTGCTAGGGACTGTTTTCAGTAAGATCTTTTTTTAATTGAAAAATAAATACATTAGTACTGCTAATTCCTTGTTTAAAGCAGATATTGCCCAACAAATTCTTTGCATAACTGGTACTGTGTGGCATATTTGTACAATTAATTTAGTTATTTAAAATTTTTATATATATATGTATATCTGTGCCATTTTTGCTTATCACCTTTATGTCGAAATTCTTGTTTTTCTGATATTTAGGCATTTGCGTAATCATGAATTGCATTTATTTTTAAGTTTTTTTTTTCAAATTGTTATAACTTTGTAACTACATAAATGGAATTTTGTTGTTCTCGATTTTCTTTTAAGTCGATTTAAGCTATTTGCAAAAATGATACAGATAACAATGCATGATATTTAATATATTAAAGCAATTCACAGTTTAAGTGGTAGCATATTATCGTTGTAAAATAGCATAATTTTTAACAAATGTGCTATTTTACAACAGCACGTTAGGACTTAAACTGTGACTTAATTGGTTATATTTTTTTTTGTTGGATTTCTTCCCTCAATCAAATTAAAGTGCATCTATGTATGTTTATGTTAAATAATAATTTTATATATCGCCCGTTCTTTGAAAAATCACTCAAAATATAACCGAGGGTTTTTTATTTTCAATTATATTTTGCAGGCATATCTCTGACAATTGTTTTTAAATTTTGACGATTCAAATTAGGTTTGCGTGGTACTATAGTCTTCTCAGTGAAATATACAGAACATCTTTAATTAAAAATAACTTTTTTTAATTCCACTGAATTTTGAATTCTTAACCATCTGAAATTTTAAAAAATGTTACACATTAATAAAATCTGAAGTCATATCTAAAAGAAAATAACATGAGTTTTTGGGTCACACCTTCCAATTTTTTTAACGTTATTTTACTTAAAAAGGAGATACGCATGCATAAAAAACTGCATTAATTTTTTTTTTTTTTTACAAATTTTGAAACCGATTTGCATCGAATTATGCTCAAATTAGGGGCAAAACCAATGATATAGACATAAAAAATAAACATCTAGTTCTGATGATCAACTTTATATATTAAGGCCATGCTAAATACATAGGCGAATTTAAATTTTTCATAATATGTATAGTTTTCTTATAAATCGACTTTTAAACTGCAAAAATTTTAATTTTTTCTTTGAAATATACAAACAAAGCACGTATTCACCAATGTGATATAGTTCTGCTACACAAAAAGTAATTTAAAACCTTAATTCCGTGGTTCTTCTCTTTTTTTTTGAGAAAAATAAGGTTTTATTAATAAAAAAATTAAAAATATTTAGAGGGCATCACACAAAAAACTGATTGTTTTAATATTAAGATTTTAGATTTTGTTAACATGTAACATTTTAGAAAATTCAAGGCGGCAAACAATTTAAAAAATATGCGCTTAAAAATGCAATTGCAAAAGTGGTTTTTAATGTTACAAAGTGAATAAAATCGAGACTTCTTGAAATTTTAGCAAACAAAAAATGGCAAACCCCTAAATGGCTCCCCAGGGTATACGTCTACAAAATATAATCAAAATCAAAATATCATAGGTAGGTGAAACATATGTATTTTTCGGTGATCTTTCAAAGAACGGATATTGTACATGTTACGTATATAAAAAATTGTATTTAAACTATCGTTTATTTGTTAATCATTTACTCGTATTATTATTTAGTATTTAATAATGTTTAAATCTGAAAAAATACAAAAAAATAAATTTTTAAACAAAGAAAAATGTTTTTTAATTACAATAATATATGAAAAAATGTATGAAAATATATGTATAAATATATGAAATCATATATGGATATAATTCTCAGTTTTCATTTATGCGCATGTATGCTCATGTACATACATATTACCTCAATTTTCGTTAATGTACATATATGAGACATATATGGAAGGATCATTTATGCACATACGTGAACATATGTGAATATTTTTAACCGGGTAGATAAAAATATAATTGACCTGCTGCACACAAGTAAGCTTATTCGCCAACATATAAAAAATCAAAAAATATGTGGTTACATACATACATATATCCTTACCAGTGTTTAAAAAATATTGAGTCTAAAAATAGATTTCAAAAAATTTTCAAAAAAATCTAGAAAATTATTTTTTATTTGAAATAATGATAAAAATAAGTCATTATGAGGAACTCATTATTATATGTTTTAAAATAATGCAGAAGGTAAGTGGGTGTCATTACTGGTAGTCCAAACAATAATGATATGTCATTACCGTTTCTACACTGGGAATTATTATGCACTTTTGGTAGCTGCTAAGTACTTTTAAAACTTGCTAAGTACTGTGATACTTCTTAAGTACTATGGCTACTTGCTAAGTACCATAGATACTGGTCAAGTACTACGGTACTTCTTAAGTACTGTTAAGTACTGTTGGTACTAAATAATGCCCTAATGTCAAGCACAGACACCAACCGGTTTTTGTTTGTTATTAATAGTGTAGGGTGGTATGGACTAAAAAATGTTTATTATACCGTACCGTACCTTACAGGCAAAAAAAACGTGTCTAATAGTGTAGGGTGGTATGGAGTAAAAAATGGAGTTGCACATCAAACTTAGACTCTTCTGAAGAAAATTACTAATGCAATGCTTAAAATTAAACATTTTTTTAGAATTTTATTATTTGCGGTTATGAAAATTCTGCAGAAAAGTTTTATTTTTAAAAAGAAAATAACGACTTTAAAAGATATTTTTTCAAATATTTTATCTAACCATGCATTAACAATTGGCCATGAAGGCTTTCTTTGTATTGATATTAGTAAATAAATAAACTAAAATAAAAATATAATAATAAAATAAATAAATATTTAAAAATTTTATACAAACTTACCTCTATGATGTACGGCGCTAGCAAATACTGAATTAGATAACGATGTTACGCCACCAGTTGAATGTATAATAGGAGTTTTACGCATTAATTGCTGTTGCAACGCACTACTGCTGCTGCTGGTTATATTATTGTTACTATGCTGACGTATAACTTGAGCGTGATGTTGCTGATGATGATGTTGCGGCTGAGAAGTTTGCGATAGTAATGTGTCAACACCTTTATTTTCATTATTATGCAAATAATTATTAATCACAATAGCTCGTGTCGGTGTGCCACCATTCAATAAAATCTGTCTAGTTTGTCGCAATTGTTCTTGAGATGTATTCGAAGATTCCGAAGAATCTTCACCGGTGGCTGAAACAATTGTATTCTTTACACTGCTAGTTGTTACATACTGATGGCCATTCAAGGATGATGTTAGACCACCATCGCTCATGTCAGAATGGTCCTCTAAATCATCGGGTTGTATAGTATGTTGACTAAGTAGAACATTACTACTTGTACTGGGTCTTTCTAATGTATTTGAGAATACTGCTGTCATTGATGATGATGTTAATTGTGGTTCCATTTTTATGATGGTAGAATTGGGCGAGTTATGAGCACTGCCAGCACTACTGCTGGAACTGGTATTACCACTAGTTGTGGTACTGGTGGCTGTAGATTTTATAGTCGAAGTTGCCTGTGAAGTCTGAACACGTTGATGGACCTGCATGTGGGTTTGCAACGATGATTGAGTATGTAATTTCTTTTTACATATTTTACATTCAAATGGAAAATCTCCAGTATGAGTACGAGCATGTATTTTAAGATTATAGCGTTGACCAAAACCTTTACCGCAAACTTCACACCTGGAAGGAAAAATAGAAAATGAAAAAACAATTAGCAAAGGTATAATAAATACAAAATATTATCAACATATTTCTTTTTTTTTTAATTTTAAGATCTAATTTATAACAAAAAATTAACGAATGCACATTTCAATTTGAACTGATACTACATTTGTTAGTAAACCCCAAGAACAAAACGGTGGAAAATTCCAAATATTGAACGTTTATCTAAAAAGTTGTGATACACAGAACGAATTTACAAAATTCTAATTAAATTTTTAAACACATTTCTCATACCAAATTTGTAAATACAAAAAAAAAAACTTTTTAAAAAGTCACCAACAAAGAAATTTGTAAATCCAAAAAAAAATTTCTTTTATTTTTTGTAACTTTGAATTTTTATTTTTAAACAATTTTTATATGAAAGATAACAATTTACAAACAACCCAATAAGCACATGGGTTTTAAAAATTCAAGTGCTTTAAATTAGCTTGAAGTAAAGTATATTTCAAATTCTAGCACTTGTTTTTTTAACAAAAATATTTCAAACTTGAATTTTTGTTTCCCTTTTGCTGGAGTATGCTATTGAAATAAAATGTAATAAAAGTTGAATTCAAGCCTTGAAACTGGAAAACAGGGCTGGAATTGAACTTGATTTCAACTTGAATTCCAGTGAAAATGTTTATAGGGAAGTTACAAATATTTCAAACAAAAAAATTGATGGGAATAAAATTTCAATTTAAAAGAAAATGTGATTGCTTTTACAAATTCCCATTGTTGGTGCCTACTGTTTTTTCTGTAATTTAACTTAACAAATATTTTCAGAAATTCTAAAAACGTCGTCCCCTGACGATTTCCTTAGGCAAGAATGAAATTCGGATAGGGACATGCCTACAACGGATTATTTTTCACAAATTGTTAAATACGTTTGGGATTTTAGCATATTTAATTCCTTTAATGCAATTAATGTATATCCCGATAAAATAAAATAAAACGAGTAAAAAGGTTAAAGTCAGGCATGCCGACTATACAATACCCTACACCAGTCTGGGTAAAAGCCAACTAATGTTTGGATCCGAAATTCGAATGGGTTAAAATGGGGCATGTGTCAAAATTTTCTATAATGTGAGTCAGCACACCAAATTTCATCAAAATATCTTAATATTTACGAACTGCAGCGTATAAACAATATAATTTTGGGGGGACCCTTATATGGGCACTAGGTCTAAACATGGACCGATTTTAACCGACATAAGTCGGTGTACCAAGTTTCATGAAAATATCTTAATATTTGCGACCTGTAGAGTGCGCACAAGAATGCATGGACAGACAGACAGACAGACAGACAGACGGACAGACGGACGGACAGACGGACGGACAGACGGACGGACATCGTTAATAACTCTCCTAGACGAGAACAAGAAATTCTCACTGAGTTTGTAATTTAACTTAAGGGGTTACATGACATTCGCGGCAGAGAAAACAAACCTTTTTTAAAAATGCATAACTCAGTCAAAAACAAACAAATGATGTGATATTAAAGCTATTCGTTTTGGAGTAGAGTTCCTTTTTTGTTGGGATGTTTACATATTATTTCTGCAAACATTTTTAACTTTTTTTGTTTTAAATGAACTAAATATTTATGGGCTAATTCATAAAAAAATGTATTTGGTCTTTGAAACTTCCCAGGTAGAAAAATACAAACGGCACAATGTTGGCCCGGTATAGGAGGCGGTAGTACATGTACTGGCAATGCGTCGGATTTTTAACGTTCACTGTACTGGCATGTTGTCGAAATGATAACACCAATAAACGCTTGGCCGTAGTAATTTCCTTACGTTGGCGCAGGCTTGGGATTTTATTTTTTTGGTATTATCCCAGTACATTTAATAACAAATTTAGTAGTTTGCTAGAACTTTACTGTCCTCTTAGTGTACATCACAGATTTTTAATGTATTCTTTCGAAACTTCACAAGAAAAGAATGGCGATGTCTCTCTTACATAAATAATTGTGTAATAGATGTAAAAATACGTAAAATTTATAAAATTGTTAATTTTAATAAATTAAAAAAAGCTCGTTAATTTTCAGAAAACAGTACTGGCCAAGCACGTTTTAAGTAGTACCGGCATTTCGTAAAAACAGTGCTCTCCCAGTACAACTTTTGTTGTAACGTCGGCAATTTCTACCTGGGTTGCTATAGTTAAAGTACACATTTCGTTTAATAAAGAGTTATTAGAAATCTTGATTCATAATCGTATTTTAACTATAAATTAATTTTTCGATTTCATACTGGCAACACTATTGTTTATTTTCACTTTTCTCCCCAATAAGTCGTAAGTGATGAACAAATTTAGTAAACGATTGACTCGGTAATCGGAAGTGAAAATGTATTTTCTTAAATCAGAAAACTAATGATGTGCTAAGATAAACTCTAAGATAAATTTAAAAGTTATGAAAAACATTTTTTTTTATTTAAAGAGCAAATCAATGTAAATGTGTGTAAAAATCAATTTTTTAGAACATATTATTGGAAGCATACAAAAAGTAATCGAATGTCGAATAATGTTTTGATAGTCTGTACATCACTATGTTTTGTTTTTCTTTTTAATTTTATTTTTCATTTTTTTGGAAATTTCTTCGAAAAATGTTATTAGCTATTCAATTGTTGTATCTTTTTTAAGTTTGATGGATGAAGGTTATTGGAATCCACAGATTCTAGGGAAAGGAAGGCTTTAATAAATCATTTAATGCCTGAAAATGAAATAATTAGCAATTAATTAGTAACCCCCTCACTCCAAACTTTATTAAAGGTTTAAAGTTAATGAGTACCAACTATAAACCTTTATTATTTTTTTCGTTATTAAGCAAATATGAATACTGTTTTTCAAAAAATAGCTTAAAATCCTGCAATAAGACTGCTGTAAAAGTTTATGAATTACGCTGTTAGTTTTTTAACTTAAAATTTGAATTAATTCTTGATTTAAAATAGTCTTTATTTTAAGTTAACTTGCGTACGAAAAGTATAGTGTTAGTTTCTGTCTTAAACGCGTTTTTATGTTCTTTGAGTTTTTTAATGAGTTAACGGAGATAGTTAAGTCGAAAACACAGCTAATATCATTTTGAAATGTTTAATTTTCTACGTAGTTTCTGCAATTTCAATTGGTATAAATAATGTTTTACATTTCTTTATATTTCAGAACAAATTTTTTGTATTTAAAAATTGAGATTTCAAAAGGTAAACGCTTCTAAATACAACAGATGATAAAATTTTAGTTGAGAATAACCCAACGGTATAAGCATTTTTTTCTGTGTAATGTTAAAAAGCCTCAATAAAATACTTTTTATGTTTAAGTTTATCAATTTAAGGCTCAATTACTGAATGTCCAGTTAGCTACTAACTGGGACTTTAACTAACACATTTGTTATTGTTTCCCATATAAAATCTGATTTTAACTGTCGGCAAAATTTTAATTGTACATTCAGTAATCAGGCTTAAGTGTAGTTTTAGTCATAGCTTTACAATAAATTTTAATTCAAATTCAATAAAATAAATTTTATTAAAAAATGTTAATATATAAAAATGTTTTAAAAAATTACTCCCATATTTGTATTTAAAACGATGGCAAAGTACTTCATTTGTTTATTTTCTAGCGATTTGACAGCGTTAAAATTGGTATGTTGTAATAATTATTACGTTAAAATTGGTATGTTGTAATAATTATTACAACATACCAATTTTAACGCTGTCAAATCGTTAGAAAATAAACAAATGAAGTACTTTGCCATCGTTTTAAATACAAATATGGGAATAATTTTTAAAAACATTATATATTAACATTTTTTAATAAATTATATTTTATTAAATTTGAATTAAAATTTATTGTAAAGTTATGAAAACTACACTAAGATCGGCTAACTTATCTAAAAGTACGCTGAATTTAAGACAGAGTCATTTTAACGCAAATTTTATTCGTGGTTAAGGTTAAAGACCAACTTCACTACCTTAACCAAGAGTAAAATTCTCATCAAGATAACTCTAAATAGTGTTAAAATAAGCATTCTTTTAGATAAGTTAGCCGACCTTAAATTGATAAATTTAAACATAAAAAGTATTTTATTCAGAATTTTGAATTATTTAAAATATTACACAGAAAAAAATTCTTGTATTAACAAACAAATCGGTTGTATTTAGAAACAATATTTATACCAATTGAAATTGCGGAAACTATGTAGAAAATTAAACATTTCAAAATGATATTGAAAAAATTATCAATTAAATTATTTTTTTTAATTCACTTCATTTCACCCTAACAACGTATGCCTACTCAGTAATGGAAATATTCTAGTAATTAAAGAAATTTTTAGCATCAAACATTGTAAACACAATTGTGATGATATATTTTGAAATGGCCAAATTTATAATGAAACAACTGATGTTATTAAGTATTCACTTTCACCAAAAGAAATTGGATTGTATAATGTAAAAAAATTTTATGAAAATTATGCTGATATTAGTATACAATTAGTGCAAGTTAAGTGTATTCTTACAAATTTTCATAATGAGACAATTGCTATAACTCTTTTACATAAATAATGATTGCTATAACTCTTTTTACATAAATAATAAAATATAATTGAAATTATATATGTATACAAATATAAAAAAAAAACTTTTTTTATCATTTTGAGAACTCTGACATTGGAATGCACTTTTTCGAACATTTTAAATCAATGTTTTTACAGTGTTTTCATAGGCGTACCTAGACCATTTTTCTGGGGTGGGCAAGGGCCCCATTGTAGCCCCATGTTTTTGTATAAAACTCGGAAAACTGCAACCATTTTTTTCACGAAAACCTCGTGCAGGAAATGTTATACGACCAGAATAGTATGAACTTTGAACATTTGTTAGAGAAAAGAAATCTAAGATTAACCTGTCTCATATATTCTTCCACCTCTGACGAACTCATTCTAACCCCATATTTTGACCACTTAAATTACCGAGGTGATGAAAAACTGTGGGATGTTCATCTTAGCATTTTTTTTTCTACAACATATATAAATTTCATCGAAATAGTAGTGTTTGCAGTAACTCCCTTGTTTGATATTAACTAATAATTCCTTAAAAAACTATTATATCTAAGATATTTATCTCACCAAAAAAGATTCTGCTTTATTTCCTATTCTATTTTCGAATCAAATGCCTTCATTTGCTTATTGAATAACTCCGTGAGTCTAATAATTTTTCTTAAACAAAACATCTTAGAGCCAGTTTTATAATCAGAACTAAGATCGATTTGTTTCTTAAATATTTCTTAAGTAAGAAGTTTTCAAATAACATTTTTTATTTTAGAAATATTTAATACAAAAATCGATCTTAGTCCTGACTATAAAACTGACCCTTTGATTCCAACAAATTATCTTCCTAGGAAACCAGTAGACATATTTAAAAAAATAATATTGTGATACTTTTTGTCATCAAAATCATAGATGAAAGAATTAAAGGCATATTTTTAAAATTCTGGGGTGGACAAAACGCAGTCTAGGGTGGGCTTTGCCCACCCCAGACCGGCCTAAGTACGCCAATGAGTGTTTTTTAAATAATCGGTTATATATTCTTTAAAAGAAGTACTGCTAAAGTACTTTTTGCAAACGTTAGAAAAACGCTTTAAAGCAATGTTTTAACAGTGTTTTTATTTCACAAACGGTTGTAAATTTTGTATGAAAAGCGCTCCTAAAATACTGTTTGTGAACGTTCGAAAAGCAATCCAGAATAATGTTTTTCAACGCTGTGAAAACGCTTTTTTTTGTACCATTGACTTTCATAGCGCTTTGTTTTTTGTACCGTCTTCCATTTCCACCTGGGTGGTTTGCGAACTTTAGAATTTCGTCGAACTTTCCAATCGGCGTTGCTCGTATTTGATATAATCAATGGGAATATTAACTGCTCTGACTTATTATGCCTTATTCCGTTTCATATACCACCGAGAAGTCTAAGGTTCATTGATACTTTTAATATTCCAATTCATCGCACAAATTATACTCTACGTAAATGGTGCGTTAACTTGCAGTTTTATTACTCATAGGCCCGTTAACTTATCTCAATTTATGCCCTGGTTAAGACCTATACTAGCCTTAACCACTGGTAAACATATTTTTTGAATAACTTATCTAAATTTTAACCAAGCATTTCTTCTAACCAATGCTAAAATTTAATCTTAGAAATTTCTGCGGTTAAGAAACTTAACCAAGGCTATTTTAGAACAATTCACCCTACATAAGATATTTTAATAAATTATACTTGTAATGTGCATTTCCCCACTTTACCAAAACTTACAAAAATTTCATCAGTACTTAAAATCGTGCACAAATTTTTGCTATTTAGGATTTAGGTTTCTGCAATAGCTTACAGAAATTGGCCTCATATAAGGAAATAGGAAAAATTTATTTTTTTATGGGTTCAAGGAGCCAAAATCCGTCTTGAGTAATTAAAACCAAAAATGGTGACCAATATTAGAACAATTTGACACGAATTATACACCTCTACAAAATGAAAAGTCGCTGTTGGTAGAAGCTTGATACATACTTTTAGTATTTTATTTGCTGATTCCAAATCTCTATTCCGAATTCTCTATCACCTCTCAATTTTAAGAAAATCGTGATTAGAAACGCGAAAAATAGCGTATTTTAAAATACTATACAAAACGCATTTAAATAGCTTAAGACTTTTTATTACGATGGTAGTAAAGAATGAACTTTGTTCTCTAAAATTCATAGGACAACATTTTTTTAATTTGTGTACCGTTATAGAAAAAATTCTTTTGAAAACTACTCTCATAAAAACAATTATTCCATCAATTTTGGGTAACTTGCATATAAGGATTTGGAATTAGCGTATCAAATTCAAAATGAATCATGTATCAAACCTCAAACATCTGAAAGTTTGTTGAGGTGTGATATCAATAATTTGCAGAATTTTGGTACACGTGAAGTGCAAGACTACTGATTTTATTCTTAAATATAAAAAAGCGCATAGAAATCACTCTCGAATTGACTAAATGTGAACCAATCATGTTTTAAATATTTTAAAAGTATGTGAGGAACCCCTGGAGAACCCACAGTTTTGACTCGCAATTACAAAAAGATACAAAATCAAGCACGAATCTTTCCGCGGTTGCCTCTATAAGCACGAAATACTTATTAATAGTTCAAATAATTCCACTTTTATTTTATAGACTTACCAAAAGACACAATCATTTTATAGTAATTAGCGACTTAAAAAAAAGGACGTGGTCAAGTGTATTATTTTTTTTATGACCAGAAACACACAAAAAACCGCGAGAAAAACTTTTAATTTTCCCGTATTGAAAAAAAATTTTTTTGTTATTAATTGTTTTTCCTTTTGTTTTTATTCTGATATTTCATACTAAGGTTAACTACCCAGAGTTAAAATATTGATAAGTTATTATGGTTAAATATTCATAGGGATAAATATTTAGTATTGGTTAGTTACCCATGGTTAAGTTAAAGTTAACTGCTCGAGAAAAGTTAATGGGCCTTAATGATATTAATTTGAATCTTCAAAAAAAAAAATCAAAATCATTTATTGATTTTTGCACAAGAAAAGATCATTTTAAGCTATTACTTTTCACTGCATTAAACTAAATTTTATATTAATCATTTTTTTTCTCATATATATTTGTAATTATTACGTATCATAGTCTGTAAGGATTTTTTGTTTCCATAGACTGGAATAAATAAATAAACCCGGTCGTCAGAGCCTCGTCAGCGTTAACAGGGGAAATCATGTCCAATCATGACTGGCTATGCGTAGAGATAAATCATCTGTATTCTCTTCAACTTTCCTTAACACTAACACAATGTTTAGTTGTGTTGTGGTTAGTGTTAGCCTTAATTATCTTTTTTTTCTCTATATTTGAATGTTTTTTTAAGTTAACTACCGTTAATTTATGATCGGAAATTAAAAAATGACTACTCAGCTCTTACACTCTTATTTTCTGTTCGTGAGTTCTTCCAGACTTCGATGAATATGTTAAAGAGGGAACAAAATTGAACAATCCCAATAAAAAAAAAAGTTATAGAAAATTATATTACTTAACATGGACTAATATGTTTATAATATAGTCAAGTGTGACGCTAACTTTGCGGATATAATTATACATATATTGCTTCTAGTTTTTCAAATATTTCATATATGATGTGTCGCCATTAGGGATGCCAAACGGGAAATCCCGAATCCCGAAATCCCGGGATTTTCGGGATTGGCAAAATCCCGAATCCCGGGATTATTTCTCAAAAATCCCGGGATTTTCTTATTTTTTTAATATTAAAATAAACGCAAATAAACAAAGTAAGCAATTTTAGATTATATTTAGATTCCATGAAAACATTTGATAACGATAACCAAATAACTTTGTTGCTGTAATTACACGATTGAGTGGGCAAGGTTATCGCAACGAATCTGTTTTAAAATCTGCTTACAAAATACTGGGCGCAAGTGTACTAATGCCAGGCCTTCATATATTATCCCAGCCAGAAAAATACAAACGGGAAAGCGATGGCAAGGTATTTTAACAGGTGGAACAAGTACTGACAAAAATTGCTTTCCCCTTTCCAATATGATAACGTCAATAGACAAGAGGACCGGCAGTTCAAAAAGCGCCGTACTGGAGAAACAAAATTTTTAACTTTGGCAAAACGCTGCCGAAACCAATAAATAGGTGGTTTGGAATTATATTTTCCAAAATAAAATTTAAAAAAAGTTCATATGTATCTTTTTTTGGCGCTGCCGTGATGTTTTGTTAAACAAATACTGGCAAAACGATTTTTGCAAACGCTGGCAAAGCGTCCCAAATGAGTCTTCTGCCAGTCATTTATTTTTAATGTCGCGGTTACCAAGTGGTATGCAGGTACTTGATTTTTTGTACCACTGTCAATTTCTGACTGAGATGTTTCAATATTCATAAAATGTACCACATTATTAATTAACAACTATTAAATAATTATAAAACGCTTTATTCTATAAAAAAATTTGTTACATAACATAAAAATTTTTACAAATAAAGGAAAATTTAAATCCCAAATCCCGTAAAATCCCGGGATCCCGAAAAATCCCGTAGTCCCGAAAATCCCGGAATCGGGATCCCGGGATTTCATACAAAATCCCGAATCCCGGGATTTTCAAATATCAATCCCGATTGGCATCCCTAGTCGCCATATATATTTATTAGGATTCGTCAAAAAAAAATTTTTTTGATTTTCGGATTACATCACTTTTTTAAAGTTTTTGCATAGAAAAAAAGAATGGCGTTTTTTTTTTTCTTTTTTATTTCAACTCCTTCCACTGGCGCAAGTCGGCCAAAAACGCTGATTTGGAGACCCATTTTCTGCAGAGCAAAAACGGCTGCATTTCTGGGAAATCTGACTTTACCATTCGATTCGACATCAAAAATTAATATAAAAAAGATTTTTTTTGCGTTTTCTGAATACAGCAGATAGTCATTAGAGTGGTCCAAAAATCCACTTTTTGCAAAAATTTCAAAAGTTACTTTTTTATTACACACAATGAAAATATATTCCCTTCTGAGAATATTGGTACAAAAATTTTTGATATACCGCGACCCATTAAAAAGTTATTTAGTAATCAAATATGTTTGGTAAAAAAAATCTTTGTAATAAACATTACAAAACTTACAAATTATTTTGTTATCACTAAAAAATAAATTTATAATGCGGCAGCGAGTATTGGAAGTTGCATTTTAATACAATCATATTGAATCTTATCCGGATTTTGACCTGATATAATTCTATCTAATTTGATGTGGAGAGACATAATTATATAACGCTTTATATTTCAGGTTCAAAACAAAAACTAATAAAAAGTACATACTAAAAAATAACACCCTTAAGAATTCAAAATTTAAATAAAAATTTAAGTATTTAGAAGAAGTTGTACATAATTGTAACCAAGCATTTTAAGCCTTCTCATATAAAATTGTATTCTACCCGTAAACTGTGTAAACCTGGTATGTTTACGAGTTTAACCCTCTAATGCTCTTTCTTCTGATTGCGATAATATTTAAACTATATATTTGGCATTGAAAATCTACTATGGAAGAAATATTAAAATTTTAATTTATCGCTTTATTTAGGCGATATCGCATAATAAAGGTTGAAGACGAATCTAGAAATCCAGTAGTTAAAAAATTTCGGTTTTTGCTATAAATAACACTATCAATAAAACGAGTAAAAAGGTTAAAGTCGGGCATGCCGACTATACAATACCCTACACCAGTTTGGTGTATTGTTTGGATCCGAAATTCGAATGGGTTAAAATGGGGCTTATGTCAAAATTTTCTATAATGTGAGTCAGCGCACCAAATTTCATTAAAATATCTTAATATTTGCGACCTGCAGTTTGTAACCGAGCCAATTTTGGGGGGACCCTTATATGGGCACTAGATCTAAACATGGACCGATGTTCACCAAAATCAATAGGCTTCGTCCTTGGGCCAACATAGGTCTATGTACCAAATTTCATCAAAATAGCTTAATATTTGCGACCTGCAGCGTATAAACAATATAATTTTGGGGGGACCCTTATATGGGCACTAGTTCTAAACATGGACCGATGTTCACCAAAATCAATAGGCTTCGTCCTTGGGCCAACATAGGTCTATGTACCAAATTTCATCAAAATATCATAATATTTGCGACCTGCAGCGTATAAACAGTATAATTTTGGTAGGACCCTTATATGGGCACTAGGTCTAAACATAGACCGATGTTCACCAAAATCAATAGGCTGCGTTATTGGGCCAATATAGGTTTGTGTATCAAATTTCATCAAAATATCTTAATATTTGCGACCTGCAGCGTATAAACATTATAATTTTGGTAGGGCCCTTATATGGGCACTAGGTCTAAACATGGACCGATGTTTACCAAAATCAATAGGCTGCGTTATTGGCCCAATGTAGGTCTGTGTACCAAATTTCATCAAAATATCTTAATATTTACGACCTGCAGCGTATAAAAAGTATAATTTTGATAGGACCCTTATATGGGCACTAGGTCTAAACATGGACCGATGTTCACCAAAATCAATAGGCTGCGTTATTGGGCCAATATAGGTCTGTGTACCAAATTTCGTCAAAATATCTTAATATTTACGACCTACAGCGTATAAACAGTATAATTTTGGTAGGACCCTTATATGGGCACTAGGTCTAAACATGGACCGATGTTCAAAAAAATCAAACTTGTTCGTCCTTGGGCCAACATAGGTCTGCGTACCAAATTTCATCAAAATATCTTAATAGGTGCGACCTGTAGAGTGCGCACAAGATTGCATGGACAGACAGACAGACGGACGGACGGACAGACGGACATCGTTAAATCGAAATAAAAAAAAATTCTGAACCGATCGGTATACTATAAGGTGGGTCTACGACCAATATTTTTTGGTGTTACAAACATCAGCACAAACTTATAATACCCTGACCACATAGTGGTGTAGGGTATAATAAAATCACGTACTGCAAATTACTCATTTAGTCTTGTTCTTTCAGAAGTTATGACGATTTTCGCTTTTTGAAAATTACGAAATTTGGCACAAAACATCAATAACTTTTGACGAATCTAGTTTTGCTTACTACTAGCTCTTAGTATGTAATCTGTGTTTAATTTCAGCTAGTTATACCCTACACCACTATGTGGTCAGGGTATTATTAGTTTGTGCTGATGTTTGTAACACCAAAAAATATTGGTCGTAGACCCACCTTATAGTATACCGATCGGTTCAGAATTTTTTTTTATTTCGATTTAACGATGTCCGTCTGTCCGTCCGTCCGTCCGTCTGTCCATGCAATCTTGTGCGCACTCTACAGGTCGCAAATATTAAGATATTTTGATGAAATTTGGTATGCAGACCTATGTTGGCCCAAGGACGAACAAGTTTGATTTTGGTGAACATCGGTCATTGTTTAGACCTAGTGCCCATATAAGGGTCCTACCAAAATTATGTTGTTTATACGCTGCAGGTCGTAAATATTAAGATATTTTGACGAAATTTGGTACACAGACCTATGTTAGCCCAATAACGCAGCCTATTGATTTTGGTGAACATCGGTCCATGTTTAGACCTAGTGCCCATATAAGGGTCCTACCAAAATTATACTGTTTATACGCTGCAGGTCGTAAATATTAAGATATTTTGACGAAATTTGGTACACAGACCTATGTTAGACCAATAACGCAGCCAATTGATTTTGGTGAACATCGGTCCATGTTTAGACCTAGTGCCCATATAAGGGTCCTATTAAAATTGGCTTGGTTACAAACTGCAGGTCGCAAATATTAAGATATTTGAATGAAATTTGGTGCGCTGACTCACATTATAGAAAATTTTGACACAAGCCCCATTTTAACCCATTCGAATTTCGGATGCAAACAATACACCAGACTGGTGTAGGGTATTGTATAGTCGGCATGCCCGACTTTAACCTTTTTACTCGTTTTTGAGTTAGAGATATATTCGTAAGATGTATCCTGACGTAGCTGATTCGGTATTGTCGATAATGTATGCCAGACCGTAAATGTATTTTTGACGATTTTTCAAATATTTTTTACGGTTTTAAAAAGTTAATTTTTTCAAATTTCCTTTGGCATTAGAGTGTTAATGTCAAATTCCATACATAAAAAATAAAGCTCCTATTTATACAAGGTTTACAAGGAATTTACGATTTATAATGAGTACGCCTTTTATATTTTGAAAGCATACATAAATATATCTCAAAAAAACATAGAAGGGGTTTTCATATAAACTCATAAATTCCTTGTAAACCTTGTATAAATACAAACCATATTATTTCTGTAAGGAGTTTGACATTAAACTCATAAACATACCACGTTTACACCGTTTACGAGTAGAATACGAGTTTATATGAATACCACTAGAATTTTTTTACATTGCGCTATACTTAAATATATTTAAAACAACTTAGAAAAAAATTTAACATTGAGCTATGTAAAACTTTATATGTTTACCGATAAAGCCATTTTTAATTATATATGACGCTGTATTATAATTGTCATAGCAAATCGTCGACCGGCCTGCAAAATGTCACATGTGTTTTTTAATAGATTTTCAGGAGAGCGAAAAAACTGTTATAAAAACTACTTTCAAGATATTTTATTGGCATCATATGCCTTAATGATGATTTCACTCGCTCTCCTGAAAATCTATTAAAAAACACATATGACATTTTGCAGGCCGGTCGACGATATGTAACTAAATATGGTACATATTAATATATATGGGGGCATACATTTATACTGATCTATATATGACATCATATAAGAATTTTTGAAAAACCCAAAGCTATACATAATTATATCCGCAAAGATACAGTGTCTCATTTGACTATATATAAACATATTAGTCCATATTAAATTATATAATTTCCTATATAACTATTTTTACTCGGGTTTATCCACCACTTTTCGGATAATAAAATATCTACAATTACATTTCATATCATTACATCATATTATTTTTTTTACTCGGGATTTTAAATTATTAAAATTTGTAAATAACAATAAAAAATTTTCAAATTAAAAAAAAATGAATAAAATTGTTTTAATTACAACAGTTAAAATAAATTATACTTACTTGTGCAATTTAACGCCTGAATGTAATTTAGAGTGTCCCCTTAATGACGCCAAAGCACTAAACTGTTTGCCACATATCTCACAGGTCAAATTAACATTCTCGTTGTGGATCTTTTTGTGAACCTTAAAGTATTCGAAACTCATAAATTCCTTGTGACACACTTCACACTTGTATTTATGACGTTCGGATTGTTGTCCGGTATGGACGCGCATATGTTTGATGAAATTGGGACGAAAACGTACAACACGACCACATATTTGACACTCGTATGGTTTGCAACGTAAACAATGTTTTTCATAGTTTTTCAATGACTTTAAAACCATATTACAGATGGCGCATTTCATATTGTTGGCATGGCCGGAACAATGAATTCCATAGAGTTCTTTGTTATCAAATTTCTCAACACATTCCACGCATTGGTAGATGGTGCCCGACGAAGGATTCGAAGTGGATGAGGGCGAAGCGGACGACGAAGAAGAGGGCGGCGAAGCAGATGCTGTATTACGGATAAAAGCTGCCTGGGCTTGAGCAGATGTAGAAGCAATGGGATGTTGAGCATTAGACGAGGTCGCTGATGACCGAGGTGGTGATCTTGTTGTTGATATGGCAGCATTGGTTGTGGTAGTCAAGGCTGATGTTGAGCTATTTATGGTCATTATTGTGGTTGGTTGTGGCTGCTGTTGATTAGTTGTTAAAGCATTTGTTAGGATTTGTGTATTGGAAGTTGATAACGTTGATATGGGAGATGAATTCCCTGCAATATCAGTAGTTTGCTGAAGTGATTGATGTTGAGTAGTAGCAACCAACATTTGTGTGCCAGTTGCTGTATTATTCGACATGGGAGCTGCCTGTAATATTAGTTGTGTAGTTTGTCCATTGGCACCAATTTGTTGTTGGACAACATTTAAAACGGCCATAGAACCATTACGACTAAGAACGGCTGGCATTCTAACCAAAGTAGTACCACCAACATTTGCCACACCATTGCTAATAAAAACCGGGCGTCTTTGTAAATGAGCCAAGGCTTCCGATACTGGTACTGTTACGGTGCGAGTACCTGTGCTGACTATCGAACCAGCTGGTAATACTAATTGTGTAGGTTGACCATCGGCATCTGTTGTGGTCACTGTTGTGGCAGCACTTGTATAGGCCAACCTGGGAGTATGGTCCACATCCATAGTTTCCACCTTTATTTGTGTAGCATCCAAATGTGGTGGCTCTTCATCGGCTTCAGCTGCTTTTGCTTCTTCTTCGATATCTTGAAGATTTTCATCATTTAACTCGGGATCTTCTTCATCATCATCATCGTCCGCATCTAATGAATGACGATTAACTGATCCGGCCGATGACAATGGTAGAGAATTGTATTCCTGTATATCGGATGAACGTACAATTATACCACGACCATTAAGATAATGATGTTGGCGACGTGTTTGTTGTTGTTGCGATGTACTGGCGATAGTGTGATGGTTGGTTGATTGATCGATATCTTGACTGGTTTGACTTAAATCGGAAGCGCTTGTTATTGGTGTTGAAGAATTCGGTGGGGTCTCTAGTTTAATGACACTGGCAATACCAGCATGTATGTTGACAGCAGACGATGTTGCCACGGTTGAGGATATGGCCCCCTGGGAATTACTTGTTTCGGTATCCATTAGTTGTGGATGGTGACCTCCACTTTTGGTGATCAGCTCATTATGCTTTTGTTGTTGCTGATGCTGGAGGTGGAGGTGAGGGTGGTGTTGGTATATAATATGTTGGTTACGATTATCATCGTCATCGTCGTCTTCTGAATGCTCCATGGGAGCATCTTGTAATATAAATTCGATTTGTTGCGACAATGCACTGTCGTTCATGGCCATAAGGCCTTCTAGATCTTTAGAAGCCATAGAGGAACCATTGCTTATTGAGAACAACGAGGGAAGACTTCGCGAAGATAAACTTCCTGTGGTATTATTAGATCCATCCATATTTTTAAAACAAAATTTCAATCATACACTAATTTCTGGCATTTATTTTTAAAATATTGCGTTTATTATTAAAAAAGCGCGTTTTTATGTGTTAATTATCTTTCTTCAATTCACATTCATTTAAAATATTTCAATTATAATTTTTTCTTTTTCAGAACGTTTTTCTTTTTGTTTTGTACTCATTTTATATACATCTTTTTTATTAAATTGTTTGCAATTGTTTATTTCTTATTGTTTTTATAATTTCAGAGTTTGTTTTTTATATTTTTCAATTATTTGCTGTTTATATTTTCAATCTATTTTTAAAAAATTATAGAAATTTTACCAATTTTACTACGCATAATTTTTTTCTTTCACACTACAAATATTTTACTCGATTTTCTTTTTCTTCATTTTCCTTTCTCATAGTTTTTCAAAGTTCACCTTTTTCAGGCGCACACACACATTTAAAGTTATTCACTCACAGCAGTCAAACTCTTTTTCATGGAAATCGTCGATGATTGAAATAAATTTTTCTTTGAAAATGGAAATACTTTACTCGTTTGTGTTTTTTTATTTTATGATTTTTTTCTTTGTTTCCTCTATCTGTTTCTTTATTTCCTCTTTGCTTCCTCTATCTGTTTTAATAAACACAATTAGCACAATATTTATAGGGTTGCAATTGGAAAGTATTGAAAAAGCTGTGTTGTGTTTTTGGGTATTAAAAATGTTGGTCATACGTTAAGCCCGGTATTTTGTTCGTACTTTTGCGAAAAAAGCTGTCAAATTCCATATAAAAAAATGATTTTTCACTTGCGTGGAAAGCTAGATTCACAATGATAGAGTACTCCACTCTGCAGAGTGGAGTGTACTAAAATAGAACTGGCATGATACAAAAAATTTGTAAGTGCGAAAAAGAAAGGGACAAAACCCACACTTCAGCGTGAAGTACTCCATCATTGTGAATCCGGCTGAATTGTTGCGAAATTGCGGTGGAATTTTTCGCATCAATTTAATAGACAGGAACATTTGAAAATGTAGTGAAAAAGTGACATTTGGGTTAATTATGATTGTAACTTTTTATAGACCATACAAAATTTGTGCATTTTAATGTTTTTATTATAGCTTATGAGCTCCAAACATAGAGCGAAATTTTTTCGCGCTTTTGAACAAAATACTGGGCTTTACCGCGGGAACCTAAAAAGAGACCAACCAATAATTTACACACAATTTTGAATACGGGAACGCTTCAACCTCGTTTGGCTTACCGCGGTAACAGGAACACATACATTTTATAGCGGTTGAAAATAAAGCTTAAAATCAGTATTTTGTTCAGTAGAGGGAAAAAAATTGTATGTTTGAATCCCAAAAACTGTGAAATTCACAAAATTTTTGCACCCATTAAAATGCTAGAATTATAAGCCAAATGTCACTTTTTCGTTACCTTTTCAAATGTTCCTGTCTGTCTGTCTGGATGCAAGATTTAAAGAAATTTTATAGAATTGCCAAAAATATATCCGATCAGTGCTCGCTAAATTTTACTATGTAATTTGACAGAGATCGATATCGCTTATTTTTCATTAAAAGCCACGCCTACTTAAAACAAGTAACAAAATAAAAAAAAAACAGACGTCACGTTAAAATTCTGCATAATTTTCTGAACTATCTCCTCGCATTTTTGGGCGAATCTATTCACTATTTTGATCTTTTAAAATAAAGGCAACGAGAATAAAATTAGAAGAAAACTTGAATGGCTCTATTATATTGCACATCACTGTATATCAGAGAACTGCAACTGATAATTGCAAAACCATCATACGTAATCAACATCCGAATAAACATTCGTTTACACATATTCCTTTCTGATTTTAAATCAATCAAACCAAGTGATTTTTGTTTCATCTTTGATTTAATCATTGGTCGATTTAATACCATTCATATTCGTTCGGATCAACGAAGATTATTTTGATGTAGAATAAATCAGAAAAAACAATAATGAACGCGTATGAGTTTATTCATGATTGAAACCAAATAAAAGAAAAATAATTTCATAACAATAAAGAGGGGGTTTACAGTATCAGATTTTGTAGAAACACATTTAATAAATGGTACAGTGTACATTCCCATTATAAAACAATAACAGTGGGTCTCATAAGCTGTGTTTGTGTGACTCTCTATCAGTATTATCAAGAACGATTTTGACAGTTTTTCAACGTATTCCGGCTTTCTAATGTCAAAATTGTTCGAGATATCATTGATAGGAATGCCGCACAAACGCAGCTACTGTAGGTTTAACTTTAACTCAACTAAAAACAAAATAAAATGTCAAAAAAATGTACACAAAACAACAAATTTTTGGGTTAACTATTAACCTAAGTTTAAACCTGCAGTATGATACCCACCGTTAGATTTTATTTTTTTATTTTATAAAACTACTAATACTTTGATTTATTCATGTGAGTTCAAATGTTCGATCAGTCTGATTTTATTCAGCAGTGAGTTTTTTTGAGTGATTAAATAAACATAAAACATGTTCGACAGACGACTCAAACTGATCCGAACTACGCGTTCAGCAGCATGATAGTGATTTTATTCAACACTGAGTATTGTTGATTGATTAAATGTGAACAAGAATTTTAGTGTATGATTAAATCAAGAAAAAAGTTGATTTTGCAGTTCTCTGATATATATATTAAGGGTAACGGTAGTCAGTTGTTTAGGGGCATACCGAAATTTGTGTGTTAAAAAGTTAGCAAGTTAGTTAACATGCACTTTGTCGTTTTGAATACGGGTATCAATAACCACGTGTAGTTGTCAAGAGCGGAGAAGTAAAAATAAAGGCAACGGTATTTTAAGGATAACTGTATTTTAAGGTTAACGGTAGTCAGTTGAAAGGGTTTTGAATAGGTAACGGTATTGTAGCGGTATTTTCTGCCATTTTATTTTATTTATTTATTTATTTATTTATTTATTTATTTATTTATTTATTTATTTATTTATTTATTTATTTATTTATTTATTTATTTATGGTGTTATTCAAAAAAAATTTCTTAATTTAGCTTTAAAACATGAATTTGCTAAAGCATTTATTATCTCTATTAAACCTTTATTAAAAAATTGTATTCAAAAACATACAATAAAAGTTTATTAATTTTGTTTTTAATTCTGGCAACACTTTGTATATTAGCTGTGTTCGGGTACTCAACATTGGGATCCCGCGGGATCCCAATTTTCCAAAAAGCTTTTTCCTACTACACAATTGGGTAAATGAGAGCTGTCATGAGAGAGTAATATTCTTGTTCTTCTTGCACGAGAAAGCCCAGACTTTTTTTTCGTGTAAATTTGGCTATGTAGCTATTCATGAGTTATAGCTTTTTATTTGTGCTACTATTTTTATCTCTCTCGACCTTTTCTTCTTTTTTTATTATCGCTGAACTTAGGAAAATCTGGTGATTGTATTATTTTTATTTAAATATCTATTTATATTATTCACGATAATGTTTTCAGTATTTTTTTTATATGATAGTTTTACTGTATTTTTTACTTATTTTTATTATTATTTATTTTTATTATTATTTATTTTTATTATTATTTATTTTTATTATTATTTATTTTTATTATCTTTATTTAAATTATTTTTTTGAAGTAGCTTTTATTAATCATATATGGCCCCCAGGGCTTTGGTTATGTAATTTGAAGTAAATAAATGCTGTATTTATTATTAAAAAAAATTGTTTTAATCAGCTGTTATATCATCAGTTGGGTGCACCTAGTTTAATTGAACTCTTCACTGATTTGAACCAAAGACCTAGTTCACAACTAATAGCTCTATAAGTTAAATAGATCATTTCATTCATTCAGAAAATATGTTTATCATTTACAAAAATTAGTATAATAGTTGCAAAAGCCTATCATCGGTGATTTTACAACTCCATAAAATTACCGACAATTTTGTGATGACGCTTGTTTAAATGTGTTAAAGAGTTAAATAGAGTTTGCTAAAAACCGAAAAATTTTAAAACCGCGGTTTCGGTTTTCTAAAATTATAAAAACCGCGGTTTCGGTTATTTTTCGGTTTTCTTGTGATATTAATATAATTGTTTTAAAATAATTAAATATTTTAATACGTTCAATATATTTATTGAAATTCTATTGGAAATTACTCCGTTTCTAGACCTTTACGAGAGAAGAAAAAAAAAACACGGAAAACCGTTATAAATATAATTTTTTTATTCTTTTGTCAATAACTAAAGCTGTATTTTCAAGAGTTTAAATTTTATCAAATTGTTTAGAACAATATAAAGTTAAAATTTCACAAATTTCGTAAACTACGAAATAGTATTTTTTTTTAAATACGCTGTGAAAATCTGAACTGAATATATGAAACTCAATATCTAGTAAACTATCTGCCTTTTTGGTGACTTGACTTAACTTATGTTATCCGTAATAACAAAAAATAAAATATTCTTTAAACTAATATTTAATGGAGAAAATGTTCATTACAATTAAATACAAAATTTTGTAAAATATGAGCTGAGCCCTTTTCGAAATTCAAGATTCAACCAACATTTTCCTGAGCGCTCAGAAATTAGAGATTCTAAAATATAATCATTTTCAGAGTGCTTCAATTTTCGAGTCATAAATGAAACATAATAGACTCGTATTTATGAGTGTATTCGATATTTTTTTTTTAATTTTTCCATTACTCAAAAATAACTCAAAAATTAATCTTAAATGACTCATAATAGCTCAGAAAATTATAAATTTTCCAATAATGCTCATAATTCAGGGTCTTTTATGAGTCGTAAAAGTGCTCTCGGAAAGAGGCTACATCGGTGAAGAATACTCCCTCATATAGGTATAATTTCAGAAGGTATTAGGGCTCTTTTATGAGTCTTTTCGGATTCCAATTGCACACTGGGATGCAATCTAGTTAATTATTTTAATTGGTTAAAGTCATTGTTAAAAACCGACTTATTTTTGTCGGTTTTCGGTTTCGGTTTTGAGGCTTTAAAAACCGCGGTTTCGGTTTCGAATAAAACCGAACAGCAAACTCTAGAGTTAAATATGTAAATAAATTGAAGATTTTGTTTAATATTAAAATATTTTCCAAATTTAATAAACTATGTATTCCTTTTTGTAAATAGAAATGCCTAAAAAGGAAATTTTTATTAAATTTTTGATTTAAAAAGGGGTTTAACTAGAAAAGCTATCTAGATTTTTACAACAAATTGAACAAGAAATAGAAAGAGCGCTCACCAAAACGAACTATAATGCACAAATCTATTGACATTTGTTTCTCGGGCTTCAAATGTGGTTTTTCGCGTTCGTTTACTTTTGTGCATTTTTGTTATTTCGGGAGAGTATTTCTTGTTAACTCTCATTTTACCGAACTTTACCCAAAAAGTAAAGGCTTCATTAGTCTAATCGTAAAGTAAAAAAACGTATCTGTAATCAATTCAATGTGTTAAAATAATATAGAAATATGTTTTTATCTTTTTTCTATGCATTGAAACTGTTGTCAAGTAAAATCGTAAAAAAGTTCTGTTGAAAATAGAAATTTTATATTTTATTACTTGACATTTAATTCTATGCACAAGAAAAGGATAAAAAATACAATATTTTTATTTTTTATACTCTTTTTATTCATTATGAGAATGATACGTTACTTTTTTTACGATACTTATAAACTAATTTGGGCTTAAAGAAACAGAGCTACTCTCTCTTTTTATTGTTAGTGATACATGAATTTAGTGAACGATTGACTCGGTAATTGTAGGTAAATATATTGTTTTGTAAATTTTGGAAATTAAAATGTTTTATTACAAATCCAAACATATTAAAAACGATTTTTAAACATTACTGAGAAGTAATAATGGAAACAAACTGTGTTAAAGAATTTTTTATATTACGAATACTGAAAGTATTCGAATATCGAGTATAGTTTTATTATAAATGCATCACTATTTTATTGAATTTCTTTTTATTTTATTTTCATGCAAATTTGGGAAAATTTTCGAAAAAAAAGCTTAGTCTTGGAATTTTTGCAGTTTTTTTGTTTCGGTTGGATACAATATGTTGTATTTCATCTATTCTTGGGTGGATGACTCCTAAACAATTCATTTAATCATTGTAAATTCACGTTTTTTGGTTTTTTAGAGTAGTTTTCTATTCAAAACTTTATCAAACAAATATTTTAGGCCCTACCCTGCTTTAAGCGTTTAATAAATTTTTCGTTATTAATCATTTGTGAATATTCTTTTTGCCAAATTAGCTTAAAAATATGTAATTAGGCTATTTTAAAAGTTTTTGAATAACACAGTTAGTCTATGGAGTAAATCCTTACAGACTGAGGTAAAAAATATTACATTTACAAATCATGTTAACATTTATGAATTTAAAAACAAAATAATATTGCGTTTAATAACATTGACATTCAACGAGAAATCGGGGGGGGGGGGACTTCCTATCCCCTCAAAATCAAAAAAGAAAAAAAAGGAAAAAGAGGGAAAAAAGGAGAGAAAAAGAGAAAAAAGGAAAAAGAGGAAAAAAGGAGAGAAAAAAGAAGAGAAAAAAGGAAAAAGTGAAAGAATACAAATTTGTTATGCATAATTAGATGAAATATAAAAGTTTTTCTTTATTTTTATTTAACCAGTCGTCATTTAAAAAATTTTAATAGATATTTTAACAAATTCAATTATAAAACTACTGATAAATTTCATTATAAAACAATTAAAGTTTGTGGAGAAATTTAGTTAAAAGTTCTAAATTTCAAATTAGATTTTCAATTTCGTTTGAAATTTTTCTATAATTTCAAAAGACAAAAGAAATTTCATTTTAAAATTTCCCATTTTCTAATACAAAATTCCGATTTTAATTGAAAATTTTAAAAATAATCGCTTTTACTATTTAAATCTTCCAAATGTATATTTTTGTTGAAGTCGACTTTAGTTAAAATTTTGGGTGGCAGTATGCTTTGACTAGTTTATTTTTGGAGCATTCTGATTGGTTAATTTATTTTCAGCCAATCAAAATGTTTGAAATTGTAAATATTTTTTTAGGATTTTCATACACAAAATTAACAAAACCGTATGTTTTGGGTATTCAATCGATTAATTGTTATTCGATTAATCGAACAATTTTTCTCAAAAATTGTTCGAATAATTTAAAATGTCCAAATTTCGAATAACGAATAATTCGAATAATTTCATACGATTAATTGATTTATCGAAATTGGTAGAAAATTACAAAAATGTTTAAAAAATATATATATAAATTTTAAATTAAAGTAAATGTGCTAAAATCTCAAAACTTTTTTAAAAAATTGTGATAAATAATTTGCTGTAGGCTTGTGTACCTATCCGGAATTCATTCTGGCCTAAGAAAATAATTAAAGGACGACCTTTTAGAATTTCTAGAAATATTTGTTAGCTTTAACTCAATGAGAATTTCATGTTTTCAAGTAGGAGCGTTAATAAACATCTTAAATCGCAAAGAAATAACAAAAACAACATAAAATTATGACAATTTGCTTTGTCATCTTCCAAATTACTACTCCGTTGTGACTTATCTAGTAAAGTGGTGGTATCTATTTATATATCTTCCTCTAACTCCCACTGGAGCAAGGGGCGCTTATTTACGTATAATAAATTTATAATTATTTTTTACGACTTTTTAAATGTTGATATTAAACGAAAGCATTAATAATTATTGTAATAAATGATTATTAGAATTATTAATTATAATTAATGCTCAATGTAATAAAGCTTGTTTAGTGGGCACTCTGAATTAATAAAATAAAATAAAGGGATGGAGGTACGGAAACATAGAGGGAAAATCAATTCTCAACAGAATTCCTCTCAATACATACAAAAGAGATACAAATTAATGTACGGGGTCTTATATTCTTCTTTAACTCTTTAACACATTGCCGTATGGTTCTCCCTGATGTGGATAAAATTTTAATATGTGAAAGAGAGGACAAAAAAAATAAAAATAATGACAAAATCTGATCTCACTTATTAATTTTGTTTTGATTTTTATGAATTTCAGAAGAATTACTGAATTTATTTTTGTTCCCTTTTTTAAATAAAATTATTAAAAACTCAACAAGTGTATGTATATATTATTTTACAGAAAATTTTTCCGATTAATCGATTAATTTTAAAATTTTGTTCTATTAACCGGTTAAGAAAAAAACCCGAATAATTATTTGCACAATTAATCGATTAAAATAAAAAGCCGATTAATTGAATACCCTACGTATGTTCCAATATAAAGTCGACTTTAAAAGTAAAATACTTTTTGATAGTAAAGCACCGTAAGTTGTTCGGATTTCACGTGAAAAAATTGTTATACTCCATATAAAAAAAATAATTTTCCCCGAGAATGAATTTCATGTGGAAACTGAGTAGAGATTGTTTTCACGCAAATTTAATGTACAAAAGAAAAATTACATTTTCTATAGTATATTGTTATTGTATCTTTGATATAAAATTGAAAAATTGTTAATTTTTATAATTTAAATTACAATTTGAGGCCTTTAAAGTTTGAGTAAAATTTTTCTACCTAAAAAACAACTTACTGCTTAAGCACCGTAAGTTGTTTTTCATTTGGAAAATTTTCACTCGAACTTTAAATGCCTCAAATTGCAATTTAATTTAAACAAATGAACAATTTTTAAATTTTATAACAAAGACACAATCAAAATAAACACAAAATGTCACTTTTTCCCAAGAAAAATAATAGTCTTGTGCATTAAATTTGCGTGAAAACAAACTCTACACAATTTTTACGTGAAACTGATTGTCGTGAAAAATCATTTTTTTATATGGAGTATAACAGTTTTTTCACGTGAAAATCAAACAACTTACGGTGCTTTAAGGGAAAAAAAGACTAAATTTTATTTTGAATTTTTTTTCATTAAAATTGCAGAACTGAATTTCTAATGCAATTTTTTAAATTTGAAATGAAAAATGCTAATATATTTTAGAATTTTCTCATTTCGAAATCAAAAATCGAAATTTCTCTTAAAATTTTGAGAGAAATTTCGCATTAAATTAGCATTAAATCCTATATTCCTCCCAAACTGCAAATTTGACTTTAAAAGATGGAGTGTTGGTTTAGCGTCAAAGCAAAGTTGGCCAGTAATTCCTTTTGTTAATAACGACAGCTATATCAAAACCGATATGAAAATTTAATTATACAACTTATCCAAATGTTGATCACGAACCTCTGAGCGTCCGTAATTGCATCCTAGGAGGTCTGCGAAACATTCCGAAAAAATACTTAAAAAACAAGAATTTTTTTAATATTAGAAGTTTTTAGTTAAAATTTATACTTGGAATATAAAAAATCAGCTTCTAATAAATAAAGTGAATATATGTGAACAAAAATAATAAAAATAATTTTAAAACTTTTCAGGAAAAAAAACTTTGTGTAGTTAAAAAATAATCTCGAATTTAAATCCTGGTAATCATCTCAATCAAATTTTGAGGACTTTTCAGACTCCGGCTACGTTTTTCGTAAAAATTTTAAAAATTTAATTTAATAAAATTCGCGCTTTAAATTACCATATATCGAAAAATGGATTCTTTAAAATTTCTGAAAAAATATATGTTGTTCCTCAATACTTTATTTTTTTTCTGGTAATATTATTGGCTCCTTTTTCATACAAATGCTGAAAAATCTAACAATTTCAAACTAAAACAGAAATATTCTTAAAAAATTAAAAAATATTTTTTTCACACTTGCTTTACTTCTATATTCGTTGTAACAGGGTGTATCGAAAAATAATTATAAATGATACCGGGTGTATCAAAAATGCACATTTCAGATATTTTTATTTGGTTTTTGGCAAAAACTAGGTAGAACCTGGTTTTTAGTTTGTATGAAAATTGTATGGAAAAACTAAATTAATTTTGGCCAAAAACTACTAGTTTTTGCCCAGTCTAAATACACTATAAGATTTCAATTAAAAAAGCTGTGTTTGTGTCACTGCCTATCAGTGTTGCCAGAACTTGATTACCAAAAATGGCTAAATTACTGTGGAAAAATGGCTAAAAATCCCGATTTTCTCTAAAAATTTATTAAACGCAGTGAAACCTACCAACAACATTCATTTAACATACAATTTTTGAGAAGCGGCTCTATATGAAAGTTATGCAGTTAAAAATTACCTTAAATTAGGGAATCAATTAGTCAAATGCGGGCACTTAAAAATGCACTTTTTTAGTTTTGAAGGATTTAAGACCTCTCAATAGCGAAGAATTTTTATGATTTCTGCCACCGAACATTATGTTTTCATTTTGGCCGTTTTGCTCTATCTCGCTTAGTTTTCGAGATATGGGCCATTTCATTAAATGAAAATTTTTTATTTTATATTACAAAGGACCATTTTTTGATAGATATAACGTTTTTATGGTTAGGAGTAGTCGAAATTTTCGTCAATTTTGCTCTATCTCTGTTAGTTTTCGAGATATGGGCCATTTTAAAAAATCGGGAGGGAAAGAAACATCGCCATCTTTTAAACTTCGGATACATTGGTGGCGCCATCTACCAACAGAAACATGAAAATATTATATTTTAACAATAAATTGTGTCAAATTTAACGAATTAAAAATTAGTTATAAAACATTTTGTAAATTAAATGAGGATAACTAAAATCTTTGTTTAAATCCGTGTTTCAACTAAAAATTTGTTACAAATTAGTCAAATTAATTTGAAACCCGTTTGCAGATTTTTTTACTGACGTATTATTTTAAGTGTAGTCAGTTGACTTTAAATATGTTGTATAATTAAATCCTGATATTTTTAACGCAATTAAATACAAATTTTGGATTTTTTTTTATTTATTAAAAAAACAGTTTTTCTTCAAACGAAACTTTTACAAAATGTAGAAATTTATTTTTGCTCCGTCATTTTTTAAAACAAAGTAGGTGTTTGAAATTTGTATCAATACTTATATGTGTTCAATTTTATTTGAATGAATTAAATCCGGATATGGACATGCCTTCCTGCTTTCTACTGTCAAATTTGTTCGAGATAGCGTTGATAGGCATGCATCACAAACACAGCTAATATTGGCTACGTCGTCCGCGATATAAATAAAAATGTGGTCCTTTAAAGTTATTTAACATAATCAGTTTTTAACGTTGCTAATATGAGACAATAAAATTTTGCACGATGTACAGTAGAGCGTACCACCTTACAGGCAAAAAAAAAAAAGTGCGCCGTACACCCTCCAATATGAAGTATTTTTTTGCAAGGTTTCAAAAAAAAATTTTTATTTTTTTTGCCGAACGTAGGGCTCGCCATTTTACATTTTTCGTTATATCTTTGGTATTTACAGTCGGATCTTAAAGTATGATACATCGATGTTTTTCTCTCGAGTAGACCAGTGTTTTGCTCTAAGGACATTTTGACCTCAAGTATCCCGTTCTAGTAGTTACCCACCAGATCTCAGTTGCTACCACCCTAATGTACACCCTAATGTAAGAAAATTAAAGCTCGCAAAAAATCATTAAACTTTTTGTTGTTTTATATATTTGTTTTACAGTAACAAACAAATATATAAAACAACACTCCCTCTCAATTAGATATTTTCATATACAAACATCTAATTGCAACTAAAACACTATTTAAAAACAATACTTATTTTATAGTCGTCTTCGTAGATAATTTTTCTTTAAATTTTACATTCCAATATTTATATTTCCTCTTCAATCCATATAAATGAGTTACAACTCCTTCACTATCTAGAACACACATATTGTAGTTAGATGGTGCTTCATCAGCAATATTTTTATTTTGATCAATACTAACTTCTTCAACATTTTGTTTCTCGATTGGATCTTTAGAACTTCTTTTCTCGATATTTGCAATAACTTTCTGTACATTATCAGACATTTTCAATGCATTTACTTCAGGTATAAAACATTTAAAAAATTCTTCCAATCCGTTAAAATTTTCTATAAGATTTTTAGCTTGAGAAGCGACATTTGTTTGTTACTGTAAAACACTTTGTAGTTTTTGGAACACTTTGTTTTGTAACTAAACTTCTAGTTTGTTTTTGGAAACTTCAAGTTGTTGAAAATTTCTTGAGACGTATTGACGTGCCTAATAAATATAATCTACTCTTTTGTAAATTCTCGTGGTCTTTAATTTCAACTGGCGTAGAATTATAACACTTTTGCTAAGGAAGTTTTTCGCTAAACCCAGTAGAAATTTTTTTTATATATTGGTTGCCGAACGTAGGGGTCGCCTTTTTAAATTTTTTTTAATTGGATTTTTCCTTTATAGCAAAACACTGGTCTCCTCGAGGCAAAAAAGTCGATATATCACACTTTAAAATCCGATTTTAACCCTCTAACCGGCCTAAGCTTTTTTGCAATGAAATTTATACCAGGTATTCCTCACGAAAAATAAACAATAAGTTCTTCTACAAAATTTTTTTTCGTTGCCTACTTTAGGCGATATGGGCCAAAATAGTTTAAGGGTGAATCTTGAAAACTAGCGCATAAAAATTACTAGGTTTAGGCACAAATTATTTATCTTACCAAGAAATAATTGCAGTAAAAAAATTACATTTTTTCTGCTGTAACTTAAGAGGATGTAGCGATTTTCGTTTTTCGAAAAATGCGAAATTGAGCGAAAACGTACCAAAACTTCAATATATATTATTCAAATTTATAAGCTTTGCTACCTATACCAAATATATTCTTTTTACCAAATTTCAAAAAAATCCGTCCATTCGTTTTGAAGTTAAGGTGATGTCCTTTAAAGGTATCCTTATGGAATCCTGTACGTCCTTGGACCAAAGTAAAGAACTTTTTGAATAGCTTAAGCTCCAATCTTACTTCATGGTAACTATCAATTGTTTTAGTCAATTTAAATAAGTTTTTAAGATTTTTGAAACTTTTGGTTGTTTTAAAATATTTAATTTTTGAAATTTTACGAAATTTTATCTTTGACACTTTCTTGCTTCCAAACCGTGCATTGTATACAAAAAAATTCTTCACAAAAAATTTTATAAATTTTGTTTTCTGTTGAAAAAGCATAATAATTTCTTATTATAAAATACCCCTTTGGCGAATTTCTGGTCAATTTAATATACCCCGCCTGGAGGCGGGCTTGCCGGTTAGAGGGTTAAATGCCGAAGCTATAACGAAAAATTAAAAAAGGCGACCCCTACGGTCGGCAAAAAAAAAAAATTTTTTTTTGAAATCGCCTTCCAAAAATACATCATATTGGAGGGTGTATGACGAACTTTTTTTTGAGGTACGGTCTAATGTACAGTATTGTTCAAACCCTAAGAAACTTCTCCTAATAAAGTAATCAAAGTCATACATATTCTTTTTAAATTGGTTCATACAAAAGAACACTTTTATGGTGGGTCTCATACTTCAGGTTTAAACTTTAGTTAATAGTTAACCCAAAAAAATTGTTGTGTTGTGTACATTTTTTTTAACATTTTCTTTTGTTTATAGTTAAGTTAAAGTTAAACCTGCAGTAGGAGAACCACCGTTAATTTTTATTACAGTATGTACATACCTACCATCCAATAACAACAAAAATATAGTTCCATTTCCTTGGCAATAAAAAAAGCAAAAACAAAATTAACTCCATATATTATTGTTCGAAACTTAAGCAACTTCCAGTACTTCCTATGATACCCTTTCTTTCATATGACCTCCGCACATCGTTTTGCCATAGAATCTATAAGATTTGATAGTGTTGTGGTTGGAATTGATTCCCATTATGATTTTAGGTAGTTTATCAGCTGCCACTTATTACTAAAACGGCGAGTTCCGACCCTGCGCTTAAAAAAGCCGAATAGGTTTTCTATGGGAGTAAAGTCTGAAGATTGATAATTGAATCCCATTAACAGGTAGCCATTCTTTGACCCACTTTGACGAGAGTTTGGATCATTATTACGCTGAAACACCCATCGAAGTGGCATTTCCAATTCGGCGTATTGAACCATGTGTTTGGTTAAAATATCCATATAAACAAAGCGATCCATTTTTATTTGTATTTCAACAAAAGGCCAACTCCACTCGTCGAAAAGCAGGTCTACAGCATTACATTTCCGCCCCCATGCTTTATTGTTCCTTTACAATAACGCGGATGTAATTTAACAGGGTAAATTTAGACTCGTCGCTGAATAAAACTATTTTCCATTTCCCAACAGTCCAATTTGCGTGAGCTTTTGCAAAATCCAGCCTGAAATTTCATAAAACTAATGAAAAATAACGAATACGTTGCAAAATCATTAAGGCAAACTACACCGATAAAATTCCATAGTTAGATAGTTAACAAAATCTATAGTTGAAATTAAAAAATATATAAATAACTAGCATAATCAAAAACAACTACTGTTTTAGTGGATTTAAAATTTAATAAACTGAATTAGGCCAAATTGTTTTCGGATGGCAGTTGAATTAGATTTAGTTAAACCGAAAAAAATTTTATCAGCCATTTTTTTCAACAAAAATACTTGTACATATTTCGGATTGCAACCTTGTCTATAAGTTTTGCATGTATACTGAAGTAAAATCGTACCGAAGATCTTATAGTATAAACCAGCCTTATACAACATTCCAACATCATTATTTCAGTTCCAAATACCGCCAAAAAACTAGGCATTAAAATAAAAAAATTGGTAATATTTTCGTATTTTCAATTGACATAAGTATTTTGAGTTTCTTTAACTTAAAATAATTTCATTTAAAGTTCAATTACTATTCCATTATTTCAATTGTATTTTTTAAATATTATTTGTTTTCAAAAAAAGCCATCAGATGCTTTTTCAAATTATTTTGGATTTTTTTATATGTTAATTTAAAATGCCACTAAATATGAAAATTCTATAATTTCTTTTTAAGTAGCTGTGGCATAAAAAATGTTTATTCAAGAAAACCAATTAAAGTTAAGAAACTATTTAATAATGTTTAAGTGTCTATTTTTATAAAACGATTTACGCAAATTTGCCTAAAAATTTGTGTGAAAAATACTCACTTTCAAACTATTTTATAAAAATAATTCTAGACGGATATCTGCGTAGAAAGAAACAAAATATCTAGAAATAGAAACTTTTGGATTTCATATTTCAGAAATATTTAAGCAACAAATCGATCTGAGTTCTGACTATAAAACTGGTCCGACACAAGTTCGCACCCATTAACTATTCCAATATATCCTGAAAAAAGGTTGAAAATAAAATACCCGTGTCTTTCACTTTTTCTATATCAATTCGTTTAACCATTTAAACCGCCAATTAATATTTAGTTAATATATATATATTTAAGAGTTTTTTAAAATTAAGACGGCCTTCCATATAAATATATTACTTAAATATTAATTCACGACTTAAATTGATAAACGAATTGATCTAGAAAAAGTGGAAGACATGGATACTTTATATTTAGCCATTCTTTTAGAATATATTAAGTACATTTTCTCAGGTGTACAACCAAAATATGAACTTGGTGGGACGGTGTTTTAACAGAAATCGAGTTTTTAAAATACAACATATGTCGAATTTATAAGAATATTTTCTAACGAGCATTTTTAAAAGTGCTTTTTATAATGTATGAAATACATTTTTTTTAAATATGAAATATTTTAGAGGCAATTTTAATGTTTAGCCTTTACATAACCTCTTTTCTGAACCTATTGTGTAACAAAAGCTTCAATTTATTATTATTTGTAGGACAATATTAAGGAAACACTTCTTTTGCATCTGAATCAATTCGATTAAGTCAAAATCAGACGAAACCAAATTTTTTTTTAATTTTTGTTCTACAGTTTTTTTTAAAATAAGTTTGTAACATGTTTAGTTCAGTCTTTAAATTCAAAAAAGATACGATATTGAATTAAATAAGATTAATACATTAAGACCGAGTTTTTGGGATGTCAGTTAAACTTGGTTTAGTTAAACCGAAAACGAATTATATCAGTCATTTCAAGATTATTAACAACTTTGTCTCGTTTAGAATTTCGGTCTTAGTATGTATTCCAGTTATAAACTGCGTTAAAATATTTTTACAGATAATCTACATCCTAAAAACTGGGGCTTACATGTAACCTACTCTGATTAAATTTTTTAAAAACATTACTCAAGAATCAACAATTATTTTAATTTTTGCATTAAAAAATACAAAAATTGTTTTACTCAAGAATTTTCAGAATATTAAAACTATTTTTTCATATTTGTTTTTTTTTTCATTTTAACAAATAAAGGAAAGAAAATCATCGACATTTTACAACTCTACAGTAGTAAGGTTTTTTTGTAGTGTTTGTTTTATCTTTTTTATTTGAACAGAAACGAAAAATATGTAACATTACCATCAGCCAGCCGTCACGCATAAGCAAGATAAGCTCAGACGGTAGAGCGTTTGCCTTAGCTGAAAACTCAACGTTTTCATTTAACGATGCATTCATTAGGTTCCAATGCTATAATTTGCAATATGTGATTAGTTAAATTCTTATGTTGAAGGATTTCATTTAGGAAAATTTTAACATTTGGAACTTTAATTGACATAATCCTCTTGCAATTTTAAAGTTGACCGCAGTCATCTTTTTATATATATTTTTAAGTTAATGAATGAAATAATATATTTTTTGACAATATAGAATTATTTAGTTTGATTTTACGACTTTCAATGCGTAGTGACAATTAAAATACTAGATGAACCAATTTTTCCGACCTTTAAAGGTCGTTACATAAGCAACGAATAAGAGATTGTAGGATATTTAACCTAAATTATTAAATTTGTAACCGATTATGGCCTTTAGGCTGGGTTATTGTAATAAATAAAGAAATTAAATTAATTAAATTAAATTAACCTCTGTTAACCAGTCTGTTTTAAATGATAAAATGTGTTAACATTGCAACAAATTTTATTAACATATTTCTTTAGCGTCCGGTGTAATAGCATGCGAGCGACTTAAATACAGCCTTAACAACATTTGTATTGATAAGTTTTATATATTTGCATTTAATGAAAAGAAGAATTCATATTTGGGTCATAGTCCAAGAAATTTAATAAGATCAAATACTTTATTCCCTTCCCTTTTTCAGTGGGAACTGTAATTGAAGCATTTTTAAAACTATGTACGAATAATTAAAAAAATATGTAAATAATCGTAAATTATGTTAATAAAGTACGTGAGAAAAATTAACTATTTTGTTTTTTTTAGAGATAGAAAATAGAATCTCTAATAAATTAGTAATTTAAAAATAAATGCATTTACAAAGAAAAAACAACATAATATATACATTTTTAAAAGTTGTTTTAAAGCATATACTTTCGAAACATATTTTTACTGGGTTTATATATAACAAAACAGTTGATGCAACTACAAAAATATAATAAAACTTAATAAAAAAAAAAGTATATATAGAATAAAATAGTTGACGTTGCTGTTAAAAATAATGAATAAAAAGAATTTCAATCATAGCGGCGCAATTACAAAAAAAAAGTGTTAATTATGTCCGTAAAATTTAAACCACATTTTCCTGGATATGTTCTAAAATTCTTCGTGTTAGTTTTGGTAAGAATAATCTTTGGACTTGTGGTTCTGCTATCTACTAAATTAAAAAAATGAATTCAAGTATGTAAGACCAGGATTATGTTGTGCATTACAAAAGCAAAGCATTAGCCGAGTTATTAACCCTATGTTTGGGATCCAACTTTTTTTACATTTAATAAAGCAATAATTATCTACTAAAGTACTTACATAAAGCTATCAAATAAAGAATTTTTGTAATAGAATATATAAAAGTACGAAGTGATCTTTTCTTGTTAAATTCGAAACTCGATAAGCACGCTCGCTTTCAGAACCTTCACAATTTACTGGGTCCACTAATCAAAATATTTTTTTCCATTAATTTGTACAGAAAGCTTCAAAGAAAAAATATAAAAATACAAAAAAAATAGTATCCATTTTTTACTTAAAAACAGACACAAAAACAGAAGTGAGTATGCCATATGGCATAGAATAATCGAAAGGCTTAAGGAATATAAATAACGCATAACTCTATTAAAAAGTAATGAAAGTTTCCTCATATTATAATTAGGGGTCCCACTATGCAATACAATACAAAAGAATAGGCATAATGAGTCAATGAGTGATCAAACAAAACTTTAATGTGTATAGGTAAAAATAGATGCTATAAAATCTCCGTAAATCCCAGCAATTTGTTCACAAGAGCAAAAAAATTTCGCTCTAGATTTGAAGCTTAATCATTTACAATAGAGCTATTTAGAGGTGTTTTTTGATCTCTCTTTAGCAGTTTTTATATGGAATTTGACAGATAAACCAACCACTATCTACAGCTCTCATCTAAAAAGCCGAACTGGTTTTAAGAGAGTTTCGGTGCAAAATTACGAAAAAGTGAAAAAGGTGTTATTTTTAATAATTTTTATTTTATTTTTATTTTATTGTTTTTAAGCAATTTTAATTAAATGGAAAAATGCACTTGTATTGTTTAATATACAGTGACTCACAGTAAAAATGACCCGCATTTAAAAATTTTACAATTTTGCCAATATTTGTTTTTTTTTTAAGAAAAAATTGAAAAAGATTTTTTTCAAAAAATGTTTATTTAATTTTCAATTCAAAAAGCAAATTATTTTTAAAGTTTTACAAAAACAGCATTGATTTATAACATTTTTAAAATATTTTTAGCTCACAGTGAAAATGACCCAATCAATTTCAAGTTAAAAAAAATCGGTCTTTTTCATATCGTAGTACTTTGTTGGGAATCCTTTTTGCGCAATGACAGATTTTAGTCAGTCAGGGATTGATTCCACTAACTTTCTTGTAGAATCAGGGAACATTTTTTCTCATTCATCTTCTAAAGCCTTTTTGAGGTCGTTTGCGTTAGAAATAGGATGTTTGCGGATTTCTAACTGTAGTTTATGCCACAAGTTTCAATTATATTTAAAACTGCAATAACCTTCCTCTTATTATTTCAGCGGTATGTTTGGGTGTGTTGTCCTGGTAAAAGTAGAAAGTGTCCTTTGTACCCAATTTTTCTTCACCTCGCTTTAAGTTATTTTTTTAAATTGATAAATATTGAAATATATCCATTATTTCCTCGACAAAATGCAGATTTTCAACACTTGCCGACGAACACGCGCCCCATACCAGCACGTGACCACCACAGTGTTTTACTGTAGGTCGCAAGTGCTTAGGATTTAACCCCTCTTAGGGCTTTCTTAAAATATTAACTCTACCGCCCGAAACATAGATATTAACCCCCTGTTTTTATAAAGCGAGCGGAATAATTCCGCTTGAGGAATGTGTGTATTTTGTTATTGTAACATAATATACATTCCTCTTGAGGAATAATTCCGTTCGCTTTATAAAAACAGGGGGTAAATTTAGACTCATCCACAAATAGAACGTTTTCCCAAAACAAAACATCCTTCATCCTCTAGTTATGGGCAAACTCCAAATTTAGTTTTTTTGCTTACGTAGGGCTTTTCCTAGGCAATTCTTCCATTCAGTCCAGCACTTCTAAGGACTCTTTGTACTGTTTCTGGGATTGCAACATATACTACGGGTTCTTCAACCATGTCTCGTAGTTTTGGGGCTCTAATCTTGGATTATTTCTGGATTTTTGGAGTATCCAACGTTCATGCCTCTCAGAAAAAAATTTTGAAGTGACTTTTTGCTTATTAATACTATTATACTACATTTATACTAGGGATGCCAATCCACCTGATTATGTAAGGCGTTGTCGTATTTAGTAAAAACGCCTTCATACAAATCGAATTTTTCAAAATCGAAATTAACAAATAGTTAAATTTTCCTGCACCGAAAAAATTTCTCAGTTACTGGCAACTAAATTTTAAACTGAGTCTCAGGTGAAATACCCCTTACTGAGCCTCAGTTAACAAAGTTAATTGAAAGTAACTAATGTTTTAAAATTTATTTAGCCTTATTCACTCAGTTGAAGACAACGAAAGTCCTAGTTGTTATTCAACCATTCAAATTTACCTTTTTTTATGTATTGAAAAATAAAAACAATGCCCTTATGCAATTCATCTTAATTTGAATTTATTCAAGGAAAAATTAACAAACCAAATGAGAACCTCATACGCTTCGCAATTCCATTGCTTCATGTGGCTTCATGTTCATAATTATGCGCACATTTCCCTCTACATGGAGACTTGACGTTTCGTTCTGGAAAAAATGTATACATTTAATTAAAATGTTAAGGAATTTTTAACACAATGAATCGATTTATACTTTCCATGGAGAAATGATTACCAAAAAATAATTTTTTTCAATATAAAATTGTTGTTTTTATATTTATTTTAAAATAAATTGACAACAAAAATACAACTAATATTGGTATTTACAGGGTAACTAAAAAAAATCGGTTTTATTTAACTAAACATTAATTGATAACGAGTATTTCAGTTAATTAATTTTTTTCGATTTTAACTAATAAATTCTTTAACTGAGCTACTGAAAAATTTTATCGGTGTGGCGAATATAGTACAATTTTTATAACATATAAGTCTTAATTAACTGTTAAATATTGCAAAAATATTTGTTATAACGTCTTTACTGTAAAAACGCCTAAAAACGTCGACGCACACGCCTTACATAATCAAGGGAAATAAGTCCCGAATCCCGGCATTCTTAAACTCGAATTCCGGGATTTTCACAATTGCAAAAATATGTGGTAATTTTTCCAAAATTGTAACCCTGCTGATATTTTTAAACCGTTTTTTTAAATATAATTTTATACAAATCTATATTGTGCACTATTTCTTTTTATATTTCGGAAATCATCGATTAAAATTCAGAATAAAAAGTATGTATTTCAGAGTTTTTCATTTGAATTTCTGCACTATATGTGGAAAAAAATTTAAAAATTCTGAAACTAATTGAAAATTCTAAAATTTAGTTGACAATTTTAAATTAAAATGATATAAGAATAGTGAATAAAAAATGATTGTAAACAAAAACAGCACACAACATATCCACGGAGTTAAATTTTTAACTCTTAAGTTTTTTTCAATTCTTTCGTTCTTTAAAAAAAAAAACCCGAGTATGTAAAAAAATGGAACAAGTTGAGTTTAGGGGCACATCTCCGATTTTTTTTTCACCCAGATAGTACTTTTTGGGCTGAATAGGAAAAAAAATTTTTTTTGTCGGAGACCCCTATTTCGGGTGTTATTACGGGTCAAAGTTGAAACATGGACTTGCCCGTATCTCCGCTATTTATAATCGGATCTGGACAATATGAGCACCATTGGAGAGATAATTGAAATGGCTTTAATATGACATACAACTTTTTTTAATATTTATTAACCCATTACGAGCCGGTTCAAGTTTTTCATATTTTTAGAGGGAGTTATGAGGGAAAAGCCTTTGAATATGAAAAAAGTGCTTATATAATGGTATGATTTGTTTCAACATAATTGTAATAGAGAATATACGCTTTAATTTGATGTACAACTTTTGCATTTAGCCCTTCCACGGGCAAAGTTGTAAGGAGTTAAACTTTTTTTTTTTGTTAAGTAAAAATTGGGCAAAACTTTACTTTATGGGGCACCCCCCAAAAAAAAATATGGCCCCCTCTGGAATTAAAAAAGAAATTTTTTTTCTATATGGTGTTAAGGGGCCGGGGCCCCCAAAACCCGCTAGGTCCGAAAACCCGAAACACGCACAAAATGGCACGTGTGACGACTCAAATTAAAGAAAATTTTCTCACGATTCCAAATATGCATTTTGTTTTAAGATCCGGAAAATAGAATTCGGGCTAGGTTTTTTGCCATTTTTGTCATTTTAGGTGTTAAAAAATAGTATTTTGAAAAATGTACGTAAACTTTTTGGTGATAAAAGTGTGCGATTTTTTTAGGAAAAAGTGAAAATTTAAGAATTTTAGGGGCTTTTTTTTGTATATTATGGGACACAATTTGTATATTATGGGACAAATTTTTCATTTTTTTAAAAGATAGCGTACATAAGTTGGTTTTTTTTTTGGAAAAAATTAAAATTTAATTAATGTTTGGGGTTATTTTGTGTATTGTGGGACATAGCGCCGGAGGCGAAAATTTTTTAGTACATAGCGTACATAAGCTTTATTTTGGTAAAAGTTGGTGTTAAAATTTAATGAATTTTGGGGGTTTTTTATGTTTTGCTGGACAAGCGCCGCAGTCGAAAATTTTTTTCATTTTTTGGTACGTTATGGTCATGTTTGAATTCTTAAGAAAATTTCCGTTTATTTGAGTACTCATACTTTAAAATTAGTACATTAAGTGGCTATTTTAAACTCCCGGGGGGTCTTAAATGGATCTAGTGGGAGCCACTTATATATAGATATATTTTGAATGAAAGGTGTAAGTCTCGACAATAAATAATTAAGTACAAATTATATTGTTAATTGGTATTAAAATTTTTAATGCCATATGAAATATATTTTAAATACCTTTCTAATTGTGTGCGTGCTGTCCAAATCCGACCGCAAATAACGAAATTATAAGCAAGTCCAACTTCGAACTTTGAACCGAAATAACTCCCGAGATAGGTCCGACCGACAAAAAAAAAATGTTGATGTGGAATCCGAATAAAAAATTTTACGTGTGGTAAAAATTTTGACCTGATCGGAGCTGTGCCACTAAACTCAACTTTAACCAAAAAAATATAAAACAGTTATATTTTACAGTTCTCATGCATAATAATTTGAATACCTTATTACGTGTTGATAAAATGAAATTTGTATGGAAAACTTGTTTTATAAGTCACTTATAAATTTTAAAAGTGTTCATGCATATGACCATATACAAATTCTTTAACATAAATTTGAACTTTTTACGCATTTTTTTTTAATAAAAATTTCCCAAAATGGCAAAAAAACCACGAATACCGAAAAAATTCGGGATCCCGAAAAATCCCGATCCGTCCCGGGATCCAGTTTTTTTAATTTTAGAATCCCTAATCCCGAGATTTTAAAAAACCAACCCCCATTGGCATCCCTAATTTATACCTGAGCCAAAACTACCTGGTTTTCGATCTTGTAGATTTTAATTTGTTAAAACGCATACAAAAAACAACTAAAAGCTAGTTTTGTACAAAATGATAGTTCTTGCTCAAGTATAAATGCAATACACATTTTGAATCAAAAGTTTTTAAAAAATACTAACTATTTTTTGGTTGTAGTGTAAATTGAGCTTTAACATTTGTTTTTAATAATACACTCTGCGTTTGCAAATCTACAATAAAAAATTTTAATGTGATTAGAATTCATAAACACTAACGGTGGGTCTCATACTGTAGGTTTAACTTTGACTTAAATATAAACAAAAGAAAATGTCAAAAGAATGTACACAAAACAACAACAAATTTTTGGGTTAACTATTAACTAAAGTGTAAACCTGCAGTTAATACCCACCGTAAATATTTTAGATTTAGAAAGAAAAAACCTTTTTTTTTCTACATATATAATACGGGTCTTAACCAACTGGTACAGTATTATTTCCAAAGAATCACTTCAGAAATGGTTCTGCAAGAATCACATTAGTACCAGTCTTACTTCCTATTTTTCGTCCCTAATTTGTAACTAGTAAGTTTTACAACTAGTACAGTGGAAGTTTGGTGTTAATTTCCCCCATTCCTTTGACATCTCCATGTTACCCGGTGTCTTCACATGCAATAAATTATGATATGAAATGTCAAAACTATTGCAGAGAAACGTAAAATGACATCAATTGCAAAGTGGTGGAAAACACTTGACCACCAATTGAACGTTTCATGTCTAACTTATAGTCTTGACTAGCCATGGATTTGTGCGAACATGAAACGGATTACATGCATGTTCGCAAAAATCCATGGCTAATCAAGACTATAAGAAATATCATAAATTTTGCTTCGAGAAATACAAAATTTAATCAAACATTAATTTTTAATTCAAATAATAAGTAAATCCACTTTTTCCCATTCTTTTTTACCAAATTTTCTGTTATTTTTTTATTACAAAATTTAAATGAAAACGAAAAGTAAAGCGGATTATACACGAAGGAACATTGAGTTTGGAAAAAAAAATATTAAAAAATTTTGATAAAACGAATGTAAACACGACACATTAACATACACAAATGAACATTCGCAATAAAATGGGCATTTTTCACGAATATTCCTGTACTCCGCTTAACATTTGAAGGCAGGCATCATTGCAAGAGCCGCTTGCTAGTCAGCGATTTCATTAAGCGGCCCATACATTAAGGAACATTCGTGAAAAAATTCCCATTTTTTGTGAATGTGTGTGTGTTTTTGTGTATGTGTGCGTGTTGACATCGTGCAATTCGTGTTTAACCCGGTGTCTTCAAATGCAATAAATTATATGATATGAAATGTCAAAACCATTGCAGCGAAACGTCAAAATGATATCAATTGCAGAGTATTGGAGAACACTTGACCATTTCATGGATAAGAAATATCATAGATTTTTCTTCGATTTTCTTCAATTTTCAAAATGATTCCATCTCAAGTGAAGACAATTTCAATTTTTAAGCGGCCCATACATTAAGGAACATTGAGTAGGGAACAAAAAATATCACAAAATTTTGTAATGCCCAGTATTTTTTTCAAAGGAGCGAAAAAATAGTGTCTTCAAATGCAATGAAATGTGCAAAGAAATTTGAAAATAACATACAAAAGCAACAACAAAATTATTTTCGTTGTTGTTGTTTTGTGTGTTATTTCCAAATTTCTTTGCACATTTCATTGCATTTGAAGACACTATTTTTTCGCTCCTTTGAAAAAAATACTGGGCATTACAAAATTTTGTGATATTTTTTGTTCCCTACTCAATGTTCCGTAATGTATGGGCCGCTTAAAAATTGAAATTGTCTTCACTTGAGATGGAATCATTTTGAAAATTGCTTGCTATCATTTTATTGCATGAAAAAACACTAGTTAGATTCTACAGTTTCTATGGATAGGCGGTAGAACTCGTACTAGTTGCCTGGTTGAAATAAACTTGTACATAACTGGTTCTGAACTAGTGTTTTTTGCTACTGGGAAATTTTGCACCGAAATAAAATTCCTAACAAAGTCCATCTAGAAAGCTTAAATCAATCTGGGAGGGAACGGGGAATCGTTGAGGTGCTCCTAAAGTCAACTTGTTTTTTTTTTTTCCTATTTAATTGGCAAAATTTTTTTCATGACTAGAAACGTAGCATATTTTAAATACATTTTAGAAGCGCGACTAAATGTTCCCAATAAATTACAACCATGTTTAGTTTTCTTTATTTTTAGCTATTCACCTGTATTCTTTCTTGGCCTATTTTTATTCATCAATCTCCCTTGTTTTAAATTCTTTATTTTTTCTCACCTCTCTTTACACAATATTCATTTTATTTGTTATTTTTTCTTTTGCGTTAATCAATTTTTGGTTCGTATTTTTTGTTTTCTCCATTCACCACTAACCAAACAACTTTGTGCGTCCCTTTCGCTCACTCATTTCTACTCCCTTACACTTTCATGCACTTGCAAATACAAGCAAAAAAAATCTGTTTTTTATTCTTTGCGTTGGAGCTCGGCGGGGTGGTAGGCATTTTTTTATTTAAAATGTTTTTTATTCGTTTTTTTGGGGTTGAATTTCAATGAAAGCCGCAAACAAAATTTTTTTGAAGAGGATGATTGAAGGGCAAAAGAGGATGCGGCGTAATATTCAATAGTCACAAAAAGCAGACCAAGAATGAAATGAAAAAAAATCACAATTCAAGCGAAAGAACGATGAAGAACGAAAGAAAGGTTTTTTGCATCCATTTTCAAAGAAAAGTTCTTTGTTTATTTTATAAAATTTCCACTTGATTATTTATTACACCAACTACACCACTATTGTTTATAACATGTTTTGTGCTTTTTTAATGCTTACAAATTATTTTCGCTATTTTATAAAATTTCCAAAGTTTTTTCAGAATGTGTCTAAAACAAAACGTCCGCCGTATTTCTTTTTTTTTAACAATTTACTTTGGCTTCATTCTTTTGCATTTATTGATTGCCTTACCGAAAAATAGTGCAAATGAAAATTTTCGCTCTCAATACAAAATTACTCAATTCACTTTAAAATTTCAACAATTTATAATAATATATTTATAAAACTTTTTTCTCTCGTTTTAAATATTTATTACACTTGAGAAAATAATTAAATTTGTAAAATTTTCCATTGAAAATTGTTAAAGGATTTCTTTAGGCTTTTCTCCTAGTACTGCGCAGAGATACAAGTTGCACAAAATAGTAGACGGCGGCAGTCAATTAAAAAATTATTGGCGGCGGCTAGTAGTCGCCTCAAGTCAATGTATTTAAAAAATTAGTAATTAGTTAATTAGAAATTTATTAATTCAGTTCGAGGCCAATTTCCTTATTATTAATTAACATAATAAGTACTTTTTATTTAAAAACTGCTATTTTTCTACATCAGGATATTCTCCTAACTAATACTTCACACAGTTTTTGCTTTCAAAAACATCTACACTTTCAGGAGTGAAAAGACGATCGTTTCGGGTATTTTCCAGGTCCCCTTCTTAATGAGTTTTAAAATATTAGTTTAGTTTGCGTATAGCTATAAAAATAATATATTTTCGCTGCAGAAGTTTAAAAATAATTTATACACCTTACAAGGATCTTCAAAATTCGACTTTCTAGTTTTACGCGTATAACTTTCAGATTTGCTAATGATCCATATGCTAATGTAACTTTCAGATTTGCTAATTAAGCTTCAAATTTCGTGCAACAATTCCGAAAATATTTGAAAACGAATGAAAACGAATCAAAGGACTTTATATGCAAAAGATGTCTTGAAAGATTTTTAACGGCAGGTTCAATTTAAGAAAGCAAAAGTATTTGAAAGTTTTTGGAAGTATGTATGTGCAAAAAGAAACTTCGAAATAAAATTCAAAGCAGTAATTTGAAAATTCATATGTATATAAGCTTATAGGGAATTTACATTTAGATTTAAAAGTAGATTACTGCGAAAATCCAATAAAAATTTGGATTTCGGTGAAATCTAAATGAAAAGAAATCCAATTTTTCTCCATATTTGCAGGAATATTTAAGTTTGTAGAAAAAAGCTGAAAACGACTAATTTTTTTAGTCGACGAAGAGAAATTATTTTTTTTATTTTGCTTTCAACTATTCATTTCTGTACTGAAACACTTAAAAACACACTGAGTGTGTTCGTTTACTCGAATTTCTTACTAGTTTTACTATAACTGGAAAGTTTTGTTTACTTTTTGTATTGAATTTTTCCAGCTGTAGTAAAAGTAGTAACTTGTAGTAAGTAAACGAACACGCCTACTGTTAGTAAATAACATTATATTATAACATCCCAGCAAGCATGGCAATACGAATACGATTCTACAATCTGGAAGAAAAATTTTATTGCGGCAACAATCGCCTTCGTATTGCGGAAGATACCCCATTTGGTAGAAAACGTGTCCCGAATGCAATACTTCACAGCAATACGAAAGCAATTCTCCTGGAAGATAAATAGGCGATATTGCTAAATTATCATGTAGAAGATATAAGAAAGTGTCGCAAATATCGCCGATATATCTTCTGGAAGATAGAAAGAAGATATCGCTAGAAAACCAACCATAGAATAAAAATATGATTTTATACATTTTTTACTTTTAATTATAAACATAAAAAAATTCACAATTAATCAAATTTCTTGACAGGTCTTTACTTTCTGATTTTGAAAGACAGCTTCAACTAGCCTTTCGTAAATATAAATTCGTATTTCATATAAACTCGTATTCTACTCGTAAACGGTGTAAACCTGGTATGTTTATGAGTTTAATGTCAAAATCCATACATAAAAAATATGGTTTGTATTTATACAAAGTTTACAAGAAATTTACGAGTTTATATGAAAATCACTATTATTTCCTAAAAAAACACATTTATAGATTTTATTTATAATGCACACAGAAAAAAACAGGGGGAACTTTATCTAAGTGCTATGTAATTATACAACTACATAAGTTCGAAGTAAGTTTTACAAATTTCTAGCAAAATATATGCATTTTTTCGGATATTTTCCACTACACATGTATATATTTTGCAAGGATTGTATATATTTTACAAAAAAATGTGCATACTTTACAAGAACTTTGTAAAACTAACTTGAAAATTATGTAGTTGTATAATTACATAGCACTTAGATATTATTCCCCCTGTTTTTTTCTGCGTGTGCATAAGTAAATAATTGAAATACAAATTAGCTTACCTCAATTTTTGTAAATTTAGTTACGAAGGTTTCTCAAAATTTGCTGATTTTGTTTGTTTTTTTATTGCTTGTATCGATAGTAGATCTATTTATTTTAAATGAAAAGAAAAAAAAATATTTTTGACATTTTTTAATTTTTTAGAGTTTTGAAATGAAACCACTTTATAGTGATTATTTGTTTATTTTGCAATAACTTATATGTTTTGTTAAATTTATTTTTTTTTAACAACATAAAAACAAATTTTAAAAACCAACATTACAATATTGGCCACACAATTTTCAATAATATGAAATTGAAAAACAAAAATCCAAAACATTTTGAATTTTGCAATTTAGGTCGGCTAACTTATGTAAAATAATGCTTATTTTAACACTATTTAGGGTTACTTTGATGAAAATTTTACTCTTGGTTAAGGCAGTGTAGTTAGTCTTTAACCTTAACCATGAATAAAATTGGCATTAAAATAACTCTGGATAGTTTTAACTTGAGCGTACTTTTAGATAAGTGAGCCGACCTTAATTGATAATCTTTCAATACAGGGTACAGACCTTCAATTAATTTGTAAACAATCAAAAATTGATCAATAATATTGAACGTGTAGTGGCAGTGAAATTTTCTAATGTAAACGATATGAATTTCGAATTGACTTTCAAATTGAAATCCAATTAAAATATATTCAATATAAAGTAGGGCATTCACGTTCAATATTATGGATAAATTTTTGATTGTTTACAAATTAATTGAAGGTCTGTACCCTATATTGAATATTTATCAATTAAATTGAAAAATTCAAAATGTTTTGGATTTTTGTTTTTCAATTTCATATTATTGAAAAGTGTGTGGCCAATATTGAAATGTTATTTTATTTTAAATTTGTTTTTTGTTGTTGAAATATAATTAATAAAATTAAAAAGCATATAAATTATTGCAAAATAAAAACGTAATCACTTTTAACGTGGCTTTATTTTAAAATCTGCAAAATTTTGCAATTTTTCATAGGATGGAAAATATTGATCAATTTAATTTTAACTCATATTTTCCTAATAACATTAAAAGTATATGTGAAAAGATCAATAAAATTGCATTAAATTATATTGACCGTGTGTGCTCGGCTTTAGATGTTTCGACAAGCAAACAAAATTAAGCAGAAACTAGCCGTCCAATGCTTCAACGTCGCATCAACGCTGCAAAATGTAAGTGGCAAAACTGATGGCTTGCCAACCCTGTGTTACAGTGTTGTATTTTAGAGATTAATCAGAACTGCACCCCGTTTCTGTATTTCTCGCATCGAAACACTTTTCGCAAAAACAATGTGAAATGCAACCCTGCTCTGCTTTATATAGGGTGAGTCGCAGACAATAAAATATATATGAAACCAAATCAGCTACTAATGCGCTGCATGTAAGTTATTTCTAATTTAATTAGGTATTTTACAAAACTACATGTGTCCACAGTTATAAATGTTATGATATCTGAAAGAATTACGACTAAAACTACTAGAGATGAGCGATATTTTCATACCGGTGATTTAATCACAGTTATTGATAAATCACTGGTAACGGCAGTGATCAAATATTTCAAGTCGCAGTTACTCGGAATGTCGTTCTTTTAATATTTTTGTACTATTCTTTCTTGCAAACTTCATTGTGCACAGTAATACTGTTTTTTTTTTCAATAACAGTGACTTGCTTTCACACTCTTCTGAATAAAATGTCTCCTTCTATCATGTCTTTTACCGGTCGCAACTATTCTTCTTTTAAGGCCCAGTTTTTAGGAAGTGGATTATCTTTAAACTTAGTTTAACGCAGTTTGTAACTGGAATACTGCTTTTAAAATGTGGTTTATTTTGTTTTATTTCAATAAAGAAATAAATTATACACGAGAAAAAGTTTTTCCGGCAAATTTTTGTTAATAAACTCGCCATAAATATTATTTCGTTTATTTATCAGAAAATCGCAGTCTTTTCCATAGAAAAACCGTGATCACGATCACAGTTTAAAAGAACAACGATTTGAACATTTCACGATTTCACTGAGAACAATGTTACTGAAAAATCGGCGGATCACCCATCTCTATTACAAACCAGTGCTCAAGGTTACTGTTTAAAACGCTGGTAGCAGCGTTATTCAAAAATCACCGGATCGCTCATCTCAAAAAACTACAGTCCATGCAGGGTGACCATAAATTTCTCGATGAGAAAACTTCTCGCATCAGATACAGAAACGGGGTACTGGGTCGACAAAGACAATTGCTTTTTCAAATATTTTGTATGGGAAGAAAAATGTCGCCATGTCGTCCGGCGAATTGTCGTCGTAATAGAATCTATTTTATTTTCATGACGGCACACTAATACACACTCAAAATATTTGTGAAATTGTTGCCACATTTTTAACTAATTAATGGTTGCCACCAGAACAGAGTTGGAAAAGTTAGTATTAGAGTTGCAAAAATTCCTACTTTGTTCATAAAAAATTTATTTTTTTGACAGAAGAAATATAATTGAAAATAAAAATACATAATTTACCGCAAAACAAAATCCAATTGAATTAATGAAGAATTGTGGCGAAACAAATACAAACATTTTCTTGTTTTGCTTTCCTTTTTTTCTAAACGTCAACAAATGTCGACGATCGACTGTAGATTAATTTAAATTAAATGCTACGACTTTTGCTGTCGTCGGCCGACAATCGACCCAGTTGTGTTAAATTCTTATCCGATTAATCCATCCAGTATAGAGTACCAAGTCAACCTTCAGTGGCGGCGGCGTTTATGTATATTTTACAGCGGCGGCTGGATTGATGGCTCGAAATGCTTTTTTGCAACAGAGCTTTGAAAAATCAATTCTTTTTTTTTTGAATCAGCGTAAGTCGAATTGTTTTTACCTAAAGTGAATCTGAACTCTTCTATAATTGACACTGCCGAACCTGTCTTCTTTAAAGTTACTTTTATAATTGACCAATATTCTTTTATTGGTTGCAATCCTGTACAATTAGGTGGATTGTTTTCTTTTGGCACAAAATCGATTTCGTTGCTTTTGTATCAGTCAGTCGTGTCAACCAGAGCTTTGAAGAATTAATTCCTTTTTGAATGAATTCCATACCAATCGAATTCAATTTTCTCTAGAATTGAAAGAATTCCTTTTCTTAAGTAATTCACTGAATTCATTCAACTGAATGCGTTCATCAAACAACAAATTCAAAGAATTAATTCAATTGCAATAGCTCTTTTTATTAAATCAAATGAATAAATTCACCGGTGAACGCGTTCAATTTTATAAATCGAACGGAAAAAAAGTGAATTAATTCCTTACTGAATTAATTCACCACTGAATTCATTTAATTTCATTTTCATTCAGTGAATTAAAAAAAAATAAAATTACATTCAGTGAATTGAAAAAAAAATAAAATAAGTTCACTGAATTAAAAAAAAATAAAATAAGTTCACAGAATTCAAAGCCTGTTTTCTGCCGTTCAGTAGAAGAAAACAATAATGTACAAATAAAAGTTTTAAATAAGCAATTTTACAGCGTGTGCTAGTAAAAAATTAGAAACCGGATGCTGTTTATCAACCTACATGATTCAAAAATAAAGCCTTTTACTATTAAAAATAAAAACTTTACAGATATAGATAAATTTGGAAAAAAAATATAACAATTAATTTTTCAAACTAGTTAACTAGTTAAATTTGGAAATCAGACTAGATCCAGTTTCTGCCTTTTTCTATGGACAGACTTCATCAGTGATTTTCCATTAAATTGTATTATTGTTTATATTTTCATTGTCAGATTGTCTCTATACACACAAAAAAACTATAGGTAATATTGCCTAAAACTATAGGGTGATACTACCTATTTTCAAAGGCAACATAGAGTTTGCTATGTTTTACGGCAATATAACAACAAAGAATAGGTAATTTCCCTTTGACTTTTATGTTCGAAAAATCACCTAAAATTTTTGTTAAATTAACTAAAAAAATAGGTGCATTACTTATTTTCATGTAGGCAAAATATTGGTAATATAACTTTGATATTTTGTATTTTTTATTGCAGAAATACCCCTAATAATAAAATTCTTTATTTTATTGTATCTTAATTTATTTATTGTATTAAAAAACAGATAAAAGTACATCGTAATTTAACAAATGATTTTATAACGCAAATTACAGATATAATTGCTAGAATATTTACAAAAAAATTTATGCAGGTATTCTATAAAAAATCTACAAAATCTGAGGTTTTTTTTATAGAAAAAGTCCTCAGACATTGAAGAAAATGTTCAGAGTCTAAGTTTTTTGTACAGGGAAATGTCTTCGAGTGGCTTCCATTGGGAAATTATCGTCTGAATCTGAAAGTTTTTTCAACAGGAAAAAGTTCTCAGAATATAGACTTTTTCCTCAGAATCTGAGGATTTTTACTTAGAAAAACGTCCTCTGAATCTGAGGGGTTTTGTATAGGAAAGGGTCCTCGGAATCTACACCGAAAAAATTTCTCAGTTACTGGCTACTAAAATTTCAACTGAGTCTCAGGTGAAATACCCCTGACTAAGATTCAGTTAATAAAATTAATTGTATATAACTAAGTCGATAGTTGAAAATAGTTTTAAGGAATTTAACTGAAAAGTCAGTCACTAAGAACCAGTTATTAGTTAAAATTTTAGAGTCTTTTTACATAGTAATTATTAACTGCACTCAGAAAAGTTCTGCAGTTACAACATGACAGTTATTTGTGTAGTAATGCGGTTGTAGTTATTTTAACTACAATTGTAGTTAATTTACTTAGAGCAAAATTTTTTAATGTTTTTGACAGTTATTTTTTTAAACAAACTACAAAAACTACTACATTGTAGTAACATTTATTTTATGCAGTTATTTTGAATTTTTTACAAATACTTAAATTTTCAAGTGTGTGTAAACACACACGAAGCAAAAAGGAGCATGTGTACGAAGCGCATGTTTAGAAATTTCTAGTGAAAGAATATGAGAAGAACATGTTTTCTCTTGTCTTAGTCATAAAACAACGCCAAAGACGCGTAATACGGAAAAGGTTATATATTTTTTTATTAAATTATTAAAATAATAAGGTAAGTTTTATAATATAAAATATAAATTCATTTACGGGAATTTTAAAAAAATATTGTATCTATTTTCTTTCAGTTCTTTTATATTTTCATCCGTTTCTACCTGAAGAAAAACAACACCATATTTCATCCCTCACAGACGGACATCTAGAACAATATCTTAATAGTGAAAAATAAAAGTGACATTATGTGTAAATTTTGATTTCTTAATTTTAAATTTATTATAGAATAAAATTAAGTTAAGAGTTTTTACATAAATTTCATTTTATTAAATTAATAATTTTTAAAAAAATTTTTATTTATGTTATTTTAACTACATTTGCATGGTTACATGGTTGCTGATCACTACTTCTTCAACTATGTCATAGGTGAAATAACCCTCACTATGGCATAGTTGATATGAAGTAGTAGAAGGCAACTATGTTTATGTCGAATTTACAAATTAACTACGAAGGAGGTTATTGTCGACAATTTGCTAGTGGAAATTAAAAAAATTTTAAAATAGTATATGTTAACTATGTTTAAATAAAAAATGGTCAATATAAATCACGGATCTTCCTATCTTTCCCTTATTTATGCAAAAATTAAAATTGCTAAATTATTATTAGTTTTTAATGGTTTTAATTTTACACAACATAATTTAATTTTACAGCCATGCATGCACCAAATAATTTGCCCCGATATTAATATCGATTATTTTTCTTATTGGATGTGATTTAAGCATTCTAATGGAAAAGATAAAATAATGCTGAATTACTTTCAATATACTGTTGTTTTTATACTTTGACGTTACCTTTAGCTTCGGCAATGGTGCTTGATTTTGTTCCAGTTTTATAGCAATTTAAGTTGAATTATTGGCCCACACCACAATTCTCTTTTTCCGATCCTTGCATCCAATTTTTTTAAAAGATTTTTTGCAAAAGTGGTTTTGTAAATTTTTTGTATATTTATTTGTTACTTTTGTATTTTCATTTATGAACTTTTAATTTTGTTTTCTAAATGTCAGTATTTTTTATTTGACAATTTATACTTAATATTTTTGTAGTAATCTCGAAATCCACTATGTATAAAGTTGTTGTTAATGCCTATATTATAGTAGTTATTGATTATAATAGTTGATCTATAAAAATTTTTAAATGACTATGGATTTTGTTGACTATGCCACCACGTACTTTTTTGGGTGTGTTGTTTGTACAGTTTTACAATAATTAGCATGTATGTTGTTTTAATTGCATTTGTAGTTGTTTTTACTACATTTGCAGTTATTTTAACTGTTTGTAGTAATTTTGCAGTTGATTTTACCTACATAATTCCCTGAGTGTGAGAATATGTGTTATTTTCTGTTATATTGATAATATTAAATAGAACTTCATAATTTATTTTATTTTTATATTATTGTAATAAGAATAAAGTTGCATTAGAAATAAGATGAAATTGCATTACAGAAATCTTTGATTATTGTAGTTTTGATCTTAATTTTACACCCAATTTGATAAGCTTTTCCTTAAAACTTTCACTAGACTTTTAATACATCATCAAAAAATTAAAGTTCTGTTTGAGATTTCTTCTCCTATAAAAAAAAATTTAGTTATTTTTCTTGAAAGATAAAACATGGATCAAACTTTATACTTATCTTTTTATATTTTATCTGCATTTTATTTAAAACAAATTATATTGCGTTCCAGGTATAGGTTCCAAGGGCTCTCCAATTTTCATTATTTAAATTATGAAATTATTTTTTTTTTGTAAATTCTATTAAATTCTGTTTGTTTTTTTATTATTGTGGTTGAAAATTTTTTGACAATATCAAAATCAATTTACAGGGTAAGAGAAACAAATTTATTTAAATAAAAATTAGTTGATAATTCTTATTTTCAGTTAATTTAAAAATTTTTGGTTTTAACTGAGAAATTCTTTAACTAAGCAACTGAGAAATGTTATCGGTGTAGGCTTAACTGGTAGAAAAAAATATCAGATTCGAAGGATTGTTTCGAATATAGAAACCCCTAAATTTTTGCCTTTTCTATAGAAAATTCCTCAGAATCTAACGACTTTTTTTGATAGAAAACCTCCAGATTCTGCGGATAGATATATAGGATAGATTCTGAGGACTTTTCCCTGTAGAAAACTCATATTCAAAGGAGTCTTTCCTTTAGATTCGAAGGATATTTTCCAATAGAAAATCCATCAGATCCTAAGGACTTCTGCTTTAAGTTTCTTAAGACTTTTAACTATAGAAAAACCATCAGAACCTTCAAGTTCTGTAGACTTTTTATGTAGAAAACCCCTTAGGTATTCAGGACTTTTTCGGCAGAAAAACGCTCAGAATTTGAAGAATTCTTCTGACAGAAAAACCCTCATATTCTGAAGAAGATTCTGCAGAAAAAAACTTCAGATTATGAGCGCTTTTTCCTGCTGATTGCAAAAATTTTTGGTAATAGAAAAAACTTCAGATTCTAAAGATATTTTCTTATGGGAAATTGTGGAAAAACTATCAGATTCTGATGACTTTTAAGTAGAAAAATCCTCAGATCCTTATGAGTTTTTTTCAACAATCACTCAGGCCCTGACGACTTTTTGTTTTATTAGCTTTTGTGTGTACCATTTTTAAACCGAAATATAAGATTGATTGGGACGTTTAAAAATACCTGTTCTTTAAATTTATTTTGTTTTCAAATACCGAACTTGAATCCGTTTTTTGTTAAACTATAAACGTTGGAAGCTATATTAAAAAAATAGTTACATAAATTCCTTATTATTCACAAATTTAAAGCAAAAATTACCGTTATAACAACTCTAGATAAATAATTTTTTGAATGTCCACTGGTTGGGTACCTATGCCAACCAAGGCAATATACGCTAGTAAATTTTTTTGTGTGTATGAATACTTTCAGAAGTGATCAAATAATTTCCATTGGGTTAAAATTTTTTCTTCATTACCGCTTGTCAAGTTTGGGAAAGATGACAATAAAGGCTCCAAAGTTATTTCTAAATTATTTAAAACTTGATTTGGTGTTATTATGGCAAGATGTTTTAAATATTTTCTCGAAAATCCATAGCATTTTGAGATTTCTTTTGAAAGTTCTATATAAAAAGATTGTATCTTTTTTTAATTTCATATTTTTTTAAGTTGGACAAGTTACTTTCATTCAAACACAGTTTAGCTTTACGGACAATAAAAATATTTACTACATTTAATTAATTATTGCAATTAATTTCATCAAATAAATTAACTGTTTTTAATGAAATTAAACTTTTAACGTAATTACTTTTGGCAAAATTGTTCAAAACTAATTTAAAATTTAATTTCAATTGGCCATAAATATATGGAAGACGCATTTTTTCCGATTGAAATTCTTTATTTAAGTTATTTACTATATTAAGTATATATGAGAGAAATAAAAAATAAACCTTAAAGCTAGTATCGTCCACTAGTTAACCTAATTCACAAGCTTTTACCGTTTACTTCGAAGTAGGGATGCCAATCGGGAGTGATATTTGAAAATCCCGGGATTCGGGATTTTGTATGAAATCCCGGGATCCCGATCTCGGGATTCCGGGATTTTCGGGACTACAAGATTTTTCGGGATCCCGGGATTTTACGGGATTTCGGGATTTTGGGATTTAAATTTTCCTTTATTTGTAAAAATTTTTATGTTATGTAACTAATTTTTGTAGAGAATAAAGCGTTTTATAATTATTTAATAGTTGTTAATTAATAATGTGGTACATTTTATGAATATTGAAACATCTCAGTCAGAAATTGACAGTGGTACAAAAAACCAAGTACCTGCATACCACTGGGTAACCGCGATGTTAAAAATAAATGACTGGCAGAACACTCATTTGGGACGCTTTGCCAGCGTTTGCAAAAATCGTTTTGCCAGTATTTGTTTTACAAAACATCACGGCAGGGCCAAAAAAACATATGAACTTTTTTTTAAATTTTATTTCGGACAACATAATTCCAAACCACCTATTTATTGGTTTTGGCAGCGTTTTTCCAAAGTTAAAAATTGTGTTTCTCCAGTACTTTTCCGGCGCTTTTGAACTGCCGGTCCTTTTGTCTATTGACGTTATCATATTGGAAATGGGAAAGAAATTTTTGTCAGTACCTGTACCACCTGTTAAAATACCTTGCCATCGCTTTCCCGTTTGTATTTTTCTGGCTGGGATAATATATGAAACCTGTAATTAAGTACACTTGCGCCCAGTATTTTTTAAGCAGATTTTAAAACAGATTCGTTGCGATAACCTTAACCACGTGTAATCGTGTAATTACAGCAACAAAGTTATTTTCTTTATCAAATGTTTTCATGGAAGAATTCAAACTTACAGTCCCAGCCAAAATTAGGTTTCAGAAATCGAATTTCCCTTGGAAGAATAAATCGATAAAATAAGAAACAAACTTGATTTTTCGCATGAATTACTCAAAAACTTAATATTGTTTACCAAAATGTCAAATTTTTCTGGAAAGTCTTTGCATAGTTTACTCGAATAATCTGCTTAATTTATAATTTTACCAATATCTTGGCATCAATTTCTTGTCAATATGAGAAAATTCAAGAAAAAACGTAGGTAATCTAAAATTGCTCACTTTGTTTATTTGCGTTTATATTAATATTAAAAAATAAGAAAATCCCGGGATTTTTGAGAAATAATCCCGGGATTCGGGATTTTGCCAATCCCGAAAATCCCGGGATTTCGGGATTCGGGATTTCCCGTTTGGCATCCCTACTTCGAAGTCACCGGGTACCAGAAATACCTAATATTTTATGTGGCTCTACACTGCAATAATCTTTAAATTCTTTAAATTTAAGAATACGTTTCGAACTATGCGCAAAAAAGTTACAAATGTCCCTACAAAGAATTTCAATTTGTACGAGAAGCTTCTTACAAGCATAGCAGAACATAAATCTAAAAACACAGAAAAAAAATTATATACTTGATTGCCAAAAAAGTTACCAAAATGAAAAAAAAGTTCACATCTCCACATTGCAAAAAAAATAACCAATTTTGGTTAAAAATAACCTAAACGGCAACACTGATCACGATATCGCTGACATGCAAGCGGCTTTTGCAAAGATGCCTGCCATCAAATGTCACTTTTTGTTTTAGTTTTGTAATACAAAGTAACAGAAAATTTGGAAAAAGAGAATGGGAAAAAGTTTATATATTATTTGTAGATAAAAATTATATTGTGTTTATCGAAGAAAAATCTATGATATTTCTTGGCCATGAAATACCAAGTGTTCGCCACCACTTTGCAATTGATATCATTTTGACGTTTCTCTGCAATGGTTTTGACATTACATATCGTATAATTTATTGCATTTGAAGACACCGGGTTATGAAAGCGAAATAAATTAACATTTTTTTAGAAGTTTTGAATAAAATTCAAAATGATAATTGGCTTATGCGGCCTATAGACTACTCAAATTACTTGCACAATAATGAATTTCTGCAAGTCAGTTGAACAGTGTGTAGCCTGGTTTGTGTGCTTGTACAAGTATATTCTTAGAGTTGAGTAAAGCCCGGTATTTTGTTCGTACTTTTGTGAAAAAAGATGTCAAACTCCATGTAAAAAAATTATTTTTTACTTGCGTGGAATTGTTGCGAAATTGCGGTGGAATTTTTTTCGCATCAATTTAATAGACAGGACCATTTGAAAATGTAGCGAAAAAGTGACATTTGTGTTAATTATGATAGTAACTTTTTATAAACTATAAACTATTTGTGCATTTTAATGTTTTTATTATAGTTTTTGAGCTCCAACCATAGAGCGAAATTTTTCCGCTCTTTTGAACAAAATACTGGGCTTAAAAATCAAAAAGATTTTGATTTTTACGCAATATTTTATAACTTGTGCAAGTCATTTGCACAGTGCATGCTGGAATTAGCACAATTCAGCAGTAATTTTTAAAGAGTGAACATCATAAACACGGATAAAAAAAATTAATAATATAAATAAACGTAAAGTAAAAGATGTTAATAAAAATTTATTAACATCATCAACGAATGCGCAAAATGTAAAATAAAGTTTTTAAACACTAATAATGCCTTATAGCAATAACAATCCGCTACATGTTTCTGCTGCTATGTGTAAATTAAAATGAATATTGCACAGTTTACTTGAATGGTGTGCGGCGAGTACCTCTGAGTATTGACAAGACATTGGGTGCGTTCGGCAGATACAATTTTATAGTCAATAGTTCTACAACAGTTGTCTGCTCAACGACCTGATCACTAACCGCTCAGTTAGCGCTGTCATATTTTGGTAGCTTAAAAAATGTTTGCTACTTTTGATCAATTAGTGATACATTTGTTGTTGTTGATTTTAAAAGTATTTTTTTGTAAGAATGACAAATAAAAACATACAAATATAATTCAAAAACAAAAATTTAAAGAAACCAAAGGAAAATATAGAAAAATTGTATTTAAAAACAAAACAAAGAAAACATCGTTTAGCAGAGTTACTAATCACAAAGCGCTACAAGTCACCGGTATCAGTTTAAGGTTTCTCTGCTGAATGCTACCATTGATTTGTTTGCCCAAAAACTAGTCATCGGCAGAATAATACTAAATTTATACTTGAGCAAAAACCATCTAGTTTTTGTAGAAAACTAGTTTTTGATTGTTTTTTTGTATGCGTTTTGACAAGTTAAAAACTACAAGAGACAAAAACCAGGTAGTTTTTTCTCAGATATAAATGCGGTATAACGGGAATTTTGGTGGAGAATACGTAATGTCAGACAATTAATTATTTTTTGTTGGAGTAAGTCACAAACGAAACTATTTATTTTCATGTTTTCAATGTGTTTTTTAAGCCTCATTCATACTGAACCCAAAACTAGAAGTTATCGTTTTTTATTAATTTTGGATTTGAAGTTTGTATGGGATTTGACAATCGAAAACGAAATAAATTTGAAAACTACTAGCTTTGGGTTCAGTATGAATGAGGTATCACTAATTATCATATAAAATTCAATAATAATGCAAATTACTTACTTTTTCTTAACATCGTGGTAAATATTTCTTATTCTGTTTTTGGAATTGTTAGCACTAATTTATTAAACTTAGCTATATTTTATTATTAAAACAATTTGATTAATTTATTTTATAATTATTACTGGTATTAATAGTTGGATACAAATTAAAGCATTATAATCTTCATTTTTGCTTTAAAATATTAAATTTGGAAAACTATTTAATTACAACATAAAAACTAATTTTTTAAATTGTTACCATTTAAGACAAAGTTGACAGCATGTCCTATTGTAATACAATTCCTTTTCCAGTCTCAATCGTTGGGCCATATAAATAACATCCTTCAAGTCTAAAACATGTTGATCACCCCTAGCTTCTGACTGCAACCATGAAAAATTACAATCAGCATATTCTGGATAATCAGTCAACTATTTCCAGATGACATCAACTTGTTGAAAACAAACCCCTCAATTCATAAATGCTTTGTAAAGTTATAGCAGGTTTACAAAACGTCATTTTCATACAAAATTTGTTCAATAAACCTCCTATAATTTTACAAAGCGTTTATGAATTTAGGGGTTAAACTGCAATGCAAATAAAAATGAAAGTTATTAACTATTTTATTTTGATTATATAATAGTTTTACTAACCGAAAAGTTTTAGGTGAACCCATTGATGAAAATGTGGACGATAAATTTGTAAACGCACCGATAGTTTTGTCTTATGTGAATACAAAGCCATATCCGTTTGAGATTGTTCATTAGCCTTACCCGCCGAAAAGTTTTAGGTGAATAGGTTCACCTAAAACTGAAAATGTGGACTATAAATTTGTAAACGCACCGATAGTTGTGTCTTATGTGAATATAAAGCCATATCCGTTTGAGATTGTTCATTAGCCTTACCCGCCAACAATTCCATATGACATTTAGCATAAAATTTTATATTATTTTACATTTTTCTAACTTTTTTCACTTTTGGCATTTACTTTCCGCCATATTGTTTTATCTTCTTTATTTTTTAACAATTTTCAACTTTGGCAATTTTAATGCTATTTTTAGGAATTATATACATTTTGCAAATATCTGGCAACAAATAAATGTATTGTAAAGCGGGGAATACACTAAGGAACATTTGTGAAGAATTGCCATTTTTTTACGAATGTTGATTTGTGTATGCTAATGTTCGTGTTGACATTCGTGCAATTCGTGTTTACAAAATTTTTTGATATTTTTTGTTCCCTACTCAATTTTCCTTATACTGAATTTAGACTGAGCAAAAACCAGTTGGTTTTAGTACAAAACTAAATTGCAAAAGCCAAGTAATTTACACTGGTTATTTAGTTTTTCTTTGTCACAACACTTTTTTATTACACACTTTTCTTTCTTTTTTATTATCAAATTAATGTATAAGAATTATTAATACATTTAAAAAAGAAGAACAACACACAATTGCAAATTAAAACAGAAATATTTTTAAAAAATTAAAAAATATTTTTTTGACACTTGCTTTACTTCTATATTCGTTGCAACAGGGTGTATGGAAAATTAATTATAAATGATACCGGGTGTATCAAGAATGCACATTTCAGATATTTTTATTTGGTTTTTGGCAAAAACCAGGTAGAATCTGGTTTTCAGTTTGTGTGAAAATTGTATGGAAAAACTAAATAAATTTTGTAGTTTTCGCCTCAAAAACTAAAAATGCCCAAAAACTACTAGTTTTCGCCCAGTCTAAATACACTAAGCGCCGTAAGTTGTTTTTCACGTGGAAAATTTTCACTCAAACTTTAAAGGTCTCAAATAATAATTAAAATTCTGAAAATGAAAATTTTTTTAATGCAATTAGCAAGCAACAATCACAATAAAAACAAACTGTAACTTTTTCAGAAGAAAAATAATAGTCTTGTATATTAAATTTGCGTGAAAACAAAGTCCACATAATTTTCACGTGAAACTCATTGTCGTGAAAAAATATTTTTTTTATATGGAGTATAACAGTTTCTTCACGTGAAACTCAAATAACTTACGGTGCTTTAAGCACGACAATCACGACAATCAGTTTCACGTGAAATTGTGCAGAGTTTGTTTTCACGCAAATTTAATGTATAAGACTATTATTTTTCTTGGGAAAAAGTGACATTTTGTGTTTATTGTAATTGTGTCTTTGTTATAAAATTAAAAAAAATTTTGTTTAAATTAAATTGCAATTTGAGGCATTTAAAGTTCAAGTGAAAATTTTCTACGTGAAAAACAACTTACGGATCTTTATACATAAATTTTTTTATGATTTTCCCATAATCTAACTAAATATTGACAATTTTTTAAGTAGATAAGAAAAGAAAGTAATTTAACATAATGTACAAAAGAATTTATAATGTACCAATAAAAAAAATTAAAAAATTAAAAATTATGTTTTTAGGTAATTTATATAAAAATTTAAGGGTTTGATTTAAACTAAGCTAATGAAACTATTTTTCTGTAGGAAATCGTTTTTACCAAGCATGTTTGTATAATATAACATACTCTAGTTTTTTGCGTGTACGCTATGAGCAGTAAAAAAACGCCAAGTTGGTAACATAAGTAAACAAGCCATTTTTTCTAGTTGGAATTTTGGATGAAAGGAAATGAAAAAAGCACAGTTGCTTACTTCCGTAACACGGTTAACTGCCTTTATTCAAGTAATAGGCTAAGTTATTGACTAAACCAATTTATTTTACAATTAACATAATAAAAATTAATTATAGTTAAAGATCAATTGTTACATAAATGACTGTAATTCGAGTTGCAGTGAAGGGAATTAACTACTCTTACTCTTTTAAGCAACTGTGTGTATCAAACAGTATTTTTTTTTCTTAATTTAATGAGAAAATTTTAGTTTATGTTTTGCTCTGGTAAAAGACGGGTCGGTGAGTTTACGTACAAGTTGTAGTAGTGTACTAGTGACGGGTACGGGAAAAAAACTAATAATTGTTGAGAAAATTTAATAAAAGAATAACAGTGAAGTTTATTAAATAATAGTTGAATAACATATAAAATTTAAAGGAAATGTAAAAAAATTAAACATATGTATTTTAAAAGTGAGGGTGTTCGGAAAAGTTAAGAAATACATGTTTAAAAAAAATCAATATAATAACAAATGCAAGTAAACTGGTTTCTTTCAAAGAGGAAGACTCTGCTGTGTTTTGTATGTACGTTGTTGTTGTACATCTGTTAATATACATAACAAAAACAAGTGAGAAATTAGAAAACTTAAAAAATTAAAGAAATAAATTATTACAAAAAAAAAAAAAAAAATTGAAAAATCAAAATTAAAAAAGAATTTATAAAAATTTAAATCAAAATATAAAAAAAAAGTATTCTACAAAAAATAATTTATTAAAATTAAGTGCAATATTAAATAAAATATAAAAGCAAATCATCACTGTTATTTCAAAATCCGATCTAATTTGTTTTAAACAAAGCACAAAAAAAATATTGGCCAAGGTTTTGAAAATATATATTTTATTATTTATGTATGTTTATTTTTATTTTTTTAATTTATATTTTTTTCTATTCTCTTGTTTATGTATTTGTAAATAAGTATTTTTTTTTACAAAAACAAAAAAATCGATTGTATTGTGGTGTGCTGTCAAAATAAAAAGAGCAAAACCAATAATATATTTTATAAGATAAAAAGACTTCTTAAAAATCAAAATATGTAGTTGAAAAGATTAGATTTTTTTTCTAACTTTTGTATTTATCTTGCAAAATTTAATCATTTGTACTTTAAGCAAATAAACAAACGTTGGCACAATTTAACGCCCCACCTTTGACTTTTGTTTTTGGTTCCTGTGTGTGAAATTTTTACACCCGAAAAATTAAGTCCATTAACCTAGTGTCGACAAATCATGAGTGGTAACCAAAACGACGCGGTTATCGGTAAGGGTAACGCCATTTTAGAGTATTTCGTTAACGGTACACTCAAAAAAGTTTACCGGTAGAATCTACTGAAAATGATAGCAAAAAAAAAACAGGTATATGCGGTAATCTGTGGTTTAGAGCATGCAGTGAGTCTAAGTGAATCGAGTTATATACTGAACATTAAAATCGCCCATAGTCATATTTATGGACTTTGAAATGTTATTGTTCTGAGTAACGTAAGAAATAACAGTCCTTGCTAATTACACAGAGAAAACAGATTCATTCTTGCAACATCCGAATTATTTGGTTGTCACCAGAGCTTCGAAGGACTTAATTCAATTTGAGCTTAAATCACGAAAACTTGAATTCAGAATTTAAAAATGTTCATATACCATTCCCTTTAAACATTCGTAGAGAATTCATTCATAAGCTTCATTCCCAAAGCTTTAATAAGTATTGAATGAATTCCCAACTTGAATCATTCAAATCGCATGTTCATTCACAATTAACACACAATCAACCCCACAAGCTATAACAAAGCATAAAATACTAAATGTTTATTCTTCTTCTTAACCTCAAACCTACTAAATTAGAATTAATAAAAATACATATTAATTACAATATTAATTGTATTTGGTCTATACGACGCGTTTGAAAAAACCGCACTTAACTAGTTAGTTATGTTAGATGAATTTTAAATGTTTTTCATTTTTATTATGCTAATATTTCAGCATATAATTGCAAATTAAAATTTTTCTAAGAAGAATTTTTCTGACTAAGTGAATGAAAAAAAATTTTTTTTCATTCACCTTTTAACTAAATGAATTCAGGTTAATTTGGTCTCATTCAATTAGAATTCAATAAAAATAGAATTAATTCATATAATTCAAAGCTATCGGGAATTAAGCTATCGAATTAATTCCATAAGAATGCTATTACAGAATGAAATTTAACCCAAATTTCATTAATTTTTATAAAGTGAATTAAAGAATTAAGCCTTTTAAACCTTTGGTTTACACAATCAAATGTATTCCCGACACAACTTAAATATATTGTTCCAACCGAAATTATGTTGTCTTTACCGAATTTCTGTTGGCACAAACAAATATATCGGTGGTCCCAACCAAACCATTCGGTTGGCAAAGAATTCGGTTGTCACAATGAATCTGTTTTCTCTGTGTAGTTTATGGCCCAGGCTACAAGATGGTGTCTACAGTCTATCCCTTCACTGCATGGCGTAGGAGAATAGCAGTGATGAGAGACATTTTTGAGCCCGTGGAGAGAGTATTTGAACGGCATTCACGAGAAGCATATATTCGAACGAAGACACTATTTCTTAAATTACTCAAATTTTTAGTCAAAATAATAATTTTTTTGTTGAATCTGGAATAAATTGTATTCAAAAAGTAATTTGGTTGTAATTTGGATCAACGAGTATACAGTATAAAGAGATTGCGGGACTCTCTATCAGTGAGAAAGTACTAATAAAAACCAAATATTTACATCAAACATCATTATTTGCGCTCTTTGTATGACTCAAACATCAGTTGTAACCAGGGATGGAAAAAAGCTCGAGCGAGCCATTCAAAATGATTTATGTTATTATAAAAGTCAAGAACGGAACCTTAATTACACTACATCCAACAGGCTACTATGCCCTAGATCAGGGCTGGCAAAACTATGACACGCGTGTCAGTAGTGGCACGCGAGTGGATTTTAGGTGGCAGGCGACGTTTTGTTAGATATGTTCAAAAAATTTAAACTTTTAGAAGACCGGCAAAAAATTCGGTTAAATGTTAAATTTCATTACAAAAATATGTGATTTAACTCCATAATGGTAAAATTTTTCATAGAGCTTTTAAATCGTCTTTTAAAATAAATAAAACTCTGTATTGCCACCATATTTTGTTTAAACGAATATGGTTAATAAAGAACTCGCAAATTCGATTATCAGAAAATTCTGGGAAAATTTCTAAATTTCGAGATTGAAAGAAGTTTAAATGTTTTGATGAGAAAATGCCTTATAATCGGAGAAATAAAAAGTACCAGAAAATTGCACAAAAATGGAAAACAATTTGTAATAAATTGGATCTAAAAAATGAAGTTTTTTTTTAAAGGGAAAATAGGTCCTACGAAATAACCTTCAATGAAATAAAGGCTGAATATAAGTTTCATAATGAAATAACCCCCATTGTTGGAATTTGAAATTGGGTTTTGACCGTGTTTTGCAGAGCCATTTCATCTGAAATAGAAATTTCTCTGTTCAAATTCATAATATTCGCTTTTTATTCATTATTATGATGATAAAAACCGAGCGATTTATTTTAACAAAATCAAATTTTTGCCCGAAGCACATTTTTCAACTAGTTTCTTACGTACTTAAAAATAATTAATGGCGCCCAATAATTTAACTTTTCTTTTAACAAAATGAAATAACCACCAAAAATGGAATAACCCCCCAAGAAAAATGAAAAGGCAGTTATGTCAAAACTGTTTTAATTTTATTTCAAGGCAGTAATGTTCAAACTGTTTTAATTTTATTTCAATGGGAATTTTTTCATAATGAAATAATTTCAATATTTAAAGATTAAATAAACCCCCAAAAATTAAATTACCGTCAAACATTTTTACGTCATTTCTTGAATGTTATTTAATTTTTCCCTTTGGGGTTATTTCATGAGGGTTATCCGTAGCGCTGATAAATATGTACATCTTCGATGATGTTTTTAAGAGAAATTTTCGAAATTGTAAAAATTTTTAGAAAGGAAAATTAAGATGGTTTTACAAAAAAAATTTTCTCCATATCTGGCACGCAGCGAAAAAAGTCTTGTCACCCCTGCCCTAGATTATGAATTTTAAAAAACCCCACACATACAAAATTGCAAAATAATATCCAAATGCAAAAAAGGCTTTGCGGTTCAAAAAATGAATTAAATAAAAGACTTAATTAGCGATTTACATGCTACAAACGCATAAATATTGTAGATGCCAAAATTTTTTATTTTCCAAATTTTTTTTGCAACTAACCACTAAACTTTCTTTCAAGACATGTACATTATAAAAAAGACTTTACAGTAGAAAAAAAATAATTAAAAACTTCAATCAAGGATTAACATTCTGCAAACATATACAATGATGCAAAAATGTTCCTTTTTGAAAATTTTATTTTTCACGTTTTTTTTTTGCAACTATCCACCAAACATTGTTCTATGAAATGTGTATTATAGTCCCTAGATTATAATTAAATAAAAAAAAGTATTTAAAGAATTGCAAAATAACAGCGGAATGCCAAAAAAAGACTTTATGGTACAAAAATTTAATTAAAAAACTTAATCAGCGATTAATATTCTGTAAACAAATATATTGCAAAAATTTTGCTTTTTGCAAATTTTTTTTCGCAATTTTTTTTTTGCAACCAACCACCAAACTCTATTGTATGAAATGGGTATTATAGTCCCTAGATTATAAATTTTAAGAAATCGCACTTAAAAAATTGCAAAATAACGGCGAAATGCGAAAAAGGGCTTTATGGTGCCGAAAATGACTTAAAAGAGCTAATCAGCGATTGACATTCTGCAAACGAATATATTGATGGAAAAATTTTCCTTTTTGGAAAATTTTTTTTCTGAGTTTTTTTTTGCAATCTAATCACCAAAGTTTGGTTTATGATATGGGTCTACTTTCCTTGGATTATGAATTAAAATATACCGCACTTGAAAAATTGGAAAAAAGGATTTGTGCCACAGAAAATGAATTAAAAAACTTAATCAGCGATTATCATTCAGCAACCGAATGCACAATTTTTCGTTAATGTAAAATTTTTTCGCATTTTTTTTTGCAAACTAATCACCAATTTTTGATATAATATATCGGTATTATAATCCTTGTATTATGAATTGCAAAAACCCGAGCAAGCGAGCCTTTTCCATCCGTTATTAACAAGTCTGTGTTCGTTCCTGTTTGAAGGCTCATAATATTTTTTTCCACAAAAAGCGATTTAAAGGGCCATTTTTGGATTCAATCTTTTGATCAAAAAATAAATTAGTGAAATGGGCTATGTTTTTAACCCTTTACTGCATGACGTTACATATACAGTTACGGACAAAAATAGGGTCACTAATATTTTTCATACATTTCTTTATATTTGGGCAATTTGTAAGTAAGATTGTGAATATATTTTGGCGAAAATTATTGTTAATATATCGCGTCTTTTAGTTAGCAAGGATATAAAATATCAGACAAATTAAGAATTTTATACCTCATTCATACTGAACCCAAAACTAGTAGTTTTAAAATGTATTTTGTTTTCGATTGTCAAATCCTATAAAAAATTTCAAATCGAAAACTTCAAAAAAAAAACGAAAACTTCTAGTTTTGGGTATGAATAAGGCTTTAAGAAAAAAAGAAAAATGTTTAGTGTAGAAAATATTTTTAATTAATAAAAAGAAATAAATTATCCTCGGCCAAAGGTAATAAAATGAACGATTGAACTAGAAGAGCGATTAGAAGTGAACTAGATCTTTCGATCAATTGAGTGACTAGTTCAATTGAACTAGTTCGTTCACGAACTACACAAGTCTACACTCACATTATTTTATCCTTAAGCACCGTAAGTTGTTTTTCACGTGGAAAAATTTCACTCGAACTTTAAATGCCTCAAATTGCAATTTAATTTAAACAAATGAAAAATTTTTTAATTTTATAACAAATACACAATCACAATAAACACAAAATGTCACTTTTTCCCAAGAAAAATAATAGTCTTGTACATTAAATTTTCGTGAAAACAAACTCTACACAATTTTCACGTGAAACTGATTGTCGTGAAAAATCATTTTTTTTATATGGAGTATAACAGTTTTTTCACGTGAAACTCAAACAACTTACGGTGCTTTAAAAACAACCTAAAATTCATATTCGGCCTGATTACGAGTGTCGAATTTGTAGTCGAAATTTTCGACTCCATATAAAATGATTTTGTGTATAATGGAAATTATAAAGAAATGAAACTCTGATACTGGATTTTTTTTAAATCTGAGTGTTATATATGCTAAATCCAATTGAAAAATTGTTCAAAAGTTGTGTTTTTAGCGAAATTTCAGCAAATTCGACTTAGTTTCGACTACGACTACGACACTCGTAATAAGGCCGATTAAATTAATTGAAAACACAATTAAAAAAAGCACTACTGATTTTTCATTATATTCAAACCATTTTGTTATTTATTTTCAAACATTGTTTAAACAACCCATAAAATAAATAAAAATAATTGAAAAGTCTATTAAAACAATTATCAATTTTTAACTGACAAAACGTAAAAAAAAAAACGATTTTGTGGTTTGTTTTTTCATATTTGAAAGTTTTTTTTTTGTTTGGATTTTCAAAACACTACACCACACACAACAGACACGTTCATATTTTTATTGGCTGTGTTTATGTGTATGAGTAAAGAATTTCTTGTAATTTGAATTGAAATAATTTTGTATATAAACAAACTATTTTAACAAAAAAAAAACTGAAAATATTTAAATTTTTTGTTTTAAAACAGAAAACAACGAAATTATTTCAATTATTTCTTCTAAAAATAGAAATCGAAAAATATAATATTTGACTGAAAATAACAACTCCTACAGACGATACATATTTTTTCTGGTTTGTTTTTTATTGGTTGACAAAAAAAGTTAAACAATATGTTTCAATGTATTTTAATTGATTCTTCAATTGAAAACAAACTTCACCTATTACTTTTAAATAAACCTCAATCGGTTATGGAAAATATATTGTGCGTGTAGTACCACAAATTATACCGGATATGAATCAGCTGATTTGGGCAATATGGCCGACAGAAAATGAGCAAAACAAAACGCAAAAATTTAAGAAAAACACAAAAGATAAAGCACAATAATCTAAAAAGAGACACATAAATATATACAAAAACTGCGCAATACAAAATGTAAGGAGATTTTATATTGTTATCTCCCTCTTGACTTGACTTCCATGTAAACAAAACCATACGGTTCGAGAATACTTTTTTGATACCTGTCATTGGTTTCACATCTGCTATTAATCAGTGTGTTCCCGTACGTTCCCAATGTTACCGAAATTTACCCAAAGTTACCGAAATTTACCCAAAAGCGTTCCCGTACTCGAGAATTGGGTAAATGAGAGCGCTAATGAGAGTGTATTAGTGCTTCTCTTTTTACCAAAATTTACCCAGACTTTTTCTTCGGGTAAACTTTGGTAAAACAGCTGATGCAAATATAAACAAAAAACAATTGTGAAATTAAATTAAAAATTGTAATTAAATAAAGAAATAAGCAAAAGAAACTTGGTTTTTTGTTAAAATTAATTGATTAAAATCAAAAACAACTTTTAAATGCGAATAAATATGTCTATTTGTGCCGATTTGCAAACTGAAATTATACGTATTTTCACATCAGTGATGGGATTTTTGGCACAATCTAAGATTGATTGGTACAATGGCACAACCGATACTATTTTGGCACATTTTGGTTATCTACAAAATTTAATAGAAAATGAATTTAAAAAATAACAATTCTTTAATTTTTAGTTTCTAAGCATTTATTGGTATTAAAATACCTTTTCGAATAAAGCAAAACTAAAAAATGGCATCGAAGATATTACCGAATAAAGCACCGTAAGTTGTTTTTCACGTGCAAAAATTTCTCTCAGACTTTAAATGCTTTAAATTGCAATTTAAGTTAAAAAAAATTAACAATATTTTAATTTTATAACAAAGCCACAATCACAATTAACACAAAATATCACTTTTTCACCAGAAAAATAATAGTCTTGTACATTAAATTTGCGTGAAAACTAAGTTTGCACAATTTTCACGTGAAACTCATTGTCGTGAAAAATAATTTTTTTTTATATGGAGTATAACAGTTTTTTCACGTGAAAACTGAACAACTTACGGTGCTTAATCCATATAATTTTAAAAATTCAAATGCTATAAATTTATCTCAGAGCTTCGAAAGAATTAATTTAAGTTTAATTCATAAAAAAATTAATTCAGTTTTAGAAAATGTTTATATGTATACCATTCCGTGCAACCATTCCTAAAAAATTCATTCATTGGCTGCATTCCCAAATCTTTAATAAGTATCGGATGAATTTAATTTATCATTCACCTTTTAATTGAAAGAAAATTTTAATTCATTCAAATGTAATTAATTCCATAAGAATTCAAAATAATTCCATAAGAATGCATTTACAAAATGAAAGTTGAAAACACGGTTTCTAAGTGAAAATTGAGTTTTGGCACAATAAAGGCCCATTTGGCACATTTTAGTCACACACTTGGCACAAAACAAAATTTTTCAAGTCCCATCACTGTTTAACATTATTCTTTGAAATAAGTTTTTGGGCTAGAAAAGTGGTTTTTTGCGTTCCTGTACTATTGGGTAATTTTGTCATTTTGTGAGAGGATTTTGTGATTACTCTCATTTTACCGAACTTTACCCAAAAAGTAAAGAAACACACCTAATCTGTTTCTAGTACATTCCCTTAATTGTATAAAGTTGTGCATGGGAGCTGACAAAACAATAGAGTCAATATTAAAAACATTAAAAAATTTTCCTTTTCCGTCAAAAATATTAGTGAAAATATTTTTTTTTGTGTTAATTTTATAATCTTTATAAATTTCAAGTCTGTGTGTGGATGCTTTCCTGGCATGGTGTTGGACCATTATTTTGTATAAAAAGGAACATGGACAACATTTGTACGTTGAAATCCTTAATGAAATAATGTTGCCATACGCAGAGTGGGAAATGCCACCTAAGTGGCAGTTCCAACAGGATAATGACCCGAAACACACTTCCGAAATTGCAAAAAAAATGGATTTTAGATAAGGGAGTTAATATAATGTCTTGGCCTGCGCAATCCCCGGATCTAAATCCAATAGAAAATTTATGGAAGATTGTTAAATAAAGGATTGGACCAATAAAATCCAAAAATAAAGACGAACTGTGGAAGAACATTCAAAAGGCATGGTATGCAATTCCAAACCAGATTTGTCGAGACTTGTTGGATTACATGCCAAAACGATGTAAGGCTGTGCTTTCTAATAAAGGACATGCGACTAAATATTAGGATTAAAGTATATTTTTTAAAACGTTTTTGTAATTTTTTATAATTTTTTCTAAATGACCCTATTATATTGATGTACGAGAAGTTAAATTCCATTTTAACATAACACTGTTACTTTTAACAGTTTTTGTTTCTCACTCGCAATGTTAACCCTTTGAGACCCAACCAGCTGCAAAAATTTATTGATTTTGTAACTTTAAGGTAATATGGTATTAAAACTATTAAAATTTCCTGATGTCAATTCATATTTTATGAAATATAATTTAGGTAAAAGTATAATTGCAATTTTTTTATCTAAGTAAACCTATTGGTACACTCAAAAAAATAAGAAAAATTAGTAAAACGTCTTGTATATCAAGTGTACTAGTTTTCAGCAATTTTTTTGCTGAAATTCCGTTTTCAGCAAAAATTTTAGTTATATTTTTTTAGCACTAAACTAATTTTGAACTTATGTTATACTAATTTATTTTGCTACAAAAATTGTGCTGATAACCGCATTCAAAGCGTGGACGACAACCAGATAGACAAGATGTAGATGTCGCAGCTTGTCTGGAAACGGAAATGACAAAAAAAGAAAAACAACTCTACACATATTCTATATTTAAATTTTCAGCAAATAAATTAACTAAAGTAAAATTTCGCTACAAGTTTTTTGAGTTTTTTTCAGTCTACTAATATTCAGCAAAAATTTTAGTGATTTTAGCAAGGATTTTTTTATTTGCAGTCGACTAAGTGTTAGCAAAACTTTTGCTGAAGACTACTATTTTTTTGGTAAAAATCAGCTCGCTGATTTTCAGCAAATCTTTTGCTGAAATTACCAACTTTTTTGCAAGCACGCTCCTGACTAAAAATTTGCTGACACAGCAACATTTTTTGCTGACTTTACTGACTTTTTTTTGAGTGTATTGAAAATATTTGAAACTTTAAGAGAAAACATCACATCTTACAATTGTGTATGCTGGGTCTCAAAGGGTTAACGTTTTCTGTAGTATACTTTGCAGCATTGCAGAACACCGTAAAGATTAACAGACCAAATTCGCCAAGTTTCGTAATTTTCAAAAAGCGAAAATAGCCATAACTAAATAAATAACAACACTAGAACAACAATTTTCGGTATGTGATATATTATATTACTGATAGTGTTATTTACCTATAGTAAAAATCTAAATTTTTTTACTATATCGCCATAATAAAGCGATAAATAAAAATTTTAATATTTGTTCCATAGAAGATTTTTAATTTCAAATATATAATTCATATAATTCATTCGCAATCAGAAGAAAGAGCATTAGAGGGTTAAAATACTGTTACCGAAATAAATTTCAGCGTTACCGCTGAAATACCGTTACCGATATTTTTAATATTCTGCTTTTGGTAATTATACGTGGTTATTGAATATTTTTCGTACATTAAGTTGGTAAATTGGTTCTGTTTTAAATATCCTTTGTTTTTTTGTAAAAAAATTCAGTTATGCATCGAAATAACACACTACCATTATCTTTAAAATACCGTTACTGAAATAACTGAAATACCGTTACCGAAATAATTAAAAAACCGTTATCCTTAAAATACCGATACCGAAATAAATGAAATAGCGTTACCCTTAAAATACCGTTACCGAAATAATATAAAATAGCGTTACCCTTACCGATAACCGCATCGTTTACGTTACCATCCATGCTTTTTATGCTTGGCCACGCCTATCACAAACAATTTTTTTTGAAAATTTGTAACAAAAAACATTTTCTATTCGATGTATAACTTAAAAATGCCTCATTTTTGGCAAATATTGGGCGTTTATTGTGAAACATTGGTACAATATAAATTTATTCTTAGTATTGGCTATCGTTAGCTATGACCTTTTCCCATCTTTCTGTCAACATATGGATTCCGCGCCAAAAGAACTCTTAATTTTTTGAGGCCAAAAACGAATCAAGGCAATTTTGGATACCCTGTTCTGAAGTGAAGCATATTCTAGTCAGAGCATTCTGCATCGATCGAAACAAATGGAAGTGGGATGGGGCAAGGTCTGGACTATAAGGCGGGTGAGGCAAAACTTCCGAACCACTGTTTCCTAAAGAATATTTAACAGGTCTTGCAACAAGTGGCCGAGCGTTGTAATGATGGAAGATTAAGGCTTCGTGTCTGGTCGCAAATACCGGGAGTTTTTCGGCCAATGCTGACTTCAAACGAATAAACTGAGTGACTCCCAATGATTTTGTAAGTTCTTTTTGAGTTTGACAGCACAACTTCCCGCAAATAATGCCTTGTTGGCACAAAATTCGACATTTTCGAAGTAAAAAAGAACTTTGTTGTTTACACTATTTCGTTCAATGACTAAGTGAGAATAAATGACAGATGTTTATCCTCCAAAATGCCATATAATTTATTAAAGACACAATCCATGTGTAAAAGATACGTCATCCGTTGTGAATCCCGATATTTGCGATTGTAATTGAAATCCCCATGGTTTGTTTTAAACTAATTTTCAGTAGTTTAACTAAAATGTTTACAAACTTTTTCTATTAGAGTAAATCCACAATTGCCCTCTAAATGTATCATAGGACTGAACAAAAGAACCGGTCACGGGACTAACGAAAAATAATCATTCAAAGAACTGATGCAAAGATTTGGAACTCTTTACCGTTACTACTTAGAAATTTTAACTTTCCTGTCAATGTTTTTAAAGCCAAACTAAAAGAATGTGACATCAAAGAGTATATACTTTATAGAGAAACTATGCTACTCAAGGTTCTCTCGATAATTATTGAACTCTGGCCAAACTGGGGCAATGAGAAAAATGCATAAGAAAACCTATTTAGTAATGGTTAGCGCGTTGGACTGTTACACGTGAGGTTGCGGGTTCGAGCCCCAACCAAGGCAACATCAATTTATGAAAAATAGTAATATGTACGAGTTTTTTCTATCCCTCATACATATCGCAGCGTCCTCCTTCGGTGTTCGCATAGCACTTAAAACCACCGAAGTAAAATAATATATCAGGGCTATGAACTAAAAAGCTTCAGCAAAGTTCGCCAACTCACTATCAGATGGCGCCTAACAACTGTTCTGAAAATTCAACGTCACGTGCAATTACAGTGTTGCCATATTTGAAGCCCTTCATCTTTCACCACCTTTCACTTCTTCTCTATCCCCTTTCCAAAGGAAGCAACACGTTAATTAATAGGAAATATTTCATGAGTGGTGATTCTCTTTATAAAAAAAAAAAAATGTAACCAAATAATTAGAGCGAGGGTTGAGCGAGACGAGGTAGACAGATACCCACTGGTATAATCGAGTACTGAAAAGTAACCGAATTTACCCGTACTAAAATATATTGACACAAACATCGTCCTCATCATCATTAATCTAGAGGGTGGTTACAAATGACGTATAAACAAGTGTATCGAGCCAAACACTTTGTATGACTTGGTGTTGTCATCAACGTTGCTCTACGAAAGACTCATATAAATGCACGCATAAAATAAACATAATTTTGTAATTTGCTCAAGCAAATGCATAAAACTGCATTATTACACAATGCATTTTTTTCATTCTTTTGACTTATTTAATAAAAGAATTTGCATAAGAATCAAATATGTATGCAAAACAACAGAACAGAGAAAAAACAAATTAAAACAAGAAGCAGAATATGGCGAAAGCACATGACAACACTTGGGGAATTTACAAACAAAACGATACAAAATGAAGGAGAGACAGGGAGAGAGCAAATACATTTCTAGAGTAACATATCACAGAAATTTAAACAAAAAAAAAAAAGGAGGAAAAGAGCAAAGAGAGAGAGAAGGTGTGATTTTAAAGTGACCAGGTGTTAAAGTTAATGTTTATTTTTGACATGCACCCACAATACAATTTATTAATGGACTATTTAAGACACTTTTAATTGTTTAATATTTCTTTTGCAGGCATTTTTAAAATAACATAAATTATAATAATCTGTTGTAAATAAAAAAGGAATCAAAAAATAATTGTTAACGTGATACAATTCAACGCGCGTTAAAATAATAAATATAAAAAAATACGTGCTTATTAAGCATGTCGACAACTTCGTCCATTGAAACACCAACTTCGCCAACGGGTCCCCTGCAACATCAACCAATACAACATCATCGCCACCATACATCATCACATCATCATAATCATCAACATACAACTACGGCTATTGTAGTCAGCACTGGCCCTCATAATAATCCCTATACACAAACTACAACCACCACTACCACTAACACTCATACTCATACAAATAATAAACGTTCCCATTCCTCTTCATCCTCATCAAATGGCTCTTCAAACGGCTCGTCGTCGTCTTTTAACCCAATGACCAACACAATGATTTCTAATGCCAATCATAATCAACAACAACAATATAATAATCAATCTACTCATTCTTTATTAACACCATCTTCCTCAACCTCTTCATCACCCTCTGTTTCGGCAACAGCTTCTTCTACGGCTGCTGCTGTTGCCGTACATCAACCACAATACTCCCACAATACTAATTCATATTCAGCTCAGCAACAACAACAACAACATAACAATTCATCTTCTGGTACTTCGGCATCGTCCTCATATTCTCATCATTTACAAAATAATTCACAATCACATTCGCATCAGTATCAGCATCAACAACTACATCAGCAACAACAACAGCAGCAACATTCACATTCACATTCGCATCATCATCATCACCATCATCTGCAATTTGCAAGGCCATCGACGTCAATGTCAGCTCCTTGTACTGCCGCCACCTCTTCTTTAAATTCACAAAATAGCTCGTGTACACCATGTAGCATTAAACGTCATACTACAGATGTTTCGGTATGCTCTTCATCGTCCTCCTCTTGCTGTTCATCGGCAAGTTCTAATTCTGTATCGGCAGCTGCAGCATCTAATGCAGGTGGTAGTGGCAGTGGTGGTTCAGGTGTAGGCCAAGGCAATGTAGGAAATGCCAATATTGTTACTCCGGCCGTGATTACGCAGAAATCGCGTACTATACCCTCGGACAAGGTGAGTAGCTACCTACCTACTACATATTACATACAACAATAACAATAACTATTCTCTAAAAATTTCACCAAATTCAGAAAACAAATTAAAATTTTATTTTTTTGTAGCATATGTTAGGGCTTTACACAATTTCATAGCATATTTTTAGACATACAATCAACTCTGTACGTTGTAGTTTAGTTTTTTCTCTTTTTGCTTGCTTCGATGCATTTCATCTGGGATTTTATTTCAAATGTGGGTGGTTGGTGTTTTTTCTCCTTTTGTTTGTTTCTAAAAGGCCTTGCAAAGCTTTTTATAAATTTTTTTTATTGATTTTTTTCTTTCCTTCATTCTGTAAATTGTATGTGTGCACAAAAAAGCATTTCAATGTTAACTTTTGTAAAATTGTGCAAACATTTTGCAACTAGCGCATATTTTCCGGAAAAAACTTGCTGTAGTTGTGGTGGGCGGGTATAGTCATATGTTTTTGGTTTTTAGTATAAAGCTGAGATTTTGGTTTTTTTATTTAGAAAACGATAAGATACGAGTATATTACATTGTGCTGATGATATATTTATCTATATGTAGTTAGTGAAGTGTGGTTATGCTCGTACAAATGCATATTTTTATATGCCCTTCAGAAAGGATATTTTGTTAGATTTGTGTGCCAATAGTCATTGGCAATATTTATTATGTTTAATGTACTTTGGTTTAAGCCTGCATATATTTTTAAAGGGGAATAGTTTGCAAATTAAAGTTTAAATTGGTGTCAGATTGGTTTTAGAAGAGATACAGGTGCCTATTCCTACTTGTGACTCTTTATGACTGTCATAAGACTATTTTTAAGACTAAAAGTCACAACTTTCCATACAAAACAACTATGAAATTAAAAAAATACAAATTTTATTTGTCAATATTATGATTGTGTCGAAACCAGTAGTGGGATTCTCTAACTTTTTAACGACAAAATTCGGTAGTTAATTTGTTAGTTTACTATGAAAACTTGTCAATTTAACTACCGTTAAAAAGTCACAGAATTGCCCCTCAGGTCTTAATTTTTGAAATTTTCGAACAAAAATTTGAATACATATAATTTATTGTAACTTTTCAACAACAAACACGAGGGGAATATAGTCACAACTAAGAGTCACAGACTTTTCGTAGGAATAGACACGACAGTTAAATGGAATATGTAATTTTGAGTGGTATTTTGTTATACACAGAACACTACTTCTGCTGTTCCAACTGATATACAATTGTGACTATTAGAGTTTGCATTTCGGGCTTAACCGTAACCGAAAGTGCGGTTAACCGTAACCGCAACCGAAAAAAAAACGATTACTTTTAAATTTTCAAACATTTGAAACAAATTTTTGTAATTCTGAATTTAGACTGAGCAAAAACCAGCTGGTTTTTGTACAAAACTAAATTACAAGCCAAGTCATTTACACTGCCCAGATAGAAAAATACGAACGGCACAGTACTGGCTCAGCGTTGGAGACGGCAGTGCATGTACTGGCGATGTGTCGGATTTTTTACGTTTCCAGTACTGGTACGGTGTCGAAATGATAACACCAATATACGCTTGGCCGTAGGTATTTGCCCACGTTGGCCCAGTGTTGGATTTTGTTACTTCCTGGTGTTTTCCCAGTACTATAAATACAAAAATATTCAGTAACTTGCCAGTACTTTAAATACAAAAAATCAGTGTACTGTGTAAAAATCAGTACTCTAAAAACAATTAAAAATCTGGTGGTAAATCACCCTAAATTTTAATAAAATAATAAAAAATATATATTTTTGTCTCAAATTAATTTTATTGTTATACCCTACACCATTATGTGGTCAGGGTATTATAAGTTTGTGCTGATGTTTGTAACACCAAAAAATATTGGTCGTAGACCCACCTTATAGTATACCGATCGGTTCAGAATTTTTTTTTATTTCGATTTAACGATGTCCGTCCGTCCGTCTGTCTGTCTGTCCATGCAATCTTGTGCGCACTCTACAGGTCGCAACTATTAAGATATTTTGATGAAATTTGGTACGCAGACCTATGTTGGCCCAAGGACGAACAAGTTTGATTTTTTTGAACATCGGTCCATGTTTAGACCTAGTGCCCATATAAGGGTCCTACCAAAATTATATTGTTTATACGCTGCAGGTCGTAAATATTAAGATATTTTGACGAAATTTGGCACACAGACCTATTTTAGCCCAATAACGCAGCCTATTGATTTTGGTGAATATCGGTCCATGTTTAGACCTAGTGCCCATATAAGGGTCCTACCAAAATTATACTGTTTATACGCTGCAGGTCGTAAATATTAAGATATTTTGATGAAATTTGGTACACAGCCCTACATTGGCCCAATAACGTAGCCTATTGATTTTGGTGAACATCGGTCCATGTTTAGACCTAGTGCCCATATAAGGGTCCTACCAAAATTATAATGTTTATACGCTGCAGGTCGCAAATATTAAGATATTTTGATGAAATTTGGTACACAGACCTATATTGGCCCAATAACGCGCCTATTGATTTTGGTGAACATCGGTCTATGTTTAGACCTAGTGCCCATATAAGGGTCCTACCAAAATTATACTGTTTATACGCTGCAGGTATTAATATTAAGATATTTTGATGAAATTTGGTACATAGACCTATGTTGGCCCAAGGACGAAGCCTATTGATTTTGGCGAACATCGGTCCATGTTTAGAACTAGTGCCCATATAAGGGTCCCCCCAAAATTGGCTTGGTTACAAACTGCAGGTCGCAAATATTAAGATATTTTAATGAAATTTGGTGCGCTGACTCACATTATAGAAAATTTTGACATAAGCCCCATTTTAACCCATTCGAATTTCGGATCCAAACAATACACCAGACTGGTGTAGGGTATTGTATAGTCGGCATGCCCGACTTTAACCTTTTTACTCGTTTGAAAATAATTTAAAACAGAAAATGATATTAATTTATGATCTAGAGTCCAACTAAAGAACATTCATTTACCAAAATAAGAGATCAATTAAACATTTCCCTCATTCAAAAAATATTTTTTTATTTTCTTTTTTGAGATTTTGGACAAAAAAAGTTTGCATTATACACAGTTAACATTTTTACCCAAGCAAATCAGATGAAATTTTAAAATTTACGCCGCCATATTAGATCCGCCATTTTGAATTTTAAAAATTTTACCTCAGATTTGAAATCAGAAACCTTGAAATTTTCTTGCAAATCAGAAGAAATTTTAAAATTTACGCCGCCATATTGGATTCGCCAATTTGAATTTGAAAAATTTTACCTCAGAATCGAAATCAGAAACCTTGAAAACCCCCGCATACCAATTTTCATGTAAATCAGAAGAAATTTTAAAATTTACGACGCCATATTTGATTCGCCATTTTGAATTTGAAAAATTTTACCTCAGATTCGAAATCACCAACCTTGAAAACCCCCATTTATAGATTTTCATCCTTATTCAGTGAATTCTTATAGTTTTGGCCAGAAAATGGGGTCATTTTACCTATAGTGCAACGTCTTTCTAACATTTCAATACCTTTTTTATAGAATGATTTAGCTTTGGCCTCAAAATAGGCCTCTGTTTCGGCAATCTCCTCTTCATTCGAACCAAATATCTTTCCAGCGAGCATTTTTTTCAAGCAAAAAAGTTTCCATTTGCAAAAGTTATGGCAATAAATACATTTTTTACTAAGTTTAGTATCGTACTAAAGACACTTTAGTATCTCAATTTTTTTTCTCTTGATCGTACTTTGTTTATAGTGGCATCCTTTCCACTCTAAATTTCAGCGAGTTTCCTGTTGTCTCGTTTACTTTAATCCCTTTTTTGTCCCGGTAGCTGTATCCTTTGTGTTCCGGTGCCCTGGGTTTATGTTCACAAATGTTTTAGATTCTCGTAACATCCTCAAGATATGCTATAATTATTAAATCATTTATGTATTTTTAAACTCACTAATACTATTTAATTATATTCTTTAAACAATAAATTCTCCAAAGAAAATCTGCAATATTTACGAACATATGTAAGCCGATTTTCTTATTAACTATGGAAGTTTGTTGTAAAATAATGTACTTACGCTTTGGAAAAGGAACTGGAGTTGAAAGAAGAGAAAAAACTCAATTAACTGAAAACAAAGTATAATACTTTTATCCTTGAAAATAAGAAAAATAAAAAGAAATATAAATAAATAAAAAAGGCAAGTAAATCACTTTAAACTTGAATGCGTGTTACCAGCACAAAACAAATTCTATATTGTAATTGGAAGATAATTTTTCTTTAAAAAAAAAAAAAACATAAAAAGTACAACAACAAGTAACAAAAGTCGCGTCATTCAAATGTTGCCCAGACATTTATAATGGTCGGCTAAGCGCCAAGCCCCAACTGCTCATTCAGTTTACTGTCAGCCTGGTATATATTTTCCTTGACTTTTTTTCAATACATACATACCAACGTTAGTACTATTAAAGCCAAAGTGTACTTTATTCTGTTTGTCTGTCTGAATGTCTGTTTAGTTTGACAGTTTGTTTGTTGTATGTAGTGTGAGTGAGTGAGCGGGTATCTGTGGTTGGTTCTATGTGTGTCCTTTAGCTAGTAATTTCAATGACGTTATTTTCTATATACTTGTCTTGTTTATGTATATGAAACAAATAACGAATTTTTAAGGTCCAAAGTTAGGCTGACACACGTTTTTGTAATTTACTCCCCGTTTTTCACATTCGACAAAATGTGTAGATTGTTCATTCAATTGCTGGATTGTTCATTGGTTTTTGTTGTTGCTGCTTCTGCTGTTGTTAGTTCAAATATACGCAAAAGCCATTGACAAACACAAAAATTATATGTATTTAGCCTTAAACTGTTTAAACCCCACCTTTAGCAAAAAATTACTAAATATCTTGTTATTATATGTGTTCTTTGTGATTTTAAGTACGTTTTTTTATTTTCATTTTATCGTAAATTGGTTTGTTGATTTTAAAGAAAAATTGTAAACTTGACCTCTATTAATTTTTGTATTGATCATTTTCTGTTATTTTTCTATTGAGCAAATCAGACAATTTTCTATACGACAAATATATAATTTTAGTATAAATTTTAGATTGTAAGATATTTTATATTCTTTTTGTATTCTTAAATGACCTTGAAACTAAATGAACATTTTTTTTTGTAAATATCCCAAAAGTATACTTTAATTTTTGATTAATTGAACATCCTTTAAATATACTTTGATGATAAATTCAGTTTGTATCCCAATAGAATATCATTCATTTTTATTTATAAAGAAAATATATATAAAATAGATTTGTTTTTTTCGAATCTATGCTATAAGGATGTAAAGTATTAATATAGTCAATGCTGACCGTATGTTGGGTTCTTCTTCTTTTTAATTTAAGTTTATTCAATAGTTTAGTTTTTAGCTTAGAGTTTCCTTATATGATATGAAATATTAGTTGTTAAATTTGTCATTATAATCCTTGTTTCTATATTCCATAATAACTATTTTTTAATATGCTTCTTTAATTGGAATACAAATTAAAATTTTTTAATTGCCATTTTCTTTGTTATTGGTATTTTTGTCTAAGATATGGTAATGAAATAAACGATAATAATTCCCAAAAAATGCATTGATTCCAAGTATGGGTTTACTGCATAAATATCAATATTTCACGAGCAATTTGAAAAATTTTCGAATGTTTAAGAAAACATGATGAAAATTGAATTAGTTGCCATATTACAATTAATTTTAACATCCAAAAATGTCTTACATTTAATCCTCTTTAATTCTAATTTGTCCACCAAACTAAAAAAAAATGAAAATTGAATTTCTTTTCCCTTAACGTTGGTCTTTAGAAAACCTGCAACATTTGAAAATTACAAAAATTCCATCTTTACTTATATTATACTGCAGCAAACCCATAGGAAATTCTTTGAGTATATTTTATTTTAGTACCAAAGTTTGTATGAAAGTCTTGTGTTGCTTTCAACACTATTTTTTACACTTGTAAGATTTCAAGAAAAAGTGAAAAATAAAACTGTAGTTATCAAGGAAATGAATGGGAAATAATTCCAACCAAAAACTATTTTTACATTTACATGTCGACTAGGCACACCCAAGTAAAGTTGCATTTCATTGCTGTTACATGGGCAGACCTTCTCTCTAGGAAAGACGATGAAAATACTAAAAATTTGACTTTAACACATTTAAGCATAGGAATTTTTGCAGTGAACCATAACAACCATTTACGAAACCAAAGGCTTATCCAAGATTTTGCTATAAGTTTGCCGCCCTATATTTTTTCAGTTTTTTTTTTATTGTAGTATTATTTTTGTACAAAAAAAAAAAAAAGAGTTTAAAAAATATACATGCATAGTAGTCGCTCGTAGTTGTCATGAAGTGATAGAGTGAAAAAAAAACGTTAAGGAAATTAACAACTTCCTTGACATAAGAAGTGAAGAAGAGTGTAATGAAACCAGATAGTGTGGTAAATTTTGAGGTTTACTTATGGGGTTTGGAAAAGAAAAACTAGTGACAATATTCTAGAAATACTCTAAAACCATGCCTTAACGTATGCTTTATTTTCAAATAATTTCATAGCCCCAAGGCATGCTTTAACTTTTTTCGTAATAATGTGCATTGGAGAGCTTAAACGAACTTATTTCGAGAGTTAGGGTTTTAGATTAGTTACAACTCTATTCTGAATATGTATTTTAATAAGTAGTAAAATAAATATATTTAAAATTGATATTTTTTTAATATATGTATATTAGGTGACCATATTTATTTGAAATCAGTACAAAATTAGAAACATAAATAACTCCAATATCGGCCAGTGATGGTCACATATAGGGTTTTTCTTTTCCCGGACTTTTTCATTTCCCGGGACAGCGGGATTTTTTTTTAGAATTTCCCGGGATCCCGGGAATTCCCGCTCGTTAGAAAATGAATATATCCGACGTATGTTATACTTGAAAAACTCGATTTCTATCTAAATAACTTACGACAAAGTTCATCTTTTGGTTGCAGTCATGAGAAAATCTACTTAATATGTTCTGAAATAAGGGCTTAATATAAAATATCCATATCTTCCACTTTTTTGAGATCAATTCATTTGACAGTTTAAATAGCCGTCTCTTAGAAATACATTAATTAAATATTAATTTGCGGTTTAAACTGTTAAACGAATTGAATCATAAATTCTTTCAGGATATATTGGAATTGTTAATGGGTGCAAACTTGTATCGGACTAGCTTTAGAGTCAGAACTAAGAACGATATTTTGCTTAAATATGTAATCCAAAAATTTCTATTTCTAGATATTTTGTTTCTATGCAGATTTTCAGAAGTATTCGTCTATTTTTATAAAAAAGTTTAAAAGTGAGTATTTTTCACACAAAATTTTAGGCAAATCGTCTAAATCTTTTTATAAAAATAGACACTAAATATTATTAAATAGTTTTATAACTTCAATTGGTATTTTTTGAATAAAAATTTTTTATGCCACAACTACTTAAAAAAAATTATTGAATTTTCATATATAAAAAATACAAAATAATTTGAAAAAGCGATGCATTATTTCAAAAGTAATAGTAGGCTTTAAGAGCAGCGAGAAGTTTTCAACTCAGTGACCTTCAAAAATATATTTTAATATATATTTTAAATATCCTAGAGGATGACTTGCGATGCAAATCGAAATATCGGAGAAAATTAAAAAATAAAATATTGAAAAATAAAATACTAAATATTTGGATTTTTTTTTTTTTTTTAATTTATGACCTGAAGCCAAACAATACTACAAATATAACGACACCAAAGGTCAACAATATTTAATCTAACAAACACATAAAATTTAAAAAATACAACTGAAATAAAGGAATAGCAATTGAAATTTAAATAAAATTATTTAAAGTACTAAAAACTCAAAACACATCAATTGAAAATACGAAAATATTACTACTTTTTTTTAAATTTTAATGTCGAGTTTTTCTGGAGGTATTTGGGACTGAAATACTGATGTTGAAATGTTGTATATACTTGTATTGCTTTACTTGAACAAAGATCATCATTAAAACAAAGTAAATTTCCGAGGTACGAGTATTTTTGTTGGTATTTAAACTTGATAATGACTAATAAAATTTGTTTTCGGTTTAACTAAACCCAAAAAACTCGGCCTAAATAATATTTTTTTATAGCTACTAATTCAGTTTATTAAATTTTAAGTCGCATTTTTTAATTTTAAATATTTTTTATTTAATTATTTTTAAAACAATCAATGTTTTTAACTTAAAAAAGTTTCCAAAATTTTAATATACTAGCTAAAACTTCTGTAAAAGAGTAAAAAAAAATCCCGGGAAATCCCGCACAGAATTCCCGGGATTGCGGGATTGAAAAAAGGGCGGGATTCCCAGGAATTCCCGGGACGGGAAATTCCCGGGAATCCCCGAGAATTTGTGTATTTTTAGTTCAACTCAGATTCTAACATTCACTTTGTCTTTTGTTTATATATTTGTTGATCGTGTAAGGGGTGCCCAAATAAAATATGTATTGAATAGAATAAAATTTACACATCAATTGAAAAAACTGCAAAATTTAAAAAAATCTATACACACAATAACTTTACCGTAAAAGTTCAATAGTTATTTAAAAAGTAAATCAGTAAAGTTGTTTCAATTGAATAAGTGGTTAAATTACAAAGATATATATTTTTTAATTTTTTCTATCAGTCCATATATCAGTCATTCAATAAACAAAATAGACAAATTACGGACTTTCGGTATAAGTTAAACAGCGGAACATTTGCGTATGCGTCCAGTAAACAGTAAAAAATAAAAATTTTCAAAATCGGTGCACGTTCAGGGTCCCCTCAAAATGGTGGAAATTTCGGAAAGTTAAAAAAAAATCCTTAAATTTTGTTAAAAAATATTTGTTGTTGTGATATATTATTTCTAATAGATTATGGTTCGCTGAATCCAAAAAAAAAAATTAAAATTGTTTAATCGTGCAAAGGGGTTCTTAAATATTGCTACTTGAATTTTGCTGAAAACACGTTTTTTAATTTTTCAGTCGATCCTTCAAAAAGTTAGTCCAAAAACGTTTTTAATTCTTTTAATTTTCAAACCACGCCTTTAATTCTATTTATAGTAATTAGAACGAAAAAAACGAATTTTTACAACGATTACTTGTTGTTTTTATATTACGCCCTAACCCATCATGACATATTAATGACTAACATGTTGAAATTAATGAATATTACATAACAATTTCGGACTGTAGTTGATCTGAAAATTGTTTTTTAGTTGATCTAAAGATTGTTATATCTTTTTTAAAAATAAATAATTTTTTAAATCTAGAAATATTTTTTTTATAAAAAATTTGAACCAAAAAAATATTTCTAGATTTAAAAAATTATTTATTTTTAAAAAAGATATAACAATCTTTAGATCAACTAAAAAACAATCTTACAAATATTTTTTTATTTTTTTTTATCACGACGACAAAAATACCAGAGTAGTTCAGTTACTACCCTACGGGGAAAGGGACCGGTCCCAGATGACACGCAGGATAGGTCCCAAGGGGCGGAGACCGGTCGCTGATCGGTCTTTTTGTTTGAAAGAGACATATCACTTTAACATGGCGTTGTCATTGGAAATGACCAATTGCCACAGTTTAGACATATTGTGGCAGTAAGGTGGTGTGTCTAAAAATAGCTTTTCAAATAAACTAATAAAAAATTAAGAATTAAAAATAATCTACTTGGCGTCGAAGTAGGGCTCGATAACACAACCTCCTGCTTGTAAGGCAAACGCTCTACCGTCTGAGCTAACGCTGCTTATGCGTGATGGCTGGCTGATGGTTAAGTTATGTTTTTCGTTTCTGTTCAAATAAAAAAGAGAAAGAAAAAACAAACACACACACAGCAAATAAAAAAAACATGGCAAAGAAAAAAATAGAAAAGAAAACAACATTAACACACACACAAATATGGTGGAAGTGCTTTGAATATGCCCACGATTGACCAGTCATGGGATAGGTCCCTTAATGGCAGTTGACTTGGTTTTTTCTTTGGCCAAAATTAAATTAAAAAATCAATTAAAAATTTGAAAATTACCTCAAAACCTCGGATAATATAAATAAAAATTTAAAAAATTCCCCTTAAATTACAAAGAAAAGTTAAATGAAATACCAATTGTTAAAACTAAAACAGCTTTAACATTAAAAAAACGTTGAAAATACAAAACTTAAAATTTCTTAGCAAAACATTATAGAAATTTAAAATAAGAGCTAAAATAAGCAAATCGTGAAAAAATAAAGTTAATTTTTGATTTTATTTCGGTATCGGTCAAGTTTTTTTTAAAAGCAACAGTGAAAATAACGGATCAGAAAATACTTAGAAAATTAATTAATTTTTTTTTGTTCATATTTGTACTAATTTAGTAATATGCCTTCGGTTGACCGGTCACGGGATAGGTCCTTGGAGGGCAATTGACTCCTCATTCCCCGTAGGGTATCTTTCTGACGACTATGAGCGGTAATTTTCAGGGTTTAAGCCACTTTTAATTTTTTTACTACTCGTAAACTTGAATTTATAATATTGTATTTAGGGAATGCAAAAATCCACACTTTTTGATTTCCCGGGAAAGCGGGAAATTTATCTTAAATTCCTGGGATCCCGCAAGGGACATAAATTATAAAATATTTTACAGTAATTTAAAAATTTTTATTAATAAAATGTCTTAAAGACCTCAAATTTTTATGATCGTGAAAAAGCTCAGGTGGTTTTTCTTGGAATTTTCGTAGAGGGAAAGAATTAATTTTATATTAGAAATTATATGAGTCTAACTATATACATTATGTATTTTTAAAAACTGAATAAACTAAAACTAATTTTTAGAATAAAACACTTGTCCGTAAAAAAAAAAATAAATAAAAAAATTAATAGAGAAAATAATTTTAGAAAATTGGAAAAAAAATTTAAAAACTATGGGAACAAATTCTAACTTACTTGAAAATTTTTAAAAATCAATGCACAAATTTGTCTTTAATTCTGTACAGAATAAGTTCGATTCAAAATTTTTTATACATACAAACACTATTTAGTTGAGTGGTTTTCTTAAAAAATATATTTTTTAAGTTCCTTTTAGTGCCTGTTAAAAAAAGGAACTTAAAAAGTTCGATCAAGTACAAAAATTAATCAGTATGTTCGTTTACTCGAAAATCTTACTACTTTTACTACAATTTTGTAAGTAAATGAGCAAGCCTAATGTATGATTTTTACTATTTTCAAAACGTTGGAAAATTTTGCATAAGTAAATTTGAGATAATTAACTTTATTATTTTAAACTGCATTTTTTGAAATCCCGGGATTCCCGGTCCAAATTACCGGGAATGCGGGAATTGAAAAATGCCTAATTTCCCGGGAAATCCCGGGATGCATTCCCTAATTATATTGAAAAAGTTGAAAAAATTAATAATAAATGAATATTTAAAAAATTTTAAATGCATATTTTTCGAATTTTAATACATATTTTATGTACATTAAACTTGATTATTGATCCGAGTCCTGTTCATCATATACCAAAAAATTTTGATATACGGTTTTTAAAGCTGAAAATTTAGTATCGAATGTCATACGAGTACACGCTTGAAAGTTTTTATGTGGTTTGAAATCTTTCAATTCTTGTCCTTTATACTTCCAAATCTTTTCAGTATTATATCAATATTTATAATGTAATAATTTCTTATATGATTTCATTATTATTTTTTTATCGTTTGTTGAGTCATTTCTTTTGTTTTTATTGTTATTATTATTTATGTATTTCTTCTACAACTACAACATACAAGTTGTACATGTGGTTGAGTTCTGTATTTCCGGTTATTTATGTATTTATTACTCGTATATTCAAGTACGAAGAGTACAGTGAATATGAGACACTTGAAACACTTTACTTTATCACTTGTTTGTGTAACACAGCGGTTCCCACTAAGTTTTGCTTCACGGACCCCTTGAGACATTTCTACTAGCTCACGGACGCCCAAACCAGTGTTGAGCGAGAGGTACTTTATAAATTATGGGGCAAAATTAATGAAAGCACCTGCTTATTTTAAATGATGGCCAGTTTTAAGCAGGAATAAGGAAAAAAACATTTTTCAAATCAATATTTTGTTAAATAATTTAAAAATTATAAAAAAAAAAATTGTTTTTTTTAAATAACTTGTTTTATGTTTTTTGTCGGATCTCTTTGCGGACCCCCTGGAATTTTGCTACGGACCCCCTGGAATTCTGCTACGGACCCCTGAGGGTCCGCGGACCCCCATTTGGGAACCGTTGGTGTAACATATAGTTAATAATAAATTAATAAGCCGTTTATCTATTACAACAGCCTAGATAATTGTATGCGCAAACTAAACTTATCAGAGTTTCAAAAGAATTGTAATTAAAATTTTAAATTCCTTAAAATAAAAAGTTACAAAATACACTCAAAAAAATAAGTTAGTAGAAAAATTAGTAAAACGTCTTGTGTATAAGTGTATGTACTAGTTTTCATAAATTTTTTTTTTTGCTGAAATTCCGTTTTCAGCAAAAGTTTTAGTTATATTTTTTTAACACTGAACTAATTTTAAACTAATGTTTTATTAATTTATTTTGCTACAAAAATTGTGCTGATAACTGTATTTACATATATCGTGGACGACAGACAACGGAAATGATAATTAAAATAAACAACTCTACACAATTTCTATATTTAAATTTTCAGCAAATAAATTAACTATTGTAAAATTTCTCTACAAATTTTTTGAGTTTTTTGCAGTCTACTAATATTCAAAAAAATGTTTAGTGATTTTAGCAAGGATTTTTTTCATTTGCAATCGACTAAGTGTTAGCAAAACTTGCTGAGCTCGCTGATTTTCAGCCAACACCTTTTGCTGAAATTACCAACTTTTTTGCTTGCACGCTTCTCACAAAAAATTTGCTGACACAGCAACATTTTTTGCTGACTTTACTGACCTTTTTTTTTTTTTTGAGTGTAGAAAAACCATAAGAGTAAAAATATTTTGAATTTGTAGGGAATGTGTTTCATTTATTTAAATTAAAGTAACCCTTAGAGAAAAAAAAAATGTTTTCATTCTTTAAAACACTGACATATTGACACATTGAATCATACCATCTAAAGTACTTAAGATTTCCATTATATTTTTAAAGACTTAAGTTTGTTGATAAACAAATGTGGACGACGACCATATATGAATATCGTGTACATATGTATTTAATTGAATTTCCTTTCTCTAGTTGTGCTATAATAATCATTTTATTTTAATTATTATCATTTATTATTGTTGTTGGCGTTATTTACAATTATTTACATTAAATTATTAAAATAGTTTATCATAAGTTTTAGTTGGGAAATTGTTTTAAAACGTTGTTTTTATTATTATAAATAATTATAATGGTGCTACTCGTATTTTAATAACAATAACACAACTCAAGGTTTTTGTAAACCAGAATCTGAAGTTGAAGAGTTCAGAGTTGTGGAGATTTCTTATAAAAAAAATTATTACAAAAGTAATGGAATAGAAAATAAAATTTCATTACGATTACTTTTTGTACAGTGATGAATACAAAACAGCCATAACTATTACATTCCATTAAAAATTGGAAGTAATGCTTTGCAAACTACTTCTTTCACTGCTTCACAAGTACCCGTTAGTGTTTTAATTTTTGAATTTTTAAAAATATATAAAATAAAAATTATGAAAAATAGCTTTTTATGCACTTATGACAATAGTACTGAAAACAATACTGAATTGCAGTGCATCTTTTGCGCTTGTTTAAAAAGTACTTTTATTGGAAATAATAAAGCAAATTGGTGTTTATATGCCAGTCAACTTTTATATCAAAGAATAGCTCAGCGGTAGAGAGCTAGACTAGCAATCATAAGGTCGCAAGTTCAATACCAGGTGGCGGCACTAAAAAACTTGTAAAATAAAAAATATAATATAAAATATAATTTTATTTGCGAAGAATTTTTTTTTTAAACTTTTTTTAAAAGAGCTTCCTTTGCACTCGTTCAAAAAGTACTGAAAAAATGCTGAAGTGAGAGTACTCCTCTCCTATGGCAACTCAATGTTAAAATCATTAGTGATTATGTTAAAAAAGAAGTACATCTAGCTCATTAATTGTAGTGCTCTTTCTACTGCTGCGGCGTCTCTTTTTTTGCTGGGTACATACAGTAATGATTTAGGCAAGGAATTTTATACGAATATATGTTTTTTCTCGATATTTTAAAACTGATACGGACTAAATTTTTATCCGAACCATCATATTTGGAACAAAATGGCATTGGTTGCATATTTTGCCAAAAAAGGGTCATGTTTTTTTTTCGCATATCTTGACTTTTAATGCACATTTTGTGCATTTTTAACGCATTCATATGCTATTTACGAATTTGTACATTAATTCAATGCAATTTCGCTAGAATTTCTTAAAAATAGTTTCAATCTTTGAAGCTTTTTCAAAAAATTTAAAATTTTTCAATCACTCTGTGAAAAAAAATTCACTAGTTTAGTGAAAAATTTCATTAAAACTCGTTTAAGAAAATTCTCTCTGTGTATTTTGCACTTTTTAATGCATATTTTTAATTTTTTAATAGTATTTTTTTAATTTGTTAAAAACGATTAAAAATAGATACATTTTTTATATTGATTTAGGCAACAACTTTTTTCCCGAAGAAAAGCTAAATGCGCTAAAAGAATTGTCTGCATGATATTAACCCTTTGACGACCAAACTTGAACCGCCATAGATTTTCCGACGAAACTTTTTGAGTACATGCACCTATGGCTGAGAATTATTGTTATGCTATTTATGGCGATTTACTATGCCACGTATCGGAGAAATATGGAACTAAAGCTATAACATTAATGAATTATCGCTACTGAATGGGCTAACATTTTAATTTTCTATTTTTCTCTAAACTATGGCCTATCCAAAAATAGTAAATAATTCTCTGTATATTTCAAATTGAATTTTTAGGTTTGTATTCAAAATAATGTTTTTAATTTTATTACAGTTTAATAAAACAAATCAACATGCAAAACAACAACAAAATTCATTCAATTACCCAGCAGTAATTACTGCTTGCTTGGAAGCAGATTTGTCAGGGAAAGTTGAGCAGTGAAGCGATTGCATTATTGATGATATCATCCCTGATTTATGTTCCAGATAGCTTGCGTGAAAGCACTTGTTTCGAGATCCGAAAATGCATGAATTCACCGCTTTACATTAGTGCTCCTGTTTTTCTTTTAAAATGTCGATAATTCATGCCTTCTCGGAAGTGCATATTATAAAGCTTTTCAACTATTTAAAATCATGCCTTCTGAAAAGCACAATATTCTTGAATATTTTTCCGTGAAAAGAAGATGCCTGTTTTTTAGTAAAACCTCTTATTTAATTTAAAATAACCTTTTTCCGCATTTTAAAAAATTTTTAAAAAAGAACGGCAAAAATATTTTAGCCTCTAAAATGCCATATTTGACGCTGAGACGAAATCTTGTAAATTTTGTAAATAAAATATTGAAATATTGAAAAAATAAAAAAAAAATGTATTGCTCATTTCATGCCTTTTTGAAAAGCACATCAAAAAGCGTTGTAAACAATTAATCAACTTAGTCCTTTCATTAGTGCTGTTTACGAAGCTATACAATTTTAGAAGCGGTAAAAGAAGCAGTATGGAAGCAGTAATCGTTTTTACTGCTTCCACATTTTTGCTGGGTAGCCTCTAATAAGACAAAAAGTTTTTTGTGAATACCCAGTCAGAAATCGCCAGTGGTACAAAAAATCAAGCACTGGCATACCACTGGGTAACCACGGTGTTAAAAATAAATGACTGGCAGAACACTCATTTGGGACGCTTTGCCAGCGTTTGCAAAAAGCGTTTTACCAGTATTTGTTTTACAAAAATTTCGGTGGTTTATAAAAACAACCACTGGCAAAAAATTGGCATAGAGTAATATGCCAAGGTTTGCAACCAGTGGTTATCCAGTGCTACCTAGCCAATGCTACCAGGCGTACAAAAATCAATTCACTGGTAGACCAATGATTTTATAAAAATGCTGACGCTTCGTTAAAAAATGTTTGTAGTCAGGAGGTTCCGAGTTCAAATCCGGTTGCAAGCAAAACTTTTTTTTTGGATTTTTTTTAATTTAAAATTTTTTTCTTTTATAAAATTAATTTTTTTGTTTGTGGGAAAGCTCCTTCAAGACCAACTTTTTTTTGCCCTCCCAACACTGGCATACTAGTTACAAAAAATTGTTTGCCAGTACTAGCATTTTAGCACAGCCACTAGTTGTTCAGCTATTATCACTCATTTATGTGTTTAGTCATCAAATATTATATGTCTCGTTAGCTCAGTGGGTAGAGCAATCGTCTGCCAATCTGACGGCCTGGGTTCAAATCACGGCAGGACCAAAAAAAATACATATGTACTTTTTTTAAATTTTATTTTGGAAAATATATTTCCAGACCACCTATTTATTGGTTTTGCCAGCGTTTTGCCAACGTTTAAAAATTTTGTTCCTCCAGTGCTTTTCCGGCGCTTTTTGAACAGCCGGTCCTTTTGTCTAATGATGTTATCATTTTGGGAATGGGAAAGCACTTTTTGCCAGTACTTGTACCACCTGTTAAAGTGCTTTGCCACCGCTTTCCCGTTTGTATTTTTCTGACTGGGTAACCATGTTAAAATTAAAAAAAAAAAAAACAATCTTAAAAAAGACAAAAATTTTAATTTTCGATTTCGAGCTGAACTTGTACTGTACTTGTATTTGTAATAAACAAATACAAGTATTTTCTTTCTGTCTATCTTCTTTTTTAACAAAAGAAGAGGAAGAGAATTACTCCGTACAATGAGTGGGTTCAACATAGGTTTGTTTAATTTTTATTTTTAAATTGAAAAATAAAAACAATTTTTTCGACCTTTAATTCTTCAATGAAAAATTTATTTATCTCTGTTCGAGGCCAACTGTTAAATATACAGAATTTTAGTTATATTTGAGTTAAATTTTTGTTAATGGAAAATAACAACTTAACCTGCCGAAATCAGCAAAAATTTTGCTAAATAATTACTAGACTAAAAAAACATAAAATAAATTAAAATGTTTCAAAGTTTTTCTAATAGAAAAAAGTCTGTAAAACATTTAGTTAGAAACTACTGAAAATTAACTAAAAACGACCTTACAGAAAAGATTGCCAAAATTAGCAGATTATTTTTAGTAACATAGGAATGACAAAAAAAACTGTAAAATATACAGAATTTTAGTTATAGTTGAGTTAAATTTATGTAAATAGAAAATAACAAATTAACCTGCTAAAATCAGCAAAAAATTTTGCTAAATAATTAGTACCTAGTCTAAAAAATTACAAAGAAATGAACAATTTTCGATGAGTTTTTCGATTTTTTTTAAATGCAAATATATGTAAATCGAGCCTTATGAAAACACAGTTTATAATTTTTTTAGCAAATATTTCTGCTAATTTTAGTAGAATAGACTGATTTATGCATTCAATTAAATTTATTTTAAAAATAGCAAAAATTTTGTAGATATGTATTTATAACAGTTTGTTTTCGCTATTTTTAATCCACTAATATCTAGCAAAATTTTCTACAGATTTTACAGTATAATTTGTCATTTTCAATTAACTAAAAGTTAATTCAAATATAACTACAATTCTGTTAATTTAACATTTTTAATTTTGCTATTATTATTTTACTATTAATGTCAAATTAATATGGGAATGAAAAAAGCCAACGTTGATAGCTTGCCACACAAACACAGCTATGTATTATATTTCTAATTTAAACAGAAAGAATATCATGATTCATAAATTTAAAAGTTAAATCAATCATTTAAACTGTCACTTCAAGTAATTTCAATTTCAAACTGCTCAGTGATTCGATACAAATTATTGGGTAATTTTTTGTTAATCCAATATGGAGAGCTATACACGTACAATTTGTTTGCAACTCTATGAAAAATAAAAAAAAAATTGTGAAATTAGTTAGTTTTATTTTTCAGTTACATTTCTTGGCACATTAACAGTTTAAGTTTTAAATTTCAATATTTTTAAATACTAAAAGTGGCAACAGCAGCGGCAGCAGATTGTTTTGTTATTGCACTAAAGAAAAAGCCGCATAAAAACAATTTTTGGTCAGAAGAGAAAAAAACGAAACAACACATGATGACAGCTTTACACAAAGAAAAAAAAATATAAAGGAATACTCTAAAAATCACTTTGGCAACAAAAAAGTTTTCATTTAAAATAACTAACCAAATAAACAAAAAGAAACCAGCTTAACCAGTTTTAAAGTAACAAAATGAAAGACGAAGCAAAACAATGTTTAGCTAAATTGCATTAAGAAACTGACTTCGTTTTTTGCATTATTTTATTTTTCAATTTAAAATTCAGTATCGTTTTTTGTCTTTCATGATAACACTTTCGTTTTCATTTAGTAGAGTCTTTTGTTGTTATTTTGTTTCATCTTTATTAATAAAGTGATTTCAGAGATTGAAAAGAATCTATTCGTTAAAATGATTTTGCCTTATAAATTTAATTCGCCACAGAAATAAAAAAACTAATTTTTAATTATTCACTAAATATTTACAGTACTTGTTTAATGTGTATTTAAAAACTAAATCAGTAAAGTTGTTTTTAATTGAATTCATATTGAAATTACAAATAATCCAATTTTTAATTTTTTCTACCAGTCATTCGAAAAAAACACAGACTTTTGGAATTTGTTAAAACATTATTTGGTATTTGTTAAACTTCCGCGATTAAATTTTTTTTTTGTATAAACAAACCCATTTTTGTACTAACATTATACGCACTTTTAGAATTATTGAGAAAAAATAGGTTTAAGAAAAATGTTGACCAAAAAATGTCAGAGTTTAAGAAATTATAAGAAAAATTAAAAAATCCAGATATTAAAAAATGCACTCAAAAAAGTTTGGCGGTAGAATCTACTGAAAATGACAGTTGAAACGAAGGTATATGCAGTTAAAAAGGCGACAAAGCTATTTACCTTTAAAATAACTGTAAATTTTATTATTTTTAATTGTTGAAAAATAACTAACAAATGCATTAAAAACAACTAATAATATCGTAAAATAAACTGACAAATTTTTACAAAAAAAATTTTTAAACAACTACTGTTTTTAACAGTTATTTGTTTTTATAAAAAAAAAAAACATTTCCCCCATTTATAAAAGTATATTTTTATAAAAAAATATTTTTTTTCGGTTACAAAAATATCTGTTATTACCTATTTGAAATTTGAATTAAAAATTCCAAACCGTTCTCCAGTTATTATGCTTTTATGCACTGGAGATACAATACAAGTTTCTGATATTTATTTGAAAACTAGAAATATATCAATAACAAAACAAAACAAGAATCTTTAAAATTAAAAGAAATTCAACGAAATTTTTTATGTTTTAAATAACTAACGAAAACAACTGTTTACTGTAAAAATACTGTTTCAGTAAGCAAAAAGTGCGCCCTACACCCTCCAATATGAAGTATTTTTGCAAGGCAATTTCAAAAAAAAAATTTTTTTTTTGCCGAACGTAGGCGTCGCCATTTTACATTTTTCGTCATATCTTTGGCATTTACAGTCGGATCTTAAAGTATGATACATCGATGTCTTTTGCTCAAAGGGCCATTGATCTCATGTATCCCGTTCTAGTAGTTACCCACCAGATCTCAGTTGCTACCACCCTAATGTACCACCCTAATGTCAGAAAATTAAAGCTCGGAAAAAATCATTAAACTTTTGCTAAGGAAGTTTTTCGATAAAACCAGTAGAAATTTTTTTTTATATTGGTTGCCGAACGTAGGGGTCGCCTTTTAAAAAAAAAAAATTTTTTTTTGAAATTGCCTTGCAAAAATACTTCATATTGGAGGGTGTACGGCGAACTTTTTTTTGCGGTACGGTCTAGTAAGCATACTTGTATGCAGGAGTCATTTATATTTTTATGCATCTAATAAAACATGCCGAGATAGCTCAAATGGTAGTGCTGTTGACTGCCAATCTTATTATTAAAAAACTTAACAATAAAAACATTTTTTTTTTACAAAATTTTGTTTTATGAAAACTTATATTTGGATTGATTTTTCGTATGCTGATGCGTAACTCATTATTTTGCCCGACATCTCCATTAAAAAGTAATAAGAAAAGTAACTAGTTACCATTACCAGATACATATGTGGTTATATAACGACATGTCTGGTAATGATTTTCTACACTGGGCTGTAAACAAGTATACATATTCAGAAAACTCAGCTATTGTTCTTTCAAAAAATGCAGATCTGGATGCGAAGGTTTCACCAACTCAAAACTGTTCCACAATGCAAAATCGATTGAAAAATAACGAAATTTTTAAATATCATTCGACCTTTGAAATTGATTAATTTATTAAATAAAATTAGTCAGTGAATGACATCGTCAGGGTTTATGTAAACAACAACAAATAATTGAAAATATAGCCGCTGGAGCCTTAAAAAGTGTTTTTTACCAATAACTTCTTTTTTTGAGGGTGTAAATTTCTGGAAACTATATTGTGATCTTCTCAATTAGACCTACAACAAACAAAATTTGTTCCATTTTGTAGCACCGTATTAAACACATGTATATAAGAAAATAATTGTAAGATTACAACTTATACAATAGTGCTATAGACTTTTAGCGAATTAATCAGGAATGTAATAAATTAAGATTTAGTAGGTTTGAGGTCAAGAAGAAGAATAAACATTTTCTTCAAAAGTTATAAACACATTAAATTTGCAAATCAGACTAGATCCAATTTCTGCCTTTTTTATGGACAGGCTTCAACAGTGATTTTCCATTAAATTAAGATTTAAAAGTTTTTTTCACCTTTTAGTATACATTATTATTTTCTACATACTCGTATATATAGTATTTAATGTAACATATATTAGGGGTTTTCATGTAAACTCGTAAATTCTTTGTAAATCTTGTATAAATATAGACCATATTTTTTATGTATGGAGTTTGATATTAAACTCATAAATATACTAGGTTTATACAGTTTACGAGTAGAATACAAGTTTATATGAAAACCCCTATTATTTAATTGAAGATTCACTTTTATAATTAGGGTGACCATTTGTGTACTTTTGAAAGATGCTATTGATAATGCATTCAGTGTAGTTAATGCCGGCATAACTTCTTTCTTAAGATATTCCTTCCATTCGATTCGAAGTAAAAAAAAAAAATACTTAAATATTTTGTAAGAAAAGTGAAATTAAACTCCAATTAATATCTTTTTTTTTTCCTTAAATATCGTTTTTTAAAAAAGTTAGCAAGAAATCGATCATTTACACCATAACAAGTTAACACAACTTTTCCCTATTCCCTTTCAAACAAAATTTTTCATTTTGTTTTTTGGTTTCAAATTTCACACCTTCAACCCTTTTTTAAGCCAAAATAAAAGTAAACTAAGAAGACGTACAATTTCACAGCAACATCAATCACAGAAAAGTTTTATTGTCAAGCTTTATACTTTGAAATTAAATTAAAAAGTTGATGTTTTAAAAAGAAAGACAAAATAAAACTTTTGGAAATGTTGGAAAATAGAGAAGACTTTGAAAACAAAAATTAATTAATGAAAATATTTTAAAGAAACATACATACATACATACTTACATTTATACGACAAAAGTACTAATGAAAATTTAATAATACATTAAAATACCCAATGATTAATATTTAAATTTTTGTTCTTTTTCAACTTTTCTTTACAGGTATGTAAATTCTTAAATAAATTTTTAATTTTAAATCGTAAGTATAAATTCTATTGTATTTATGTTTAAAAAAGTCATATAAATAGCCAGGAGGAAGGTATATTTATGATATTGGGGGAAAACTAACACACATTTAGGTATTTTTAGCTGCCTAATCTCATAACTAGGGGGTAGAAAAGACGGCATACAAAAACGTTGGAAAGTTTTTAATTTCTGAATTTTTGAAACAATTTTATGCATTCTAAGATTGGCCTCAAAAAACCTTTCGTTCGATATTTAATTTACCAATAATTAATATTAGAAAGTTTGAAAAAAAAATTAAAAAATACCAAAATCTTAATTTTTATTTCCTCTTTAGTGTCGACCCAGAACAATAGCGGGGAGGCTAGTGCTGGCGCTCTGAGAAATAACGCGCCCGAAATAATGGTGGACTGCAGCGGCAGCAAAGATAGAGCACAGAGCGTTTATGTCCCTCATATGTCTCTTACTGCAATACATAATGCAACTGCGAACTAACTGGCTAAGGACCAGTTTTTAGGATGTAGATTATCTTTAAACTCAGTTTAACGGAGTATGTAAATGGAATACTGATACTAAAATTTGTTTTTTTTTTGGTTTGTTTCAATTAAGACCAAAATTCTAATTGAGAAAAAGTTGTTCCGGCAAGTTCTTGTTATTAAACTTGGAAATAACTGACATAATTCGTTTTCGGTTTAACTAAACCAAGTTTAACTGGCATCGCAAAAACCCGGCCTAAGTTATAAATACGTTATAATTTAAATAAAAAAATAAAGTTTGTAATAATTTTTGAAAAAATCTAAACTTCTTACCGATTTACTAATTTTTTAGACAAATTTTAAAACAAGTTTATTCCACTACACTTAAATTTTGGATCCAAACATTAATTTTCTTTCTACCAGACTGGTGTAGAGTATCATATAGTCGGTTTGCCCGAATTTAGAATTTTTACTCGTTTTTATTTATTTCCGAAGATTAGTTAAATCTACCATAAATAAAATATTTATCAATATTTTATTTATTACTGTTTTAATCTTGAAGTTTTTTTTCAAAATTTACTTCACAATTTAATTTTGTCATTCATGCGTCGTATATCATGAACCATAAAAAACTTTTGGTACGCAAAACACCTTAAATATTTCTAAACTTCTAACGAAACTTCACTCATACATTTCATTTCGTTCACTTCAAAACGGATTTGTTACTAACGGTTTTAAGCCATTACCCATTCCAACCAACAGTCAGTCTGTCTGTCTGTCTGTCGTATGTCTATCTATGAACTTGTTCTTCTCTAGTACAAAATATTATCATATTTTCATATGTATGGAGTAGTTGTATTATCAACCTATTCAAGAGATATTCGTCTATGTTAAAAAATGCGTTAATGCATTTCAGTTATTTTTTTTTTAAATTCTTTTTCATATTTTGTTTTTTAATTTGAAATACCATTTCATATAGTGAAAAATTGTAGTATTGTTTGTCTTTAGTGCTGAAAGCATAATGAGGAAAAACAAACCGTTAAAAAAAAACCAGTTATTATTATTTGAGTACGAAACAATTGCTTTAACCCTCTAATGCTCTTTCTTCATATAGCGATAATATTTATAACATCTATTTGACATTAAAAACTGTATATGGTAAAAACTATTAAACTTTTCTTTTACCGCTTTATTTCGGTGATATAACACAAGTTTGACGACAAATCAATAAATCCAATACTCAAATAACTTCGATTTTTTATATATAAGTAAATTGTTGATTTAGGCCGGATTACTGAATATTCAATTAGCTACCCAGTTGCAAAAAATACTAGTTCAGAACCAGTTATGTACTAGTTTATTTAAACCAGGCAACTAGTACGAGTTCTACCGCCTCTCCATACAAACAACTGTAGAATTTAACATGGAGATGTCATAGGGATGGGGGCAATTATCGCCAAACTCCCACTTTGGTACTAGTTGTATAACTAGTTTGAAAATTACAATTTAAGGACGAAAAATAGGGAGCGAAACTGGTGCTAATGTGACAATCGCGGAACTAGTTCCGAAGTGACTCTTTGGAAATAGTACTGTACCAGTTGGTTGTATCTGAATTATATAGATAAAAAACAGAGGTTTTTCATTTGATAAAACGCAGATTAGACCGATAGTTTCCTCTTACTGATATAATTATATCGATTTACCAAATGAAATTTAAAATATTTTGTGTTTATGATTTCTAATGACAATAAAACATTTTAGTGTTTATTTGCAAACTCAGAATGTATCACGTATTACAAACAAAGGTATTATTTCAAAACTCGTATTTAAATTCAATCTTTTGAAATCTCTGCACAGTTTCAATGAAACTATTAGGTATACAAATTCTTAAAGATTATTGTTTTTGGAAGAAAAACAAGAAGCTGTACTGGTTCTTATAAGAAATTTACTAAACTAGTTCTGGATTGACTCTTTGGCACCAGTACTATACCAGTTGATTTGCACCTCAATTCAATTCACAATAAAAAAAATTTAAGTGTTTATTTACAAACTCTGATTTTTTAATTAAATATAAATGCAAAAAAAAATAATTTCAAATCTCATATTTTAATTCAGGTAATTTTTTTAAACAGTCTCTACATAGATCGTATTTAACTAGTACACAACTGGTTCAAAATGATTATTTTGAGAACTAGTTATGTATTTGCTAGACAAGAAACTAGTATGTTTTAGAACTAGTTCGACCATTTGCTACTGGGTAGGGTAGAGGGGGGATCCTTCGCCACTTTTTTTTTTAAAGCACTGTGATTTCTTAACCCCTAATTACTTTTCAAAAATTACTTTCAAATTGAAGATCTACATATCTTGGCTTTAATTTCAATGATTTTTTTTTCTAATTATTTGCATATTTTCTATTACTTTTTTAATGATTTTCAAAGTAACCCAAATCGGCGTAACTGCCCCAAACCTGGGGGATATTCGCCAAAAGAGCTAGATACAATTTCAATAAAAAAATATTGTTAATACGGCAAAGTCAATGTTTTAATGACTGAAATCAATAATTTAGAATAAGATCTTTAAGGTATATGATTCTTTTTAATCAATAAATCTCCACTTCATTAAAAAAAAAATAATTTAAAACTATAATATAATGATTCTTCAAAATTACAAAAAACTGAATAATTAATATAAATTTAAGAATGACCACGATTGTAATAATTTACTACTAAACATATTTTAAACATATAGAAAAGTCTTATAGAGCATTCTAGGCAGGGATGCGCCAACTCTTCGTATATCCAGGGGCCATCTGGTGATTGTGCCCCAGAGACAGGCAATAACATAAAATTAATATTTTTTCACACTTTTTAAGCATTTAGTAAAATCAAATTATTATGTTCTGAAAGCTTAGGATCATAGGTCTAACATAATGAAAAATTATTTTTTTATCGCACGATTTGAGGAAGTTATTGCAAAATGTAGTTGCTTTCAATTATTTTTTTGGCACCCCAAAAAACACAAAAACACGTCTGTCTGCGACCACATGTGATATAAATTCGTCAAAGTGGATGTCAAGGAAAGGTAATTGAAAAATGCACAAAATATATTTTTTACAATTTTTTATCTCCCTTAACATCGAAAAAAATGGGATTAGTGTATGTGCCCCACTGGCGAATGATCCCCCCTCTACCCTACTAACTGGAAATTTAACTGACACATTTGTTGTTGTTTCTCATATAATATTTAAATTTAACTGTTGGCTAAATTTTAACTGGACATTCAGTAATCGAGCCTTACTGTTGTTTCTTTAGAAGTTAGAACGATTTTAGCTTTTTGAAAATTACGAAATTGAGTGAAATTGACACTTAATATCAATTATATGACCAGAGATTTTAATTTAAAAATAAAAAGAAAATTGTCAATTTTTTGAACAAAGTGCCATCTAGTGATAACGATTTTGTTAAAACTTATTTTTTTGGTGATGCCATACCCCTGCTACTGATAACTATTTTGTTATAACTTATTTTTTTTTGGTGATGCCATGCCCCTGTATATGACGAAATTTGTATTGTCAACTTTTAACACTGAGTGTGTCAGCTGTGATTTATTTAAAAAAAAATCTGTTTGCTAGTTTTGGAAATAGAGAGATATCCATAAAAGTATCCTATGGGTCCTGGAGGAAATATGATAAATCACTTTGCAATTAGAGGCTCTAAACTAGCTTTGTTATTATAAATAATGTATATTTTTTTCTTTTTTAAAAGGTTAATTTTTTTCAAATTTACGAAAGTAGTCACTTGTTTTCTATCTACACTAATAGAAAAAAGTTTGTAAAAAATTTAGTTAAAACAACTAAGAGTTAGTTAAAAATGATGTTGCAGAAAAAACTGCTAAAATTAGCACATTGTTTTTGCTATATATTAGTATTTCAGTTTTGTTATTTTTCGTTATATTTATTTTATTCAGTCAATTTGTTTTTTAAAATCATAAAAAAAATGTAAGTAATTTTCGTTAGTTGTTTTAACTAATTTGTGATTTAATTTATTAGCAGCCAAAAACAAAAGAAAATGTAAGTTGTATTTAATGAAAAGTTATTGGTCCTGTTTTCAAGTGAAATTTAATATGTTTTGTAATTTGTACTATCCCAAAAACTATTCAAGAGCTGAATACCGCTTTTCGACAGTCTTGGACATTAGAGGGTTAACTTCTAAGTTGCTTTTAAGTTCTTTTATTTCTTAATATAATTATATTTTAGGCTGCGTTTACATCTGCACCGAAATCTCGAGATTTCGATATTCACCACTCTGAAAAAGCAATGAAGGAAAGCTTATAGATGTTTAATTTTGAATAAAGTACATATTTTCCAAAAAATTAAAGTTTATACGCAATTCTTCACAATTTTCTCAGAGTGGTGAATATCTAAATCTCGGGATTTCAGTGCAGATGTAAACGCAGCTTTAAAGTTTTCTTTTAGTAGATTTTATCATTATTCTCAACAAATCTTTATCTTTTCTTTAATTTAATTGCGTTAAACAGTGAAACATTTAGGGTAGTGCTTAACTCATTAAGGCATGCGCGGTTCCAGCAATTAATATAAGGGGAAAAATCATACGCCACAGTAGACAAATACATTGAGTTGGCCACTGAGGCGTATGATTTTTCCCCTTATATTAATTGCTGGAACCGCGCATGCATTAAGAAGACGTCATACATCCGCTGGGCATCTTTCAAGCAAACTTTACGGATATACACTCACAATAACTTTATCGTAAAAGTTCAATAGTTATTTAAAAGTAGTTAAATGGCATAGAAATACATTTTTTAACTTTTTCTATCAGTCATTCAATAAACAAACTACATAAATTACAGACTTTCGGTACACTGAAAAAATTATTCTTCGTGATTAATATCAAAATTGTAGAATTCCTAGATTCAATGAATAATTTCATTATATATTGTTAAATTTTTACCTTTTAAAAACGTTGTTTTATTTCCTTTACATAAACCGGGTTCTTTTTTATTGCAATCAAAATAACTAATCCCAATGTTTTACCTTATATAAACGTTCTTTTATCTCCTTTAGATAAACTGGGCTGGTACTCTTACCAAATAAAATAACTCTTACACTTTGTTTGATTGAGCTTATACTCTTATTTTTTTACACTCTCTTTAGTTTGATTTAGATTTATGCATTAAACACATAGACGACTGCTGCTACACGACTACAAATGCTGCTGGCTGCAATTGTAGTCGTGTAGTCAGCTACTTATTTTTTTGAAAACGACAGCAACATGTAAACAGATAATCCTAAATATTTGACATTTTGATAAATATTAATCTTTTTTGGTTTGTGCTTCTAAAATAATGGCTGAGGAATATTTTGTTAATTTTGTAAGATCCATTTTTTTTTACAAAACATCACAATAAAGTTATTTCCAAATATAAATTAATGAAACCTTCAAACAATTGTAAAATAAAAACAAATGTTTCTTCAGTGTTCCCATAACGGCGATTTTATAGTCAGAACTAGCGATTTTATTTCGCCTCTAGCGGGAAAAATTGTCCTGTTTTACACATTTTGTTATATTGTCAACACTATTTTTGTTTTGTAGCCAACAAAAATAGAAATTATCCTAAGTTGACTACAGCGGCAAAAGTAGTCGTGTAGCCGTGTAGCTGTGTTGGTGTCAAAATAATCGTTTTCATATAAACGTGTGTATTTTATTTTTGACAGGCTGTAGTCGTGTAGTTGCAGTCGTCTATGTGTTTAATGCATTACACTTGTTTATTTAACTCTTTATTACTTTAAATACAACAATATAACACACACACAAACTCTAATAATTAACTAGTTATACAGAGCTAATACGCAATTAAAAAACTCCAGTACGAAAATTAACAGCACAAATTTTAAAGTACAACTTCACTTCATTAATGCTAATACGCAACTTCTTCTTCCCACGTAACGTTCGGTCTTTTATAGTTTAATGGGCGTTGGTTTTAGAACATGCTAGAAGCTTAACATTATTTATGGCAATTAACCTTATAGCATATGCTGAGGTGTAAACTTAAATGTAGTGTTATGTTGCCAGATTGAAGAGTTTAGTAAATCCCGTTTCTCGGGATATTTTCTTCCAGAGTAAATTCCACAGTTTCCAGAGTTTTCTATACTAGACTAATCCAAATTCGTAACAATATATAATTTTAAACTAATATTATGAAAATTTTCGTAACTGTTCTTTCATAAAATTTTATAATTTCATAAAAAAAATTCATTGATTTTCACAAATTTTCATTGAGTTTGTCATTTAACTTAACAAATATTTCCAGAAATTCTAAAAACATCGTCCCCTGACGATTTCCTTAGGCAAGAATGAAATCCCAATTTGTAAAATACGTTTGGGATTTTAGCACATTTAATTTTTTTAATACCTCTTCATAAATTTAATGAAAATCTTCTTTATATAGGGTGTTTTTTAAGCCCGATAAAACTTTAAATTTAAAAAAAATAACACAAAAAATTAAATTTTAAAGCAAAAAAATTTTTTTCCATGGAATTAACATTTGAAAATGATTTGGCCACAGCGGCTGTTCTTAACGAAGCGCATTCTAGACGTTCAATTGTGGGCCACTTTTTCGAATAGTGCTGGCCGTATGTCACGAATAACATGAACAATGTTGGATTCCAAAGCGTCAATTGTTGCTGGTTTGCCAGCATAAACCAGTGACTTCACGTGGCCCCACAGGAAATAATCGAGAGGTGTCAAATCGCACGACCTTGGAGGCGATTTGAATGAGGTCCATTTCTCGAAATCAACTTATCGCCAAATGTTGATTTCAATAAGTCGATGTTTTTGGTCGCCGTATGGCACGTAGCGCCATCCTGTTGAAACCACATCTCGCTCGGATCAATGTCATCCATATTTTCCAACAAAAAATCATTGATCATGGTGTGGTAATGATCTTCATTGACCGTTACGCGAGCTCCGGCCTCATTTTTGGAGAAAAAAGGTACAATGATGCCACCAGCGTGTAAACCACACCAAACGGTGCGTTTTTTTTTGGATGTAAAGGAGTCTGTAGGGTCTGTTTCGATGTCCGTCTGTCTGTCTGTCTGTCTGTCCATGCATTCTTGTGAGCACTCTAAAGGTCGCAAATATTAAGATATTTTGATGAAATTTTGTACACCGACTTACGTCGGCCCAAGGACGACGATTGAAATCGGTCCATGTTTATACCTAGTGCCCATATAAGGGTCCCCCCTTGGCTTGGTTACAAGCTGCATGTCGCAAATACGAAGATATTTCAATGAAATTTGGTTTGTTGACTCACATGGTCCCAAACAAAAAGCCTATTGATTCTAGATAGGATCGGTCCTTATTTGGACCAATCGCCCATATGGGCTATATTTTCGATTTTCTCTTCTTTTATGATTTTATAGAAAATTTTGACACAAGTCTGTTTTAACCCATTCAAATTTCGGATCCAAACATTAGTTGGCTTTAAATCAGACTGGTGTAGGGTATTATATAGTCGGCGTGCCCGACTTTAACTTTTTTACTCGTTTTTTTATAAGTCCAATAGTTTCAATAATTTAAAATTTTTAAATTTTATTTATGCACTTGCCTTTGATTCTTCACTGTAAAATAATAAACTTCTCGAATTTGACAAATCGGTGCATTTTGAAATATGATATATTTCTTAAAGATCGAAAATTATTTTAATTAAAGGTTTAAAAAGTTATTAAGAAAAATGTGTATAAAAAATATGAATAAGCTCTAAATTGGAAAAATTAGAAAGGTTGTTAAAATTTTTATTCGTATTAGAGTTGTGTCGTTCATGAACGAACTAGTTCATTTGAACGGTTCAGTTCATTGAACAATATGACATCGTTCACCATTATTCGTTCTTTTCGTTCATTTTGTTCTTTTCGTTCATTTCGTTCATTTCGTTCTTTTTTGTAGTCATAAAAAGTTTGTATCCCTTTCTTATTAATTTTATTACAGAATTAAATGTTTTCCTTAATAATTTCAAATTTTTAATAAAATTGTAATTTTCTGACACTATTAGTCTATGCACAATAAAATTAATATAAACATGTAGTGCGCCAATAAATTGTCGAATGAACGACACCGTTTAGGAATCACTGTTCCGACACAGCTCATGACAAAAAAGAACGATAACAAAAAAGAACGATTGAACGATATGACCGAGTCACCAAAAAGAACGATTAAGCCCAACTCTAATTCGTATCATATAATGGTTAATACTGTAAGTTTGACACTGATACGACATACTTTGTTTTTATTTTTAAGCTAGCCATTTGATATGGGATGCCTCATAAAGATATTTTTAATTTGTTGTTTTATCATCTAAATTGTGACTTACATTCTTATTTATCACCTTCACTACCACTTTGTATTAACAAATGATGTTCTTAAAGAAATATCTTCTGTTGAAAAGAAAGATATGTACACTTCTTTTGTTAATACTATCAAGTCTTTTTTTTTTTCAATAAGATAAAAAAAATTATATTTTTCAAAGTGATTATTATGCTAGAATACCTTCTAGTTTTTTTTACAGTTATAACTATTTCTATTTGTGTTATGTGTAACCCAACTCTTCTTCCCAACTTGTTTTATTTTTTATTTTAACTTTCTTTTAGACCAAGTGAATTAACGAAGAAAACAAACATAACCCGAGTAAAAAAAATTATATATAATCATATGTGGCATATATTACAATATATAATTAGACATGTGGTTATGTATATCCATATATAATTATATATGAAGTTTTTTCCGAAAAATTTTCCTTATATTATGCCATATATAATTTCATCTAATTAGATATCGGCCTTCATAATATTAGATATGGCATATATAATTATATATTACATAACATGGTTGATCTTATTGCATATATAGTTATATATAGAACTATATCTTAATATATATGGTGGCATTTTAGCAATATATAATTATATATGGTATCATTTAAACAATATATAATTATATATGGTGACAGTTAAACTAGATATTATCATATATGGTGCCATTTAAAAAATATAGGGTCATATATGGTACCTCATAAACCAAATCTTTAATTCAGTTCCAGATATGATAATATATGGTACTATATATAGTGCGATATATATTTATATATGGTGTTATTTAAGCTATATATTATCATATATGGTGCCATTCAAACCATATATTATCATATATGGTGCCATTCAAACCATATATTATCATATATGGTACCATTTAAACCATATATTATCATATATGGTGCAATTTCAACAATATATGCCCATATATGGTACCTCATGAACAATATTTTTAATACAGTTCCACATATGATAATATATGCTACCATATATAGTGCCATATATATTTATATATGGTGTTATTTAAGCATTATATTACCATATATGGTGCCATTTAAACCATATATTGTCATATATGGTGCCATTTCAACAATATATGCTCATATATGGTACCTGATGAACGACAGTTTTAATACAGATGCAGATATGATAATATATGCTACCATATATAGTCCCATATATATTGATATATGGTGTCATTTAAACAATATTAATATATAGACATATATGGTATCATTTAAACAATATATTGTCATATATGGCACAATTTAAACAATATATGGTCAAATTTGCTACCACATAATCATTTTGAATACAATTCCATATATGGTTTAATTTGAATAATGTAAAACTGTATGGCGCTATAAAAAATATTATCAGATATGTTACTTCATTAACAATATTTATAATACAGTGTCATATATTGTAATATATGTATATCATTCAATATATATTGATGTATGGTAATGGTACAATAATTCCAATATCAGTTGAGATACAATTTGTGGGTCCATATCAACAATTTGTTCACGTACATTTAACATATATATTTGTACATTTAAGTTATAATTTATAAACACTTTATAAAGTTAAATAGTTCCATAAACCTCGTCTAACTGTATAGAATGTTTATGAATATACGATTTAATATATAATAATTACAACTACAAATTGGTGCCATTATCTAAAATTTAATTTAATGTTAACTTATAATAAAATAAAAATGTATTTCCTAAAAATAAAAATATGGTGTTAATTAATGTTAATATACAATAGGTTTAAGTCTAACATCCCAGACAGAAAAATATAATCGGCACAATGCTGGCAAACCGTTGGCGATGGTCGGTTATGCGTTGGCAGAACGTTGCATTAACTATCTTGGCAAAAAAATAGATTTCAAAAAACATTTTTCAAAAAATTGAGAAAACTTTTTTAATATTTGCTTTTAAAAACATGAAATTTAACCCAGTCCACCAGATTGTCAGCCAAGACCTCTACACTCTAATCTAACGAGACTTGTTATAGATGTGTGATAGCTACAAATTAAATGAATGATAAAAGCATTTCGAGCTAACTTATAAGCATCGAAAAAAGGTATTCCAGAAATTATTAAATGTATTTTAGAAAATTTTAATTGTATATCACAAAATATTATTTGCACTTCAGAAACTACAATATTACGCAAATTTAATTATTTATTTATTTATTTAGTTGTGTCCAGAAATAATGAAATCTATTTCAGAATTTCATAGCTAATAGAGAAAAATTTCTCAAATACATTTCATAATTTCGGAAATACGATTGATAATTTCTGAAATACAGTTTGATAATTTCTGAAATACAGTTGTGAATTTCGGAAATACAATTAATAATTTCTGAAACACAATTGATAAAACTGAACTTCAATTGACTAGTTCTGAAATACAATTCATAAATGTGAAAAATAATTGATGAGTTCTGAAACACAATTGATAAAACTGAAATTCAATTGATTATTTCTGAAATACAATTGATAAATCTTAAAACAATACAATTGGAAATGGTGTAGAGCGTCAAAAAGATGTAAATAAAATTATTTTATTCAAAGATTTCAATTTAATAAAAAAATAAATATATAATTTTATAAAAAAATTTATAGAAAAAAAAATTTTAATTTTATAAAAAGAAATTCATTTTGTAAAAGAAATGCATATTGAACTCGTTACCTTCTGAGTTTAAACCTTATTTTAACAAAATATTGTAATTTTTATACAATCAGTGCTCTGCCAGTCTATTATTTTTTGAACAGTTGGCAATATATATCTGGGATCTTATTTAATCCCAAATAAATGGAGATCTTACGTAGTACCCAAATATAATGCGGCATCTAATTTTATCTGTCATTTTTATGGATACTTTTAGATGTCAATCCCCAAATATATTGCTGTTTCTAATTCGATCTGCCATTTTAATACCGAAATAAATTGCTGGATCTAATTCGATCTGCCATTTTTCAGATCAATTTATATCTAAGTTTATCCACAAATATATTGCTGGATCTAATTCGATGTGCCATTTTTCGGATCAAATTAGATCTAAGTTTATCCCCAAATATATAGCTAGATCTAATTCGATCTGCCACTTTTTCGGATCAAATTAGATATACGTTTATCCACAAATATATTGCCGGATCTAATTTGATCTGCCAAAATTGAGATCAAATTAGATCTAAGTTTATCCCCAAATATATAGCTGGATCTAATTGGATCCGCCATTTTTCGGATCAAATTAGATCTAAAAATATCCACAAATATAAAGCTGGATCCGCCAATTTTCGGATCAAAATAGATCTAGGTTTATCCCCAAAGATATCACTGGACCTCCCAATTTTGAGATATAACTTGATCTTAGTTTATCCCCATATATACAATGGGATCTAATACGATATGATTGGATACACCCAATTTTGAGATCTAATTGGATCAGCTAGATATTACAGCAGATCTTAAACAATATCAAATTGGATATAATTAGATATTGCGCGAGATCAATTTTTTTTACTCGGGAATAATAGATTTTTTTCTACTTTTTTATATAAAGTCTTTAAAAGTATTATATAAATGGTAATGGAATGGTTATGAATCTAACACGCAATCTTACTTATTGTGTTGAATACGAATAGATTTTTTTTTTTAAAACATTTCTATTTTCTAGAACACCAGACGACAATAAATGGTGGGTTTCATTATAGTGATTTCTTTTTCATTTATTATTATTCTTTCATATTTTTTGCTACAATCTCTAAAACATCTTCTGTATGATTTTTTTTAAGTAGAATTGAAAACTGGGTCTTTCTTTTTCTATAACTTATTATTGTAATTGGAATGATTGGGGAAAAAACCCCAGTGTGTGAGGCAAAAGGAAGAATAACAGAAATTTTATTTGTTTAAAAGAAATACCATAGGCGTTTGGTTCTTTATTTAATTGTAGGTTAGTAACTTATTTTTAAAAGTTTAACACAAATCACTTTTCAAATACCGTTTCATAGAAACTGCTTTAAAATCAATGGAAGTATTTTATTTTTAAATAGATTTATGTATTGAATTTAACTTCTTTGTTTTCATTTTTTTCGTTCATAAATAAAACAATAAAAAGAAATTATAGTCGATCAAAAACGACCGTATGATGCCCTACACCTAGGTAAAATTTCACAAATGGATCAATGGATATTGGATTTTTGTTGGTGACTTGGTCTAAACATGGACCGATTTTAAATGAATGAACTTTAACTGAAGTGTTTTTCTTGATTATATATTTGTGATGTCTCAAAACAATATGGCGATAAAAATCAAAATTTTCGCTCGAGCCGTTTTTGCAAAAACCAGAAATGATTTTTTTATTATCTTCAGTGGAAAGGACTTACGAGTATATACTTCAGTGTTTGGGACAAAGAAACAAATTTCCCAAAGCTACACTCATCGAAGAAAAACTGTAAAAAAACTGAAAACGTTACTAAAAATTAGTTAAAAAGGACCCTGCAAAAAAACTGCTGAAGTTTACAAATATTTTGCAAAATTGTAGTGAAATAAGAACAGCAAAAATAAAACTGTTAAATTTACAGAATATTAGTTATTTTTGTGTTAACTTTTAGTTAACACGAAAATGACAAATTATACTGTAAAATCTGCAGAAAATTTTGCTAAATATTAGTAGACTAAAATTAGAAATAAAAAACTGTTGAAAAATTAATTTAATTGTAGCATTAAAAAATTCAAAAATTGGTTTTTCGGAGTTTCTTCGGATGATCGTGGTTTTTGTAAATGTAATTGACAACGAACACACAAATATACACTCAAAAAAATAAGTTAGTAGAAAAATTAGTCTTGTATATCAAGTGTACTAGATTTCAGCAATTTTTTTTTTTTGCTGAAATTCGGTTTTCATCAAATGGTTTAGTTATATTTTTTTTTAGCACTAAACTAATTTTGAACTAACGTTTTACAAATTTATTTTGCTACAAAAATTGTGCTGAAAACCGCATTTATAGCGTGGACGACAACCAGATAGACAAGATGTAGATGTCACGGCTTGTCTGAATGTAGTACAGACAACGGAAATGATAAATAAAAAAAAAAATACAACTCTACACAATTTCTATATTTAAAATTTCAGCAAATAAATTAACTAAAGTAAAATTAAAAATTTTAATTCTCTACAAATTTTTTTGAGTTTTTTTCAGTCTACACTAATAGAAAAAAGTCCGTAAAAAATTAGTTAAAACTACTAAAAATTAGTTAAAAATGATGCTGCAGAAAAAAACTGCTAAATGAGCAGATTATTTTTGCTATATATTAGTAATATAGGAACAGCAAAAATAAAACTGCTAATTATACAGAATTTTAGTTATATTTGAGCTAAATTTTTGTAAGTGGAGAATAGCAAATTAACCTGCTAAAATCAGCAAAAAATTTTGCTAAATAATTAGTAGCCTAAAAAATCACCAAAAAATTCAAAATTTTAGAATTTTTTTTTATATTTTTCTAAATGTAAATAAAAATTGAGCCTTTTGAAAATAGCAGTTTACAATTTTTTAACAAATATTTCTGTTGATTTTAGCAGAATAAACTGTTATTTGCAACTAAATTTAGCTTAAAAATAGCAAAAATTTTGTAGATTTAACATTTTATTTTTGCTACTTTTGTCTACAAATATTTAGCAAAATTTTCTGCAGATTTAGCAGTACAATTTGCTTTTTTGAATTAACTAAAAGTTAGTACTAGTATTTAGTAAAAAAATCTGCTAATTTTAGCAGTTTTTTCTGCAGCATAATTTTTAACTAATTTTTAGTAACTTTTGCTGCTATTTTTACAGATTTATTTCTATGAGTTTACTAATATTCAGCAAAAAGTTAAGTGATTTTAGCAAAGATTTTTCTTATTGCAATCGACTAAGAGTTGGCAAAACTTTTGCTGAGATTACTATTTTTTTTTATTGTAAAAATCAGCTTGCTGATTGTCAGCAAAAATTACCAACTTTTTTGCAAGCACGCTCCTGACTAAAAATCTGCTGACACAGCAACATTTTTTGCTGACTTTGGTGACTTTTTTTTTTGGGACAGTTCATATACAGAAGTACAAAATTCTCGTTCCATTGAATTTTTCTACGTTATTCAATTTTTGGGTTTTTTTTGTGTATTCCAATCATCATTTTATTATTGCGGATAACTGATATCAGTATATTTGCTAATAAAAATAGAAAACTAACTGCTGTCAGAAGGTTCAATTTTTATTTGCAATAAAAAAGAAAAATCGAAAAAAAACTTCAAAAATTTAACATTTTTTTTGTGATTTTTTAGCCTAATAATTATTCAAAAATGAGTAAAAAAGTTAAAGTTAGGCATGCCGACTATATAATACCCTACACCACCATCGTTAAATCTAAATAAAAAGTGATTCGGAGTCGATCGGTATACTAAAAGGTGGCTCTAGGTCCAATATTTTTTGGTGTTACAAACATCAGCACAAACTTATTGTACCCTGTCCACGTAGTGGTGTAGGGTATAAAAATGTATGGCTCATTTTAGCATGTTAATTTGTAATTTCCGATTAACTAAAATTTAACTCAATTATAACTCAACTTGTTTTCATGCCAAAGGTCGTCGTCTTTAAATCGGGTTTATCAGAATTTTTTCTTGTTGTTACGGTTTCGGTAATCATGTTTGGTTTAAGATGAATGGCTGATTGGGCCAAAGCATCCGATCCTGGTGTTGGGGCTGCCAACATTGCCTCCAGGCCTGCAGTGGTTGCGCGGGGATTTAATCCAAGCGCCAATAGGGTTATACCGCCCATGGTCGGTTGGGATATTGGTTTTGTTGGTTGGCGCCAATTGCTCGCCACGACGTTACAGGCAAACTCGGGACTTAGTGGGAGCTCGAAAGACCCTCCGAGACTCTCCCCTTGTAACCGCTGACTGTCCGCGGCTGCCATTGGCAGCTAGTCTACATTTCTGCGGAATCACTATCCGCAACCTGTAACGCGTCCGGTAGCACTCAGCTGTGCTTCCCATAAGCAAATAATATATCATACATCGTCATAAAAATGACAAGGTGCGATATACCATTCGCAAGGCGGATGCGGCCCTATGCTCCTTGCAGGAGTAAAAGGAACAAATATATATATAACTCAACTTCTGTATATTTTACATTTTAAGTTTTGCTGTTCCTATCTTACTAATATTTAGCAAAAAAACCTGCTAATTTCAGCAGATTTTTCTGCAAGTTCATTTTTAACTATTTTTTTTTGCAGTTTTAACTTTTTACAGACTTTTTTCTGTTAGTGTACCCCCACCTCATACTTTTAAGGGTGTGACGATAGAAAAAGGTCGAGAATATTTTGGTATTGCCTTTCAACACACGGGATATGTGTTGGTTCATAAAGACTGTATCCATTTCTAACAAGTTGAAATTAAATTAGTTATTAAAAATTTAGTTTAAGTGCTTTTAAACTTAAAAAAATTGCAAATTTTCTGAAATCTTTTGGATCAACATGCATATGAAAATATACCTTAAAGGTTAAAATAGTTGACATAGTTCTTAGTAAGTGTCTGCCTGCATTTTCATAATTTTTTGTTTTTCTTTCTTTTGCTTAAAGTTATTAATAGGACGGACGAGAAATCCAAAACTGAACTCTGGTCTATATGCTACATTAGAGAGGCATTTTTTTTCAACTATCGATTTTTATGAATTATTTACTGTTCGGATTATAAAACTTATGTGGTGCGAATTCGAGGAAACTCGGAAAGCTTAACTCTTGGTGACCTGCGAACAAGATTTCCGACTTTTGAAGAGCAAAAGCCCCTAAAGAGTTAAAGTGTGTTTTACATAAGTTCGCTGAACACGTCCTGTACCTAAAACGGAAGATTCACATGGTTTTCTATGCCGATTCACAGCATTTGAAAAAGGGGTGAAACTTTAACCCCCTTAAATTAAATTCGCCGACACACGTATATTTTTTTTTGGTCTCCTCTGTCAGAACACCTTAATTTTGGAAAAAGTTCAAAATTGTTGTACAGTGTAATATATCCCAAATCTAACTTAAAATATTCGCAGAAACTAATACTTCCGGCAAATATCTTTAATGATTTTCGATATTATACTCACAAAGGAGTTTTGGAGTGGCCATAACTTCGACTTTCCATTTTCATTATTATTAGGCGGATTATTGTACGGGTACTAATTCAGCTAATAGGATAACCCATTTTCCAGTTTTTAAATTCTTTGCCTTCATACAAAAATGCCGCTCTAATATTACACGGATATAACAAGATGGCTACACCAACCACAAAGTGCATTTACTCATGCTAACTACTTACAAACAAAATATGAAAAAAAAACAGTGCGTCTGGCAGGATTTTAATTAAAATAATAAAAAATGTTACTTAACATAAAATTTTCGTTGTTCAGTCGTGTATAGAAGTGAATGTGTTAGTTTGAAGAAAAAAATCCTTGAACTGATATATAAACCATAATGGTTTGTAATAGAAAAATTCTCTTGCAGAGAGTAGTAAAATACCAAGGCAAATAAATAAAAAAACTACCTACATGTTTATAATTTTAATTATAAAATCTATAAAGCAAAAGAAAATGTTCGTTCTAAAATAGGCATAGTTGTTTAAACAAACAGTCTGTACTCCCATTTTTTTTTTGGGAGTTTTTAACCAGGGGTATGGCATCACCAAAAACAAAAGTTATAACGACATCGTTATCACTAGATGGCACTTTGTTCAAAAAATTGACAATTTTCTTTTTTTATTTAAATTGAAATATGTAATATCAAACAAAAAAGCAAATAAAAAAAAGCAATTCTCAAATTTTATTATTTGAACATATTTTGCGTTTGAGTTTTTCTTATTTTGCGCAGTTTTCAGCAATTTTTGAATTTTTAAATATATGCTCAGCTGATACTAAAGTGATACTAAATAGTTTCTCATGTGATACTAAATTTCAGCGCCCTCTATTGGTGAGTAGTGTAAGTTTTGATTTCCTATCGCTATAATTATATATATATATATTCGTTCCTTTTACTCCTGTAAGGAGCATAGGGCCGCCTATCTCTATAATTAATAGTCTCTGTTTTTAACAAAGTTTTCAAATTTGGACCATAAAATCATACTGATTCTTTTAAAAATATTAATGCACATACATTTACCTTTAATTTGAGTATAATCATGTTGGTAGGTGTTCAAGGATACTGACACTGCAAGGATGTTGAAATTTTTCTCCTCTTAAGTTTAACCTTAAGAATAAAATAGTTGTTATTCAAATTTGTAACTCTGTAAATTTTCATAAACTACGAGTAGATACCCTAATGAACAGAAATTGGCTTTCAATTTTGCGGTGTAGATTGGAAAATATTTCAAAAAATATATCAAAATTTAGATCTAACATACAATCGCTTGTCCTTGCTCAATACAATTTTCATCACTTTTAAGTTTTGCTTTGTGAATTTCTAACGAAAACTGCACTCATAAAAATTAAGGTGTAGAAATAGCAGAAAAATCTAGTAGAAATTAGTTAAAAATGGCGTTGCACACAAAAATGCTGAAATTAGTAGATTTTTTTGCTAAATACTAGTAAAATAGGAACAGCAAAAATAAAACTGTTACATTTACAGAATTTTAGTTATATTTAACTAAACTTTTAGTTAATTGAAAATAACAAATTGTACTGTAAAATCTGTAGAAAATTCTGCTAAATATTAGTAGACCAAAAATTGAAAAACAAACTGTTGTTAACAATTATTTTAAGTTTTTGCATTAAAAAATACAAAAATTGTTTTTTTGGACTTTCTATATTTCTAACTAAATGTAGTATATCTAAAAATTTTTTGTTATTTTTAAGCTAAATTTGGTTGAATACAAATAGCAGTCTATCCTGCTAAAATCAGCAGAAATATTTGCTAAAAAAATATAGTAAACTGCTGCTTTGAAAAGGCTCGAAAAAAACTTCGAAAATTTTAAATATTTTCGCGATTTTTTAGGCTACTAATTCTTTAGCGAAATTGTTTGCTGATTTTAGCAAGTTAATTTGTTATTTTCTAGTAACAAAAATTTAACGGAAATATAACTAAAATTCTGTATATTTAACAGTTTTATTTTTGCTGTTTATATCTTACTAATATATAGCAAAAATAATCTATTATTTTTACTAGTTTTTTCTGCAAAATAATTTTTAACTAATTTTTAGTAGTTTTTTTATTTTTAACTAAATTTTTTACAGAACTTTTTCTATTATTGTGTTAAGTGTTATTCATGCCAATAACTTAATTGTATTCGAGCTTGAAATAATTCACCTTAGGGCAACCCTTGGCCCCCTTAAGTAGTTAGACTTTATATTTAGGCGGGCCAAAAGTAAATTTTGTTTTCGGTGATAAATTAACTAATAAAAGTGCATTAAAGGAATTAAAGTGATTTTTATTATCCAACTATATCGAAATTTAGTTTAATATAATTGATATATCCTGTCACATATTTCCAGTTCCATTGCATGGAATTTCAAGTTTGATACAAAATTTTGTTTATTCAAGTTTCTAGTTTATGCGAGGTAAGAAAATCATAAATTTTATTAGCAAATATGAAATTTAAAAAGTAATTTCCAAATTCCTTACATCACCAGTAAAATGTCCTCGAACACTCACAGCATTGTGGGCCAGGATCACAATTTCTTGGCCAAAAGTACAATTCAGGTAAAGGAAAAATATGTTTATATATTCAAAATCTAAGATTCTTGTAAATTTTGTGAGTAAAATATTGTATCATTAAAGTATAATTAAAGTCGAAGTTTTATTGTTTTGGGACATTTTTTTATTTTGCAATGATACAATAAAGAATTAGTAAATAAACAATAAATTGTTCCAAAAACAATCTCAAATTATAAAACTGAAACTAATTCTGAAACAAAAATACGAAATGTGAAATATATACAAAAAAAGTGACGAAATTATTAATTTTACCTTAAAACGAGTAAAAAGGTTAAATTCGGCCATGCCAACTATACAATACCCTACACCAGTCTGGTTAAAAGCCAACTAATGTTTGGATCCGAAATTCGAATGGTTTAAAATGGGACTTGTGTCAACATTTTCTATAATGTGAGTCGCGAACCAAATTTTATTAAAATATCTTAATATTTGCAACCTGCAGTTTGTAACCAAGCCAATTTTTGCGGGGACCCTTATATGGGCACTAGGTCTAAACATGGACCGGTGTTAACCAAACTCAATAGGCTTCGTCCTTGGGCTGATATAGGTCGGTGTACCAAATTTCATCAAAATATCTTAATATTTGCGACCTGCAGCGTATAAACAATATAATTTTGGGGGGGCCCTAATATGGGCACTAGGTCTAAACATGGACCGGTGTTAAGCAAAATCAATAGGCTTCATCCTTGGGCTGACATAGGTCGGTGTACCAAATTTCATCAAAATATCTTAATATTTGCGACCCGTAGAGTGCGCACAAGAATGCATGGACAGACAGACAGACAGACGGACGGACAGACGGACATCGTTAAATCGAAATAAAAAAAAATTCTGAGCCGATCGGTATACTATAAGGTGGGTCTAGGACCAATATTTTTTGGCTTTCTGCTTTCTGATCTCAAATCGTTATCTTTATAAAAAGAGTGGATCCAATTGTATTTTGGCTGATCACCACTCCTTAATTAGGAATTACGAACTCAAAATGGTGCGTCCAGTATGGCGGATAAGAATCGCCTCATATATTTGATGACAAATAACACTGTGTAACACTGAAAATTCACTAGTCAAATGACCTAGTGTAAGTTGTAGGCAGGCTTGCCAGATATTTTTTTTCGTTATTGCCATACAAATCTGAAAATAACCCCAAAAAATCCCCAACTGGAAAAAATGTTAAAAAAGTACTCGAGTTTATTTAATTTCCTAAAATTTTCAAGATTTTGAGCTAATTTTTTAAAGAATTCGTAAATTCGAATTTTTCAAGTTTGTCTCCACCATTAGGCCTTTAAAAATATAATTATTTAATATGACATTTAAATCTTGATAAATTTTTAGCAAATCGATTCACAAAACTCATTTTATTATTTTATTCAAAGAATCAGTTTGATTTTTGTTGATTCTTTTCATATAATCAAGCTAATTGATTCAATTTTAACAAATCAATTTAACCAAAAATGTTTGCCTGGATTTCTGGTTCACGAATTATACCATAAAACCAAAAATTAAATCGAATCAAAATTGATTCTATTTAACTTTGAATAAATCTCATCTTAACTTTCTTCAATTTAAATCGTTGATTTAAAGTCATAATCAATACTAATTCATAAAATGAATAAATATTAATGCCAGCATATTCATAAAAAAAGCAAAAAAATAAATCTTTTTAAATACCATATCTTAGATAATTGGACATTAATCCTATTAAAATCTCAGGCATAAAATATTTACTCGTGTTAGAAATCATTGAATTGTTACAGAAAATGTATAAAAGGGCAAATTTGTATTTTTCGTTTAAATTACGTGAAAAAACTTCACTAAAGTTTTCTGAAAATTATTCAAAATTAATATAATCTCGAAAATTTACGAAATTTGTAAATATCCCCAAAAAATCCCCAAAATATTTTTAAAATCCCCAAAAAATTCGCCTGTCCCCAAATGAAAATTTTTGTCCCCAAGACCAACAAAATATATCCAAATTTGGGGACAAAACCCAAGTCTGGCCAACCTGTTTGTAGGTCCAGCAGAGTATATTACAAAACCGGTTTGAGAAGTTGCAATATGTCAACAAATTTTTGAGATAAGGAAAAAAAGTATTTTTTGTGACTGCCCGAGTAAAAAAGTGTATATAAAATTATATGTGAATGGATATATTTGCAATATGTAACTGGATATAATTTCATCCGAAAAATGGTTATATTAAATTGTATCATATTGGATATAATTGTATTTACAAGGATACAAAGTTATATCAAATGATAAACTTATATCCGAATTTTGTCCCGATAAAATTGGATATAAGTTAATACAATACGATATGATTAAATTTAAATGATAAAAAAAACTTTGAATTGGAGGGCAGCAGGATTTCGGGTCCTACACACTCAAGGGTGTGATGAAAATCGAAAACGAACAGTTTTTCAATCTAGAATAATTTGTTTCGCGAAATTCAAATTGGCTTCAAATTATTATTTATCGTTTTATTTGACGCCGGACATCTAAATTAGGAAATAAAATATAATTGGTATTGTACAGATCCTAAAATATTTACCATTGAAAATCAGATCGTTTTCGTTTTCAATATTCATCACATGCCTGACAGTCAGCCGAGGGCTACTGTTGATAATGAGTAACTATTAAAGACGTTAATGTATAAATCTGTTATTCTTTAAAGACTAGATCATTTTTTATCAAATATGGGAATTTTCTTTGGACTTAGAATTTTTTTTTAAATATGTTAACCTTTTTTTTTTTAAATAAAATTTTAGTGGTTAGCCCGGCAATGCACTTCTTTTTTGTTGGAGGCTCATAGTTTCCGATTTATGGAGCTGAAGATGATCTACAACAATATTCAATGGCTTATTTCTCCACTCAAAACTTATCGGACCAGAACAAAATATATATATCGTTGGGGAGGTACCTGAAATACCTTTCCAATGATATGCAACATGCCTAGACTTATTAACCCATTACGAGCCGGGCCATGATTTTAAATGTTAATTTTTTTAAATCGGATTTTTTAAATTAAAAAAAAACTTTTAGAAGTAAAAAAGCTCAGAAAATATTACTTTAATGAAAAAATTGAGCAAAGCACATAAAAAATTGTTTTTGATCAAATAATACATTAATCTCGAATATATTAGTTAATCTCGAACTTGGGTCTGATATTAACTAATATATCGTCGGTTTACCTGCAAGAAGTGCTATGTTTTTGGTTTTAGCAGGTTTTCAGGAGACCGAAAAATGATTTATATTATCCTTTTAAGATATTTTATTGACATCATATGCCCTAATGATTCACGACCTTATTTATTACAATCATTATTAAGGCATATGATGTCAATGAAATATATTAAAAGGATAATATAAACCAGTTTTTTCGCCCTCCTGAAAACCTGTTAAAGAACACATGACACTACTTGCAGGCAAGCCGACGATATTGTTATATAAACAATAAAATTAAAAATATTTTTCGTATCTATTTATATATAAAATTTTGAACGGTTTTATCAATAATATATTCCTATATATACAATTTGCAATAAAGCAAATACTGATATATGATTTAATATGATTACATATGAGAAAATTTCTAAAAAAATTTATAATATATCACCATATAAAAACATATAAGGTCGCACACAATATTTTATATTATCATATATTTTAATATTAAAAAATATATGTTATATATACTCTTTTTTACTCGGGTGGCGCATTTAAATTTGTAACTCAGTAATTTTTTAACCGTCTTTAACGGTATTTAAAAGAAACTCGCCTGGTCTTTTCAAATATATATATACTTTCTTTACATTATTAATATAAATATATAGAGATTTTCTTCTTTCTCCACCAAGTTTTCAGCAACACTGAAAATGGTTTAATTTTCTGAACATTCAGGTAATCGGATCTAAAGCTATTTTTTACAGCAGTAAGATTGTAGGCTATTTACAAACTATTCGTTTCGGAGTAAAGAGTTCCATTTTTGCTGGATACTAATATGGGGCTACAAAAGGAGGTTATAATTAGGTAAAAATATTCTTTAAAATATATTTTATTTATATGTATAAAATTTTATTTTATAAATATATTTTACTGAATAGTATAATTAAAAATAACAACAAATTCAAAAAGCATGCGAAAATCAACTGCGGTTTAAACAAATTAATTACTTTATGTTATTTTGTTAAACATTTTCTATGCATATTAAGCAAAAAAATTTTCAATTAATTTTTTTTCAATACATATTTTACAAAAAAATTGGAGTACGTACGTTAAAACATTTCAGTTCAGTAATTTTTTTCATATTTAGGTTTAATAACGCTTACAGTAAAACATCACGTTTTTTATTTTATATAATCAACTAAAAATTTTATTTTATTTTTTTTTTTTGTTTTTTGATTCTTTCCTAACATGCATTATATGTTTTTTTTAAGTCCCATTCACATTATCCTACGGGTGTTAATACTTTACTTCACACGACAATAATGAAAAGAAGTATGTTGCAATTGTCTACGTGTTACTTAAGAAAGTGCAAAAGTAAACCTTTTTTGAGTGTTCAGACTGTAATCAGCATATTTATTAATTATTATTAATTTTTTCTTCATTTCAGTCTTCGTTTGTTGAGAATATTTAAAAAATAAATCTAACAAAAATGTGTTAAGACTTTTTTTTTTAAATTCACGGTATTATCCAATTTCTTTATACTCGTACAACACATTTCTGACATGTATAGGTAAGCATTTGCGGGATAATGTGAGCGGAGCTTGTAACTACATATATTTCAATTGCTTAAAAAATAAAATAAAATAGAAAAAACAAGGTAAGAGTAACATGTGCCAGGTACTCATTCATCCAGCCAAAAATGCTTTCATAAGATAAAAAATAAAAAAGTTGGAAAAAATACAATTCAAACGCGTTTCAATACTGTTAAATGCAAAAACTAAAACGTGATATATTTGAAATTCTACATTTGTTAATCTAAGTGTTAAGTAATTTAAAAAAAAATCAGCACATTTTTTGTTACTTAAGGTTTTTTTTTTTGCAATTGTATCGAATCTTGAATTCAATTTTAAGGAATAAAATTTAAAGAAAAATAAAAAAATTAACACGAAGAAGCTAATTTTTTTTTATTAAAACAAAAATTTTCTTAAGGCACATTTACATGCGAGAGATAAACTTGTGAGACTCTACTCATTGTAATCTCTAGATCATTGATATTTTCTGTCACACATAATTTAAGTGGCACAAATTTTTAAAATGTTTTGTGCTAAATTAATGCACATTTTAGTTAATTAAATACATTTTTTGGTATTTTGAGAAAAAATTATTGCTTGAAATAAAAAAATTAATAAAAAAAAAAAATCATTTAGAGATGACACTTTTGCGTTAAAAATTAGTGCCAACACACAGAGAGAATTTTGATGGCCAAGTTTTAATGCAAATTTTCAGTGAGTTAATAAAGTTTTCTTCACAAAGTAAATGAAAAATTTCTTAGATTTGAAAAACTTCATATTCATATTCATATTTTATGAATCTAGTTTAATAAATAAAATGGAATTTTTAACAAAATTTTATGAAAACTTCCATTATTGCAGTGAAAAGTTTCAATCGACGAGTTCCACTAATAATTCTATTCTTATTATGCAGATAATTCTTTCAGTGCAGTATTACACTCACAATATTTTATCGTTAAAGACAACCTAAAATACATATTAAATTAATTGAAAACACAATTAAAAAAAGTACTACTGATTTTTATTTATATCACTGTGAGACAAATGGTAGGGGTCAGTGATCGGGAAGGGTTCAAACTACCGGGGAAAGTTATATCGGTAAAAAAGAAATTATACGTGTCCCGGCGTTTCGCTGGGTCACCCCTAGGAAGCGAGATATATCGATTTGACCTTTGGTGGTCTTTTTTTTTTTGACATAACTCGAGAACCACTAGTCCGATTTTGCTCAAACAATTTTAAAAAAATTAAAAATTACAATTCCTTTAATCTGTTCATATAACGTTTTTCTATATACTCAACAGTTTTGCCGGTAAATATAAATGTATGAAGAAAAAAATATTTTTTGCCTAAAATATTAAAAAAAAGTAATAAACAAAAGGTTATTGATTTTTATGGTAGCGGTAACAAACATTTATTTTTACCGGCAAAACTGTTGAGTATATAGAAAAACGTTATATGAACAGATTAAAGGAATTGTAATTTTTAATTTTTTTAAAATTGTTTGAGCAAAATCGGACTAGTGGTTCTCGAGTTATGTCAAAAAAAAGATATATCTCGATTCCTAGGGGTGACCCAGCGAAACGCCGGGACACGTATAACTTGTTTTTGACCGATATAACATTTCCCGTTGGTTTCATCCCATCCCGATTTTGACTGTCGCATAGTGTATTCAAACCATTTTGCTATTTATTTTCAAACATTGTTTAAACAATCCATAAAAGAGATAAAAATAATTGAAAAGTCTGTTAAAACAATCATCAATTTTTAACTGACAAAACGTAAAAGAAAACGATTTTGTGGTTTGTTTTTTCATATTTGAAAGTTTTTTTTTGTTTGAATTTTCAAAACACTACACATACAACTCACACGTTCATATTTTTATTGGCTATGTTTGTGTGTATGAGTAAAGAATTTCTTGTAATTTGAATTGAAATAATTTTGTATATAAACAAACTATTTTAACAAAAAAGAAAACCGAAAATATTTGAATTTTTTGTTTCGAAGCAGAAAACAACGAAATTATTTAAATTATTTTTTCTAAAAATAGAAAACTAAAAATAGAACATTTGACTGAAGATATCAATTCCTACGTAGTTTTCTGTAGTTTGTTTTTATATTAACTTATAAAAAAAGTTAAACAATATGTTTCCATGTATTTTAATTGATTCTTCAATTGAAAACAAACTTTACCTATTACTTTTCAAATAAACCTCAATCGGTTATGGAAAATATATTGTGAGTGTAGAGATGACAAATTTAGCTGAAACTCTACAAGATTTCTATCCCGTGTAGATGTGCCTTTAAGAGTATTCCAGTATGCAATTGGGATCTGAAATTATTACTAAATTGGCATTGAAAACTTCTAATGACTGCGTTTGAAAAAATTATCCATCACATTTATGGTAAAAACCTTAAAAAATAATATATTTGTTAACATAAATTACAAACTCAATGAGAATTTCTTGTTCTCGTCTAGGAGCGTTATTAAACATGTAACATAACAAACAAAAAGCAAAAAAATTTACCACAATTTGCTTTGTCATCTTCCAATATACTATTTTGGTGTTTTGACATCCATCCATCCATTCACGGATATACGTGAATGGATTCGAGTAACACCAACCGTGCTTAAAAAACATCGTGAAAATAGCGATGTAGCTCTAGGGTTAATAACGCTCCTAGACGAGAACAAGAAATTCTCATTGAGCTTGTAATTTAAGTTAATAATAAGTTAGGCAAGAATGAAATCTGGATAAGATGGAAATCTGGAATTTCACATTTTGTTGCTAAATAAGTTTTGGGATTTTAGCACATAAACCCTTAATAAAAACGAGTAAAAAGGTTAAAGTCGGGCATGCCGACTATACAATACCCTACACCAGTCTGGTGTATTGTTTGGATCCGAAATTCGAATGGGTTAAAATGGGGCTTATGTCAAAATTTTCTATAATGTGAGTCAGCGCACCAATTTTCATTAAAATATCTTAATATTTGCGACCTGCAGTTTGTAACCAAGCCAATTTTGGGGGGACCCTTATATGGGCACTAGTTCTAAACATGGACCGATGTTCACCAAAATCAATAGGCTTCGTCCTTGGGCCAACATAGGTCTATGTACCAAATTTCATCAAAATATCATAATATTTGCGACCTGCAGCGTATAAACAGTATAATTTTGGTAGGACCCTTATATGGGCACTAGGTCTAAACATAGACCGATGTTCACCAAAATCAATAGGCTGCGTTATTGGCCTAATGTAGGTCTGTGTACCAAATTTCATCAAAATATCTTAATATTTACGACCTGCAGCGTATAAACAGTATAATTTTGGTAGGACCCTTATATGGGCACTAGGTCTAAACATGGACCGATGTTCACCAAAATCAATAGGCTGCGTTATTGGCCTAATGTAGGTCTGTGTACCAAATTTCATCAAAATATCTTAATATTTACGACCTGCAGCGTATAAAAAGTATAATTTTGATAGGACCCTTATATGGGCACTAGGTCTAAACATGGACCGATGTTCACCAAAATCAATAGGCTGCATTATTGGGCCAATATAGGTCTGTGTACCAAATTTCATCAAAATATCTTAATATTTACGACCTGCAGCATATAAACAGTATAATTTTGGTAGGACCCTTATATGGGCACTAGGTCTAAACATGGACCGATGTTCACCAAAATCAATAGGCTGCGTTATTGGGCCAATATAGGTCTGTGTACCAAATTTCGTCATAATATCTTAATATTTACGACCTGCAGCGTATAAACAGTATAATTTTGGTAGGACCCTTATATGGGCACTAGGTCTAAACATGGACCGATGTTCACCAAAATCAATAGGCTGCATTATTGGGCCAATATAGGTCTGTGTACCAAATTTCATCAAAATATCTTAATATTTACGACCTGCAGCATATAAACAGTATAATTTTGGTAGGACCCTTATATGGGCACTAGGTCTAAACATGGACCGATGTTCAAAAAAATCAAACTTGTTCGTCCTTGGGCCAACATAGGTCTGCGTACCAAATTTCATCAAAATATCTTAATAGTTGCGACCTGTAAAGTGCGCACAAGATTGCATGGACAGACAGACAGACGGACGGACGGACGGACAGACGGACATCGTTAAATCGAAATAAAAAAAAATTCTGAACCGATCGGTATACTATAAGGTGGGTCTACGACCAATATTTTTTGGTGTTACAAACATCAGCACAAACTTATAATACCCTGACCACATAGTGGTGTAGGGTATAAAAACATCAGCACAAACTTATAATACCCTGACCACATAGTGGTGTAGGGTATAATTAAAATGTACACTGAGAGAATTATCCTTCATGCATTTTTTTTCGTCAATGAATAATTTCATTATGTATATAATATTTAATTAGTATTATGAAATTTTTTATAACTTTTCTTTCATAAAATTTCATAATTTCATTAAAAAAATTCATTGAATTTTATAAACTAGATCTTCATAAATTTAATGAAAATGTTCTTAATATATGTATATGAAATATCGTCAGTTCAATAATTTATAAAAATTTTCATACAATTAGAACTTTATACATATTAAACATTTAATTCTCAAATATAATAGTTTTATGTAGCCATAAGGCCGAGTTTTAGTGATGTGCATTAATTTCCATAATGAGAGAATAATCTTTTATAATTTTTTTTAATTAATTTTTTATTATTAATTTTGGACTATGCAATTTTTTTATAAACCATATTAATTTTTTCGAAATATTAATAAAGAATTTCATTAATTGAATTAAGCTTGTTAAAAAATTTTATGAAACTTTTTAATTTAATGAAGTCTTTAGTCATATTGTACATCCGTAAAATATGCTATCATTTTATTACACTTTGCATTTACTAAATACTTTTTAGCAACGACAACAACCAACTATAATTAATAATAGTAAATGAAATTGCTTCATAGATTTTATGAAGCTCTTCGTTGGCTGAATGATTTATTCATTGAAGGAGTGGTTTTTATGGATTTTATGAAGAGTTTCATTAATTTTATGAACTTTTCATAAACATTGACTTTAATGAAACCTGTTTCATAGATTCTATGGAAAGTTTCAATGGACGAGTTCCAGTGACAACTTTCATTGAAACTATGAAGAAATTCATTACTGAAGTGATGATAATTCCCTCAGTGTATATAAGTTTAAAACATAAGTTTCGTCGTGCATTTGAAAACATTTGAAGTTTTTGAATAACCTTTTTTGCCTATTTTTTTTTAGCATCAAAGCATTTCTTTCCAAAACTTCCGACCTTTCCACGCTCAACGTTAGCTTTAATTCGTCACACACAGGTTTCCAGTCATTGCTGGTAGAAATCACTGGAGAAGTTCACAAAAGCTTGTCCACATTTTTGGCTTTGGGTTCATTCACTGGTCTCTTTGCTTCACCAATTCCTGGCTTTCTTTCAATCATTGGCTCCTTATTGAAAATTTTGAATAAATACTCTAGAAACATATTGCCCGGTCACGTGTCAAATTAATTATTTTGAATAGTTTGAATAATTATATTGCGCACTTGTCTTTAATTCTTCATTGTGAACTTATAAACCAGTCGAATTTTATAAACTGCTTGATGGATTTTTAAATCTGACTTATTTCTCAATGATGTTCCGATAAAAAAAATAATTTTAATTAAATTTAATGGCGTAATCCTCATAAGGTTGTCCTACGCCCATTACTTTCAGTAAATATGGTAATGTTGTTTCCAGATCCACACAATGGTTCAGCAAATTAGCTCAGTTCTCAATTTTAAGACAAAGTTACATCCAATTAGTTTAACTGACTAAGAAGGCTTACAGATTTTTGTTTATACTTTTTCTTTACAAGTGCAAGGATTCACGCTTTTAGAACTTATTTTATGCTGCCTTATTTACATATACACAACCTTTAAATACCAAATAGGAATATTATCTGAATATAACATTTTAAAATTATTTAATTATGTATATGCCTAAAAATATGCAAAAAGCATTTTTAGGTTTTTCCTAATTAGACGTTCTTTTTTTTTTTTTAGCGAGGTTAAAAGGATTAAAAGAGGATTTTTGTTTTCAAATAAAAATTCTATAATTCTGTTAGCCTAAATCAGATAGCTTTATAATGCTTCTCATACCTTTGCTTAGTTTTGTGTTTAAGCTTTTTATTTTTTTTGCTGTTTTTGCTATTAATAGAAAACAACCCTGCAAGTATGCTACATAATTTTCTTTTTGTTTCCGCCTCAAGTACTGTCTGACGTTTTTTAGCTAAAAAGTCAGATAAGTCATGTGACCTTTTATTTTGCACTTTATTTTTTAACACCCTCAACAACAACAATAATAACAACAACACTAGCAACCACCTTACAAAACTTATGATTCTTCCCTGTTTTGCTGAAAGAAAGATACATACATATGTGTTTGTAAGTATGTAGTCAAGTTAGTGTATGTGTGGATGTAGTATTGCCTGTTCATATTTTAAGCCTTTGCGTGCGTGTTTGTTTGATGATTATGATGACGAGGATAACAAGGACTACGATGAGGATGCATGGCAACAACCTTAACTGGCGGACGCTTTCTTTATAACCACATATGTACAATATGAAATTTATACGCGACAAATTTGTTATTATTATTTTTTTCATGTTTTTGTCGTTCAGTTGTTGTTGTTTTTGTTTCTGGCACTGCTGCCGTTTGTGGCTTATATGATGATATTCTGAATATTTTATGAGCGACCGAATGTAAGTATGTACTATATCATACATCATACTTGGGAATTTTCTATTATCATTGAAATTTTACTACCATTAGTTAAAACTACCCAGTGTAGAAACGGTAATGACATATCATTATTTTTTGGACTACCAGTAATAACACCCACTTACCTTCTGCATTATTTTAAAACATATAATAATGAGTTACTAATAATAACTTATTTTTATCATTATTTCAAATAGAAAATAATTTTCTAGATTTTTTTTTAATTTTTTGAAATCAATTTTTATACTCAATATTTTTTAAACACTGGTAAGGATATATGTAACCACATATTTTTTGTATGTTGGCGAGTAAGCTTACTTGTGTGCAGCAGGTCAATTATGTTTTTATCTATTAAATATTACATGTCGATATAGCTCAGATCTTAGAGCTATTGACTGGCAATCTGTAGACCCAGGTTCGATTCCCGCACCAGCAAATTTATTAAAAAAAAATACAATAAAAAATATTTTTTTTATATAATTTATTTTTTTGAAAATCTATTTTCAGACTCATTATTTTTGTCAGTACTGGTAAGCACATAGGTAACGATATATTTTTTGATTTTTCGTATGCTGGTGTGTAACCATAACTCATTATTTTTCGCGACATCGCCATATAAAGGTAATAAGAATTGTAATAACAAAAGTAACTAGTTACCATTACCAACTATGTAGTTACATAACCACATATCTGGTAATGATTTTCTATACTGGGTAATGCCAGTGTAAAAAATTTCATAATTAATGGTAATAAAATCACACAAATGCTTCAAACTGAATTACAATTGATTAAATAAGTATTTTTTTACAAAACAATTCTGATATGTACATTAGATTGGTAAAAAAAAATTTTTTTTTGAGTTATTGACCGAGCTACCCCCTGGAAATATTTATTGGGTGTAAAACTACGTCCCCCCAAAAAATTAGGATAATCGGAAAGACGTGCCGCATCGGCCCTGAAGTTTGGATATTGATATTTTAAAACTAATTAGAATTAAGAATATTAAAGAATCGTGATTCGGAGTGAATTCTCTTTGTAAAAACGCAATAGAAACTACAATAAAATCGATTGAGAAATAGACTAGTATTACAATTTCCCCCGGCAACTAGTGTGTCGCAGACCACTTAATCATGAAATTCGAAATTTTTAAATTTATTGAAATAATCTACTACAGGAACATTTTTTTTTATCCTATGAGTTCCAACAAAGTTGTTAAGTATAAATTTTTTATATTGTGTTATTCTAACTCGTTTTAAATTAGCGCCAAATAAGCCAGCATTTTCAAACACTGTTTTTAAATCTACAATTTTAATTTTTTTAAAGAAATTTAAAAAAATGGACAATTGGACTTTAGGACTTTACTTTACTAAGAAGCTATTAGTGATTAAAAACTACAAAAATTGTAGGAATTCCTTTTTTCATTTGATTTTATTTCAGCGCATTTTAGATGGCAGCTTTTAGGCAAGTTTTTTTTTCTTCTTTTAGTTCCACATGACTTTGGCCGGAATATAACAACACAAGATTTAATACTTCAATCCTGAAAATTAGGGCAAAATGGAATATGACAAAGCAAATTGTGATAATTTTTTTTGTTGTTTTTGTTTTTTCTTCGATATTTAAAATGTTAAATGACGCTCCTACACGAGAACAAGAAATTCTCATTGAGTTTGTGATTTAATCTAATAAATATTTCTAGAAATTCTAAAACATCGCACAGTGATTTGGTCCCATATAACGATTGGACAAAAATAGAAGGAGTGGAAACAGAGTTTTGAAATTTAGTATACTTACATACACTCATAGAAATAAATCCGTAAAAATAGCAGAAAAAGTTACTAAAAATTAGTTAAAAATGATGCTGCAGAAAAAACTGCTAAAATTAGCAGAATTTTTTACTAAATACTAGTAAAATGAGAACAGCAAAATTAAAACTGCTAAATTTACAGAATTTTAGTTATATTTAGGCTAACTTTTAGTTAATTGAAAATAGCAAATTGTACTGTAAAATCTGCAGAAAATTTTGCTAAATATTTGTAGACTAAAAATAGCAAAAATAAACTGTTAAATCTACAAAATTTTTGCTATTTTTAAGCTAAATTTAGTTGAATGCAAATAGCAGTCTATTCTGCTAAAATCAGCAGAAATATTTGCTAAAAAATTGTAAACTGCTGTTTTCAAAAGGCTCGATTTTTATTTGCATTTAAAAAAAAATCGAAAAAAAAACTTCGAAAATTTTAAATTTTTTGGTGATTTTTTAGGCTACTAATTATTTAGCAAAATTTTTTGCTGATTTTAGCAGGTTAATTTGCTAATCTCCATTTACAAAAATTTAGCTCATATATAACTAAAATTCTGTATATTTAACAGTTTTAGTTTTGCTGTTCCTATATTACTAATATATAGCAAAAATAATCTGCTAATTTAGCAGTTTTTTTCTGCAGCATCATTTTTAACTAATTTTTAGTAGTTTTTACTAAATTTTTTACGGACTTTTTTCTATTAGTGTAGAACTCCTTAGTTAGGAAAAATTAAAATTTTTGGAAATATCGGGACAAGGACACGCCCACCTCCCATAGGTCCTGAAATTTAAAACTATTATATTAGCTACATACAAAAAGTATCCATTGAGATCCACATAAATCTGGAAACATTTGTGTCAATTTTTATCAAAATCGAAGCAAGGACTCTTAGTTTTATAAAAATATTAAATCGTTTTCGCGAAATTCAAGAACAAAGTTTGACAGCACTGCCACTGTTCACTTGCACTTTCACTATGTGGTTTGGTTTTAATGTATTTTAGAGTTTTTTTTCCAGACAACTCTGATTAAATACCTGAGATTGGGCAAATAAACAGCCGAACATTTAGCGACCCCTTGCCCACCCCCAAAAAATTGTCTAGGTACGCCCATGTGATACCAATGCAGTGATAATGAAATAATCAATTATTAAGTCTATTCATAAGTCCCATATATGCCATACATATATTGTGTTGTTGCATATGTTATACTGCATGTTGTTTTCTTTCTACCTCTTTGATATTCTCCCACTCCGAGTAATCATTCTATCAACATTTTTTTTCCTGCCCATTTTTTTATTATTTTGTTGAGTTATTTACTTTGTTGTTTTTCACTTTTTTCACTATCCCTGAATAATGATTTAAATGCAGGAAAAGGCGTTGATGTTTAATTTATTATACCATTATGGTATATTATGTTTATGTAATTTGTTTGAGTAATGTAAAGTTTTAATAGCATACTTTTAGGAGGTGTTTTTTAAAATCGATTTTTGTTGTAGTTTCAAATTCATATTCACATGTGGTTAATTAATTGAATTAATTATGAATGGAAATTGTTTGAATAAAAAGCAATTTTTTTTGTTAAATTACCTATAACATTTGTTTTGAAGTTAAATTTAACAATTTTCAGATAAATAAATAAAAAAATTAACACTTTGTTCGGTATCTCTTGTCAAATGGTGAAAACAAAAATATACGAAATAACTTTTTTGGTAACTCAACTAACAATTGTCGTTAGTGAACAATAAAATTGTTATGAGAATTCTATGGGAAAGTTAGAGAATTGACTATTTTCATCGAAGATTTATATAATTTCAAGAAATCTGGGTCAAGAAATAATCTATATTGTCAATTAATTTTTTTTTTATATGATATACTAAAATATTTACAGTAGTGGACTAAAGTGGATACATATTTTAATTTTTCTTAAAACTGTATTAATAAGTTTTGTACAATTTGTGATATCCAAGTGTAGTTTCTCCAGTTTTTGAAGTGGCCAGCTCAAAGCCCCAATTTGAATCCCATCGAGAATTTGTGGGAAATTGTCAAAAGAAGACTCTCCTAATAAGAACGAGCACCGACTAACTTAGATGATCTTTGGTCAAGTGTTTCAGCGGAATGGGCTAATATTCCACCTCAAACTATTAAAAATCTCGCGGAAAGCATGCCTTCTCGCATAAAATCTATTTCAAAGCACAAAGGACTTTGGACAAAATATTAAAGAAAGAACTTGCAGAAAATTTCAAATATGAACAATACTGGATAAAAGCGGTCACAATTTGCAATTATTTTTTTATTAACTTCTTAATGATATAGTTTACTGTATTTAGGTTTTTATTGAAGAAGAATGTTTTAGTTTTATGCTTTAAAAAAAATCATTTAAGTTTCTATAATAAAACAAAAATTATAACAAATTTCGAAAAATCTTGAGTTAGTGTATCCACTTTAGTCCACTACTGTATATGTAAACTTTAGCCGTACCAAATAAACAATTAAAATAAACTTTTATTTTAAATTTAACATTTTGTATCTTAGCTTATTTTTACTTATACTGTGATTGGTTGATTAGTTTTTAGCCAATCAAATCCGTAAAACTGGTAGAAACTTAAACTTGACACCACTACCCTCCAATGAGTCAAAATTATATTGAAATTAGAGCTTCCAATCTATTGATCTATTAGCTGATTTCAAGAACTTAAACATTTTTCTTTTAGAAGGTTTGAGGTTAAGAAGAAGATTAAACCTTTTTCTCTAAAATTTATAAACACACTAATTTTCAAATCAGACTAGATCTAGTTTCTGTCTTCATCAGTGATTTTCCATTAAATGGTAATACGAGGATTACTATTTATATTTCGGGAACTGGCAACACTAATGTCAATAGCTAAAATCTGGCAACACCATAATAACATTTGATATTTTTTAGCATAAACGTACTCACAAGGTTTTGACGTATAAGTGTTATTTGTTTTGTTCACAGTGAGTTAAGAAAATCAATTTGGCAAAAAATGGAAATTTCAAGAGCAGGTTTTCGTTGAATTATTTTTCACAACTTTCTACGTGGATTATCTCAACAAGAATGTGTCGATGAACACAGTTCTTTGTATGACGACAAAGCAGCATCAAAAACCACAGTATATCGCTAGTATAGTGATTTCAATCGTGGTCGTAGTTCGGTCGCCGACGAATTCCGTGAAGCTCGTCCAAAATCGGTTGTTGTGCCATAAAACATCGATGCAGTGCGTGAACTGATAATGCAAGATCGTCATGTGACATATCGTGAGATAGAGGCATCCTTGCACATTAGTTCCACTTCAATACATTCGATTTTGCTTGAACAAGTTGTAGAAAAAATTTGCTCTCGTTGGATACCCCAAAATTTATCAATCGCTCAAAAAAGGCTCGCGACGTTGGTGTAAGGCAATGATTAAAAAGTCCGACCGTGGTGCTTCAAAAGGCGTGTATAAAATCGTGACAGGTGACGAATCATGGATATGAGCCGGAAACAAAAAAGCAATCGACCGTGTGGGTATTCCAAGGCGAGCGAAATCCAACAAAAGTTGTTCGTGGAAGAAGCACAGCGAAGAAAATTGAAGCCTGTTTCTTGACGGCCAATTCTGAGTGGTACACGACCATTTGTTTTCCGGAAGTCTTCGGAGAAATTCGTAAAACCAACCCCCAAAGACGAATGATTCTCCATCATGACAATGCGAGCTCTCACACATCTCGTCAAACAGGTGAATTTTTGAGCAGTAAAAACATCGAATTGATGAATCATCCTCCGTACAGTCCTGATTTGGCACCCAATGACTTCTTCTTGTTCCAAAATATTAAAGGTAAACTGCGTGGTCAACGATATATGAGCGCCGAAGAAGCAGTTGAAGCGTTAAAAAACCATGTTTCGGAGGTGTCTCAAGGAATTTTTTGAAAAACAATAAAGCCATTTTCATTTAAAAGTGTTTGTTATTATTTGCTATTCCCGAAATATAAATAGTACCCCTCGTATTTTAACAACCCGTCGGCTGTAGGATTCGAACATATGCATATACCTACATTACAAACGTAATTATACGAAGGTGTGACCGCTTATTTAGCCATCTCAACTAAGTAAGGCCTTGAATGAAATGTAACTAATTCATACCTTTCTTCCCTATTCAGCTTTCTATTATGGTTTTTACTCAGTAGGGGTCAACACCCACACATACAAACATTCTATTTTTAGATTTTTGTTTATCTTCAATCTCCTCCGTGACTGCTTTTTAGCAAATGTTTCCAAACTGATGTATGGTTCAAGATCAGGCAGCTTGCGTATATATTGGAGACAGGTTTCCACAGGGCAAATTTCATAATGTATTTCAGTACAGTGTTGTTTTAACGTCATATAGACAGCTGCAATTAATATTGTAATTAATAGGCATTTTATCAATTTTAATTTAGTAGGTTAGATTTTTTTAATTACACAAGTACAGCTTACTTTAGATGTTTTTTTTTAAACTACAAAAAGTCCTTTGTAAAAGTTTAATTATATCAATGGCGTTTCATATAAAATTTAATTCTTAATATTAATAACTGACATGTTGGCAATTGCTGATAAAAAAGTATTGCATATTTATAGGATTATTCAAATTTTTTATTTATTAACATATTTGTAAGTGCTTTTTTTTATTGAGTTTTTATTTTATCATTAAAACATTTTTATTAAAGTTACTCATTTAATTTGGTTGCTTCACTCTGCTTTATTTTTTAGGTGTTCAAACAGCAAATGTATAATATTATCATGCAAACTCTGTGCGGTACAGTTTGTTGTTGTTCGCATTTTATTTCCTTTTTAACATTAAAATGCCACCATAAATAAATAAAACCATACAAAAATATATACAGAATTTGAAGTAAGCATATTAAAACAGATAAATCCTTTTTTATTTAATGGCAGCAATATAAAAAAAAATATTTAAATAAAAAAATATATTCGCTCACACGCATACACATTTTTACAATATATGTATGTAGGTAGTACACAAAGCCCTATTTTAAAACATGTTTTAAATTATGTTTTTTGTTTTGTTTTTTTAACTAGTCAATTAAATTGTTTATTGGCTGCTGTTTTAATATCCTATACCACTGTATGGAACAGGGTATATTAAGTTTATGCTGATTTTTGTAGCCACCAAAAATAATGGGCGTGCGTAAAATCGGAGAGAAGTCTGGGTTTCTCTCCGATTTTAATGAAATAAGGATATGTAAAAAAATTGGTTCAAAAACTTACTAATATGAAAAAAAAATTGACTAACTTCAGATTTATTTGTTAAAGTTCTCGAGAAAATAAAAATTTTTAATGCCAACATTGCCCGTGTTGTCCGCCCAGAGTTGCCACTTATTTCAAATATTTGAAATATAAAAATAATTATTAATTCTTTGAAAATATAGTTGAGATTTATTAATTTAAAACAATCACATATATTGAAGAACTAAGTTATTTATATCAATCATAAAATTAATGATTTTGCTGTATTAATTATTTTTGTTAAATTGTATCTATTGGTTAAGAAATTACAGTGATTTGAAAAAAAAGTGGCGAAGGATCCCCTCTCTTCCCTATAATTCACTATAAATAATTCACTATAATACCTACAGCCCTGTCATACAGACTTTTACGAAAATTAGTAATTTGTAAATGTATGCGTTTGTTTTTTATTTAAAATTAAAACTTTTTACCCAAAATTTTCACATACACACTCATTTACACACTTATTCCCATTGTTGTTATCTTTAAAACCTCAATACACATGAGTCTAATATATATTTATAAAAACACATACATAAACATAGCACACATTTAACAAATACATTAAGGTGTCCCTTAAATAAATAATTGCGGAATTTTGAATTCTAACAACCACAGTTTTGTTCCATTTAAAATCAAATTTACTTTTTTTTTAGCGATTTTAAGATTTTAAAATGTTTTGAGTAGTAGCAACGATCGAGATAATTTATCCTTAAACCATCCGGCTGAATTGTATTTAAAATCTCATTAAAGCCCCATTCACATTATCACACAAGTGTTTATACTTTTCTTCAAATAAGTATGATGGAAATTTTTTGGTTGTCAAAAAAGTATAAAAGAATATCTTTTGAGTGTTCAGACCAGGGGTATGGCATCACCAAAAAAAATAAGTTATAATAAAATCGTTATCACTAGATGGCACTTTGTAAAAAATTGACAATTTTCATTTTTTATTTAAATTTAAATAATAACAAACAACAAAGGAAAAAATACAAACAAATATTTCAAAAATTTTATTATTTGAATATATTCCGCGTTTGTTTTTTTCCTTATTTTGAGCAGTTTTTGAGTTTTTAAATATAGGCTCAGCTGATACTAAACTGATACTAAATAGTTGCTCAGGTAATACTAAATTTCAGCGCCCTCTATCGGTAAGTAGTGTAAGTTTTGATTTCCTATCTCTATAATTAATAGTCGCTGGTTCAGACTGTAATCGACTGACACAATAAATAAAGGCAACCAGCGATTTTTATTCTAATCATTAGTTGCTTTTAATCTTTGTTTACATTTATTGGTGAATTACACTACACTTGTGTTGAGACCACAGTCCACCAATAGTCTAGAAACAGAGTTGCCTTGCCATTTCTATGTATTAGTGAAACTCATGGTGGGATGTCAAATATATGATATTCAGCAAATACATGAGATTCAGCCATTGAGTTGATGCTGTGATAGCCATATTCTAAAATACCATAAAATCAACTCTGTTTCCAGACTAGTGTGGACTGTGGTTGAGACAAAAAAGTTTGATCTCCTTTTAATGTGTGCACTAGACCGTACCTCAAAAAAGTTCGCCGTAAATAAGTTTTTTTTCGCCGAACGTAGGGGTCGCCTTTTTTAGTGTTCGGCAAAAAAAAAAAAATAAAAAAAATTTCTGCTGGGTTTATCGAAAAACTTCCTTAGCAAAAGTTTAATGATTTTTTGCGAGCTTTAATTTTCTGACATTAGGGTTGTACATTAGGGTGGTAGCAACGGAGATCTGGTGGGTAAATACTAGAAAGGGATACTTGAGGACAATGTCCGTTAAAGCAAAACATTGGTCCCCTCGAGAGAAAAACATCGATGTCCTACACTTTACGATCCGACTGTAAATGCCAAAGATATAACGAAAAATGTAAAATGGCGACCCCTACGTTCGGCAAAAAAGTAATTTTTTTTTTTAAACTTCTTCATATTAGAGGGTGTACGGCGCACGTTTTTTTTTTGCCTGTAAGGTGGTACGGTCTAGTGTGCACCCATTTTGACGTGTGTGTAACGAATTGTGTTCACACTATTATACATTCTCTTTATACAACACATTTATGACATGTATAACACACTTGTGTGATAATGTAAACGGGGTGTATTTGCACACTAAAGTTAAAAAAAAACTTAAGTTTTCACTATTAAACTGGCCCTATATTTCTCAACTTTTTATCAAATTGTGTCAAAATTAGGTTTCAATAACACTACACTGAAAATAATACTTCAGTAGAAAAATCTGTCAAACGGGTTTCAATTCGATTTGACTAATTTTCAAAAAATTTTTAGTTGAAACACTGATTTAAACAAAGATTTTAGTTATCTTTATTTAACACAATACTACAAATTCTCGGTACTTTAAATAATTTTGAATGTTAGTTTTCAAAATTATTTATAACTAAATTTTAAGAACCCATTCGTTAAATTTTACACAATTTATTGTTAAAATATAATTTTTCATGTTTCTGTTATCAGACACAATTAATTATAGAGATAGGAAATCAAAACTTATACTACTCACCGGTAGAGGGCGCTGTAATTTAGTATTCCCTGAGCAACTATTTAGTATCAGTTTAGTATCAGCTGAGCCTATATTTAAAAACTTAAAAACTGCTGAAAATTGCTCAAAATAACGAAATACCAATAAAAAAATTTGATATATCCGTTTGTTTTTTTTTCTTTGTTGTTTGTTATTATTTAAATTTAAATAAATAAAGAAAATTGTCAATTTTTTTGAACAAAGTGCCATCTAGTGATAACGATATTTTTATAACTTATTTTCTTGGTGATGCCATACCCCTATCTGTTATTACCCGGTAGATGGCGCTACCAGTGTATCCTAAGTTCTACAGATGGCGCTATTTCTTTCCCTCCAGATTTTTAAAAATGGCCCATATCTCGAAAACTAAGATAGAGCAAAACTGACGAAAAATTCGACTACCCTTAACCGTGCAAAACCCCCGTGAAAAGGTTATTTCTATTCAAAAATGGACCTTGGCAGGGCCTTAGACTCTCGGAAATTTTTAATAAAAATTTTCCACTTCATAAAATGGCCCATATGTCGAAAACTAAGCGACATAGAGCAAAACGGACAAGGTGTTTGCTCCTTTAGAGTGCCTTTACATGCCCTTAGATTATATGGAGAAGGCCCGGGCATGGTCCCGAGACCCTAAATTTGAACAAATTTTACGACTCAGTATAATTACAAATAAAACTGTAGTTTTACTAATTTTTTACTTAAAATTAGATTTGTTAAATTTAACAAAAAATGTTTTAAAATCAACAAATTTTATTTTAAGCCAAAAAATAGGAAAAGATTTATAATACAACAAAATACGAGTCGTCGTCTAGGCCGTCGATGATTCCCATATCAAATATAAAAGGGTCTTTTAAAGCTTAAAAAACAAAAAGGGAAAAAATTTAAAAATTTTTGTTGAAATAACTCAAAAACCCTTTGACCGATTTAAAAATTTTTAATAATAACTGTGATTAGCATACCAAAATTGGATAGAAATGTTCTGGCACAAGGTATAAAAAATTATTAAAATTTTTGGAAATTTTCAAAAATCATACACGAATTTGTTGTTAAAATTCATACATTTTGACAACAAATTCGTGTTTTAAATGGAACAAAACTGGCGCGTGTTAGCATTGAAAATCGACAATTCGGAATTTAAGGGAGGCATACATTTACGTATATCATCATTAAAAACAAGCTTAAAAACCAACCAACGGGTATGTGTGTGTAGTTTTATCTGTATTTGTAATTGTAATTCAACAACCATAACAATCATAAAAATGTTTTAATTCTAAATTTTATATGAGAAGAACAACTACAATAAAAATCATAAAAACAATTTTTTAACACAATTGTTTATTGTGATTTTTTCTCCTCTTGCTCTAATTGGTTTAATTGTCTTCAGTTGAAATATGTTTTCAAAAGTAGGTACATATTTGCCAAATACATAATGACTAACTTCTTGGTGATTATACTAATTTATTACAATTGAATTTTTGTTTGTTACAAGGAATTGATTCCTTGTAACAACCCAGCGAGAAATAGACACGATTTTAGAAGCAGTAAAGACTAAGAAGTATATTTATTAGCGTTACTCTCTTTTTTCGCTTTCAAAACTGCAATAAAAGAGGCAGAGATTGTGTCATTTTTATATAGAATACAGTTCGACAGTTACTACATGCCACTTGTTTGTGTAGTAATCAATAGTTGTTGTTTTAACTGTAATTACAGTTGTTTTTCTATGAAAAAATACAAAAGAATTGTTATATTGTAATTTCGTAACAGTTGCTTAGAGTAGATATTTTCAATTGTATCATAAACAACTACCAAAACAGTATTTTTACGGCAAACAGTTGTTTTTTCGTTATTTAAAAAATAAAGATTTTGTTAGATTTTTTAAAATTCTTGTTTAATTGTAATAACTGGAAATATTATTGGAATTTTTACTTCAAACTCCAAGTACGATGAAGGACTTAGACATTTTTCATAAATTTGAAAGAAAAAAAATTGTTTTTTTTTTATTAAAATATACTTTATAATATTGAAAAAAATTAACTTTAAGAAATCGTAATTTTTACCTATTTTGTCAGTTGTTTTAAAATTTTTTTAGTAAAAATTTGTCAGTTAATTTTACAACATTTTTAGTTATTTTGGTAGTAATTTTTCAACTGTAAAAAATAACTACATTTTTTGTTAATTTAAAAGTAAATACCTTTGTTGCCTTTTTAACTGCATATACTTTTGACTTAACTTTTTTTTAGTAGATTCTACCGGCAATGTTGCCATCTCTGACGATTTTGACTATCGATAATTTAAAATTTGTATTTAAAGTAGGCATTTTCTACAGGAAAAATAACACGGAATCTGGTCATTTTTATTCTAAAAGTATTCTGTAATGAATCTAACGTATTTTTCGAAAGCGCGAATATCTCATATCGGGCTTCATGTTAATTTTTTTGTACCTGTGAAATATCTCTATATTCAATACTTTAAAGTCTATAATAAAATAATAATAGTACTACAACAATAATAAAATAATACAACTACAACAACACATAGAAACCTTACGCACACGCATAGTTTTCTGCTGGAATGCTGTTAAATTAACAATTATATCTGAATTATCTGATACTGTTGTAAATTTAACAATTTTTCAAAAGAAAATTATGCTTGTACGTCAAGTTTCTTTGTGTTGTTGTATTTGTATTATTTTAATATCCCATGTGAACATTGAAATATATATGAACACACATGATCATACATTGACTTGCATATGATCATGCATGGGCATACAAAGTCATATACGTCCATGTCTAGTTCTATATATGGCCATACATTATCTAATATATTTCCATATATCTTCGGATCCGAAATTTGAGGGTATATGACGGTACATGCCCATATATGACCATATATGCTCACATATGATTCATACATGCTCATATATGATCATATATGAGCATATTTCTCCATATACTCTCAAATTTCGGATCCAAAAGTATATGGAAATATATGAGAACTGCACTGAGAGAATTATCATCACTTCAGTAATGAATTTCTTCATAGTTTCAATGAAAATTGTCACTGGAACTCGTCCATTGAGACGTTTCATAGAATCTATGAAACATTGTTCATTAAAGTCAATGTTTATGAAAAGTTCATAAAATTAATGAAACTCTTCATAAAGTGTATAGTCAACTCCTCCAATGAATAAATCATTCAGCCAATGAAGAGCTTCATAAAATCTATGAATCAATTTCATTTATTATTATTATTATTATTATTATTATTATTATTTATTATAGTTGGTTGTTGTCGTTGCTAAGCTGGAGTGGATAAATAAAAAGTATTTAGCAAATGCAAAAAGCGTAATAAAATTGTAGAATATTTTAAGGATGTACAAAATTTATTTAATGAAAGAATTCATTGAATTAAAATGGTTCATAAAATTTAATAATATGCTAATTCAATTAATGAAATTCCTTATTAATGTTTCGAAAAAATTAATGTGATTTATAAATAAATTTCATAGTCCAAAATTAATAATAAAAAATTAATTCTAAAAAAATAAAAATTATAAAAGATAATTCTCGCAGTGTGTATGGTCATACATTGAATTAAGCATGGACGTATATGACTATGTATGCCCATGCATGATCATATACGAGCCAATGTATGATCATGTATGTTCATACATTGACTTGTATATGATCATGCATGGGCATACATGATCATATACGTCCAAACATAGATCAATGTATGACCATACATCATCTCATATATTTCCATATATCTTCGGATCCGAAATTTGAGGGTGTATGGAGGTATATGGCCATATATGATCATATATGAGCATACATGAATCATATGTGAGCATATATGGACATATATGGACATATACGGTCATATACCCTCAAATTTCGGATCCGAAGATATATGAAAATATATGAGATGATGTATGGTCATACATTGAACTATGTATTGACATATATGATCACGTATGCCCATGCATGATCGTATACTAGTCAATGTATGCTCATGTATGTTCGTATATATTTCGATTTTCACATGGGATGGGATTGTAATTTATTATTTTTAATTTAAAGAAAAAATTCATGCTTGAAAAAGTGAAAGTTCTCTTGTTTGGAAAGATATTAACACAAAGTGTGTGTGTATAATATGATGCCTCCACATCCTACAGACTTAAGTAAATTTTGCTGTGGTTTTTCTATGCAATTTTGTTTGTTCTTTTAATTAAGAATATGTTGATATTTTAAGCCAAAGCTGTTTATTATTCATATATACAATCAAAAAGCTTATTTAAGGGTTTAAAATATTATTAAAAAGTTTTAGTATTTCAAATCCTTAAATTATGCAAAATATGTATATTAATTTTTAGGATGCCCTAAAAATAGGCAATACCAAAGTAATGGAAACTATGCATAGTAGCAGTGGACTTCTATACTCCTCTTCCTCGCTCAACTTTCTCTCTTTTTATTTGTTAGTGAAGTCGGGCAAGGCAAATTAAAACACTGAGTGTAAAATATGACTCTATCAATTCACTTTTTTTCATATTTTTTTTATTAATATTTCAACACATTTTTTATTATTCAGTATTTTAACGAACAAGTAATTAAAATAAAATAAAAAAATATTAAATTTTAATAGAAAATAACACAATAAAAGCAAAATAAAAGTTCGTGTTGATAGCAACAATTTTTAGTTAACATTTTGCAATGAAATTTTTTGTATGTAAAAAAATGTTTTCATTTGCTTTCCCGAGCCACTCATACAACAACAAAAAACGGTGAGTAAAGAAAACACTCTAGTAGGTATATACTTTTTGGTCCAAGGGCTCTTTTGTGAGTTATTTCGGACTCCAGTTGTACAATATTTATGGGGTTTTGTATTTTCTTATTTGGCAAAGATTTAAACACTGTGTGCTTCTATAACACAGGCCAACAAATACGTTTAAAAAGGTTTGAGTTGCGTTGACTTCAAATCTGACCTCAAAATTAAAAAAACTCGTTTAACGCTATGTTCGGGAAACCATGTAAAAAAGTTTAGATCGGATTAGATGTGTTTAGATCTAAATAGATAAGATTGAATCTATTTAGACCCTGTGCCAGATCTGATCACATATTTTCGGATATGGTATACACTTTATGATCACATCTGGTTAGATCTTTTGCCAGATCTGTTCATATCTAAAGTGATCTCGAAAATTGGGTGATTTTCATGGCCAGATATGAGCAGATCTGACTAGATTTGGTACCAGATCTGGTTTCAGATCTTAATAATTTGAGCTGATACCAAAACAAAAATGTACAAACAAGTTTTGGTTGAAGAATTACTCGGTAAGAAGATCAAATTATAGGTGTGACTTATTTAATTTTAGTCTAAAGTATACAAATCTGCTTTCATTTGTTATATGAAATATTGTATATTAATTAATTCCTTGTGAGAAAAGGATTTACGAATAAAACGAAAAGAATTATAAATTATAATAAAAGTTATCACAACCCATGTGAAAATCGAAATATATATGAACATACATGATCATACATTGGCTCGTATGTGATCATGCATGGGCATACATAGTCATATACGTACATGCATACTTCAGTGTATGGCCATTAGAGCGTACCACCTTACAGGCAAAAAATTTTTTTTATTTTTTTTTTTGCCGAACGTAGGGGTCGCCATTTTACATTTTTAGTTATATCTTTGGCATTTACAGTCGGATATTAAAGTATGATACATCGATGTTTTTCTCTCGAGGAGACCTGTGTTTTTCTCTCGAGGGCCATTGACCTCAAGTATCCTGTTCTAGTAGTTAGCCACCAGATCTCAGTTGCTACCACCCTAATGTCAGAAAATTAAAGCTCGCAAAAAATCATTAAACTTTTTCGATAAACCCAGTAGAATTTTTTTTTATATATTGGTTACCGAACGTAGGGGTCGCCTTTTTAAATTTTTTTTCATTGGATTTTTCCTTTATAGCAAAACACTGGCCTCCTCGAGGGAAAAAAATCGGTATATCACACTTTAAAATCCGATTTTAAATGCCGAAGCTATAACGAAAAATTGAAAAAGGCGACCCCTACGTTCGGCCAAAAAAAGATCATATGAGTACATATGAGATCATGTACGGTCTAATGACCATACATGATCTCATATAATTCCATATACCTTTGGATCCGAAATTTGAGGGTATATGGAGGTATGTGGCCATATATGATCATATATGAGCATACATGGATCATATGTGAGCATATATGGTCATATATGAACAAGTACGGTCATATACTCTCAAATTTCGGATCCCGGTGAAAAATGCTCATATACGCTCAAACATGTTCATTAGAGTGTCCCTTAAAAATAGATTTGTCATTACATCCCCCAGTTTTATTGGAAATTGTCCCAAATGGAAGAAATAAATTTTTTTTTTTTGGAAAACGTTAACCCGTGCCGAAAGTTGGACGAAAATGGCCCGTTTTGGAAAAAAGCGTATTATGTACTATTAAAAATTCCCAAAATTCGAAATTTAGAAAAAAAATATTTTTTATTTCATTTATTCATTTAGTATAGTTAAAACGATTCATATATGGAATTTTGACTTTATCGTATATCATTAACCCACTTCCCGTGTAAAAAAGATCAGATCTGGCCAGATCTGAGCACATCTTACCAGATCTAATTAGATCTCAAAATTGGGGACAAATTTGAGATCTAATTAGATCTGATCAGATCTAGGCATATCTGGCCAGATCTTCGTAGATCTTACCAGATCTAATCAGATCTCAAAATTGGGGACAAATTTGAGATCTAATTAGATCTGATCAGATCTAGGCATATCTTGCGCATTTGTCCAGATCACTTTAGATTTGAACAAATTTGGCACTAGATCTTATCAGATCTTGCCATAAGGTATTATCACATATGCCATATCTGATCATATTTGATGTGATCTGGTACAGGATCTAATTAGATTGAATCATATCTATTGAGAACCAAAAAGATCTGGTCAGATCTAAACTTTTTTACACGGGTTTAGCCTGGAATCCAAAATGACCCACGAATTTGATAAAAATGCAAAAACATATTTTTTTTAAAATTAATTTTAAAGATTTTTAAAATGCCTAATTTGGAGTTGTCCATTGCTATTTGTACCACATAATAATTGATATTAAAGAAAAAAAAAAAAATAAATTGGAAAAATGATAATTCGAGTTTGTGTTTGGAGCGACTGCTTTTTAGGACATTCTACAAAAATTGCTCATTTTGTCAAAAATTTTAAAAATTTTAATGTTTTCATCAAATTTTACACGGTTTTCGGAAAAACAGCACTCAAATTTGGTTAGATTATAATTATTTTTTCATTTCTTTAAACAAAATTTAACCCCTAGTGGCCTGGGGTCAGAAAAGACCCATGGAACTTAATATTAATTATGACTACGAGATTGTAAAGCCATTAAATTTATAAAAAAAAATCTCAACTGGATAAAAATAATTATTTTGTGTAACGTGATCCATATGGGGTTAATTTTTATACTTTTGGCCAAAAACGCCCCCTAGGAAATTTACAGAATAACACCTTTCATAATTTTCGGAAAAATATCATTTTGAATGAATAAAAAAAAATTTCCACTTGATAAAAATAATTATTTTGAGTAACTTGATCCATATAGGGTTAATGTTATCACTTTTCAATAAAAAAGACCCACTAGGAAATTTACAGAATAACAATTATCAGATTTTTATTAAATTGGGGTATGCGAAAGGTGTTATTCTGTAAATTTTCTAGTGGGGCGTTTTTGGCCAAAAGTATAAAAATTAACCCCATATGGATTACGTTACACAAAATAATTATTTTTGTTCAGTTGAGATTTTTTTTTTTATAAATTTAATGGCTTTACAATCTCGTAGTCATAATTAATATTAAGTTTCATGGGTATTTTCTGACCCCAGGACAGTAAGGATTAAATTTTTTTTAAAGAAATGAAAAGACAATTATAATCTAACCAAATTTGAGTGCTGGTTTTCCAAAAACCGTGTAAAATTTGATGAAAACATTGAACTTTTTAAAATTTTTGACAAAATGAGCAATTTTTGTAAAATGTCCTGAAAAGCAGTCGCTCCAAACACAAACTCGAATTATCATTTTTCCAATTTATTTTTTTTTTCTTTAATATCAACTATTATGTGGTACAAATAGCAATCGACATCTCCAAATTAGGCATTTTAAAAAATCTTTAAAATTAATTAAAAAAAAAAAATACGTTTTTGCATTTTTATCAAATTTGTGGGTAATTTTAGATTCCAGACTAAAGTGGGTTAATGATATCCGATGAAGTCAAAATTCCATGTATGAATCATTTTGACTATATTAAATGAATAAATGGAATATAAAATAATTTTTTTCGAGATTTTTAATTTTGGAATTTTTAATAGTAATACACTTTTTTTTCCAAAAGGGGCCATTTTCGTCCAACTTTCGGCACGGGTTAACGTTTTCCAAAAAAAAAAATCGATTTCTTCCATTTGGGACCATTTCCAATAAAACTGGGGGGTGTAGTGAACGAAAATTGACAAATCGCTGTTTTAAGGGACAGTCTAATATACATATCTGTCTTTCACTTAAATACACCTAATATTATTTTTACTAATGTATAGACAACTTTTAACCCAAGTCCATTTAAACCCATTAAAATTTAGAATGCAAACATTAGTTGTCTTTGAACCAGACTGGTGTAGGGTATCATATAGTCGACATGCCCGACTTAAATTTTTTACTCGTGAAATTTAACAGCTCGTTAGCTTATTATCGGTTTAACCCACTGACCAAATTTGAAAAAAATTATAGTTAGGAATGGATCATATATACTGTAAATACCCCCTTAGCGTTTTCGATATCTTGTTTCGTATCTTAGATGTCCAGCATCGACTTTGCTCTAGATTCGCAATTTTAATAATTAATAAGCAAATTTTACATACAAAAATAAAACAAAATTACTTCATTATTGTTGTGCTGCATTACTATAACAACCTAAGAGTTGTAAAAGTATTAAATATTTGGGTACTAAGTACTCAATACCGCCTACTTTTACGAGTACTCAATACCCAATCGAGTAGCTAAATAGTTTCAGTTTTATATTTTCGATAATAATTTTTGCTATTGAAATAATCTACGACAATATAACTCTGCCTTAATAAAAATTGAGCAGTATCGAGTACTCAAAGTTATCAAGAATTTACAGCTCTAGTAAATTAAAAAAGGGAACTACTTTTAGGCGCACATAAAAGTATGGATATGCAGCAAAAACAGTCAAATTGAAAAACAAAACTTGATATGCAGCACAAAACAAGAAAATTTATTTTTTCGAATCCTTTTTTGATTTATTGTATATAAATTTATGAAAATTAATACTTTTTGGCATATGGGCCAAACCAATAATAAACTGACAAACTGTGAGCTGCTATAAATTTTGAGCTGTGTTTTGTCCATTTATTCGTAAAAGATTATTTTAAGTTGAATGCGGGAATATTTAGTTGATCTCTTATTTTTAAGTAAATGAATGTTCTTTTTAGTTTGACTCTAGATCAAAAATTAATATCACTTTCTGTTTTTAAATTATTTTCAAATCAAAGAAAGATGATACAATTTTTACAAGTAAATTACAAAGAATAAAAATATATTTGAAAGAATTCGATAAGACCAGCAATACTACAGAATACGTATTTTCGGCTTTCGCTAATTTATGATCTAGAGTCAAACTAAAAAGAACATTCGATTATTTTAAGTATTTAAATTAATATTTCTAGATTTTTTGTAATTTATAAATATTTTTCTTTCTTTTTTTTTGCAGGTAAGCATTTGTGGGTTTTCTACTAAATATGTTCAGTAAGTATGATTGATTTCGACCTGTTAATAGAGATCAAATACATTTTTAATCACCAGTGTCGAGTTTATGACATTTGACAACTAACGTAATTAGCTTACGTGACTTAATGCCTATTTATATTACGAAAATAGTCTTAACGATTGAAATTTGCAATTACTTGGGTCATCAATATAAATTTTCATCATTTTGCCTTCAATTATACCATTTCTGTAATACCCCAGCCAAAAAAGTGATGCAAAAACAGTAGAAAAATCACCATAATTATTGATAAATGTAATTATTTTTTAATAGAAACACTAATGATTTCAACATTGATTTGTCATAGTTGATTACTCCCACTTCATTAACTTTTGAGTACTTTTTGAACGAGTGCACAGAAACTCTATTTCATTAATTAAAAGCACAAAATATAGTAAAAAAATTAATACTTTATTAGTGGACTAAAAAAAGCAAAAATAAGCTGTTAAAGGATTTAAATGTGCTAAAATCCCAAAACTTATTTAACAAATTTTGAAAAATAATCTGTTGAAGGCATGTCCCTATACGGATTTCATTCTTGCCTAAGGAAATCGTCAGGGGACGACGCACAGTGATTTGATCCCATATAACGATTGGACAAAAATAGAAGGAGTGGAGACAGAGTTTTGAAATTTGGTATACTGACATCGACCTCCTTAGTTAAGAAAAATTTTAATCTCTGGTTTGGAAATATCGGGATAAGGACACGCCCATCTCCCATAGGTCCTGAAATTTAAAAATATTATATTAGCTAAATAAATGGAAGTAAAATCATCCATTGAGAAGCACATAAAAGTGGAAACGTTTGTGTCAATTTTTATTAAAATCGAAGGAAGGACTCTTAGTCCTGCCATATATCCTTTATTTTAAAATCTTTATAAAACCTGCAATAATTATCCGATTGCGATAAAATTTAGCCCGTGAATTCATATAAGGTCAAGCCATATTTGTGTCAAATTTGGGTAAAATCAATTCATTAATAAAAAAAAATGCACAAAAAATGGGTTTTAAACGCTTAAAATAATTTTTATAAAAAAAAAAAATTAAATAGGATTAATATAGGAAACCATGTGAATCATCCATTTTACTCATACGGTATGTTCAGCGAACTTATGTTAAACACTACGAGGAATATTTTTGTGGAACATCTTAACCTTCTATCTCTTCAATTAAAGGTATTTTTTTGGCCCCTTTTTAAAAAGGGACAAAAACGACCCGTAAGTTGCGGTTTTAGAGGGTTAAAATGTTCCGCAAAAATATTTGTCATTAAATTCTACTGTAAGTCTCTGAAGACATAAGCATTGAAAATTTAACTTAAAGGTCAGTAATAAGTAAAAACCTAAAATGTGTTTAAGGGTTAATTTCGTACTTATTCAGAATTGGCGCTCAAATGTCCCACAAACCTGGATTTTAGGGAGAAACCATGGGAATCTTCCATTTTAGGTATAGGATTTGTTCAGCGAACTTATGTAAAACACTACGAGGAACATTTTTGTGGAACATTTTAACCCTCTAAAAAAATTCTGAATTTTTTTGTAACTTTTTAGCTTACAAATAATTTAGCAAAATTTTTTTGCTGATTTTGGCAGGTTTAGTTGTTATTTTCTGTTAATACAAATTAAACTCAAATATAAATAAAATTTTGTATATTTGAGAGTTTTTTTGTGCTGTTCCTATCTTACTAATATGTATATGGCAAAAATAATTTGCTAATATCAGCAGTTTATTCTGCAAGGTCATTTTAAACTAATTTTTAGTAGTTTTACCTAATTTTTTTTCCTATTAGTGTAATATCAGTTGAATTTTAATGCAATTGCAGTGTACACTTTTTTAACTGCAATTGTAGTTAATTTGACCGACATAATTCTCTAAGATATACTTACGGATACTTTGGAAGTAATGAAAGAAGGGATTTTTTTAAGTTGTTGAGAATTACTTCCAAAAAAGCACTAAAAGTACACTAATGGATACTTTAAAAGCAACTAAAAAAGTGGTTTGTAACGCATGACTTCCTTTTTTTTTTAATTAATTTTATATCACTTACACTGAGAGAATTATCTGCATGATATTAATGAATTTTTGCATAAAAATAACGAAGTTGCACTGGAACTCGTCCATTGAAACTTTTCATTGAATTAATGGAATTTTTCATAAAATGTAAAAAATTTCATTTCATTTATTAAAACTTTCATACACTCAATGAAAAAGTTTCATTAGAACTAGTTTCATAAAGTATATGAAGCTTTTTCATTATATTTATAAACTTTTTCATTTACACTGCGAAGAAAACTTCATTAGTTTACTGAAAAATTTCATTAAAACTCGTCCAACAAAATTCTCTCCGTGTAAGCTAATTCTATTTCTGCCTCTTAAATTTCATTTAAAAATATTTTCCTTACAAGTTAAAACTCCAATTTAGATTATAGTTTAACTTAAATTTATTGCCTACTTTTAGGTAAAATTTTAGTTGTTATTTGTTTGAAAATTCTAGTACTTCATTTTGTTATTTGTATTTAACTTTCTTCGAAAAGACAAATCGTTTAATCAATTGTTTGAGGAAAAAAAGGAAAAGAAAAAAATAACCCAGTTTTTTTATTGTTTCTTTACAAACAAATTATTCAAGTAGAACACAGAAAAACAAACTGCAAAAAAAATTAAAGTTTACGTTAAGAAACTTTTACAAACAAATGTTTGTTAACTCAACAAAAACTGAGTAAAAAGTATAAAACTATTACATTTCTTTTTTTTTAAAGGAAATTCAAAAAATAATGGAAAAAAAGCAAAAGTTGTGGGCAAAAAAATTAAAATGACAAAAAAAAAGAACTTTAACTAACAAGCGTCAAAGGATTTTCAAGAAAAAAAAATGTCATTATGCAATTTGGTTTTATTTTTTTTTCTTTTGCAAAAGGAAATTTGTTTGCAATAAAGGAAGTTACCACAACTATAAAATAAGAAAAGTTTTTAAGTATTGGTGTTGGTTTTTATGAAGAAAAACAAAAAACAATGTTCCAACAAAGTCACCACATTATGGTGAAATGACCAATAAATTAGTTCACTCAGTCATTAAATAATTTCATGTAATAATCGATTTAACATCAATAATGCTTTTATACCTTTCCAAGATTAACATTTTCCCCCATTGTGGTCTTTCTCTGGTTAAAGTCAGTATGTTTTGTCTCTAATTTTTGCTTATAAACCACACTCTTTTTGTGTATTTTATGCTTTCATATAATCGCATTTGCATAAATTTCCGTATTTTTTTTCACTAGTTTTTCTTCTTTTTTTACAAAAGAACTTTGTTGATTTTACAAAGCAAAAAGGAATATAAAAAAACAAAGGTGCTTAACATTTTATAAAAAGAATTTATGTGAATAATACCCATACATATATAATTTTTTTTAATTTTTTCGATGAACCCAGAAAGTGTGTGTGCAATAAAGTTTAAAACCTTTTAAAGTATGCAATATTTTTCATTATTTTATAAAGCCCCAAAGCATGCAACAAAAAAAAAAAAAAACCCGATACACAAAATACCCAACAATATTTAGTAATATTTTTGCCACCAGTTTTTTTTCTTTATTCTACTTTATTATTTTGATAAAATATTTATTAAAGAGTTTATTATATTTATTATACAAATTGCACACTTTTGAAGACTTAATATTTTATTGCATATTTTTAGGGGAGCCTACATATTGTTAACATATTGTCATTTTTTGTGTGGCTTTTCAGCTGCGAAAAACATACATTTGTGTAAACTGAATGGGGAAAAAACATGGAAAATAACATGTTGACACATTTCTTTAAAAAATTCTTTGTTACAGGGTGATGGTATTTATAACACTGTACAACACAAAAAAAAAAAAGAAAAAATAACAAGGTTCTGACAATTGATTTTGGTAGAGGGAACCAAAAGAAATATGAGTTTATCGGCCGTATGATTTTTAGGGGGTTAAAGTTTCCCCCCTTTTGCAAATTTTTATTGTGAATCGACATAGAAAAACCATGTGAATCTTCCAATTTAGGTATAGGATATGTTCAACGACCTCATGTTAAATCCTACGAGAAATATTTTTGCGGAACATTTCAACCCTCTAACTGTTCAAGTAAAGGTACTTTTTGGGCCCCTTTTCAAAAAGGGACAAAAAGACCGGTAAGTTAAAGAGTTACAGGGTTAAAATGTTCCGCAAAAATATTTGTTATGAAATTTTACTATAAGTCTCTGAAGATATCAAAGTTGAAAATTCAACTTCAATGACAGAAATAAGTCAAAACTTAAAATGTGTTTAAGGGTTAATTTCGTACTTATTCAGAATTGGCGCTCAAATGTCCCACAAATCTGGATTTTAGGGGTGTTAAGTGTTTTAAGTTTTGACTTATTTCTGGCATTGAAGTTAAATTTTCAACTTTGATGTCTTCAGAGATTTATAGTGGAATTTCATGATAAATTTATTACTCCTCAATTACGGGTGTTTTTTGTCCCTTTTTGGAAAGGGGGCAAAGAAATCCCTTTAATTGAAGAGGTAGAGGGTTAAAATGTTCCACAAAAATATTCCTCGTAGTATTTTACATAAGTGTACTGAACACATCCCATACCCAAAATGGAAGATTCACATGGTTTCCTATGCCGATTCACAATAAATATTTGCAAAAGGGGGTTAGTTTTAAATTTTGACTTATTTCTGGCATTGAAGTTAAATTTTCAACTTTGATGTCTTCAGAGACTTATAGTAAAATTTTATGGCAAATATTTTTGCAGAACAATTTAACCCTCTGACTCTTCAACTTACGGGCCTTTTTTGTCCCTTTTCAAAAAGGGGGCAAAGAAGTCCGTTTAATTGCAGAGTTAGAGGGTTAAAATGTTCCACAAAAATGTTCCTCGTAGTGTTTTATATAAGTTCGCTGAACATATCCTATACCTAAAATGGAAGATTCACATGGTTTCCTACGCCGATTCACAATAAACATTTGCAAAAGGGGAAAAACTTTAACCCCCAAAAAACATACGGCCGATAAACACATATTTCTTTTGGTTCCCTCTACCAAAATCAATTGTCAGAACCTTGTAAACTTTTAAAATGCCAGACGTAAACTTTTAAAATGCCGATATACATAACAGTTTGAACTGTCTGCCAGAATCACTTGTCTGAATCTTGTTATCTCGGAAAAAAATTTATTTTGTTGTACAGTGTAATCTGACCATGCTGGGGAAAAATTTTCCGCTTGATTGATTGCACGCAATATTTAGTTCTCTCAGTTTGCATGACTTTTTATACTTTTATTTAATAAGAAAATGCAAATAAAAACTATTTCAATAACAAAAATAGTTTTTAAATTAAAATTATTTTAATTTTTGTATTAAAAAATATAAAAATTCTTTCCGACTTTCTATATTTTCATATATTTGGTTAAAATATTGTTCCACCTCAAGTCCAAAATCTAACATGATATTATCATATTACATTTTATTTGTTGTTTCAAAAAGTTTGACCATTTTCATGATAGACAATACAATTATTTCCTGGGCATCACACCAACTCATCAGTTGTCTGCAATAAGAAAATGATGATTGGAACACACAAACCGAGACATTACATAACGTACAACAACTCAACATGACGAGAATTTTGTACTTTTGTGCATAAAATTGCATTCATAAATTAACCCTTTGCTTTTCAAAAAGTGTTGATTTAGGACTGGACTTAATTTTTGTAATACATAAACCAGTGCTAAGAAATTTAAGACTCGTCCAAAACTTTGAGCAATTTTTCGTCTAATAATGATGGATCAGTAAGTCCGTGACTTTTTGAATTAAACACAGTTTTCTTTAGCAAAAAAAGTTTATATTTTTCAACACAGTCTCCTTTTAGTTCAATACACTTAGTCCAATGTTTCATTAATTTTTTTTATTCCTTCAAAAAATAGGATTTCTCGAGGTCCTCAAAATAGGCATTTGTTTGAGCAATAATTTCATTGGTGGAGCTAAATCTCTTTCCACCGAGCCATTTCTTTAGGTTTGGAAACTCACTGGGAGTTAAATTAGTTTATCCTGGGGCTAAATCCGCCAAACGCTTACTCTCCGATCGACCAACACCATATGATTTTTTCGACATTTTCGGGGGTATTGACCTCAATTAGTCGTCCAGAATGTTCAGCGTCACTAGTGCTTGTGCAATCACAAAGAAATTCAGTTAACCACATTTTTACCATTTAAGTTGATGGTGCAGAGTCGTCCCCATAGTACCTATTTATCAAGATTTTCCAAGGTTTGAGTGGCGGTTTTTTTCGCAAAAAATAATAGTTGATGAGCACTCGAAATACACTTTTTTAAATTTTTACAAAAATCCACTAGTTAATGATGGAACTTGCTCAAAATTTGACAGTACGAGTGTAGCTATTTATATTTTGAACCTAACAACTGAAAAAACAAAAATTTGTTACTGAAAACGTTTTTATTGTTTTCCAAAATATTATCCTTTTTGATCTATACACTTTTGCATGCGTTCCAACCACTTGTAATAGCACATTTTCCATTCCGCTTGAGACACCTCTAAAACATGTATTTTTTTGAATGCATCTACGGCTTCTTCTGCTGGCGAAAATCGTTGTCCACATAATTTATCTTTGATGTGCGGGAACAATAAAAAGTCATTGTGCGCCAAGTCAGCGCTGAGTGCTCAAAAAGTCACTTGTTTGAGCCGATGTGTAAGATCTCGTTTAGTCATGGTGAAGACTTATCCGTGTGTGGGGATTGATTTTAATCATTTCCCCGAACACTTCTGGCAAACAAATGGTGGTGTAACATTCAGAATTAACTGTTCCACATTGAGCTAACGGCAATGCTGCCACATGACCAGTAGACCGTACCTCAAAAAAAAAAAGTTCGCCGTACACCCTCTAATATGAAGTATTTTTGCAATGCAATTAAAAAAAAAAATCCTTTTTACTTTTGCCGAACGTAGGGGTCGCCTTTTTTTAATTTTTCGCTATAGCTTCGGCATTTAAAGTCAGATTCTAAAGTGTGATATATCAATTTTTTGACTCGAGGAGACCAGTGTTTTGCTATAAAGGTAAAATCCAATGAAAAAAAAATTTAAAAAGGCGAACCCTACGTTCGCCAACCAAAATATAAAAAAAATTTCTACTGGGTTTATCGAAAAACTTGCTTAGCAAAAGTTTAATGATTTTTTGCGAGCTTTAATTTTCTGACATTAGGGTGGCACATTAGGGTGGTAGCAACTGAGATCTGGTGGGTAACTACAAGAATGGGATACTTGAGGTCAATGGCCCTTAGAGCAAACCACTGGTCTCCTCAAGAGAAAAACATCGATGTATCATACTTTAAGATCCGACTGTAAATGCCAAAGATATAAAAACTTAAAATGGCGACCCCTACGTTCGGCAAAGAAAAAAAATTTTTTTGAAACTTCCGTGCAAAAATAGTTTATATTGGAGGGTGTACGCTGCACTTTTTTTTGCCTGTAAGGTGGTACACTCTAATCACCAGTATTTCCAAAAAAAGGCGACCATTTGCTTTGTGCTTCGAGAGAGAACAACTTTTGTTGGATTTTGTTTAAAATAAAACACCCATACAGTCGACTGCTAATTAGATTCATGATTCGTCACTTGTAAAGATCTTATACACGTCTTTTGAAGCACCGCTATTGTATTTGTTGAGTATTTGTTTGCACCGATCGACCGATCATCTCTTTGAGCTGTTGTTAAGTTATGAGGAATCCAACGAAAACAAATATTTATTACGGCAAAATTTTGATGCAATATTTTATTTTTGCTGGTGATACTTATGCCTAAGGTAGCCTCAATCTGAGAGTATGTCGACGATCTTGCATTATCAGTTTTTGCCCAGCATCAATGTTTTCTAGCACAACAACCTTCTCAAAATTGATCCTGGAGCGAAAGACGTCCGCGATTAAATTCGTTATACCAGCGTTTCACAGTTGCAAAGAATGGAGCTTCATCATAAAAACTTTAATTTAATTTTAATTTTTTTATATAGATAATCCACATCGAAAATCGTTATTAATTATTGCCTAAAAATTTTCAAATGTTAATTTAATTTTGTTTTGCTAAACACACAACTTTAAATTTTTTGTAAATTACACAAATAATTATGGTCAAAAATGTTAAACTTTAGTGGAAATATTATAGTGGTGCCTAACAAGTGTTAGGCTCACAATATAAATCGTTACCCTCGTACATACTTCATCGGTATTTGCATCTATGTTTGCATATGCATCTGTGATATTTTCACATTGTGTGTTATACATATGTAGGTGGTCATGAATTGACTACTCTCAACTGAGAATGAAATTATGACTTAAGGATGACAGACGACTTAAGTATAATAGAACAGTCGTTTGACATCCTTAACTCAAGCTGGAATTTAATTGTCAGTTAAATATTCTCAACATATGACCATCGATGTACTATGTAAATATACATATATAAATGCAATAATTGTCATAGGGTTGGTAATTTTTCAATTTATAGCAACTCACTTTTTTTCTTTAATCCTTTTGCTTGAACGAACTCAATTTATTTTATAAAATCTCTATGAATGTCTGTATGTTACTGGGTAATGTTGATTTGCAAGCCACCACAACATACAATACACATTTAAATTGATTGGAATTTATTTTAGTAATATTTTTTTAAGAGAATTAAAATAAATCTTTGAGATACAACCACTTGTACACCTTAAATATATTTACAACTGTGTAAAAAGTTTGAATGTATTTAAAATTTGTATATTATTATTTGATCCTTTAAATCCTTTAAGTAAACTTTAATTTGTATAATATTTGCAATTATACCTGACACACACGTCTATTCGTAAAGTAGGAAAAATACCTTGCAAAATGATGTTCACTGCTGTTCTGAGTTTAGATGGTTTTGATTTAGAATGGATTTCTAAAACCACATGGAATTAAAATATTCGGAAATTTGCTGTTTTGGTATTCACATATTAAGTGCGTTCCCGTACGTACCCAAAGTTACGGAAATTTACCCAAAAGCGTTCCCGTACTCGAAAATTGGGTAAATGAGAGCGCTAATGAGAGTGTTTACTGTTTCTCTTTTTACCAAAATTTACCCAGACTTTTTCTTCGGGTAAACTTGGGTAACACAGCTGATGTAAATATAAACAAAAAACAATTGTGAAAATAAATTTGAAATTTTGATTAAAAAATTTTTTCTTCTTTTTCCTCTTTTTTTTTTGATTCCGAAAGAAAATGTTAAAATTTATAGACAGTTTTTAAAATTATCTTTTTATATATTAAATGTTCTACAAATTCCAATATTTTAGTGAAAATACAAAGAAAACATTTAAAAATTTTTTTTGCAAATGTTTTTTTTAATAATTTAATAAATATTTCACAGAAAAAATCAGCAAATATGTTCGGAATGTTCCACTTTAGAATTTCTTTATGTGGATTCGGAACTGAGAACAGCGCCGGTTGTGTTCTTTTATAGCCTTGAAGTATACTTTACTTCAAAATTTTTTGTTATTGTAAAAATGTGATAAAATTGTGGGTTTTGGCCAAAAAAAGATATGAGTTTATTTACTAAAGCATTAATATGAATGGTCAAGGTAGTTCCATATAAATTGCTTTTTTTGCTTAAAAATAATTTTTATAGAGAATTCACATGAGATATCTTCAAAATAAACGCATAAATTTTATCTCTGTTTAGAGTGTAAAATATTTCATAAAAAATAGCTTCGCACATTATAAAACACTGTGAGACAAATGGTAGGGGTCAGTGATCGGGAAGGGTTCAAACTACCGGGGAAAGTTATATCGGTAAAAAAGAAGTTATACGTGTCCCGGCGTTTCGCTGGGTCACCCCTAGGAATCGAGATATATCGATTTGACCTTTGGTGGTCTTTTTTTTGACATAACTGGAGAACCACTAGTCCGATTTTGCTCAAACAATTTTAAAAAAATTAAAAATTACAATTCCTTTAATCTGTTCATATAACGTTTTTCTATATACTCAACAGTTTTGCCGGTAAAAATAAATGTATAAAGAAAAAAATATTTTTTGCCTAAAATATAAAAAAAAGTAATAAACAAAAGGTTATTGATTTTTATGGTAGCGGTAACAAACATTTATTTTTACCGGCAAAACTGTTGAGTATAGAGAAAAACGTTATATTAACAGATTAAAGGAATTGTAATTTTTAATTTTTTTAAAATAGTTTGAGCAAAATCGGACTAGTGGTTCTCGAGTTATGTCAAAAAAAAAAAAGATATATCTCGATTTCTAGGGGTGACCCAGCGAAACGCCGGGACACGTATAACTTGTTTTTGACCGATATAACATTTCCCGTTGGTTTCATCCTATCCCGATTTTGACTGTCGCATAGTGAAATGAAAGGTTTACAAAATTAAATTTTCATACAAAATTTGTTTCATAAAATTTCTAAAGCGTTTTTATTTATTGTTACAAATATGCCACATTTTTTTTGACTATAAAATCTCCTTAAAGTATGCAATGATTTTTATTATCATTTAATATAAAACAATTATTTTAATTTTTGCACTAAAAAATACAAAAATTGTTTTTTCGGACTTTCTATATTTTCATATATTTAGTTAGAATATTCTTCCACCTCAAGTCCAAATTCTAATATGATATTGTCATATTAGATTTTTATTTGTTGTTTCAAAAAAGGGGTTGATCATTTTCATGATAGACAATACAATTGTTTCGTAGACATCACTCTACTCTTCAGTTGTCCGCAATAAGAAAATGATAACTTTCTTACTCAAACCGAGACATTACATAAGGTACAAAAATATTTAATATAAAATTTATAACAATTGTTTTACACTTTTTTTTACTAATTTGTTTCATATCCAATAAATGGAATTAAATTTACAAAGTTAAATTTTAAATAAAGCATTATTTTGGCAAAAAAAAAATACATTAATATACGTTTCCAAAACAACCTCAAATTTGACGTGACAACATACAAACAGAAGGTTTTTAACAATTATAAATCAATAGTATAAAATTTCAAAAATTTAATTTTGAATACATCCATCAAAACTTGTAATTTTAAACCAAAAATTTGTATGAACTTTTGTAAAATATTTCAAACAATATATACAATTTAATATTACCCGGCCAAAAAGTCGGCATATATGGATTCATACAGGTTTGAAGGTGAATGCCTTTCCATACAATGATTTATAAGTCTCCATACATGCATCTATATATCTCCACACATGTGCATTAACGAAATTTGAGGTAGTATCGACATGTATGTTCATGCATGAACATTCATGATCATACATGCAGATATTACCTCAAATTTCGTTAATGAAATGCTTGTATGGAGATTTATGTATCCGTGAAAGGACATGCATACATATTTATGAGCATGCACAGACATACACTAAAGTTGTATGGATACATATATATATAATGATTTTTACCTGGGTATACAAAAAATAAAATAAAGTCGGTCATATATATGTAAAATACATATGTAAATACAATAAAGTTAATAATTCAATATAAATAAATATTTCTATATATTTACCTACATGTACGTATGTATAAAACAATCTTATGTACATCATATTATAAATTATAATGTGTTTTATGGTTAAAATGAAATATATATGTATGTATTTTGTAAAATTTAAATTTCCATTGTAATGAATTCCGTTATTTAATATTGCATAGTTTAGGGCTAAGATAACACTTAAAAATGTATTGCATACTTTTAGTATGTGCGGGGTTAATAAATTTCAGTAACAATAAGTATAACATAATATTTATAATAAATTGCTAAGCCAAATTTGTTTAAATAATATTAATTCTGTTTAGAAAAATGGTTAATATTTTTATATGAAATTTCATATAGAAATCTTAACCACATTTCGGAACAGAGTTAGTATTTTGGGAATTTTTGGTTTTCTGGAAGTAATAATAATTATTATATTATATACATACACTAATAGAAAAAAGTCCGTAAAAAATTTAGTTAAAACTACTAAAAATTAGTTAAAACTGATGCTGCAGAAAAAACTGCTAAATTAGCAGATTATTTTTGCTATATATTAGTAATATAGGAACAGCAAAAATAAAACTGTTAAATATACAGAATTTTAGTTATATGTGAGCTAAATTTTTGTAAATAGAGAATAGCAAATTAACCTGCTAAAATCAGCAAAAAATTCTGCTAAATAATTAGTAGCCTAAAAAATCACCAAAAAAATTAAAATTTTCGAAATTTTCTTTCGATTTTTTTTTTTTTAATGTAAATAAAAACCGAGCCTTTTGAAAACAGCAGTTTACAATTTTTTAGCAAATATTTCTGCTGATTTTAGCAGAATACACTGCTATTTGCATTCAATAGGTTAATCACAATTGGGTTGATTGTCCACCGGCAGCAAAAGTCGTCACGATTAATTTAAATTCAGCGACAATCGACCGTCGAAATTTGTTGACGTTTAGAATAAAAGGAAAGCAAAAGAAGAATATGGTTGTATTTGCTTCACCACAATTCTTCACCAATTCAATTGGTCTTTCACTAATTCTTGTTGTTTTATATTTATTCTATTTAATTTTGCTTTTTTGTCGTAAATTATGTATTTTAAATTTCAATTATATTTCCTCTGTCAAAAAAATTAATTTTTTATAAACAAAGTACGAATTTTTGCAGCTCTAATACGAATTTCTAACAACTCTGTTCTAATGGCAATCTTTAATTAGTTGAAAATATGGCAACAATTTGACAAATATTTTAAGTGTGTATTATTGTGTCGTCACGAAAATAGAATAGATTCTATTCCGACGACAAATCGCCGGACGACATGGCGACATTTTGGTTCCCATACAAAATATATGTAAAAGCAACTCTCGTTTTCGTTGTCGACCCAGTTCTGATTAATCTCTTAATTTAGCTTAAAAATAGCAAAAATTTTGTAGATTTAACAGTTTATTTTTGCTACTTTTAGTCTACAAATATTTAGCAAAATTTTTCGCAGATTTTACAGTACAAATTGCTATTTTCAATTAACTACAAGTTAGCCTAAATATAACTAAAATTCTGTAAATTTAACAGTTTTAATTTTGCTGTTCTCATTTTACTAGTATTTAGTAAAAAAATCTGCTAATTTTAGCAGTGAGTGTATGGTTAGTAACTAATCTAGTAAATAAATTATATTTTTAGTTAGCTTTTAGTTAATAAAAAATGATATTTCATCAATGGATTGATTAACTTATTTTCTTTATATTTTGCTTCTATTAATATAAGAGTTGCAAACTTTATCTTCTTCTTTAATCGGTTGTAAATGAAAAATATTTATGTGTATATGAGTTTGTATAAAGTACTCTTAAAGCAATTTTATAACCAAAAGTTTTGCCCGAAGTTAAATAAAACCAAGTGTTCAATTTCCCAAAAATATGAAATTGTACTACAGTAGGTACGTACGTATAAATAAAAATAAAAAGTTTTTTTTATTCAAATACTGGGTAGTGAAAAAGTAAGTAAATATATATCGATGGTCATAAGCTGCTAACTCGTCACAGACGATAAAATTATCACTTGAGATAAGGTTTCCAAATGACTACAGTATGGTAGAGAAAGCGTTTGACATGCATAATCTAAACTAAAGTTGGAATTAAAGTGTGACTTACGACGTGCCAACTAATGACCATCGATATCTTACTTAATTGAGGTAAAAGTAAACTTTTTATGTATTTTAAAGTTTTCCTTTTCTATTCTTAAACAAGCAATTTAGTATTAAATGTTTATATTTGTTGTTTAAAAACAATTAAAAACAGAATAGAGAAGAATAAAGTAAAACGAAAAGTTCCTTAAAAAAAATGTTACAAAATTATATATGTAATTGAAGAGTTAAATGATAAAAGAGTAAGAAATAAAATAACATAGTAGAGAAAAAAAAAAAATAAATTGAAAATGTTATATTAAAAAAAGAAAATGTAAATGTGATTACAAGTTCTCTTGTTTCTGTCGTTTAAAAGGAAAAGGTATAAAAATAGATAAAAACCAGATGACATGTTTCTATAATAAAGATAATCTTAACCTTGTTTTGCAACTAACAATAAGAAGACGACGAATATGGAAGAGAAATAATCACTATGGCAATTACTACAAAAAGGACTTTTTATAAGAAGTTGTATAAAATACAACTCTTTTTCAGTTATGGCCAGAGATAAAGAACATACTCGTAACATTCTAATCATGAATAATGTTACAAAAAGGTTTTTTTTTTTGTCTCCAAATTACCTAAATAAACATTCTTGCTAATATTTAAGCTCAAACAAAGTTATAGTCATTTGTTTTACATAAAACTTATAAACATCTGATGATATTTTTATATTCTCATTCATTTATTGACTTCAAAATTTGAACGCTCTGAAAATGATCATGAATTTTTTCATAAAATCAATGGTATTTTGTTAGAGTACATTCACTAAAACTTTGCCTACTTAAGCTAGATTACTCCATCATTATAAAACCATACTCAGAAAAAAATGTCAGCAGAAAAATTTGTAAATAGTTTTCAATTTCACTTTACTATTTTTACAATATATAAATTGTTAGTAAACATATAGGGTCATATGCATAATCACTTTTTAAATTTATGAATGGCTTACAAAACAAATTTTTCATACGAAATACATTTTGTAAACATCCCTACGGGAAATTTTAACAAACTGTCACCGAACTGGCCCCTTTACATGAAATAGACTGGTCACTTTTACATGGCGTTGTCATAGAATGCTCAGATGTTGTCCACATCAAAAAAAAAAATTGATTTTTTTACCCTTAGGTCCCTTTCTCTATGCGCTGTCACATATACTTTAGTAAACATTTTTGCTATTCTCATTTGTATAATTCGTTTTAGCTCTGAAGCATGTTGTTGGAACCACCCGTGGTTTATTGCCGTGTTTTGCCCGCTATGGTGTTGTTGGCCTTCATGTTGCTGCTGGCGTTGTTGTTGTTGTTGTTGTTGTTGTGGTATTTGCTCCTGGCGGTTTATTGTTGTTTCTATCGATTCAACATTGGATGGGGTATGACGTCAAGTTCGGGCATATCTAAATCTTCAATGGATGGCGTGCTAAGGTCACGGTCGTGCGACAAGTTCCTGTCAGCCAAGGGTGCATGAAGAATATCCGGTATCCGTGGAAAATTCAAACCGTCTTCATTTGATTCCGAATGATCTAACCCTGAAGACATTATTTTTATGTGTTTTTTAATTTTTATTTTATAACGGTTTAACCAGGGATGATCATGAATAATTCGGGGTACAAATGGCGGCAAGTGCCTTTGGAATGTACATACAAACCTTTTACAGCAAACTTTTTATATAAACAAAAAAAAGATGGCGGGTTATTCTTTTTGAAACGTTATAAAAAATAACTTTATTCACTCTTCAGTTTAAATCTATTTTTAATTTTAGTTAAACTTTTCAGAATATTTTGATAAGGTTAGTTTAGGGTTTTAGAATTAAACACTTTAATTTAATTAACGCGACTTAGCAGTTTTCTGTTGTTGATCTTTGGTGATGCTCAATAGTTGACATATAGAGAGGGGTCGTTAATATGCACCAGTGATGGTCCACTGGTATGGGTTGTTCGCGGTGCGAACATCATTTTACAAATTACTGAAGTTTTAATTCATTTTCCTAGCTGATTTCAAAAAACATTTTAAAAATTTTTAAAACCGTGTTGGTAAAATTAGCAAAATATTCTACTAATTTAAAAATGGAATATTAAAGGAATTTGGCCTTTTCGTAATAATTAAAACTTCTACTTATGCATTTAAAATTAAATAATGCTCATATTTTACGAAACAATCGACATTGACAATTACAGCGCGGGTGGTTCCAACAACATGCTTCAGAGCTAGAACGCCAGGGGCAACCGCCTTATCAAAACCGCCAGAAGCGATTACAAGGCCAACACCATAGCGGGCAAAACAGGCGTAAACAATTCGATTGATATTTAATGTTTATTATATGTACTATATATTTTAAATAAAATAAAAACAAACGAAAAAATAAAAAAATATTTATGCATCAATTTAATAAGTTTTAATGGGCGATTTAGTAATTGGTTTAATTTGAGATTAGAAAGACAACTTCATGCAGTTTTCATCACTAAAGCATATTTTTGGTCTAACAAAAATTTTAAATTGTGTTTATTTAATTGAAAATAGGTTGTTTTAAGCCCTATGCCTACTTTTAGTGCAGTATTATTTTTTTTCAGTTGTCATTTTTCGATTTCTCCAGGGCTGCCAAATTTGTTTAAATAAAAACTCTGAAATGTCCATTACTTTTGATTTCGTCGTGCGATTTTTTTAAGAATATTTTTTTTTGAATGAGGGGAATGTTTAGTTGATCTCTTATTTTGGTAAATTTATGTTTTTTAGTTTGACTATAGATCATAATATAAATTAATATCACTTCCTGTTTTAAATTATTCTCAAATTAAAGAAAGATGATACAATTTTCACAAGTAAATTACAAAGAATAAATATTTTTTGAAAGAATTCGATAAGGTCAGCAAGACAGAATACGTATTCTCGGCTTTCGCTACAAAGCCATCATCAGTGTCGTTTGCCTTGAATGGGTTAATAATTGATGATCGCCTACTTATAATTTTTATTTTTGAAGGAAAACTAACGTACTTTACTTTGTGTTTGTATTTTTTGTCAAATATTTATTTTAGCAGTTGTTTTTTTTTCAAGAGTTTCCCAATGGCCCCCTTTTTAATTCGTCTACAAATTTTTTTAAAAATAATTTTATTTTTAATCATAAATATATTGTATTCAACCCCTATACTCACTTTTTGTGGAGCATTTTTTTTTTTTGTCAATACCTAATTCTAGACCAACCGTGACCCTACTCACACTTACTCCTTTCTTAGATTCTAAGAAAATAATACGCGCGAATGGTCGTTTGTCAAGCTCCAATTGCCTTTCCTATGATGAAAGACACCCTATTATATTATCCTACAATAGTTGTTTTGCTAAATTACTGACGGTTCACGTCCATTTAATTACCCTACACGGAGGGAATCAAGCCAAGTTGAGAATCATTCGTAATCCAGCACGGATTGGATACCGAAACTTAAAAATTTAATTCGATCCGTAATTTATCAATGTTTACCCTGTACGAAGCTACTAAAAATTAATTAAAAATGACCTTGCAAAAAACTGCAGATTTTTTTTTTTTTTGCTAAATACTAGTAAGATAATAATATGAAAAATAAAATTATTAAATTTGCAAAATTTTAGTTACATTTAAATTAACTTTTAGTTAAAAATAAAAAATTACCTTTATAAAATCCGCAAAAAATTTTGCAGCATATTAGTATTGTAGATAAAAAGTAGTTTTTCCGGCAAGGTAATTTTTAACTTATTTTTAGTAGTTCTAACTAAAATCGGTACAGGATTTTTTTTCTGTTAGAGTAATAATAAATATATTTAGTAAAAATTTGATCAAAATGAATTTTTTAAATAACAATTTTTTAAATACAAACAAAATTGTAATATTTACCTTTTTGGTATTTTAACAAAAAATATTTCAATAATTAATGTACATTTTTATTTAGAATTTTTATATTTCTATAAAACTTCATTAAAAATTAATAGAAAACGAAAAAAAAAAATATTTCGTTTCAAAAATTAATTGAGTGTACAAAATAAAAAAACATAAAAATTTTACAGTGAAAACTAAAAAATATTATTAATTGTATAAAAAAGGTTCCAAAAATTTTTTTCCACTTGGTAGGATTCGAACTCGCAACCCTGTGATTTCTGTGCCAGCACGTTCCTATGCAACCCCCATACAAGATATTAACTGCTTATCACCCATGAAAAAGAACTTCTGACTAGCATATATTTTTTGCAGCAATAGATGTTGTTTAAAACCCATTCCTAAGGGAGTAATTCTTTGTGATGTAATGAAGGAAGTGATTCATTTAGAAGTCATTCCACTTATTTTTGCTGAGTAATAGCTCACAAGAAAAATTTTCTCACCCGAACTCCTAGATCTGGATGAAACTTCAATAGAAGTTTTTTGGGGATCACAATCTCACATTTATGGGTTAGAGAAGTAAAGAATTACCCAGTTTTTTTTTATTTAGAAACATACCTGAAATTGAAGAAATTTAAAATTATTTGTACGCAGCCTTAAAGTACTCGTGAAGATAAAAACGTTTTAGATGTTTTAGACCCATGGTTGCCACCTATTGAAAATATATAAAAAGTTGGATAAAACCTGAATGACAGCGAATATAGAAAAGAATATATGATTTTTAACCCCTCTACCCACTGCACACTCCACTTACCTATTCAAAATATCCTTAAATTTTACTTTGTGAGTCTTATAATCAAACTACAGATGCAATTTTGAAGGTAATTGGACGAAATTTGGTACATACATTTTTATTAGTCCAATGACGAACCCTATTGGAAATGGTTAAAATTGATCCATGTTTTGATCTAATTGTCCTAGAAAGGCCTACATGTATTGAGCTTATATGGTCCAAGGAAAATTTTTTGTTCCAAACAATTGATTGTAGAATAGCTGCTTTTCCTTTACAACCCCTTCTTGTTCATGCCTTCACAATAACAGCAAACTGACACTGATTTCTGAGATGCTGCGGAGGTGTCAAGATGTGTCTGAGGATTATTGGGTAAAATAACGAGGTGTGTTTGATCATAATTGTAGGGGACCGAAAAAATGTACAAAGCCACAACGCGATTCTTGTTCTATGAGTCAGTCCAAGAAACTTTGCCGAAGAAACCAACGCTCAAAAATGAACTTCGAGCACCCGAATTATATATTCAAGAATCGAGGCAAAAGAAAATTTAATTTCTCTAGCCAAATGTGTATGTAAGGGTTTTTTGGGTCGAGGAATCCATTTTTGACATTTATTTTTAGTTTTGAGTGCCACCAGAGGGCGCTTTCGTACATTTTTTTTTGGGGAAAATTGACGAAATTGTTGTGAAAATTGACAAATATTTGACTCAACAGCACTTAAGGGTTAATTTTCTGAAATTAAACTAAGAATATTATTTTTAGACCTAGAAAAATAATGTCAAGAAATTCCATCAATATCCGCCCGGTAATATCTGTTATATTAATATGTTTAAAAAAAAATTAAAGTCTTCTAAAATTTGACCTTACACAGGGGCTATTTAGTGTATTTATATTTCGCCCTAATTTTCAGGATTGAAGTATTTAATCTTGTGCTATTATATTCTGGCCAAAACCACGTGGAATTAAAAGAACAAAAAAGAAGAACTTGACTAAAAGCTAAATAAATGCCAAAAATCGCTGTTTTCTCGAAATCCGCTCAAAGAAAATCTCTACCCCAGCCAAATGAAAAAAGGAATTCCTACAATTTTTGTAATTTTTAATCTTCAATATGATCTTAATAAAACCTTAAAGTCGAATTGTTGATTTTTTAAAATTTCTTTAAAAGAATTTTAAAAAATTTATAATTGTAAATTTGAAAGCAGTGTTTAAGAATTCTGACCTTTTTGGTACTAATTTAAAATGATTTAGCAAAAGACAATAGGAAAAATCTAAGTTTCTTGGAACTTATAGAATAAAAAAATATTTCTGTAGTAGATTATTTTAATAAATTTTTAAATTTGGACCCGAAATTGTAATAACTTGGCTGTTTTTTAACCGATTTAAGCTTTTATTTATTACAAAGAGAATTCACTCCAAATGACGATTCTTAAATGTTTTTAATTCGAATTAGTTTTAAAATATCAATGTTTTCGAGAAAATGTACAAAAAGTCATATTTTCCCTTGTATTTAATCCGCGTCCCAAACTTCAGGGCCGATGCGGCACGTCTTCCCGATATCCGATTATCCTATTTTTAGAGACGTAGTTTTACACCCAAATTAATATTTACAGGGGGTAGCCCGATCAAAAACTCAAAATTTATTTTGCTCCATACAAGCTTGGAACACGCTGATGACCCATAGAGCAAGAATCGTCTTTGCCGCAAAATATTTGACCCCCCCTACCTGTTTGAGCCAGCCTGTACTCTTTTGTACACACAATATCGAAAGAAAAACAAGACGAAATTTAAATTTAGTAAAATCGACTTCTTTATTTGAGTTTCAACAGACGACTGTAACACAAAATGTTAATGCAAGCAAAGAATGAGGCGAAAAATAAAATGATAAATTATACATCAGCGCAGGGTCGGAGCTGCGGTGAACACTATGCTTTATGCATCCACAACACTGTACATGCGCCACTACCGTAAATTAGGGACGTTAAAAGATATTTCTCTCAAGATTACTGAATATGCGACCCTATTCTAAAGGGAGCGAAAATAAGGAATGGGGTTCGACAGTACTTGTATTTTTGTCATTAAAAAAGTATTAAATATATGTAAATTTAAAAAAAATATATATGTTTACTTATATTTTTCATTCTATTAAATATATAAAATCATGAAAGCAGAAATCAATATCAGAATAACAAAAATATTATATTTTATACTTTCAGGCGTTTATTGAATTTTAGCAATATAAAGTGTGCATATGAAAAGATAAGAAGAAGTGCAAAAAAGGAAAAATGCTTGTTATAAAAGAAAAATAGAAAAAAATGAAAATCAATTTTTCTTCTCTTTTTTGTTGGTTGTCAAAATATCAGAAACATTATTAAAGTTATCACATGCAGAAGCTTAGATACTTTTTTTTATAAACTCCTTCAAATATGCTACAGAATATTAAAAAAAATATGAAAAATACCACCACATAACAATATACACAAGATATGAAGACACATCACACATTTTCTATGAAAATAAAATCAAATTTAAAATATATAAATAAATTAGATAAAAATTTATAAAAATCATATACAGTTATAGTATTCTAGATTTTTGTTTATTTCATATTTCAAAACCACAAACATACAACACAAAAACAAGGAGAAGAAAGAATAGGGAAATTTTGTGTCTATGTGAAGTATATTTTTTTATATATAAAATAAAATGAGGGAAGGGGTATTATAAATAATCAGTGATTTATATAGAAAATGTTAGTGGAATTACTAGAATTTTGTTTCTTTTATTTTTTGCCAAAAGCTTTGAGGGCAATAAATATCAATAAAAGTAAAGTTTTTGGCATGTATTAGAATTTTCTGGGAAAAATTGTTGCAAAACAAACAAAAAACTTCAGTAAATATAAATATTAAATTTGTTTTTTGTTTTTTTTCATTTCCTTAGTAAACATGATTTAACTTAAAGTTTTAATTAAAGTTTTTAATAAAATCAAAACAAAACTGATGTATTTTAACCCCATTTTTAAATGAATTATTATGTTAAGCCTAAAAGTAGGCAACACTTTTATTAATTATTTAAATCCACAATGTATGCTATTTATTCTGGTTCGTGTAATATTATTGTGATTTAAACAAAATTTGTTTTAAATGCTAATTCAATTTTAAAATTTCTAAATATATTTTGCGCTAATTCTGTTTCTGTGTAGGGGAGAATAGGACAATATTGGTAATCGAACTATTTCGAAAAATTCCCATAACATTTAATTTAATTGTATTCTATTAATTTAGGTAGTTACATCACGAACCTATGGAATACAACCCTCAACAGAACCTAAAGCAAGATTGTTTGTACATTTTTGACTACGAGTAAAAAAAGTTAATCGGCCATGCTGACCAGTCTGGTTGAAGTTTAATTATAATTTATGTCCAAAATTTGAATGGCTTGAAATGGATTTGTGTCACAATTTGTCTATAAAATGGTAAAAAAAAATATAGAAAATCAGTAAGAAGGTTAAATTTTGCCTAATGTTGGGTGCACGCTCAAAAAAAAAATATAATTGAACATGATTGGGGAAACAAAATAACCAAAGCATGATTCTAGTGATCATATATTTAAGATTAAGGTGGTGTTTCTAGATGGCATTTTGCTTCACACGAACGAAAATACAATAACAAAATACATGCAATACAAAAACAAAATACGACTACATGTACTCTACTCATTCGTGTGACAACGAATGTCTTCTAGAAACCCCATCTAAATTATTTTATCACCATTTAAGATCATATTATAATCATTAGGATAATATTATAATTACCACATATTTCATTCACAACATGATACTCTCAAACTATCATAACATGATGCTATTTTCTCTATGTGTGTATTTCATACACTCAAAAACAAAAAGTTACTTAAAAAGTCTGTTAAACGCATTGAATTGAACTAATTTTTCTGTGATTTTGTCTTAAAAATTAAGATTGAACATATATTTTTTTGCAAATCCAATTTAGCATAACTATGATTTCAGCCGTATTTTAACTAACTTTGCATGCTAATTTTTAGTAATTTGTGCTTCGTAATTTTACGAATTTTTCCGTTAATTTAAACCACAATTATTTCAAAATTACTATATTTTTGTGTCTCTGATCAATATCACACAGAGATGGCGCTATATTTTCATATTTTTTATTATATAATTATAAAATGGCTTATATCGCGGAAACTTAACGAGATATATACATATATATAGCAAAATGGATGAAAATTCATTACTCTGTACTTATTAATCCTTATAAAGCACCTATACTTCCAATAATAAATATGGGTCCGTCTCGGGTCATATCCGGAGAGTCTAAAAATCCAGATTACGTAAGTTTAGCAGATTCTCATGATGATTCTCAACTTCATTGAAAATATTGGAGGCGCTGTTATCTTAGCAGAATTTTGAACTATTTGGACGGGCTTTTTTTAATGAGTGTAGAATACTGGAAATATAGTCCACATGAGCGCTAGGATATAGACCGATTTAATCAAAAATCAACAGGCCTTGTCCTTTAGCTCATGTGAATCAGTACACAAAAATTTTAGCCCATAATCTCGAAAATGGAAATGTGCATAATGTTCGTGGGGATTGTGGCATGTTACCACTTAACCCTCTTACATGTTAAAAAAACATAAATAAACCTTAATTTTTATCCTTATCCTTTTCTTAAATCTTACTTTAGAAATTTGTGTCATTGGATTTTGTAAATCGTTTATACATTTGCTAATGATATTTTCAGAAGGAATTTTTTATATGTTTAAAAGATAAAAACAAGAAACAAACATTACAAATATTGTCATTTTCCTAACTATAATTTAATCATTTAAACCATCCCTCTAACCGTCCCCAGTCAGCCAGTAGTTGTAGTGTATACCATCAACCTAGTTACATTTTAAATGAAACTCCCAGCAAAATCATACATTACCAAATCATGTATGAAGTAATGTTTAGCAAAAGGGCTACATGCATATCTCACTTCAGTGATGAATTTTACATAGGAGGCAATTTTTGACCCAAAGTTAAGAAATTGATTTTTATAAAAAAAAAAATTCTTCAACCAAGTTTATTTCAAATAGTTTTGTTTATTAAATGTAACGAGTTCATGCTGGGAATCGACCCAGTGATAATAAATTATTATCCGAGACCTCTACCCTATGTATATAAATTTAGATAAATTGTTGTCCCTAAAATGTAAATGTTTTAAATGTTATTTTACCTTTATCGATTATAAAATTTGTAATTAATGAGCGGTAAGCCATATTTTTAAATAATTCAGAAGATAATAAGTTATTTTTACCAAGTAACCAAAATTTTGCTGGGCTATACATAAGGAGAGGAGAGAAAAATAGTATAACCAATGTTTTTTATACTTTTTCTCTACTTTACGCAATTGTTAAAAGCTTTCTGCTGAATAAACCTTCTATTACTGAAAAAAAAAACTTTAAGTTTATTTTTTCTTTTACCCAATTTCATGTGCAAAAAATATTTCTTAACAATTTCTACACTTTACTTACTTTTTTTTGATTTTTCTTTTGACTAGTTACACCATTCAACATGTTATTCTCAATTTTCAATTCAAAAATAATATTACCCAAGTAAAAAAGTTTTGATATAGTCATATATTATCATGTATAATTTTGTGTAATTATATATTGGAACATATATACGAAGATATAATTATATAAAATTTGACGAAATTATATCCTCTATCTTGTTATATATTGCACAATATATAGTGCAGCATATTATAATATCCAATTATATATAGACCTATATATAGTTACATATGCCTCATAAAGTTATGTATAATTGTATCGAATTATATACCTTTATATCTAGTTGGATATGATTATATTATATTTGATACATTTGGATGAGAACAAAATCCGGATAAAATTGTATCAAACCATATCTTATGCCATCAAATTAAATCCCATTGTGTCAAATTAGATATAATATGATCATAATACGATCTAATTTGATACAATTAAATGTTCTCATTTTTCGGATATAATTATATATAATATTAAAAGTCATATAATTTTTTTTAGTAGGGTACTTAATATAAAATTTGTTGAACTAACCAAAGCTAGCTCTTAAAATTGTTTACTAAATTGTACAAAAGAGTTTCATAAAATTAGTTAGAACATTGCTTAAAATTATTAACTTTACTTTGCACTTTCATCAACTAAGAAGTATATTTTTGAATCTAAGTGTTTTTGAATTAAATGAAATTTTTTAGAGTTTTTTTTTCTTTATCAAACTATGATACAAACCAGGATGGTCCATTTTTCAGTTTTTCACTCTGTCCGTTTGATACCGATCGACAAGTAAAATATTTTTGAAACCGAACAAACTTTCCGTGATGAACTTTATGGTTTTAGTTTCAGCATTCTCAGCATAAAACAATGTTTTTAAAAGTTTATTCTGCAAAAAAATTTGGAAGTCAGGCTTTACAAACCATTTCTTTCATTGCTTCAAAAGTATCCGTAAGTGTATTTTTACAGCTTTTTTAAAAGTAATTCTAAACAACTTCAAAAAATCACTTCTTTCATTGCTTCCAACATATACGTTAGTAGTTTTTACAGCTTTTTTAGAAGTAATTCTGAACAACATCCAAAAAATCACTTACCTAAGTATCGTATTGTTTCTAAAGCATTATTGATCTAAAAGTGTAGGACCGCGATCATTTCCAAACAAATGATAGCGGGTTCGATTCCTGGCGGGACCAATATTGTTTTTAGTTTTTTCAAATGTTTTGTTTTTGGTTTTTTTTGTTGTTTTTTTCTAATATTTAATTAATTTATTAAAGTTCATTATTTTTTTATTATTAAATTTATAAAATTATATAATTTGTAAAAATATTCAGTTATTTCCCCAGCTAGAAAATGTGTCTTAAAGACAATGTCAGCAGCGCCGTTAAGGTGACAAGTCAGCAGGTGAAGACATATACCAAAGACGTCTTAAAGACATGTCTGCACTTTTTTACTTTTCCTAAAATTACCCTGACAAACTGTCTATTTGTGATCATCACAGGAATCTATTTTTAACTCGTGCTGACTAACTAGCTATTTGTCATCATTATAATTTTTTTTTTTTAATTTTCGCTGACTAACTGGCTGCTTGTCAGTAGCGCGTCTAATTTATTACAAAAAAAAAAATAATAACCCTATTAAAAAAAATAAATATGGAGCTTTATACGGTAATATATAACTTAATGTGATCCATATATAGGGTTTATGTCCCGGGAATTCCCGGGACGGGATTCCCGGGAATCCCGGCCTTTTTCCAATCCCGCAATCCCGGGAATGTCATGCGGGATTTCCCGGGATTTTTTGTATTCTTTTATAGAAGTTCTAGCTAGTATATATTGCAATTTTGGAAGCTTTATTTAAATTTAAAGCATTAATTTTTTTGAAATCAATTTAAATAAAAATACTTAAAATGAAAAATACGATTTAAAATTTAATAAACTGAATTAGTACAATATAAAAAAATATTATTTAGGCCAAATTGTTTTTGAATGTCAGCTGAATTTGGTTTAGTTACCAATAAAAATACTCGTACTTCAGACAAAATTTTTTTCTTTAAAACGATGATCTTTGTTCAAGTAAAGCAATATATACAACATTTTAGCAAATATCTCTAAAAAGCCTGTGCCTAAAAAATTAAAAAAAATAGTAATATTTTCGTATTTTCAGCTGATATAATTAATTTGAGTGTTTTTTACTTAATTGTATTTTTTAAAAATTATTTATTTTTTAAATAATGCATCAGGTGCTTTTTCAAATTATTTTGGATTTTTTATATGTTAATTTAAAATGCAACTATGAAAATTAAATAACCAAGCAAACAAAGATGATCATTAATGACTCAGAAATTAGTCAATTTTTCCACTTTTTCCTATGAAAGTGGTCCGTCCAAAAGAGTCCCCTGTGTACTCAGAAATGACTGAGAAAAAAGAACATATAAAATCCAAATTTAACTTATAATTTAAAAAAATTTTGGAATCTTCTTTGAGTCCGCAAAATGAACCCTCATTTTGAGACAGCTTTTTAGATTGTAGAAACAACTTTTTGGGTTGTTTTCTGAGGGTTCATATTTTCTACCAAAAAAAGAGTGTTTTGAAAAAAACAATAATCATTTCAATGAGCCATTTAAGAATCTTATTTATGAGCGCTCCGAAATATCTGGCTGGGAAGTTATTTTTAAAAATTTCTAATAAAAATACCAATTAAAGTTAAAAAATTATTTAATAATATTTTATTTTCTATTTTTATAAAAAGATTTAAGCCAATTTACCTAAAAATTTGTGTGAAAAATACTGCCTTTTAAACTTTTTTATAAAAATAATTCTAGACGAATTCTTCTAAAAATCTCCATAGAAACAAAATATCTATAAATAAAAATTTTTGTATTCCATACTTAAGAAATGTTTAAGTAATAAATCGATTTTGGTTCTGACTAGGGATGCCGAACGGGACTGGTTTTTACAAATCCCGGGATTCGGGATTTTGAAAATTGAAATCCCGGGATCCCGGGATTTTTCGGGATCCCGGGATTTATCGGGATCCCGGGATTTTTCGGGATTTCGGGATTTTTCGGGGTTTCGGGATTTTTTTGTTTCATCATATTTTTAATTTTAAAAATAAATAGCTGAAATAAATCCTACAAATTAAAATAATTCATTTAAAATGTACTTATTATTTCTTGTAGTATAAAGAAATGAACAAATTAAGCCGGATTCACAATGCTGGAGTACTCCACGCTGCAGAGTGCAGTGTGTAAAATAGAGATAAAAAATATGTAAGTGCAAAAAAGAAAGGAACAAAATCCACTCAGAGTGGAGTACTACAGCATTGTGAATCTGGCTTTAAACAGAAACTACACTCATAGAAATAAGTATGTAAAAATAGCAGAAAAAGCTACTAAAAATAAGCAAAAAAGTTCCGCGATAAAAACTATACTTATGAGTTAAATTTAAGCAAATTGCAAATTACAATTTACCTCTGAAGAAACTTTAAAACTAAAAGTTTTTACTGAAACACTGCAAAATTTTAGTTATATTTGGCTAAAATTAATTGAATGCAAATACAAACTACTCTGCTGAAATCATCAGAAATATTTAGTGACTATTAGTTTTTTTAAATCAACTAACATAAAATATTAAGCACATACCTCTGCTCATTTCAGAAAGGCAGATTGTTAGATTTTTCTAATTTAACAAGAATATGCTGTTTTTAGTCGGCAAAATTATTTTGTATGAAGTTATGAATTTAGCAAATCATCAATAAAATAAATAAAAACATGTCCGTTAAGAGATTAAATAAACCTGAATTATGATTTTCAAAAGTTTCACAGCTGAATAAAAGTTTTTAAATTATTAATGTTTTTATTCAGATTGATTTAATCTGTAATCTATTATTTGAATGATTCAATTGCCAAAATATAGAAAAATAAATGAATATTAGTGAGAAAAATTAAAAAATATTATATACTGTTTTTTAAAATTCCCGCTAAATTATAGACTTTGTAATTTAGTAGTGTTAATATTTCTTATCAGAGAAATGTGTTAGTCAATAAAGGGGTTTGAAATTAAAATTTTATAAAGTTCAGAAAATGGAGTTAATCGATTTGGCAAGTGAAGCATTCATTTATGAATGGGAAAAATTAGTTCTTTAATAACATTTAATAAGATATTACATTTATGTGATTTAGGTCGAATAAATAACAATAAAAAAATACAAAAAGAGATAAAATATGGCAAATAATGAAATCGGAAATCCCGGGATTTTTTCAAGACCAATCCCGGGATTTTCGGGATCGGGATTTCGGGATCGGTATCCCTAGTTCTGACTATAAAACTGGTCCGACACAAGTTTGCACCCATGAACAATTCCAATATGTCCTAAAAGAAGAGATGAAAATAAAATACCCGTGTCTTTCACTTTGTCTTTATTAATTCGTTTAACCATTTAAAACGCGAATTAATATAAGTTATTTCTAAGAGTTTTTTAAAATTAAGACGGCCTTCCATATAAATATATTACCTTAATATTAATTCGCGATTTAAACTGTTAGACGAATTGATCTACAAAAAGAGGAAGACATGGATATTTTATATTTAGCCCTGCTTTCAGAATATATTAAGGTCTGATTACTGAATGTTCAGTTAGCTACTAACTGGGTCCTTAACTGACACATTTGTTGTTGTTTCTCATATAAAATTTGAATTTAACTGTCGGCTAAATTTTACCTGAACATTCAGTAATCGGGCCTAAGTAGATTTTCTCATAGGTACAACCAAAAAATTAACTTTGTCGGACGGTTTTGTATTAGAAATCGAGTTTTCCCAATACAACATATGTCGGATTTATTTATTTTCGAATGAGCGGGAATTCCCGGGATCCCGGGAAATTCAGAAAAAAATCCGGCTGTCCCGGGAAATGAAAAAGTCCGGGAAAAGAAAAACCCTATCCATATACCATTTCATCCGAAAAATGGCCCGATATAATTGTGTCAGTTGGATATCACTTTTTATCTAATTGTATCAGTTTAGATCTTAACTGATTAGATTATATAGTAATCAGATGGAATTTTATCTGATTTTTGACCTGATAAAATTTTATCGGTTTATGTCGCATGGTATTATTTTAGACCCAAATAGATACATTTTTATACAAACTTATATAGTTGTATCTGAATTTTGACCTGATGCAATTATATCTGCTTTAAAACTTTGATACAATTATATAAGGCAAATGTCGGATACAAATATATTTTATTTATATAAAATTGTAGCAACTACGATCTAAACAGATACCATTAGATGTAAACCGGTAAAATTGTATCAGGTCAAAAATCGGATATAATTTCATCTGATTAATGTATAATTTTATTAATTGAGATCTAAACTGATGCAATTAGATAAAAACTGATACACAACTGATACAATTACATCGGGCCAATTTTCGGATGAAACTGAATATTTATACAGATATAACTTAATCGCATTTTATACGACTATATGTAACTATTTTTACTCGGGAAAAGAAATATTTTTGCAGTGACAGCGTTATGAACCGCGAACCTCAAAACTAGAAACAATGTCTGAGCGTCTAGACATATACATCATAATCGATTTAAAACTTGTGTGTACTTAATTTGAATTAAAAAAAATTCAAATTTGAAAGGATTCATTTAAATAAAATTAATACAAAAGCTGTGTTTGTGCGGCAAACTATTAACGTTGGCTTATGTCATTCCCATATAAATTTGACATTATCCAACATTTAATGTTAAATCTTAACGTTACTAATGTCAAATTTTTATGGGAATGACATAAGCCAACGTTGATAGGCTGCCGCACAAACACAGCTAATATAATTTGAATTTGATTATAGGAAGATTCAAAAAAAATTCAAGAGTTGAATTTAAAAAATGAAATATAAAAAACTTTTTAAAACAATTTGTATTGTTACTTTTAGTCTAGACGAAACATCGATTTGTTTGCCCAAGAAGTAATCGTCGGCTAAATAACGGGAAAAAATTTGTTAGACAATTCATTATTTTGTTTTTTTTTGGAGTAAGTCGCAAACGAAACAATTTTTTTTTACATTTTCAGTGTGTATTTATATATTTCACTAATTTTCTTCCAAGAGTAACAAGTGCATAAAATTTAATAATAATGCAAATTATTTAGTTTTTCTTAACATTTTATTAATTTTCTTATATTTTCTTAAGTTTTTAGTAATGCCACTAAGTAAAAATTAGATCTGGCATCATCCCAGCAGAAATTCGGAAGCGGTAAAAATGAGTAAAAATGATTAGTGCTTCTTTTCTGCTTCGTTTACTGCTTTTGAGGATTTATAGCTTGCAGTAGTGTGTTAAAAAAGGCAATAGAGTTTTGTTTACCACACTTTATCGCTCTAACAAAGCACGAAAGAATGACAATGACAACCGAATTTACTAGATAAAAGCTGTGATTTCATGCCATTTTTTGGAGCTATGATAGAAGCGCATATCGGATATCGAAACAAGTGCTTTCACGCGAGCTATCTCGAACAAAAATCATGCCTTATATCAGCAATAATGCAAGCGCTACACTATTTTCTTTCCCTGACGAACCTACTTCCAAGCAAGCAGTATTTTTTGCTGGGATGTTTGATGTTGTATATAGTTGTGAGAACAATTGTGCCGACAACGTTGTGTGAACAAGAACAAAACATGAACAAGAGTGCTCGACACGGGACAAATTCATAGGCAAACAAGAAATTGTTCGCTGAATGAACAAATCGATGTCTTGTCAAGACACCATGTTATAGTTGAGGTGAATGGGTAAGGCGATGACCTAACAAACATAAGGCTTCTATTTCGAGGCTTGGTAAGTGTGATACCAAATGAAGAACTTTGAATTTTTAATAGAAGAAAATTAACTCCCGATATTTCCAACTGGGTTTCTCTATCAGGATATTCTCACAACAAATACTTCACAGAGTTTTTGCCTTCACAATATTTTACAGCTTTAGTAATGAAAAGACCATCGTTTCGGGGATTTTCCCGTTTGAATTTTTTTTTGGACTCGCCAATTTTTGACTGTCGACTAGTGTCAAACCATGCCCTCAATCATCTCGTGGAAATGGGACAAATGTAGTTCATCGTTGTCTCATTTTCATAAAGCACTAAAGTACAATTGCAAACTGAATGACATCAAGGTATTTGTTGCTTAAAGTTAAAAGCTTAACATTGTTTAGGTACTGTACAAGTTTATTATAAAGTCTCCCACACCTGCTATGGCCTTTTTCTCCCCATAGTAAACAATTTGTGACACATAGCCATTATTTAGTTTTTGGCAAAGGGGAGCGACGTAAAGATGGCAAATACGGATGTCGTGGTATAGGGAGGGGAACAGCATAAGAAGACTGCAAACATGATGACCCCTTAACTTTTACTTAACAAAAATAAAATGATATTTTTCAATTTACTTCATGACTTTATTTTTATTTTAATTTTCTCAATGTCCTTAGAATTTGTTTTTTTTTTATGATATTTCTTATTTACGTTTACATTACATGACGAACATTTACAACCAACCACCAGTAGCATTTATATTTTATCATTTATTTATCCAGTTAGCTAGTTAGTTGTTATGCCATTTCTCTCCTTCCCTTCCCTTCCGCTCCTTATTGCTTTGCTATATGTATGCCTGCCATTTTTATGTTTTCTTTTTCCAATGTGACAGCTTCACATCTTGAGTTGTGACATCTTATCATGTCAAAATAGAAAATAAAATTGGGTACACTTAACAGACCTACCTACTAAAAGGAGTTGGGGTCTGGGAAGTTTGAAGAGTTAACACAAAATTTTTCCTTTTGCTTTATGTTGAGGTTTTTGTTGTTCTTCTTCTTTTTAATAATAACAATACCTGAGGCATGCGGCATTACTTCAATTTATTTATTACAATTGTAAAAATATTTTTGAGTTTTTATTTACTTACTTTTTGAAGATTGTTTTATTTTTACGGGGGAAAAGAAAAGATGAACAAGATTTTTATACATTAATAAAAGGATATTTAGTGTAAATACTAAAAGGAACTGGTTTCCTTTTAAGGTTTGTGTTGAGGAATTTTAAAGGGTTAAAATTTAACAAATATTTTTTAGAAAAAGTAGCTCCTTGTTAAATTTTTTTTTTTGGAAATTTAATTTAAATGTTGGTAAAGCAATCCCAGCAAACAAAGATGATCATTAATGACTCAGAAATGAGCTCCAAAAACATAAACAATTTTCCACTTTTTCCTATGAAAGAGGTCCGTCTAAAAGAGCCTACTATGTACTCAGAAATGACTCAGAAAAAAGAACGTATAAAATCGAAATTTTCCTCATAAATTTAAATAATTTTGGAATCTTCTTTGAGTCCGAAAAATTAACCCTCATTTTGAGACAGCTTTTTAGATTGTAGAGACAACTTTTTGGACTATTTTCTGAGGGTTCATATTTTCTACCAAAAAAGAGTGTTTTCAAAAAAACAATAATCATTTCTATGAGCCATTTAAGAATCTTAATTATGATCGCTCCGAATTTGCTGGGATATAAATTAATTTTAGAAACTACACTTAAAACAGTTTGTAAGTTAAAATAGTAGAGACTAAAATTTAAAAGTAATGAAGCTTCAATTAAAAACCAGTCTACTGAGTTTTCCTTTAAATCAAATGTTTTTGATACTTATTTTTAATTTTTTTGAAAAAAAAACGAATGAGTATTCAGTTACAAAAAATTTTAGAATTATACCTACATAGATATTTATTCACTCTTAAAAATAGTGATCAAATTTTCTACATCAAGTCTACATTAAATTAGTTAAAAATGATGCTGCAGAAAAAACTGCTAAATTATTTTACAGGAAAAATAAGACTGTAAAATATACAGAATTTTAATTATATTTGAGCTCAATTTTTGTTAATAGAAAATAACAAATTAACCTGTTAAAATCTGCAGACAAATTTGCTAAATAATTTGTAGCCCAAAAAATCACGAAAAAATTTAAAATTTTCCAAGTTTTTTTTTAGATTTTTTTTAAATGCATAAAAATCGAGCCTATTGAAAACAGCAGTTTACAAATTTTTTTTAGCAAATATTTCTGTTAATTTAACAGTATAGACTGTTATTTGCATTCAACTAAATTTAGCTTAAAAATCACCAAAATTTTGTAGATATAAGTTTGTTTTTGCTATGTTTAGTCTTTTTATATTTAGAAAAATTTTCTGGAGATTTTACAGTACAATTTGTCATTTTCAATTAACTAAAAGTTAACTTAAATATAACTAAAATTCTGTAAATTTAACGGTTTTATTTTTGCTGTTCTTATTTTATTAGTATTTCGCAAAAAAATTTGATAATTTAACAGCTTTTTCTGCAGCATCATTTTTAATTAATTTTTAGTTGCTTTTTCTGCTATTTTTACAGATTTATTTCTATGAGTGTAATTATTCCAATCTTTACTGTACGGTTTGTATGAAATTTTGAGAACTTCAATGAATATATGTTTGGTCAAACTCACTGAGAATTTCCAATTCTCGTCTAGGAGCGTTATTCAAAATATTAAACAAATAACAATAACGCCAAGAAAAAAGTTTCACAAGTTGCTTTGTCATCTTCCAAAATACTACTCTGTTATTTTGACAGATTTAGCAATGTAGTGGCATTTATTTACGCATTGATATTTAAAATTTTGAATAATGCTTCTAGGCGAAAACAAGAAATTCTCAGTGAGTTTGTAGTTTGGCCTAAAAAATTTGTCTAGAAATTCTATAACATCGTTCGTTGATGATTTTCTCGAACAAGAATGAAGTACGAATAGTGACAAGCCTACAAAAAAGTATCTTTTACAATTTGTTAAATAAGTTTTTTATTTTTAAGCTGGATTCACAATTTAGTTTAGTACTCCACTCGGCAGAGTTGGGTTTGTTCCTTTCTTTTTTGCACTTACATATTTTTTGTATTTTGTCTCTATTTTAATACACTCCACTCTGCAGAGTCGAGTACTGAATATGGCTTTATGCACAAATTATTTTTCTACTTTATAACAATTTGTGATAAATTGAATTGAAAGAAAATAGTTTTCCTTTGCTTTTGTAGAAAGAAAATTTGTATAGGAACTTTCTTTAAATTTAACTTACTACATACTTAGTTATTTAAATACAACCTTTTTGAAAATGTTTAAATTTTTGTTTAGACACAATATATCCTTTATTTCTGTTTCCATATAGTCCTATAAATAAGTTACAAAGCAACTAATATTAACTACAAAACTCCCAATAAAATTCATCGTTATAAGTTACACAATTCTCCCACCAACAAAAACAGTCATCGAAGACAACCAACCAGAAGCAACCAACCGTTAATATCGTTCTACTAAATATGAGCTACACTGAGAAAATTTTCTTCATAATATTATGAAATTGATTTATAAAACTGACAAAGTTTCGTTAGAATTCAGGCATTGAAACTTTTAATCAATTTAAAGAAATTTTTCATTTAATGAAAAATTACGTTTAAGAACATAATCACAACTGGGTCGACCGTCGACCCACGATACCAAAAGTCATCGATATTAATTTAAATTCAGCGACAATCGACAGTCGACATTTTTTGACGTTTAGAAAAAAAGGAAAGCAAAACAAGGATATGGTTGTATATGTTTTGCCATAATTCTTCAGCAATTAAATTGAATTGTCATTAATTCTTATTGTTTTTCATTTTATTATATTTAATTTTGCTTTTTTGTGGTAAATTCTGTATTTTTATTTTCAATTATATTTCTTCTGTGAAAAAAAAACAATTTTTTTTGTGAACAAAGTACTAATTTTTGCAGCTCTGATACGAACTTCTACAACTCTGTTCTGATAGCCAACAGTTATTTAGGTAAAAATATGGCAACAATTTGACAAATATTTTGAGTGTGTGTTAGTGTGTCGTCATGAAAATAGAATAGATTATATTACGACAACAATTTGCCGGTCGACATGGCGAAATTCTGCTTCCCACACAAAGTAAATGAAAATGTGATTAATCTCTAAATTATAAAAAAGTAGTTAATTTTATGAAATAACAACAAAATATATTTGGTCAAGCCCGACGATGAGATCACAGATTAATACCAGATGTGAAACCAATGACAGGTGTCAAAAAAGTATTCTCGAACCGTATGTTTTTGTTTACATGGAAGTCAAGTCAAGAGGGAGATAACCATGTAAAATATCCATACATTTTGTATTGCGCAATTTTGTATATATCTGTCTCTTTTTAGATTTTTGTGCTTTATCTTTTGTGTTTTTCTTAAATTTTTGCGTTTTGCTTTGCTCATTTTCTGTCGGCCATATTGCCCAAATCAGCTGATTCATATCTGGTATAATTTGTGGATGAGATATTCTACACTACATTACGATTTGGGTCATATTCCGGGAAACGGACCAAATTCCGGAAAGGGACGTGATTCTTATTATATACCAGGAAAAATTAACGTTGCAATTAATATACTGAAAATAAGAATGAAATTGAAGAAAATGTTCAACTAAGCAAACACCGCGAAGGTGAGTTTATATGGGGAATATTTCCAAATCTGGTGCGATTTCTTTTAAATTGGGTGCATGGTTTGTGGTTCTATATAACATTTAAAACTCAAATAACAACCAGATAACTACAATTTTATGAGTCTAAATTCAATTATAAGCCCAATTCAGAAAGGTCCTTTCTATGGGAAGTAGGTCTGAATATGGAACGCTTCTAACCAATTTCAATATATTTCGCCCTTGGCTCAAGGCAAGCTCATGTGCCAAATATCATCTAAATATCTTTATATTTTTGGGACCTGTAGTTTAATTACAAACTCTTGATGGAGAGATGTATGGGCGGACATCGTTGCATCGAATCAGAAAGTGATTCTCAGTCGATTTGTATACTATAAGGTGGCTTAGGTCCACTATTTTTTTTTTTTTTTGTAGTTATAAACATCAGCACAAACTTGTTAAACGAACACCACGAAGTGTCGTAGGGTGTTACAAGTATTATGCAAATTATGAAGCTATTCATTATTTTACAAAAAATTTTGTTTAAAATTTTATGAAATATTCTCTCTGTGTACTCTCTTTTATTCAACCAATATTGTTTGGTTTTTTGTTGTTAAACATTTTCCTATAAATTTTATATGGCTTAAAACTTTTGTGGTGTAGTTTTTGTATTGTTATAAACTACATTGTCTGTCTCTGTAATAAAACTTTACATAACCTTAAATACTAAATGGAGTCTAAACTTGCAGTGCAGATCTACAAAGGAATTGTTACACTTATGGGTCAAATCACAATAATTTTGATTTTATCATTATCCAGCTTACAAGCAAGCTTTCCCGCTGGGGTCTCTCGAATTTTAATGAAATCCAGATATATGATTGAGGGGGAAATTAAGAGACACATATTGATTTTGTATCGAAACCTGCGTGAAATTTACGAAATTTTAATTTTTATGTGCACGGATTATTAATATGTACTCCGCATTGTTTGAAAGATAGGTAAAAAGGCTTTTCGGGAAAAATCCTATTACACATAATTTTATATTTTTTCTTAATTTAAGCAAAAACAATTTTCTAATTTTAAATGTAATTGAAATTTTATAATTGCAATTTCTTTTAATCAGATTACATGAAATTTGTAATTGAAATTTTTTAATTTCAATTATGTAATTGAGTTTATTTAAAAATTTCAATTACAATTATTTCTATTTGTAATTGAAAATGTTCAATTAAAAATTACATATAATTGTTATTGAATTCCCAAGGTCTGAGGTAAATGAGCTATTGGATAAATATTTTTTTAGTAGAAAAAAAAGAATAGACATGTTCGGATGTCTTATATACCGGATCATGTGCCCTCAAAAAACCTTTCATTTGATACCCAATTTTTGTATAGTTTTATTAAAACTAGATTCACAGTGCTGGTGTACTTCACTCTGCAGAGTGGATTTTGTAGCTTTCTTTTTCGCAATTACATATTTTTTTTTATCCTGCCATCTCTCTTTTAGTACATTCCACTCTGTACCGTTGAGTACTCCAGCATTGTAAATCCGGCTTAAATTATAAAAGATAAATTTATTAAAACAAATATTGGATAATTTTTTACCTCACTTCTTAACTCCTAAACGCGAGATTGGGTCGCGCATATCCGAATTCCATTAAAATCGCAGGGGTCGCTCCTTGTTAGAGATGGACAAGTGAGTGAATATCGGCTCAAGTTTTCGCATGCTAAAGGTCTTAGAATTTATCTGAACAATTTTAATGCTTTTAGGGCAATCCATGCTCTCCAAAATTTCATTGCACAAGTATAGCATGGATTCAAACCTCTTTGAAAATCTGAGTGGCTGAATTTGAAAAAAATGCTGAATGAAAGTCCCCACGGATACTCATAGGACCTTCAAGGATACTCACAGGATCTTCAAGGATATTCGTAGGACTTTCAAAGATACTCACGGGATCTTCAAGGATATTCCCAAGACCTTCAAGGATATTCACAGGACCTTCAAGGATACTCACAGAACCTCCAAGGATATTCACAGAACCTTCAACGATACTCACAGGACCTTCAAGGATACTCAAAGGCCCTTCAAGGATATTCACAGGACCTTCAAGGATGCAAACAGGACCTTCAAGGATATTCACAGGATCTTCAAGGATACTCACTCAAAGATACTCACAAAATCTTCAAGGATAATCACAGGACCTTCCAGATTATTCATAGGACCTTCAAGAATACTCGCAAGACCTTCAAGGAAATTCACAGGCTCTTCAAGGATACTCACAGGACCTTCAAGGAGGTTCACAGGACCTTCAAAGGAACTCACAGGATCTTCAAGGATACTCACAGGATCGTCAAGGATAACCACAGGACCTTCCAGGATATTCACAGGACCTTCAAGGATACTCGCAGGACCTTCAAGGATACTCACAGGATCTTCAAAGATAATCACAGGACCTTCCAGGATATTTACAGGACCTTCGATGATACTCGCAGAACCTGCAAGGATACTCACAGGACCTTCAAGGATATTCACAGGTAATGATCTGATACGGTACAAGTCCTTATCAGGATGTAGAAGCCACCTAGAACGATTCCTTTGAAGGATCTAGGCTGCATCCAACGATGTGCTGCCTTTTATACTCTTTTGGGCAGTTGAGTACGTTATTAGTAGTGGTAGTCTAAATAATTATCACCGTATGTAGACAGAACCAAGCGGAGCGACTTCTGTCGTTACACTGCTGCTTGTAAACGTTTTGGAATAGCTGCTTGAGTGACTCCCATTGATTTTGAAAGTTCTTCTTGAGTTTGACAACAGTTTTAATCGAGTAATGCCTCCATTTCATCATCTTCGAACTTTTTGGCTGACCTGGGCGGTTTTTGTTTTTCGTGTCAAAATCACCACTTCTGAGCCGCGCAAACCATCTCTTACACGTTGAAATCGATGAAGCATATTCAGGATAAGCTTCGGTGAGTAATCGATGTGCTTCAGCTGCACTTTTTAAATTGAAGAAATGAAGCAAAACTTCCCGAAAATAATACTTTGTAGGAACAGAATTCGACATTTTGAAAGCAAAAAAAAAAAAAAAAAAACTTTGTTGTTTACTCTATTTCATTCAATGACTAAGTGAAAATAAATGACAGATGTTTATCATCCAAAAGCCACATAAGTTATTAAAGACACAAACCATGTGCGAAAGATACGCCATCTATTGTAAATCCCTCATTTTTAAGTTATACACTCAATAGATGTGGATTTGCTTCCGTGCACAACCCAAATATGCTTCGATTCTTCTAGATTTGCATCTTTGGTTTTGTTTTTATTGTTGCTAACTCACATCCTCGTTGAGTTTGAGTTCGTTAAATACCATATATTTAATTAAAAGACTTCCCAACTCCCTCAGACTCTATTAAATTTTTCTTTTTTTATATTTACATGTGTTTTGCATAGGCTAACATTTTTCGATACAAAATGTCAGTCTTCGAGACAGAGAGAGAGCGAGAGACAGAGAGAGATAGAGAGAGAGAGAGACAGAGAGAGAGAAAGAGAGAGAGAGAGTTGAAAACCGCGTGATTTCGTCATCTCACAATCGTAGCGTACCGAATGCGGGTTATAAGTATAAATACAAATACTAATTGGAGAGATAGCGTATTGGTTTTTTCTGTAAGGAATGTTCATATGTAACTTGGAATCTCTAATTGTAACTTCACTAATATTCTTTAGTTCTGTCTGCTCTTTCAGATACATACTTCATCATAGTCCGACTCTAAAGAAAACTTAATCAATTTCATGGCACATACATATAATTATAATATTTTAATTTCAACTTATTCTAAATGATAAATTTGAATGTTATTACACAAACTCACAAGTCAAACGATCTCAAAAAGGAGGGCAACAACATAAAGTAAATAAAATATATAAACTTTTATTTACAACAATTGTTGGAAAAACAACAAACAGGATGTTCCAGTATTTTAAACATTCAGAAAAGTTTAACAGCAAAATCCATTCATGCTTCAAACATAGACAATATTCATACTGGTATTAACTATATGCATCCGTACTGACGACTATCACATAGTTACTACGACAATAGTTAGTTCAAGTTTGTTTTACTTAGGAGTCGTATATGTTTGTGTGTGTATTTGTAATGTGGTGTGATGTAGAGCAGGGTTGGTAAAACTTTGGTACGCGTGACGGTAATAGCATGCGAGGGTATTTTCGGTGAAAAGCGACGTTTAATTGACTTTTGAAAATACTTAATTTTAGCTATTTCTCGTTATTTAAAATGATTAAAACAGCATTTAAAACTTTTTTTTTTAACAGAATTCTGTGGTTGTCAGCAATAGTCCATCTTTCTCGATTATGAGGTATTGATTTTTGCTTTATTTTCAAATTGCTTTATTTTCATCGCTCTTTAAAATTTTTTTGTTGGATTTTTCCGATTTTTTTTTACCAGAAAACAACGTAACTTCAGTTTTAACTAAATTTTTTTTCAGCGCTTTGAAAAGAAATTTTGTAAATTTTCTTAGAATATACGATTGTTAGAAGTTTTTAATTTAGTAGGTTTAAGGTTAAGAAGAAGAATAAACCTTTTTTTCTAAAAATTATAAACATTAATTTTTAAATCTGACTAGATCTAGTTTCTAGGGTTATGACTCATTTTTAACAAAAAATTTTACCTATCATCACGTGATGGGCAATACTAAATTAATAATAAAAATCGTGTTTGCGGGTCATTTCGGCAAAAAAAAACCTTCCGCACCAAATGCAATTTCTAAAAATAATTTTTGTTCGGGGATTTTGTTTAATTAACATAACGAATTATTACAAAAATTAATGTAAACGACAACAAAAAAAAGTATCCAAAAGCCCCTCCAAAAAGGTTTCGTAATTTTTACCATAAATAGCTTTTAATAAGCATCGAAAGAGAAATATTTTGATTAAACTAAACCAAAATTTTGACCAAATTTTAACCCTTTTGGTGCGGGAACTTTTTTGACAGCAGGCAAAAAGTAAGATTGCGTTTCTTAATATTTTTTATGGCATTTTTGGCTAGGGCATGTAAAATTTGATATTTGCAAAAAATATCAAAAAATCATAACCCTAATATACACCCTTCATCAGTGATTTTCCATTAAATTGTCAATTGTTTATATGTTTATTGTCAGATTATCTCTATATGATAATTTTTTCAACAACCCGTCGGCTGTGGGATTCGAAAATATGTCCCCACATTACAAACGCAACTATACTGAAGTGCGACGACAGCTTAGCCATCTCACCCAAGTAAGGCCTTGAAAGCAATGTAACTAATTCATTGTTTTCTTTCCTTTTCAGCTTTTTGTTATTGTCTTGTTACTCAGAAGTGATCTATCACAGACACATACAAACATTCTATTTTTAGATTTTTGTTTATCTTCCAATCTCCTCCGTTTTTTAGTGTTTCGATGGGAGAAAACCTCAGAAACGGAGAAATAAAAAAGGGCCACAAAATTGGACAAAACTAGACAACAGCACAGAGTAAAATTGGATCTGAAAAACTTACAGTTTTTGAGAAATAGTCTATTAATCTGTGGTGAAATTTTTAAGACGAAAAGTTTCTAAATTTTACAAGTTTACAAAGAAAAAAGAAGTGTAAAAGAAAAAATTGACTTAGGGTTGTACACGACCATACATGGGAATTTTTCATTACCATTGAATTTTCATTACCATTAGTTCATACTAATGACAATGAAAAAAATTAAAAATTAAAATTAAATTAATTTATTAAGGACAATCCATTTAATTCCGTTAAACTTTACCTGGATACAAATTTTAAAATTAAAAATTAAAATTAAATTAATTTATTAAGGACAATCCATTTAATTCCGTTAAACTTTACCTGGATCAAATAACAATGGAATGGAAAGTAATATTTAATTTCAAATGAGCATGAGCCTGAATGAGTATATTCCATCTTCGATTTCAGCGAGTTTTACTCCATTTTTACGTTTTTCTGTCAATGGCAATTATTTTTTTTAATTTGTTCATTATCAATGGTAATGAAATTTAAAACCATTGTCATTAATCAATGAAATTAAATTTTAGAATCATTACCATTAATTAAAAAAATGGTAATGAAAATAATTTCATTACAATTGATATCAATGTAATGGTAATGAAATCATCAATTAATTAGTCCACCTAATTAATTAGTCGCATGTATGTACACGACTAATGTTTTCAATACAAAATGTCTGTTTTTGACACGCAACGACAAAAGTCTTGCCTCCCCTGGTATAGAGACACACACACACACACACACACACACATATCGGTTGGATGCAATCAAGCAATGATAACATTTTTATATTTGGTTTTAGCAAAAGTCATGTCATCATTAACAACAAGACATGTTGGTTTTAGTTGGTTTTCTAGTTAGTTTTTTTTTTTTTTTTGGAAATGATGACGATGGACTCTTTAAATGTTGTTTATTTGGAAACATGGATTTACAAGCGATGTTGAGGCAGGGACTATAAATGATCAGGAGAAGCAGGAGTAGTTTGAATACAAACAAACAACAGTTTTACATTTTGAAAACTAGTTAATACTCATAATTTAAATTGTAAAAGTTTAGTTTGTTCAATGTTCAATGTTGTTCAAATTTTTTGCAGACAATTTAAGTCTTTTTATAAATTTGGATTTTGTATGTCATGTGTAGTTGGATTTGCATTTAACAATAAACGGTGTTGTATGTGCATATAAAAAGAGCAATCATTTGATATATGGGTTAACAAATTTGAAATGTTGACATTTAGGTTTATTTTTTTCTACAATATTTATTGTTAAAAATTACAAGGCAGAGGATATAAGCAGGATAATACATATAATTAAAGCGATAAGAATCGCTTTATCGAGTATCGAGTAGTCGATATTTACAATGTTACATTTTAGATAGGAAGGAGATATAAAAAGTCAGACTAATATGTTTAATAGGGATATAATATAAAATGTTTTGCTGATTTTTGCAGGCTAAATTTGTATTTTCAAGTAACTAAAATATTATTAAAAATTTTGTATATTTAACAGTTTTATATTTGCTGTCCTTATCTTAATAATATCACTGTGAGACAAATGGTAGGGGTCAGTGATCGGGAAGGGTTCAAACTACCGGGGAAAGTTATATCGGTAAAAAAGAAGTTATATGTGACCCGGCGTTTCGCTGGGTCACCCCTAGGAATCGAGATATATCGATTTGACCTTTGGTGGTCTTTTTTTTTGACATAACTCGAGAACCACTAGTCCGATTTTGCTCAAACAATTTTAAAAAAATTAAAAATTACAATTCCTTTAATCTGTTCATATAAAAATAAATGTATGAAGAAAAAAATATTTTTTGCCTAAAATATTAAAAAAAAGTAATAAACAAAAGGTTATTGATTTTTATGGTAGCGGTAACAAACATTTATTTTTACCGGCAAAACTGTTGAGTATATATAAAAACGTTATATGAACAGATTAAAGGAATTGTAATTTTTAATTTTTTTAAAATTGTTTGAGCAAAATCCGACTAGTGGTTCTCGAGTTATGTCAAAAAAAAGATATATCTCGATTCCTAGAGGTGACCCAGCGAAACGCCGGGACACGTATAACTTGTTTTTGACCGATATAACATTTCCCGTTGGTTTCATCCCATCCCGATTTTGACTGTCGCATAGTGTATTTAGCAAATGCTAATTTGAACAGTTTTTCCTGCTATGTAATTTTTAATAATATTATCCTACACTGAGAGAATAATCTGTATGATATTAGTGAATTTTTGCATAAAACCTCGTCCAACTCGTCATTTGAAACTCAATGAACTTTTCCAATGAACAATTTCCATGAACTTTTGTAAATATTTTCATTTCACAATGAGCGTTATTTTTGTTGGGTTTTTAAGATCAAATATGACAAATTCCAAATAGAATTCACAATTTATTTTACAACAAATAGAGAAAAAAAAAAACGTATGAAAAAACTGTCCTAGAACCAATGGTTGACAATTAATGCATTTTCAAGTATTACCAAGCGCTAAAAAACAAAACATTGGTCCCCTCGATGAAAAAAACATCGATACTTTAAGATCCGACTGTAAATGCAAAAGATATAATGATTTTTTTCCCTACGTTTGGAAAAAAATAGATAAAAATTTTTTTATAAACCTCCTTGCAAAAATAATTTAGGTCTAATGCAAAGTGATTTTCTATTAATTTTTATTAATTGTTTTATATGTTTATTTTATTGTCAGATTATGTCTATATGATAATTTTATTCCAACAATCCTTCGACTGTAGGATTCGAACCCATGCGCCTATTCCTACATTACAAGCGTAACTATACTAAGGTGCGACAGCTTAATCATCTCACCCAAGTAAGGCCTTTAATGCAATGTAACTAGTTCATTATTTTCTTTCCTATTCAGCTTTCTTTTATTTAATTTTTTTTTACTCAGAAGTGATCAACACAGACACATACAATTTTTTTTTGTTTATCTTCCAATCTGTCTCTTTTTCGCAAATATTGCCAAACTTTTCGTACCTTTCAGTCTTCAAAACGCTGTTGAAAGAAACAGTGGTAGGAACGAAACCCAAATTTTACCCGGTTTTTGGCCCGGAATAAGCACTATCCGATTAATAAATAAAACTATATAAATACTACAATTAATGAGTTTTTTTTGATTATACCCATTTAAGCTCAATACATTAAGGCTCGCTATTTTAACCGTTATCTGCAATGTTTTTCCTTGAGGCAATACAAACTTATGCGGACCATATTTTTAGGTTGGGGAATGAAGTATAATTGCTGGAGACCCGTTTAGGAGTAGTTGGTAATGCAACGATTGTAATTTTTTAATGGCAATTTCCAAAGCCATGCGGTCAAAATGCGTCAAGTAAGTTGGTACCATTATAATAATGCGGAAAGTAAGTTGTTATCATTATTGGTAGTTCAAAAGCAATGGCGATTCCCCATGTAGATGAAATTTGGCACATAAGTACGTTTCTTTTTGCCCAAGGACAAACCCTATTGAAATTAGTTGGAATCGGTCCATATGCAGACCTACCTATCTGAATCGGGCATAAATGGTATTTAGATACACAAAACCGTAAATATCTGATTATTATTTGGGTTGTGAGTGATGTAAAGAGCCATAAAACATGCCTCGGGGGGAACAAAATAATAATAATAATATACTTAGTCGCCAAAGGTTTAAAAAATTACTAAAATTCATTTCCTTTCTTTAAACCCAAAAAAATTAACTCAATCTATACATTTAAGAATACAAAACAAGAAAAAGAATAAAAAACCTTGTATGTTAATTAAATCTACATAAGTTAAATATGCAGATACAAAAAACCAAAAAATAAAACTGAAACTGTAGTTTTAAGAGTTTGGGTGTTGTGTATATTAGATGGTATTACGAGTAATATAATTTAGGATAACCCTGGCACAATTTCGCTAAACTAAATAAAATATGTAGGTACTCTATAGATTATATAGATACTGAGAGGAAATGCACAAGGAAAAAAATCACACAAACTAAATAAATTCCATATATTAAAACTAGCAAAAAAAAAAAAGTTTGTCCAGACCGACTATATAACACCCTACCAAAATGGACTTGTGTTCGATGATGTTTTATAAGTTTGATCAATGCGAGTTTATAAGTTTGGCTATGATGATATAATTGCAATAGATATGATGTGATGCACTTTATGGCCAGATGTGATCAAATCTAGTATCTAAAGCAGCGGTTCCCACTAAGTTTTGCTTCACGGACCCCTTGAGACATTTCTACTAGCTCACGGACCCCCAAACCAGTGTTGGGCGAGAGGTAGTGTATAAATTATGTGGCAAAATTAATAAAAGCACCTGCTTATTTTAAATGATGGCCAATTTTAAGCAGGAATAAGATATGTTCATATCTTGTTGCCCAGGTCATAACCGTTTTTAAAGGAAACAGAATAAAAGTAAAGATTTGCACTATAAAAATATGATTTTGTAGGTATAATTTCTCAGCAAAAGAAGAGGTGCGAAAGCAGTAGAAAAAGCACGAAAATGATTGTTGTAGATGTATTTTCTTTTAACGGAAACACTAATGATTTTAGTGTCGAGTTGTCATAGGAGGGGAGTATTCCCACTTCAAATGATATTCGGACGGGGCAAGGTCTGGACTATGAGGCGGGTTAGGCAAAACTTCCCAACCACTATTTTGTAAATAGTTTATAACCGGTCTTTCATCATATAGCCAAGAGTTGTCATGATGAATTATTACGTCTTCATATCTGGTCGCATATTCCGGGCGTTTATCGGCCAATGCTCGCTTCAAACGAATCAATTGAGTGACTCCCGATGATTTTGCAAGTTCTTTTTGAGTTTAACAACAATATTCATCGAGTAATGCCTCCAATTCGTCATATTCGTACTTTTTTAGCTGACCTGGGCGGTCCTTGTCTTCCCTGTCAAAATCACCACTTCTGAACCGCTCAAACCATCTCTTGCACGTTGAAATCGATGGAACATATTCAGGATAAGCTTCGGCGAGCAATCGATATGCTTCAGCTCCACTTTTTTCAAATTGAAGAAGAAAAGCAAAACTTCCCGCAAATAATGTTTTTTTGGTGGCACAAAATTCTACATTTTCGAAGAAAAAAAAACTTAGTTGTTTACACTATTTCATTATTTCATTTAAACTATTTCATTATCATTATTTCGTTCAATGACTAAATAAGAATATATGACAGAATTTTTAGCCTCCAAAATGCCCTATAAAAATTTTTTTTTTTTTAAAGCTCTGCAAATTAAAGAATACGTACACAGACAACAACCTTTTCTCTGGAGAGAGGCACACCGCCATGTGTAAAGACACAAACCATGTGTAAAAGATACGCCATCTATTATGAATACCGAATTTTTCAGTTATACACCCAATACTTTTAAAAAAGCTGTAAGAATGTAGTAACGGATACTTTGAAAGAAGTGTTTTTTGAAGATGTTCAGAATTACTTCTAAAAAAGCAGTAAAAATACATTATACAATTCTATTTTTGGGAGACATTTTTAGGTGCACTATGTCTAAACATAGATCGATCTCAATCAAAACCAATAGAATTCGTTCATTCGTCCTTTCGACTTATAGAAAGCGAACAAGAATATATAACAGAAAGGCAGACGATCAGACAGAGAGACAGATAGACAGCGAGACTCATGTCGCTAAAAGTGATTCTGCTTCGATCAGTTTACAAAAAGCTGGATATATGTATGTCTTTTATATCAGCACAAACTCATTACACCCTGACCGCATAGTGGTGTAGGGTATCAAAAAATAGATCAATAAAACAAATCAGCATAGAAAATAAAACAAATGCAAAAAAAAAAAACAAATTGACTAAAAATAAAATTAATTCAAAATTGCGAAAACAAAACCAACAAAAATACCAACCAAAACCCAAACCTAAAAAAATAAGAATAAATATTGTACAAACACTGAAAGACTTTTATAAGTCAAATTATTAGAAATTTACCGAAGCTCATGTTTGTAAGTACTTGGGTATACTTGTGTGTACTTAATTGAATCCCCGATTACTGTACACACAAGCTTTCGGCATTGTAGGTACACACAAGTATAATGGCATGTAAGTTAGATAACATTCTTTGAAGATTTAACATTTTTTTAACTTCAATACAATTGTTATACACAAGTATCCCGTATCGTAAGTACACACCATGTGAAGTACACGAAATCGATTACATTGTATAGACGATGTTAAACCATTAAGAAAGTTTTTATTTTAAAATAAAAAATGTCGAATGTTTTATTCATCAATTATTTAAAGTCATTTGAAAAAAATTTTTGCGCATGTATGTAAATGTTAATAATTGCAGTTGGAACACAACAATATTGTGCAATATATTTACATTTAAACAATTCTAGTATTTGGAACACATACTGTGTCTATAAACCAAATCAGTGGTGCTCTATAGTACTTTTACGTAAACAAACTATTGGTAAATTTTTTATTTCAAGGGATTTCAGTTGTTTTTATAAACTGCATTGAATTACTTCTTTGTAAATAGTTTTATAAAAACCATTGGGATTGAGATTGGTAAACGTGTTTGTGATTTTAGTTTTACAAAAAGTTTTAAAAACAAAATTTTCGTTTTTTGTTTTCCTAAATGGTTAAATTTTATGGGTTTTCTATACAATAACGAATACCTTCTCTGAATATACTGATTCAAATATTTATAGTAACTTCGGTATACGTGTGTGGTTCATAGAAGTATTTGGGTGATACTTATTACTATGAACTAAAATTAAGTTTAGACCTTATTAAAATTTAGTCTAAGGGACAGTTTTATAGTCAGAACCATAGTATACTATAGTAGTTGTAGTGGTATTAAGAACCATATGTACAAGTAAAATTACGAACACTGCTTCATTTTTTCAAATGACAGAAAATGAGTAAAGCTACTATATTATACTATGGTCAGAACAATGAACAAGTTTTGTCTTAAATACAAGATTACTTAGGTTAGAAATTTTATTCAAACATTTTTTGCTTAAATAAAACTTTAGAAAAGGTTCTTTCTTTCTATTGGACTACACCAATAGAAGAAGGTCGGTAGAAAAATTCAGTTCAAACTACTAAAAATTAGTTAAAAATTATGTTGCAGAAAAACTGCTAAAATAAGCCGATTATTTTGGTTATATATTAGTAAATCTAGGAATAGCAAAAATTAAACTGTTAAATATACAGAATTTTAGCTATATTTGAGTTAAATTTTTGTTAATAGCAAATAACAAATTAACCCGCTAAACTCAGCAAAAAAATTTGCTAAATAATTAGTAGCCTAAAAAATCACTAAAAAATTAAAAATTCTTGAAGTTTTATTTTTGTTTTTTTTAAATGCAAATAAAAATCGAGCCTTTTGAAAACAGCAGTTTACAATTTTTTTTTATCAAATATTTCTGCTGATTTTAGCAGGATAGACTGCTATTTGCATTCAACTAAATTTAGCTTAAAAATAACAAAAATTTTGTAGATATAAAAGTTTGTTTTTGCTAGTTTTAGTCTACTAATATTTAGCAAAATTTTCTGTAGATTTTACAGCACAATTTGTCATTTTCAAATAACTAAAAGTTAACTTAAATATAACTAAAATTCTGTAAATATAACAGTTTTATTTTTTCTGTTCTAATTTTACTAGTATTTATCAAAAAAAAAAAAAAACTGCCAATTTCAGCAGTTTTTTCTGCAGCACCATTTTTTAGTTGCTTTTGCTGCTATTTTTACAGATTTATTTCTATGAGTGTAGCTGTATGAGCTTTTCCTTAAAGTATTGCAACAAATAAAATTAATTTACAATAATGCAAATTTAATTAATTTTAGTTGACTAAAAATTTTCATTAACTAAAGAACAATAAGGCGTTTTGCTGAACTTTATTTTCTTCATTTAGGTTAATATCCCAGCAAAAAAGAAAAAAAATGAAAGTAATGCTTTCCAAACTACTTCTTTCACTAATTCACAAGTATCTCCTAGTATATTTTTACTGGTTTTTGAGAAATAATTCTGAACAACTTCAAAAAATAACTTTTTCATTGCTTTCAAAGTATCCCTTAATAAATTTTTACAGCTTTTTTAGAATTACTTCTGAACAACTTCCAAAAAATCACTTAAGTATTGCTTCTAAAGCATAATTGCTCTAAAAGTGATCCTAAAAAGTAATTTTGGTACCATTCGGCATTTCTAAACAGATGATCGCGGGTTCGAATCCTGGAGGGACCAATATTTTTTAAATTAAAAATTTTTAAGTAAATGAATGTTATTTTAGTTTGACTCAAGATCATAAATTAATATCACTTTCTGTTTAAATTATTTTCAAATCAAAGAAAGATGATACAATTTTTACAAGTAAATTACAAAGAATAAAAATTATTGAAAGAATTCGATAAGACCAGCAAGGCAGAATGCGCATTTTCGGCTTTCGCTACAAAGCCATCATTAGTGCCTTTCGCCTTTGATTGAAAATTTTTTTTTTATTTTTGTTTTTGTTTTTTTTTCGTTTTTTTGTTTTTTTGTTTTTTTTCGTTTTTTTTGTTTTTTTTTCGTTTTTTTTGTTTTTTTTTATTTATTTTTTTTTTATTTTTTTGTTTTTGTGTTTTTTTTTTTTTTGGTATTAATATTTATATTTTTAATTTCACAATTTTCTTGAGCGTAAGGTTTGTTTTTTATATATAAAAAAGTTTTTTATTTTCGATATTTCGCTACTCCATTGTGTAGCATCTTCAGGAAATAAGAAATGAAAAATATAAAAAAAAGGTTAAATAAACGACAAGAATTAATATTAATTAATTTGTTTAAATTCAATCACCCTTACTATAAAAGAGTATTTTAAATTTAAAGTCGACTTTATTTTTAATCATACGGTTTTGTTCATTTTGTGTATGAAACCCCTACAAAAATATTTCTATTTTCAAACATTTTGATTGGTTGAAAATAAATTAACCAATTAGAATGCTCCAAAAATAAACCAAGCTACCCAATATTTTAACTAAAGTCGACTTTAACTAAAATATATTTTTGGAAAATATTGATAGTAAGGCTGAATATTTTTTTAATTTTTCAAAATATATAAAATAAGAATGATGCAAAATTGCTTTTTATGCACTTAGGAAAATAGTACTGAAAACAATACTGAATTGCAGTGCACCTTTTGCACATCTTTAATAAATACTTTTATTGAAGAGAATAAAGCACAATAACTCGCAATGACAAAGTGATGTTTTTATGCGAGTCAACTTTCATATCAAAGAATAGCTCAGCGTTAGAGAGCTAGACTAGCAATCATGAGGTTGCACGTTCGATACCTGGTGGCGGCAATAGAAAAAGCTTTTGTAAAATAAAAAAAATTATAATTTTTTTTTCACTTTTAATTGATGACAAACAGCTTCCTTTGCATTCGTTCAAAAAGTACTAAAAAAATGTTGAAGTGGGAGTACTCCTCTCTTACTTATGACAACTCAATGTTAAAATCATTAGTGTTTATGTTAAAAAAGAAGTACACCTAGATCCTTAATTAAAATTTTTCTACTGCTTTTTTACTGCTTGAAAAACATTTTATTTTTAGTTGAAACTCAGAAATGTTAAGAAAAATTCTATGAAACTCCCAAATCTAATTATTGAACTTACTGAAATATTTTAATTTATTTAAACCAAGTATCATAACTTCTTAAACTTAAGTAAGTATTTTCTTTAAAATTCCCACAGATCCCAGCAAAATTTTTTCCAACCAGTGCAATCAAAGGAATTTATTCAATTGAAAAAAATTAACGAATTAAATAAATGGTTTATTTGATTTGTAATTCTCGAATTATATTATGAAACAACGGAAACAATATTGAATTAATAAAAGTTGAACGAAATCATTTCTGACTTTATTCAATATTCTATCACTAATTTAAATTAATTATAAAGAATTCACTGATTCTCTAAAAGGAATTGATTTACGAAATAATTGTCTTTTTCAAAGTTCTTCTATTCCATTTAACCCTTAAATGCTCACTTTAGCTTTAAAGATACAACCATAGAAAAAATTTCTAAGGCTTTATTTTGAGTTAAAATAAAATAAAAACTACACGAACGCTTTAAAAACACTCAAGCGCTGTATTGTAATATTTGTTTTACAATAATATTTTTAATTGCGTCTTGAATGGATTACGAAAGTTGAAAAAAAAAATTATATTATTGATTTAAAAACAAAATTCAAAAATCTGTTTTTTTATATAAAAGAAATTTAAAAATAATTTAAAATGTTAAAATAAAATACGTGTATTTTTGGGGACAAATATAAGCATTCTACCAACGACTATATAATTAAAAGACTTCCCAACCCTCCCTACCTCTGTTAAATCACTCTCTTCTTAATTTGTATCGAAAAATTCAGCCATAAGAATTACACACGTCTGCAAAGGCTAACATTTTTCGATACAAACTGTTAATGTTCGAAAGAGGCGATGAAAACCGCCTGATTCTATTAAATTTACTTCGTTTCTATGTTTTTGTGTATTTTTAGTCCAATGCTTTGAACATTTTTGGTTTCTGGCTTATAAAAAATCTAAATTCTTTTTTACCAAAAATATTTTGATGCAAATTGGCCTTTCTGAACATTAAATGAGTTCGTATAGCTTGTCCACTTGCATTATTATCGAGAAACGGATCATTAAAATTAAGTTTCATCTTAATACACAAACAAACATGCATGATTGCATAAGTTTTACCAAAATATTGCAGTTTTTTTCTTTGCATATTCATTTAAATAAATGTTTTGATTTGGAAATATTTTTAAAATAGAAAAAAAAATCAATATTTCTATACAAACATTATAGCACACTGTAAATTTATATTCAAAGCACTTTTCATGTAAACAAATACAATGTCTGTGTGTGTGTTTGTGCTAGTCTGTCTATGTACGAGAGTAACTGTGTGTGTATGTGTCTATATATACATATTTGCATAAGTGTTTACAACTACAAATGTAAACATTTTTTGAATGCCAACAATTTGTTTAATATATCTTGTGCAAAAATCTGTAACAAGTCATCACAAAATAGAAACAAAAAAAAATTAAATTTAACTACTTCATCATTGATGGAAAACATTTTACCAAAAATAAACACCATTTCCTAAAAGAAAAATAAATGTTAAGCAAAATTTCCAAGTGGGCTTTTTTTGCCGAAAAGTGAGAACATTAACCCTATATGGATCAAGTTACTCAAAATAATAATTTTTATCAAGTGGAAAAAAAAATTTTTTTATTCATTCAAAGTGATATTTTTCCAAAAATTGTGAAATGTGTTATTCTGTAAATTTCCTAGTGGGGCGTTTTTGGCCAAAAGTATAAAAATTAACACCATATGGTTCACGTTATATAAAATAATTATTTTTTTCCAGTTGAGATTTTTTTTATCAATTTAATCTCGTAGTCATAATTAATATTAAGTTTCATTGGCCTTTTCTGACCCCAGGCGACTAAGGGTTAAATATTTTTTCAACAAATGTAAAGATAATTGTGTCTAACCAAATTTAAGTGATGTTTTTCCGAAAACTGTGTAAAATTTGATGAAAACTTTCAAATTTTGTTTAATTTTTGACAAAATGAGCAATTTTTGTAAAATGTCCTGGAAAGCAGTCGCTCCAAACACAAACTCGAATTATCATTTTTCCAATTTATGTTTTTTTCTTTAATATCAACTATTATGTGGTACAAATAGCAATAGACATCTCCAAATTAGGCATTTTAAAAAATCTTTAAAATTAATTAAAAAAAAAACACGTTTTTCATTTTTATCAAATTCGTGGGTCATTTTGGATTCCAGGCTAAAGAGGGTTAATGATATCCGATGAAGTCAAAATTCCATGTCTGAATCATTTTGACTATATTAAATGAATATATGGAATAAAAAATATTTTTTTTTAGAAATTTCGAATTTTGGGAACTTTTAATATTAATACACTTTTTTTCAAAATGGGCCATTTTCGTCCGACTTTCGGCACGGGTTAACGTTTTCCAAAAAAAAACCCGATTTCTTCCATTTGGGACCATTTCCAATAAAACTAGGGGGTGTAATGACAAATCAATTTTTAAGGGACAATCTAATATATATATACACTCAAAAAAATAAGTTAGTAGAAAAATTAGTAAAACGTCTTGTATATCAAGTGTACTAGTTTTTAGCAATTTTTTTGCTGAAATTCAGTTTTCAGCAAAAATTTTAGTTATATTTTTTTAGCACTAAACTAATTTTGAACTAATGTTTTACTAATTTATTGTGCTACAAAAATTGTGCTGATGACCTCATGCATAGCGTGGACGACAACCAGATAGACAAGATGTAGATGTCGCAGCTTGTCTGGAAACGGAAATGACGAAAAAAGAAAAACAACTCTACACATATTCTATATTTAAATTTTCAGCAAATAAATTAACTAAAGTAAAATTTCGCTACAAGTTTTTTGAGTTTTTTTCAGTCTACTAATATTCAGCAAAAAGTTTAGTGATTTTAGCAAGGATTTTTTTCATTTGCAGTCGACTAAATGTTAACAAAACTTTTGCTGAAGATTACTATTTTTTTGGTAAAAATCAGCTCGCTGATTTTCAGCAAACCTTTTGCTGAAATTACTAACTTTTTTGCAAGCACGTTCCTGACTAAAAATTTGCTGACACAGCAACATTTTTTGCTGACTTTACTGACTTTTTTTTTGAGTGTAGTAGAATTTTAATTAGTTTGTTTTTTTAGTAAATTAATAATTGGTAAAAGTGTTAAAATTTAGGCAGCGTTTTCTGATGTTTTAACTGCATTTGTAGTTGTTTTTACGGTTTAATAATAGTTTTTATGTCTGTCGTTTTACAGTTTTGTAACTGCATTTATCAGTTGACTTTAAACAGTTACATATTGCAGTTGATTTAACTGAAAATGTAGGCTACAAATTTTCAACTTAAAATTCAATTATTTTAAGTGTCATTTGCAGTTGATTTTAACGACATAATTCTCTAAGTGCAAAGAAATGTGTGTATTTAGGATATAAATATCTCGATTTGAACAATATAATTTAAGGGTTTGATGAATTTCGAATAATTTAAAGATATTCGCCTTGATATATTCGTTTCGTTAAAAGGTATTTATAATATTTTAATTTTAAAACACTTTCATTGTTAGTAGACTCCTTAAGATTACATATCCCAAATAGTATCATCAGCTGTACAAAAATATAATCTATTTATGTTTGTTAAACAAAAAAAAAAAAAAAGAACAGGGCCTCAGTTTTTCTTTTTGTTGTCATGCCAATTTTTCTTAACCTTATTTTATGTTTTCCGTCATCTTTGATGTTCTAAACCAAAAAAAAAAGCTCATATTATTGCAAACAAAAGCTGACGTAAAGGCCAAGAAGATCTATTATAAAGTACATAAACGTACCTAACTAAATTTACGAGTGTATACTCGTATAAGTACTAAATGTACATACACACCACATGAACAAACATGCATTATTTAGCTGATTATAAACACAATAAGACTTTTATTTTTCTTTCTTTCTTTTGTTTTAAAGTTTGTTTTGGCTTTTGAAATTTTTTAAAAAATAAAAAAAAAAAATTATAAATAAGAAAGAATCCCCTCATACTCGTTTTCGTACTAGATATTTATTTGCACTTTTTGTTTTAGCTTGTAGCAAATATTGTTCATACATATATTACCTACTTTACTACCAAGAAATAACTACAATTATTTACTATATATTATCAACTGAACTAAATACTTAACTATCATACATTGTATATGCACTCAGAGAAATTTTGAGATGAAAAATGCTAAGTGTTACTCGTAAAACAACTACAAATATAACTGTAAAAGACGATTACTACGTTTTCTATAAAAACTATTTGCAATTTTAGTTATTACTTACTATTTAATAAAAAAATTACTACAATGTTATAAAAATAACTATAAAAAAACAACTAATAAATTTAAGTTGCAGTTTAAGTCAAAATTATTCAAGGAGAGAATTTAGCTGGACGAGTTTTAATGAAATTTTTTGGTAAACTAATGAAGCTTTCTTCACAAAGCAAATGAAAATTTTTTTTAATTTGTTGAAAAAAGCTGCATATATCTTATGAATTCAGTTTTAATGAAATTTTTTTATTGAGTGTATGAAACTTTTAATAAATAAAATGGTATACAATAATTTATGAAGAATTCCATTAATTTAATGAAATTTCATGGGTTTTATGCAAAAATTCATTAATATCAAGCAGATAATTATCTAAGTGTAGCTTTTTAAAACAACTTTTACTAAAATAGCATATTTTGGGTTAATTACTTTTGCTAATAGTTATTTTACACTTTCTCAAAGTAATTTTACTTTTTAACTACAATTACAGTTTAAAATAACTACTACTGTTGGCTACAATAATAACTGACATTTTGGAAATTTCATTGATGACTTCCACATTGGCCTCATGCTGAATTGTCGTTCCCAAATATAATGGAACATTTTTATACCCTATACCACTACGTGGTCAGGGTATTATAAGTTTGTGCTGATGTTTGCAACACCAAAAATATTGGTCTAGACCCACCTTATGGTATGCCGATCGTCTGTCCGTCCGTCCGTCTGTCTGTCTGTCCATGCATTCTTGTGCGCACTCTACAGGTCGGTATCAAGATCAAGATATTTTAATGAGACTTGGTACACCGACTTATGTCGGCCCAAGGACGAAGCCTATTGATTTTGGTGAACATCGGTCCATGTTTAGACCTAGTGCCCATATAAGGGTCCCCCCAAAATTATATTGTTTATACGCTGCAGGTCGCAAATATTAAGATATTTTGATGAAATTTGGTACACAGACCTATGTTGGCCCAAGGACGAAGCCTATTGATTTTGATTAACACCGGTCCATGTTTAGACCTAGTGCCCATATAAGGGTCCCCCCAAAATTGGCTTGGTTACAAACTGCAGGTCGGAAATATTAAGATATTTTAATGAAATTTGGTTCGCTGACTCACATTATAGAAAATTTTGACACAAGTCCCATTTTAACCCATTCGAATTTCGGATCCAAACATTAGTTGGCTTTTAACCAGACTGGTGTAGGGTATTGTATATTCGGCATGCCCGACTTTAACCTTTTTACTCGTTTTCTGCTTAAATGCATCTCATTTTGTATTCCTAAATTGACAAATTAACTGACTCAATGATTTCTTCTGACATTTAGCTAAACTTGTAGAAAAGCTCTTAATAAAATAAGCGCCACCCTGCTGAGTAATTGTATTTACTTACTTCATTCTTAAAGTTTAAACTATTCGTGTAATATTAACAAAGAACTTTATAATAAAAAACAGTGTTGTCTTTAGTTTTCATGTTGTTTATATAGTGTATGTTGGTATACAAAATATTTTCAATTATCCTTTTGTTTTCCATTAGTTACAACTGATGGGCCATTCTGTATTTGTAAAATTTAATAAATTGTATTAATTATTGAATTTTTTGTTCAATTGAAAACATTTCCAGTAACAAAATGTTCGGCAATTTTTTATGAAATTGGATTTTTTATTTTGCAATAGAATAAAGAGTGCACCGTTAAAAAAATATAACACAGAGAAATTTTGAAAGATCACATCGGAATTTTATTTTAAGGCCTTTGGCCTGTTCGTGCAGCATATCGGTATATGAAACTAAGTGTTTTTTACATCTGAGGTATAGGGTATGTTCAGCAACTTTGTAGAAAATATTAAGGCAAATAGTTTTGTGGAATATATTAAGCCTCTAACTGCCCCCACATACCGGTAATTTTTGGCTCTATTCTAACAAATCGTAAAAAGCACCCCTAAAAAGGGGAAGGGCGGTGATGAAATGTTCTACAAAAATGTTGGGCATAAAATCACACACTATAGATTCATACAGCGCCGCCAGTTTTGACGATTTGTCTCCATTTTGACGATTTTTAAAGTAAAATTTATGAACTGACGATTGACAAGTTTGCAAAATTTCATATATGAGAAATGGCGATTTTTTAAAAATAAAATAATTATTTTATAGTTTATTGCTAAAAAAAACATAATTTTATTAAAAATTAGGAAAACATAAAAGCATTTAAACTTAATTTTTGGGAGAGAATTCCAGAGTTTTATTATTAAACTGATTTATAGTTTTGAATTCCAGGGCTATGGCAATCACCAAAAAAAAAAAAGTTTTAACGACATCGTTATCACCAAAGCATATCTCAAATTTTGTTAATCAAACATATCAAAAGAATTCACAGTTTAAGTGCTAAAGTTAGCACGTTGTAAACAGAGCTTTAAAGAATTAATTCCTTTTTGGAATGAATTCCCAAAAATTTAATTCAATTATTTAATTCAAGGAATGAATTCATCAATAAGACATAAGCAGGAATTAATTCCTGTGAATGAATTCAAAGAATTCAAATTTATAGAATGAATTCCCTGACCAAAGCGTAAAAAATTAAAATTAAATAATTCATTCACTAAAGAATTCATTCCACGCTATTTAATTCAATTTGAAGTGAAGGAATTCATTCAATTCTAGTTAATTCAACTTTTGGCTAAGGAATTCATTCAACTGTGCACTTAATTCAACTTTTGATCAAGGAATTCATTCAATTCTAGTTAATTCAACTTTTGGTCAAGGAATTCATTCAAGTTCAACTTTTGGTCAAGGAATTCATTCAATTCTAGTTAATTCAACTTTTAGTCAAGGAATTAAATTTATTTCGTTCAATTCCCTAAGGAATTAAATTTTTTTCGTTTAATTCCCTAGGAATTGAAAACTTAATTCAGGGAATTAATCGAAATAAATTTAATTCCTTGACAAAAGTTGAAATAACTCGAATTGTATGAATTCCTTGAATTGAATGAATTCCTTGTTGAATGAATTCATAAAATTTTATGAAGGCATTAGAAAAAAATGAATGAATTCCTTTAGTATAAATCGAATGAAAAAAAAAGGAATTCATTCAATTCCTTAAGTTTGGTCAGGGAAGTTTAAGCCATAGAAAGTTGTCAAATTTACGATAACTACTAATTTATTACTTAAAATAGCATGAACTGTGAATACCCTCATTGTTTCGTAATTCGATTAGTCTAGTATAAAAAATTCTGTAATTTTGGAAGAAAGATGTCCCGAGAAGAGGGATTTACTAAACCGTTCAAACTAGCAGCACTGCATTTAAGTATAATCAGCAGGGCAGCGACTTTTATACACTTAAAAATCAAAATTATGCGCTTAAAATATGCAGTAAAAAATGCAAAATATGCACTTAAATATGCACTTTTAATTTACCGATTTTTAAAAATCATATTTATTACTCGGAAGTGTTTGGTTCAAAATTAAATTCAATATAAATGTCTAAGTAGATAACAACTTGATGTTTTCCTTCTAGTTAAGTGTTGCATTAAGGTTTGTAAATTCTTGTTTTTCTTTATTTTTCATTAAATATTACTTTTAATTTTTTTAAAAATATGAGGAAAATATGCAATTTAATGAAATATATGCAAAAATATGCACTAAAAATCATAAAATATGCAAAAAATATGCACTTAAAAGTAAAATATGCAAAAATATGCACTTATATTAAAATATGAAACAACAAATCGATGCCACTTTGTTGCAAATTCTTTGATTCGGAAAAGTATTTGGTCAAAATCAAATTTGGATTAATGACTATAAACATGCATTTGCATGAAAGTCGCTGCCCTGATAATCAGTATAATATTAAGTAGTTGGGTGCTCTGTTATCAATAACTTCAGTGTTATAATCTTAGAAGCACTGGAAGTTTCTACTCTGTTCTATATTCACGGTCGTTAAGCTATATAAGACCAGGCTGTATTCGTCGCTCTCTTTCGAAGATTGACAATTTGTATCGGAAATGTTAGGCTTTGCAGACGTGTGTAATTCTTATGGCTAAATTTTTGATATAAATTAAGAAGAGAGTGATTTAACAGAGGTAGGGAGAGTTGGATAGTCTTTTAATTAATTAGTCGTTGATAAGACCACACTTAACACAGCAAGGGGAAGTTGCACATTAACATTTGTTGAGTAAAGTTGTACTCTAGCATTTGTGCTGTTAAGTTAGTGGCGTATTAGTAAGTATAGTAGGGTACCCCTTAAAATTAGATTCGGCATTATATCCCCCAGTTTTATTGGAAATGGTCCCAAATGAAAGAAATCAATTTTTTTTTAGACGAAAATGGCCCATTTTGGAAAAAAGTATATTATTATTAAAAAATCCCAAAATTCGAAATTTATAAAAAAAAAATATTTTTTACTTCATTTATTCATTTAATATAGTTAAAATGATTCAAATATGGAATTTTGACTTCATCGGATATCATTAACCCACCTTAGCCTGGAATCCGAAATGACCCACGAATTTGATAAAAATGCAAAAACGTGTTTTTTACAAATTAATTTTAAAGTTTTTTAAAATGCCTAATTTTGAGATGTCGATTGCTAAAAAAATAAATTGGAAAAATGATAATTCGAGTTTGTGTTTGGAGCGACTACTTTCCAAGACTTTTTACAAAAATTGCTTATTTTGTCAAAAATTTAAAAAAATTTTAATGTTTTCATCAAAGTTTACATAGTTTTCGGAAAAGTGTCACTTAAATTTGGTAAGACTATAATTATATTTACATTTGTTTAAAAAATCGTTTACCCTTGGTGGCCTGGGGTCAGAAAAGACCCATGAAACTTAATATTAATTATGACTACGAGATTGTAACGCCATTAAATTGATAAAAAAAAAAAATCTCAACTGGAAAAAAATAATTATTTTATTATTTTATACTTTTGGCCAAAAACGACCCACTAGGAAATATACAGACACCTTTCATAATTTGCCTAAAAATATGACTTTAAATGAATCAAAGAAAAAATTTTTTCCACTTGATAAAAATTATTATTTTGTGTAACTTGATCCATATAGGGTTAATGTTTTCACCCACTTGGAAATTTACAGAATAACGTCTTTCCAAATAGAAAACAAGAAATGCATGATAAACAAAGCTTTTAATTAGAATCTAATACGATTGCACAACTAAAATTGATATTAACATACGGACACTTTTGACCCCAACTTTTTAACCCTTAAAAATGAGATTGGGACTATAGAGAATTGCGCTTGTTTGTCAGTTTTGTACCCTCTATCGCTTATCCCAATTTAATTAAAGTCTGATAGATGTTATTCTGTAAATTTCTTAGTGGGTATTTTTTTGGTGAAAAGTGAAAACATTAACCCTATAGGAATGAAGCTACACAAAATAATAATTTTTATCAAGTGCAAAACTTTTTTTTTGGGAAATCCGATGAAGTCAAAATTCAATATCTGAATTAAATGAATAAATTAAATAAAAAATTATTTTTTTCTAAATTTTTAATTTTGGGAATTTTTAATAATAATACACTTTTTTCCAAAAGTGGTAATTTTCGCCAAATTTTCGGCACGGGTTTTCGAAAAAAAATGATTTCTTCCATTTGGGACCATTTCCAATAAAACTGGGGGTGTAGTGAACTACTTAGCGTTATTTTAAGGGACATACTAATATATGTTAAATGAATAAGTGTATAAGACCATTATCAAAAAAAAGAGTGTGTGTTGGTTTAACTGCAACCCGGTTAATATAAAGGAGATAAACGTCCAGACTTTTAAAAGGTAAAATGTAAAAATTGGTGCCAGCATTGGGATTGCTTATTTTGTTTGCAATAGAAAAGAACCCGATTTATTTAAAGGAAATAAACCAACGTTTTTAAAGGGTAAAAATTTAACAATATTAAGAGCTTGTTTCCTTTACAGTTTGAACAGTTTTCAAAAAGTTTTGTGTTTTCAAATATAATTAATATATATACTAAACCGGTCCTAAATAATTGCTCAGTTAATATTAAATTTTAGCTCCCACTACCGGCAAGTAGTGGAAGTATCTCTGTTTTAATTCTACTAAATCAATGTTTTTCTTGAAAGAATTGAAACGAAAAATTAATTTCAAACATTTCGTCATGGAATTGGTTTTACAAATTTCAATATTTTTTGGTCGGCTTATTTACTGTTTTTTTTCTTTTAATTCCTTTTAATTAGTGTAATGTGAGAAGTTATTCTGTTACCACAGAGTGCCAATACTCTCAAAATAAGCTAAGCAAATATTATTGGTATATTTTGATGCAAGATCAGTTTTCCACTTTAAGCCTAGTATTTTGTTCACAAGAGCGAAGAAATCGCGCTTTACGTTTGTAGCCCAAAAACTTAAAAATGCACAAACATTATTTTGGAAACTTCGTAAAATATTAAAATGTACAGACTTCCGTATTAGTAGACAACTAAATAACAAAAAAGGATATAAACTATGGCTTTTATATTATAAAAACCTTTTTCTTAAAAAAGCAAAAAGGAACACAAGAAATTACTCAAACTACTGAAAAAATGCCTGTCCTTGGATTTTACATAACCAATATTAATAAGATAGGGACATGCCTGCAGCGGATTATTTTTCACAATTTGTTAAATACGTTTGGGATTTTTAGCATATTTAATTCCTTTGATGCAATTAATGTATATCCCGATAAAATAAAAATAAAAAAACTAATATGCAAGTGCTTGTGCAAATTTAAATGTTACTGACACTTTAGAAACATTGTTCTCTATTGTTGTTTCTACATGAATGGATGTCACTACATTGCTAGATCTGTCAAAACAACAGAGTAGTACATTGGAAGATGACAAAGCAAATTGTGGAAAATTTCCTGTTGTTGTTTTTGTTTTTTCTTTGATATTTTAAATGTTTAATAACGCTCCTAGACGAGAACAAAAAATTCTCATTGAGTTTGTAATTTAACTTAACAAATATTTCCAGAAATTCTAAAAACGTCGTCCCCTGACGATTTCCTTAGGCAAGAATGTAATCCGGATAGGGACATGCCTGCAGCGGATTATTTTTTACAATTTGTTAAATACGTTTGTGATTTTTAGCATATTTAATTCCTTTGATGTAATAAACATTTTGTTTTTACATTCACTTTTTATCTTTATCTTCATAAAATTTATATATTTCATTTTGTCTATAATTTTAATCATATTTTATCATGGATGGTAACCGAAACGAATGCGGTTATCGTTAGGGTAACGACATTTTAGGTTATTTCGGTAACTGTGTTTTAAGGGTAACGCTATTTTATTTATTTCGGTATCGGTATTTTAAGGATAGCGGTATTTGAGTTATTTCGGTAACGGTATTTTAAAGATAACGATATTTGGGTTATTTCGGTAATGGTATTTTAAGGTTAACAGTATTTGAGTTATATCGGTAACGGTATTTTAAGGGTAACGGTAGTCAGTTATTTCGGTGCATACCGCATTTTTTTTTTTTGCAAAAACCAAACTAAAGTAAAAACAAATCGAATTAATTGACTTAGTTTATATGAAATACTCAATAATCACGTGCAATGACCAAGAGCAGAGAATTAAAAATAATGGTAACGGTATTGTAAGGATAACGGTATTTCAGTTATTTAGGTAACGGTATTTTAAGGATAACGGTATTCCGGGTATTACGGTAACGGTATTTTAGGGGTAACCGTAGTCAGTTGAAAGGGTTTTGAATCGATAACGGTATTTTAGCGGTATTGCCTGCCAACCCTGTATTTTATCTTATTGTGTTGCAGTTCTGGTAAAAATATGAGTAGTGGGTATCGAGTATTTGTCTTTTTTTGGGTACTCACTACTCAAAACTACTAGTCGATATTTTCAGAGTTGCATTTTGAACAGACAAAATATATAAAAATGTGACTCCGCTAAAATATTTACCACAAAAATGTAACTCTGCTAAAATATTTGTCACAAAACTACAACTATGCTAAAAGAAAAAAATCAGAAGTAAAATATTTAAAATTATATGTTAAAAAACTATGAAAAACGCATTAAATAGTTGATGACAAAGTTTAAAAATATGATTATAAATTTAAATATTGAATTAAACCGTAAATATTTTCAAAGAATTTTGCTAAAAAATTTTAATAAATTTTAAATTTAGAAACCGTTAAAAGTATCGAGTAGTATCGAGTATTCAAATTAAAAATATCGAGTAGTATCGAGTATTGAAAAGTAACCGAATTTACCAGCACTATTGTGTTGTATTTTTATGTATATGTAATCTTTTGGCGTCCTTTTGTTTTATATATGAAACACAGATACAATAATCTATTAGAGTTGTATTTATTGTGTCTTATAAGAGCTGTGTTTAAGTATCATTTCCTTTCTCCGCACTACATCTAAGGACTAATCTGCGACATCTGCATCTCAACTGTCTGGTTGTTGTCCGCACTACAAATGTGTTTATCAGCATAATTTTGGTAGCAAAATAAATTAGTAAAACATGAGTTGAAAATTAGTTTAGTGCTAAAACAATATAACTAAAAGTTGCTTTTTACTAATTTTTCTTCTGACTTATTTTTTTTTGAGTGTACAAATGTGAAATTGTTACAAATAAAGTAATATTATTAATGGTTGTTTAAGGAAACCTTTTCCATCTTTCATTCAAATATAAGGAGTTTTTTGACGATTTCTCATTTAGAAAATAAAGATTTTGACGATTTTTTCGCCAAATATGACGATTTTTCACCATTTTGGGTTGGCAGGACTGATTTCATATCTTACTTAAAGCTGCCTACACACTAGGGAACATACTTAAAAAAAGAGAGCATTTTTTGTGAATGTGTGAGTGCGTTTGTGTGTGTGTGCGTGTTGAGAGCGTGCATTTCGTGTTTACAAAATTTTTTGATATTTTTTGTTCCCTCAACCATGTTCCCTAGTGTGTAGGCAGTTAAGAGTCAAATGAAGGATTTCATTTCTTTCTTGTTGTTGTTTTGAAAGCTTTGCAAAATTAGCTCTACTTTTGTTTTGAAACTTTAATAAACTTTATTTGTTGTTGTACACAAACCAGCAGCGGCAACAACAAAAGCAACCAACCAATACACAAACATTATTGTAGTGGAAAAATAAGTAGAATAATGGCAACATAAAAGAACAAAACAACAACAACAACAACAGCAAAAAACTGGGGATTAAAACAAAACAACTGCCAAGGTCTCTTTGGAAAAGTATGGTGTAGATATTTTCCTATCATTAACTATTTTTTTTTATGAATCCTAAGATACTCGTATTGTTACTTGTTTTTTGTTGTTGCTTTAGAAAGTTAAAAAAAAAGAAAAATAATGTAGAAAATTATAAATTTTTAAAATGCTAAATTAGCACAAACTTGATTTTTATCAGTGTTGAAAATAATGTTGAAAAGTTAGAATTTATAGTAATTGGATTTATAAAGTTAAAAGATTAAGAACAACACGGCACTTGCTTTGAAAATATGTTCATTACGTTGCTATTTCTAAATATGTATTTAACTCTAAACAAGTAAGACGTTTTTTAAAAGTTCAAAATTTCTATTTTCCTAATGAAATGTTAATGCTGCTACACTTCCTTTGTCCCCAATTACTGTCTTAACTGTTGAAGTTTTCATTATAAATATTCCGTATTTCTTTGGATAGTAGTTTTATTTTGTCTTAAATCATTTTTCATCCCTACACCATGTTCTGTGTGAAAGAGTTTAATTTAGTTTAGTATCCCTGTTTTTCGTTTTTTTTAATAACTTTTGTAACAACAAGTTTTGTATAAAATGCTTTTACATTTATTGTTCTTGTTATTGGTGGGTTTATTTCAGACTACATATTCCCGTAGTAACTATTAGTTACAAATGCTATGCCAGCAATTTTAATTGACCGCAACTAAGTAAGGGCCATATATATGTATTACAAGAACTACAACAAGTACACTGAAGGGAAAAGCTTAATCATATCTATTGTATGAAAAGTTTAATTTAATTTATCATATTAATGGAGCAGAAGATTTTAATGGTTTTTTTTTTAAAGAATTATTGGTCATTATTATTCTTGCGTTTTTATATGAAACATATCATAAATATTTTTAAAATTATAAAATTGTTGCATTGAAGGCAAAATTTAAATTTTTTCTTTGAGTGTATTTATACTTTGGATGGTAAAAATAATAAAACGGTAGTTAAAACCAAAAAGATATTTGCAAGTTTAAAACCACAAGAAATTTAAGGATAACTTGTATTCTTTAGGTTTCATTTCCCTAGTGTATTTTTCCTTTTTCTGGTTTAAGCTGATAACAGAAGCTCATTTTTCCTTTGACCCTTTTTCTCAGGGGAGTAATATTGTAAAGGAAAGTCATCATACCCACACTTTATGTGCAACAAAATACAGTACAAGCACAAAAGCGTGCACCAATAGTAGGATGTGTTTTATTGTATGTCATCCTTTGTGGTTGATAGTTTCAAAGGTAGACCACATATTCATATAAAATCAAATACATTCAACCTAAATATTGTGGTTGTAGAGAATTTTAGAGGTTTTTTTGTTCTTTATATTTTGATATTCTTTTTTAAATGAAATACGAAAAATTCTGAGATCATGACTTTGTGAAGACAAGTTTTCCTTCACTAGCTAAGAAAATGAACAGTTCGCTTTCTTCTGAGAACGGAGGCATGTGCAGGACCTTTGTAGGACGTGACTTGGGAAGCACACGTTTTCAGCTCATCAAAATCTTCCCAGATTTTTGCAAGATATAGTACTATGGCAAATACTGAGCAATAAGAGAGAGAAAAAGTTAGTACGAATACTTACAGTATATTCAAATGATACTTGAAGGATTCCGATGAATGTAACCTTCGACGTCTCAAGTCTCCACCAAACCCTCACGAAGTATGTGACCTTGTATTGTACTTCACATTTCTTTGTTCAAATCTCGTTCAAGGTTGTTCACAGGATGTTCCAGTACCTCTGAAGGATGTGATTTGATACAGCACACTTCCGGCCTGAAATAAATCTAACAATGACAGTCTGTTTCTGGATTCTTGTAAATTTCGATAAAATTTTGATATGTTATAGAGGGCACAAACTTCCAGACAAATTATCCCAAACTGATATTTATGGGCTAAATGTGTTTCAAGGTTGTTCAAAACTTTTTTGTTTGAAAACTTTTTAGTACGAACATAAAAAAAATCAAAAAAATCAAAAAACCCTTTCCTTTTCGACGTCACTTTTTAACTCTTAAATATCGTGATTGGGCCGCTAAAAAGGTGCACATATTTATTTTTTGTATCTTCTCTATCCTATATCCGAATTTTATACCAATCTGAGTAAAGCACACAAACATTCATACCTTCCTTGTAAGTGGTGGTTAAAGAATTTTTAGCACACCTACAAAGTGGTTTCAGTACCTCTGAGGGTGTGACTTGGTACGGCACACATCTTTCTCAAAATAAAATTTAAGGAATTCAAAGGATATTCGAACGTCATGAACAGGATTTTAAAGGATATACAGTTTATTTAAATCAGAATATTTGCAGGACCCCAAAAGAAGTTCTCAGGATGACAGAAGGATATCAAAATATATTCACAGCATACTCGCAAAAAGGATGTTTGCAGGATTCCCACAAGGCCTTAAAAGATGTGACCAGGTACGGTACATATCCTTGCCATAGAAAAAATAACGAAAATAGCTGGAAGATCGATTAAGGTTGATATTAACAAAAATATCAAATCGGAAGTTTTCGACGCTGCTATCAATAAGATCAGAATTACAAAATTAAAAATGACGGATCAAAATGGCGACCGTGAATTTTAAAAAGTTTATGTTTTGAATCGTAAAAAGACATTTGTAAATGACTTTGGGTCACTGATTACGAATTTGAAAACAAAAATATATGTATGTCCAAACTCGATCTGCCATTATGTATTTTTGGTTCCAGATTCGTGATCAGTCACCCAAAGTCACTTAAAAATGTGTCTCTTAGATAAAAATATAATCTTTTATAAATTCACGGCCGCCCTGTAAAACTTTTTAATTCTGATCTCAGATTTATGATTAAATAGCAGTCTCCTAAACTTCGTATTTGAATATTTTTAATATCACCCTTAATCGATCCTTCAGCTATTTGTGTTCCTTTTTCTATGAGGTCAATTCACTGTGTATCAGGATCAGGTAGGACATAGAAGCTACCTTAAATGGCACGCAGGATCTAGAAAGAAAGATTAGTCTTACCTTGTGGTCAAATTTACAGCTGCTGGTTCAAGAACATACATATGTGTTTTTACTTTTTAAAAACGATGGTTTATTTATTTTAACTAAACCTGGTTCTTTTCTTTTGCAATCAAAATAATCAATCCCACTGCTAATATGCCACTGTTACGTTTTACCATTTAAAACGTTCGTTTATCTCCTTTAAATAAACCGGGTTGGTGCTCTTTGTGATTAAAATAACAAAACACTCTTTAGTTTGAGCTTATACACTTCTTTATTTAACACTGTATTACTTTAAATACAACAATATAACACACACACAACCTCTAATAATCAACTGACTATACAAAGCTAATACGCAATTAACAAACTTAACAGCACAAGTGTTAAAGTACAACTTCACTCCACAAATGTTAATGCGCAACTTTCTCTTCCTTCATAACTTTCGGTTTTTTATAGTTTAACGGTCGTGAATATAGAACATAGTAGAAAATTCCAGTGCTTATAAAATTATAACACTTATGTTATTCATAACAGAGCGTTATTCATATTGATTATAATTAAATGCAGTGCTGCCAACTTGAACGGTTTAGTAAATCCCATCTCTTGGTATATTTTTCTTCCAAAATCCCAGATCCTTCCCTACTAAATAGGCTAATCTAATTTCGTAACACTGCCGTCAACTTAAGCCTGTTCATCCCGAATAGCCACAGATGTTCCCTTTCCATAATTGGCTAGTCTCTCCAGATGTTGAAACTTCATTTCAGATCTGGGCCTGTTGTACTTTTGTATTCTATCAACCACGTCCTTTAACAGCTTAACTGCTTAATAGCGACCGTCCCGATGAGTCTGTGTTTTAGGTGACAATCCTTTCTTGCGTTGAGGGTTGAAAGGTAGAACCAAGTGGCGCTTACAAGTGAATCCCACAGAGTTTACAACTGTTTTTTTTAACGTTGCTTGCGCTGGCTGTTGTACATCCATAACGTTGTCATATCCATTTCTGCAGCTCACCGGCATACTTTTAAAGACCTCTGCTGCGGTTCCCCTCAAGGCCAACATCATCAACTCAGTGGCGGTTTTTTTATTTTTTCCCTCATTTCTGCTAGCCAAAGTTTAAAATGGAAACCTGAATACTAAGTAGAGCGTTCTCGAACCGGTATACCTTGGCATTGAAGATTGTTAATTTTTTTCCCTAGGTCAATTTTAAGATTAGTCGTTTCAATCTCCAAATCGACCAGCCTATCGTTAAATTTGCTTAACACGATCCATTCTTTGGTTTATGACCTCTACGATTACCTTTAATTTCCCATTTGTGACTCTAGAAATTTCCTGATCTTCATCTAGATGTTTCTTTTGTGCCTCTAAGAGTTTCCACAACTTCATATAGTTTCTCATTTGAACATCTAGAAATTTCCCGAACTTCATCTAGAAGCTTCTGTTTCTCATTTGTAGCTCTAGAAGTTTCTTCCATTTTTCTAGAGTTTTCTTTAGTATTCTGTATAATTTTTCGAGAAGTTTCTTCCATCTTTTTAGAGTAGTTTTCTTCCATTTTTCTAAAGTTTTCTTCTTCTTCCATTTTCTCCATAATAACAGCGAACATTGCCTTAATGTCCATACTCCTTAAAGCTGGACGGGTACAAACCTCCATTAATTCTGCTGTCGGTAGCTTCAATTTACTCAATTCCTACTTGAGCGGTAACAGAACATATTAAGTATCAAATGAAAGGAATTTAAATGTCGCATCCATACCTTTCATTTAATAAAGAAAAAAATATCTTAAGCAACACTGCGGTTTCGAAAAATGTAAACAAACTATAGTTTGTGTATAGGAAATGGCGCCTAAGATATTTTGGCCTTTTGCTTAAATTCATAATGATACTTTCTACAGTTATACAATTTTGGGAGGTGATGCAATTTATCAAAAAGATCGAGTATATATTTTTATGAAAAACGAAAATCGAAAATAGTGTCGCCTATTCAATTTAATCGAAGGGGTGTATGAGATTTTTTGATATTCCCATAGATACTTTTTTACCAATATTTAAATAATTGACAAACCTGGGTTCACGGTATTAAATAATCCCAAATTACATATTTTATTTAATTCGAATTCCGCAAAGTCTACAAATATTTGAAACTAGTTTATTGTCCCACATTCCTTAATGTGAATTTTTTTAATTTCGTTATTACTTTATGGTATGGTTAAGCTTTACTCTTTTTCTAACAATAAAAGTTACTCAACCCTTTAATAGTTCTTTTTAGAACTTTTATTTTTTATTCAAACTTTAAAATCTCAAAAAACTACGTTATTCATACTTACAGAATTGGCTTTGGGGTTTTTTGTCTTCGTCCCTAAATAAATTCCTGTCAGACGTTTGAAAGATTTCATTGCTTGAGGACAGAAAAAAGTCATAATTCAATTAGAAAAATTATGATAATTTTGCAGGAGATGGAATATACTTATTTGTCAGTTCTAGGTTCGCTAAATATCCCGTTTAGTTACGTTGGGCGCCAAAAATTGTTACAGCCGATTATAACGAAAACTTAAAAAAAATGAGGCTTAAAAGTAGTTTTAAATTTAAAATTGACATTGAGAAGGTGTTACACAATGTAGTACGGGAAATATGTTGACACGAGCCAGTGCTGATACTCTGCTTAAGCCGACTTTAACGCATGTCATTATAAAATCTAAATGATATTTATTATGAAAATGTAATAAAAATCATTACTCACATTCTGATGACTCAATGTATAGAAAAAACTATTCAGTTCCACCATATAACCGGTCATCACTATCTCCTTAGGGCATATTCAGCTTAAAAGTAATAATTCTCGAATTTTTATTGTACTTAACTCATGAAAAAGCTAAATTCTTCGTTTTAATGATTGAATAATTTAAAACTCTGTTTCCAGGATACTCGTGTGTATGTTGTTTTTAGTATTTGATTTACGGTTTACTGAGTGTGAATCCTTTAAGGAATATTAAATTACTTTTGGTGTGTATACTGCCAACATACAGTAGTATATAAAATAAAATATACTATAGAGCTTTATAAAGTTTGGCGGTTCTTATTTTATTTTTTTTTACAATACTTTTCATTCTTTTTTAAAAATCCATATAAAAGAAAATTTTAAAAAACAAAACATAAACTTTGTTTCGGTTTTAAGAGGAAAGTTAGGGACAATGTTTTCTATTTTTAGTTGCGAAATATTTCAACATCAGAAATAATATTAGGAAGACTTTTTATATACTCGAGAAAAAGGACATGCATGTAAACATCATGTAAACCTTGAAAGTTAAAAAAAAAAATTTTTGTTATACTTCAAAAGAAGTAACATAAATTTTTATTTAATACTTTTTGTTAAGAATTTTTTGCTGTTGTTATATTTTAGTTTTTCATTTAGGTAGAGAAAATATAAATATTTTTAATATATGACTTGTACGGTGTATTTTTTAAATAAAATAAAATATGAAAATAATATAAACTTCAACTCTAGGGAAATGTTTTGGTACAATTACAGTAAAAGATTTATACAAGTTTAACTGCATTAACAAGAGTTTATGTTGAATATTTTGTTGTACTCTGTGGTGAGTGTTTTTTTTTTTTTTTTATTTGCATAATGTGGGTCAAAATGGTTATTCAGAAACAGAGGAAATAAAATATGTACAATACAATATGTATACAATATATTATGCCAAAATGTCCATTTAATATAAGTACTATTTAAAATATACTTATTTAACATAAATAAATATTATTTAAAGTTGACCATTAAAAACATACATGTACACTCAAAGGAATCGGTTTATTATATTTCTGAATATATTTGTAAAACTTTATCATTTTTTTTTCTCCAATATAAAACGTTTCATAAAAATTTCTATTGATGTTTCAGCAAACATCGGGCGCCTTATTTATTCTTGATACTCCCCTACTTTTTTTTAACAGATTACAGATTACTGCAATAGATATTGTTATGAAATTAGATTACTCTAGTATAGAAAACTCTGTAATTTTCTGTAAGAAAATATCCCAAGAAACGGGATTTACTAAACACTTCAATCTGGTAACGTAACATTACATTTAAGTATACACCTTAGCATATGCTATAAGGTTAAATGCCAAAAATAATGTTAAGCTTCTAGCATGTTCTACAACCAACGGCCATTAAACTAAAAAGGACCGAACGTTACGAAGAAAGTGGAAGTTTCGCATTAACATTTGTGAAGTGAAGTTGTAAAGGGTTTTGCAATAAGAGCGCTACAAAAATAAAAAAGTTTAAATAAAACAAAAACGGTTTTGGATATCAATGAAATTCTTTATTCCTGTGAAAGTACGTTCGATGCCATTATGTATGGAAATCGATCTCTTTTGCATGGCCACCACGGGCACGCTTGCAGAATCCAGACGCTGAATCCAATTTTCGACGGTTTTCAAGCATAAATCGGCCGATACTGCTGCAATTTCACGTTCGATATTCGTACGAAGTTCATCAATCGTCGCTGGCTTGTTGGCATAGACCATAGATTTGACGTAGCCCCACGCTCAATTGTTGATCTGCTAGGACGATTATGACGACCATAAATTGGACGTAGCGCTCTTAACGTTGAGGCCACTGACTCCGAATTTCGGTAGTAAATTTTAATAATTTCGACTCGTTGTTGGCTCGTATATCTTTCCATCATGAAATGGCAAACCTTACTGAAGAGAAATGTCAAAAGAGCGGCAAGAAATATGGCGTCGTTTGCTGTCCCTGTCTTTCTACTTTTGTAGCGTCCCTGTTAAACAACCCTTTACTTTAATATTTGTGCTGCTAAGTAGTAGCATCGTACTGTCCGTTGATTATTATTGTTGTATTTAAAGCAATACAGTGTTAAATAAATAAGTGTAAAGCTAAATAAAACTAAAGAGAGCGTGTTATTTTTATTTACTAAGATCCCCGGTTTATCTAAAGGAGATAAACGTGCGTTTTAGAAGGTAAAAGTAACTATTGGTGTCAGCGGTGGGATTGGTTATTTTGATTGCAATAGGAAATAAACCAACGTTTTCAAAAGGTAAAAAGTAACATCATATATATTTTTGATCCTTATGCAGTATTAAGCCGATCTAGCGATGTCCGTCTGTCTGTTCTTCTGTTTGATATGATAAAAAGGTAACAATATTGTCCGCCTTTCTTTGTCTCAAGTAACATTCGTTAATGCTAACATGCATTTTATAAAATGGCCTCATATTTAAATATTTTTCGAGGGTCATTATACAATAATAAAAACTATTTTTTTACTCAGAAAGAGATAACACCATCACAGAACTGAAGTCAAGTGAGTAGTAATCCAAATTTTCTTGTTGTTACCTCTCACTCTCCCTTTGTTTTTGTTGTATTTGGAATTTTATAACTATGGCTATTTCTTGAATAATTTTTCGCAATATGTATAAGCAGAGAAGACAAATTTGCCTTTTTACCTTTTTTCCGATTTTTGCTTTTATGGAATTTCCATTTTTGAGATTTAAAATAAAATTTTCTTAAGATTTTTGTGCTATAAACTGATATTTTTCAAAATTTTTTGTCCTAAAAATGCGTTTTTGCTCATAGAAAATATTTTTTTTAACTTTGAATTTTTTTTTAAAAAAGGAGTTATTTGCCGACTTTTTTGCTTTTTTACAAAAATGTTTCGCTTTAAATCCGTCGAATGTTGTTTTTTTGTCTTCTCTGATAATATGGCATTTTTTTGACTGTAGCCTATAATTCTATACATTTGTGTTTTCGTAAAACAAAAAATATGCACAAGTAAAATATTTAAGTCAGGCAGGCCCACTGTAGCGGATCAAATTGCAAAAATAGAATTTCAATTAACGTTGCAATAAATGTAGTGGAATATGTAATAATAGGTGTAATAAAAAGTGCGTTTGGGACGAATATTATTGGAAGTAGCAAACGTCAGCACAAAGTCATTATATAAACCTACACTTATCGAAGGAAGTGGAAGTCGCGCATTGACATTCGTGGAGTTTAGTTGCGTTTTAGAGTTTTTAGATCAGTTAAATATTAGATTTTGTGTGTGTGTGTGTTATCTTGTTGTATGTAAATTAATAGTGTTGAATAATTAAGTGTATAAGCTCAAAATCAAACAGAAAAGTGAGTGTTATTTTAATTGCAAAGAGCAACAACCCGGTTTATCTAAAGGAGATAAACATACATAAAGGCAAAACGTAACAATTGGTGTCACATTTGGGATTGGTTATTTTGATTGGAAATAAGCCAACGTTTTTAAAAATTATATATTTGATCCTTGTGCAGTATTAAGCCGATCTTCTGTTTGATAATATGGCGATCACGGCGCGAACACGCAAGTGGGGTTGCTTTTTTATCTAGATTAATGGACATCATCCCGAGTAATTGTTGGTATTGAAAATAAGCAAAAGCTGTCCGGGTTTAAAAAGTAGTGAGTGAAAATGTGAAGGTTTGTCAAAGTTTTTCATACAAATTGGTGTATTTTAGTACAATTTATTTTAGTACAATTTAATATTAGCGTCTGTTGACTAAATTTTTTGGCATACTTTTTCACCAGACGTCTAGACTTGATTAATTTTATATTAACCTTTAATTTTTCTTAACTAAAAATTTTTTTCACCACATTTTAAGAGTGTATAAATGTTTTAAATCTACTCTAGGCAGAGCTTTGAAGAATTAATTCCTTAATTCAATTTTTCAATTCTGAATTAAAAATTCGATGAATTAATTCACTAAGCAATATATATTGAATGGAATTAATTCATATTTGCTTTCGTTCGATTTATTTTGTTACGAATTAATTCAATTGCAATAGTTCTTTTTATTAAATCAAATGAATTAATTCACTGGTGAATTAATTCCTTATTGAATTAATTCACTACTGAATTCGTTCAATTTCATTTTCGTTCAGTGAATTAAAAAAAATAAAATTACGTTCAGTGAATTAAAAAAAATAAAATTACGTTCAGTGAATTAAAAAAAAAATAATAAGTTCACTGAATTGAAAAAAAAAATAAAATAAGTTCACTGAATTGAAAAAAAAAAAAAATAAGTTCACTGAATTCAACCAATAATCTACAAATAAATTTTTTAAATAAGCAATTTTACAGCGTGTGCTAGTAAAAATAAACAAAATAGAAACCGGATGCTGTTTATCAACCTACATGATTCAAAAATAAATCCTTTTACTATTAAAAATAAAAACTTTACAGATATAGATAAATTTGGAAAAAAATATAACTATTAATTTTTCAAACTAGTTATATAGTTATATTTTTTTTCCAAATTTATCTATATCTGTAAAGTTTTTATTTTTAATAGTAAAATGCTTTATTTTTGAATCATGTAGGTTGATAAACAGCATCCGGTTTCTAATTTGTTAATTTTTACTAGCACACGCTGTAAAATTGCTTATTTAAAAATTTTATTTGTACATTATTGTTTTCTTCTACTGAACGGCAGAAAACAGGCTTTGAATTCAGTGAACTTATTTTATTTTTTTTCAATTCAGTGAACTTATTTTATTTTTTTTCAATTCAGTGAACTTATTATTTTTTTTTTAATTCACTGAACGTAATTTTAATTTTTTTAATTCACTGAACGAAAATGAAATTGAACGAATTCAGTAGTGAATTAATTCAGTAAGGAATTAATTCACTTTTTTTCCGTTCGATTTATAAAATTGAACGCGTTCACCGGTGAATTAATTCATGTGATTTAATAAAAAGAACTATTGCAATTGAATTAATTCTTTGAATTTGTTGTTTGATGAACGCATTCAGTTGAACGAATTCAGTGAATTACTTAAGAAAAGGAATTCATTCAATTGTAGAGAAAATTGAATTCGATTGGTAGTGAATTCATTCAAAAAGGAATTAATTCTTCAAAGCTCTGACTCTAGGTCACTTAACAATTATAAAGTCACTGTCACACAGTGTTATTGTTTTTAATAGTATTTTATAAAAACTTAATTTGTTTTTCTCCAAAAATATTTAATAACACTGTGAGACAAATGGTAGGGGTCAGTGATCGGGAAGAGTTCAAACTACCGGGGAAAGTTATATCGGTAAAAAAGAAGTTATACGTATCCCGGCGTTTCGCTGGGTCACCCCTAGGAATCGAGATATATCGATTTGACCTTTGGTGGTCTTTTTTTTGACATAACTCCAGAACCACTAGTCCGATTTTGCTCAAACAATTTTAAAAAAATTAAAAATTACAATTCCTTTAATCTGTTCATATAACGTTTTTCTATATACTCAACAGTTTTGCCGGTAAAAATAAATGTATGAAGAAAAAAATATTTTTTACCTAAAATATTAAAAAAAAAGTAATAAACAAAAGGTTATTGATTTTTATGGTAGCGGTAACAAACATTTATTTTTACAGGCAAAACTAGAAAAACGTTATATGAACAGATTAAAGGAATTGTAATTTTTAATTTTTTTAAAATTGTTTGAGCAAAATCGGACTAGTGGTTCTCGAGTTATGTCAAAAAAAAGATATATCTCGATTCCTAGGGGTGACCCAGGAATGACTGTCGCATAGTGTAATTTATCATTAATATTATTTTTTAACTAAAAAAATGTAAAGCAATCTAAACTAATTTAACTTTTTTCCGTTTTTTTGCAGGTAAGCCTTTGAGTAATTCTGTTCACCACAGCTCTCAGTTTGTAAGTACGTTTTTATATGTATAGTGGTAAATTAAATTAATTAAAATCATAAGAATTTCTTGTTCATTAATTTAAATTAATAAAAAAAACATGTACACTAATCTTTCTATACAAAAATATAATTTTATGTGTATTTCAGGGAATTATGTAATAACTGAATCCTTTAATATTAAAACCCGCTCCCTATTTCCACATAATTAGCCATAATTTTGAAATTTTGTGCATGAATTTTTTTTAAATATATCGTATTTTCTTTGTAGAGGCTCTGCATAAATACATATATAAAAAATATTTTTTCAGGGTTTTTATTACTTATTGCTGAATTTCCACCACTTTCTAAAGAAAACTGATGAACGGGACCTGGAAAATCCCCGAAACGATCGTCTTTTCATTCCTGACAGTGTAGAGGTTTTTGAAAGCAAAAACTCTCTGAAGTAAAAAATAAGTACTTTTAAGGCAATTCATAATAAGGAAATTGACCTAGAACTAAATTAATAAATTTCTAATCTGAATCTGAATTCCCAAAATAGAATCTGAATTCCCGAGAAAGGTGATCTGAAGCCGAGAAAGGTGATCTTAGAATTTTTATAGAAATTTCATCCTTCTGAGCCATTTGAAAACCATTGCATACAAATTACAAGACTTTTTATTTAATTGTCGCTATTCTGGAATCATCTGCTTCTGACCTCCGACAAAAGTAAAAAAAACATAAAAATATCTAAATAAATTTGTTTGTTATAATTATTGTGGGTGTGCAAAACAGCCATAAAATATTATACTTTATTAATCATAAAAGAAAAATACCAAAAACAAGTGGAAGCATTAAAATGGGCTGTGTCGAATATTTTATACCTTCCACCACTTAGAATGAAATTTGGGAAAAAAAATTAGATTTGAAATCATTTACAAAAAAAAAAAAAAGAAATTGGCAAACAAAATGTTTGGAAAATGATTTTGTGAAAAAATATTTACCTGGCTAGCGCTTTTTATATCCTCCACAAATATTTATTAACCCTATATGGATCAAGTTACTCAAAATAATAATTTTTATCAAGTGGAAACATTTTTTTTATTCATTCAAAGCGATATTTTGCCGAAAATTATGAAAGGTGTTATTCTGTAAATTTCCTAGTGGAGCGTTTTTGGCCAAAAGCATAAAAGTTAACCCCAAATAGATCACGTTATATGAAATTATTATTTTTATTCAGTTGAGATTTTGATGGCTTTACAATATCGTAGTCATAATTAATATTAAGTTTCATGGGTCTTTTCTGACCCCAGGCCACTAAAGGTTAAAGATTTTTTAAACAAATGTAAAGACAATTATAGTCTTACCAAATTTAAGTGATGCTTTTACGAAAATGTGTAAAATTTGATGAAAACATTCAAATTTTGTTTAATTTTTAACAAAATAAGCAATTTTTGTAAAAGTCTTGGAAAGCCGTCGCTCCAAACACAAACTCGAATTATCATTTTTCCAATTTATTTTTTTCTGTAATATCAACTATTATGTGGTACAAATAGCAATCGACATCTCCAAATTAGGCATTTTAAAAAATTCTTAAAATTAATTTAAAAAAAACACGTTTTTGCATTTTTATCAAATTCGTGGGTCATTTTGGATTCCAGGCTAAAGTGGGTTAATGATATCCGATGAAGTCAAAATTCTATGTCTGAATTATTTTGACTATATTATATGAATAAATGGAATAAAAAATATTTTTTTTCGAAATTTCGAATTTTGGGAATTTTTAATAGTAATACACTTTTTTCCAAAATGGGCCATTTTCGTCCAACTTTCGGCATGGGTTAACGTTTTCCAAAAGAAAAAATCGATGTAATGACAAACCTATTTTTAAGGGACACTCTAATGTAGATATTACCTCAAATTTCGTTAATGCACATGTGTGAAGATATATGGATGTATGTATGGAGATTCATGTATCCGTGTATGGAAAACAATGCAGGTTTATGAGCAAGCACGAGCATACATTAAACCTGTGTGAATTCATATATGCCGATTTTTAGCCGGGTTTGTAAAAAAAACTTTGAATAATTTTATTCCAAAGAAGAAAAAAAAACACGAAAGAGCATGGTTGAAAATCATTAAACCTAAAACCGGTAACGACTTAAAACCTTTTCAACTGACTACCGTTAACCTTAAAATACCAATAACGACCCAGTAGCAAAAAATACTAGTTCAGAACCAGTTATGTACTAGTTTATTTGAACTAGGCAACTAGTACGAGTTCTACCGCCTCTCCATACAAACAACTGTAGAATTTAACATGGAGATGTCATAGGGATGGGGACAATTGTCCCCAAACTCCCACTTTGGTACTAGTTGTAAAACTATTTTGAAAATTACAATTTAAGGACGAAAAATAGGGAGCAAAACTGGTACTAATGTGACACTCGCGGAACCAGTTCCGAAGTGACTCTTTGGAAATAGTACTGTACCAGTTGGTAAAGATCTAAATTATATATGTAGATAACAAACAAACTTTTTTTCTTTGATGAAACGTAGATTAGACCGATAGTTTCCTTACGGAGATAATTAGGTCCATTTACCAAACGAAACCTAAAATATTTTGTGTTTATGATTTCTAATCACAATAAAATTTGAGTGTTTATTCGCAATTTCAGACTATATTACTAACAACAAATGTAAACAAAACTAGAATTTCAAAACTCCTATTTAAATTTAATCTTTCGAAATAGTCTCGCATTGTTTCAATCAAACTAATAGGTACACAAATGGTTAAAAATTGTTTTAAGAATAAAAACAGGGAGCTGTACTGGTACTTATAAGAAATTTACCAAACTAGTTCCGGAGTAACTCTTCGGTACCAGTACTGTACCATTTGATTTGCACCTTAAGGCAATTTACAGTAAAAAAATTTGGGGGTTTATTTGCAAACTCTGATGTTCTATGAAATACAAACATAAACGAAATGAGAATTTCAAATTTCGCATTTTAATTTCTTTTACAGTCCCTACATAGATCGTATTTAACTAGTACACAACTGGTTCAAAATGTTATTTTGAGAACTAGTTTTGTAGTTTCTAGTCAAAAAACTAGTACTTTTTAGAACTAGTTCGACCATTTGCTACTGGGGAAATAACATAAAATACAGTTAACCTTAAAATGCCCTAAAGAAATTATTTAAAATATCGTTAACCCTCAAATACGGTAAAGAAATTATTCAAAATACTATTAAACTTAAAATACCCTAACGACCCAGTGTAGAAACGGTAATGACATATCATTATTTTTTGGAGTACCAGTAATGACACCCACTTACCTTCTGCATTATTTTAAAACATATAATAATGAGTTACTGATAGGGTTTGGGGTTCGGGAATTCCCGGGCGGGAATTCCCGGGAAATCACGGGAAAAGTTTGCCGGGAATTCCCGGGAAAATAATATATTTTTCCCGGGAAAACGGGAAATTTTAAAAATATAAAATTTTTTATATTGTTTTTGTTTCGAATAGGATTTTTTAATTTTAGTCATAAAAAACATTTTAAATAGCAAAACAAAAATGTCATTGTTAAAATCTTTTAAAAGGGAATACATTTATTTGACACACAAATAAAATCTTCGCCAAGTAAAAAGGAGCATTTCAACTAATAAAGATTTTTCGCATAACTTATTCAAAATTTAAGTAGTAAAACCTAAAAACTTGGTAAAATGTTTAAAAGAAATATGAAAAAAGCTTTGTTTCTTACAAATAATCGCCCTTAATATCTAAATTTTTCAAATGTATAATTTAGGTAAAGTCGACTTTAGTTAAAATATTGGGTGGCAGTATACCTTGACTTGGTTTATTTTTGGAGCATTCTGATTGCTTAATTTATTTTCAACGAATCAAAATATTTGAAAATATAAATATTTTTGTAAGGTTTTCATACACAAAATGAACAAAACCGTTTGATTAGAAATAAAGTCGACTTTAAATTTAAAATACGCCTTTATATTAAGGGTCAATAATTTTATAAGTAACGTTTTCATTAATAAATGTGAAAAGAAAAGACTGGTTAACGGTGGTATCTAAATTTGGTTATCCGACATCTAAATTTGGTTCACAAAAAATAAAAAAATGATGGACATGCAACTTCTCTTGAAGAAAACAACAACAAGAATAACGTTTCAGCTAAAATTAGCAAAGTACCCGAAGAAAAAAGTGTAAGCTGAATAGGCATTAAAGGTTTTATGGTAGGGCAAACATTTCCTGAAATGGTATCCAAATTAGCTGCAGTCAATCCGCACCATAACTAGATCTTCGTTTATTCGAGAAAGTTTTTATAATAAAAACCTGGCATTGCAAAAAAATGAAACCGATGTAAAGAACATTATATTAAATTACTACAATCATGTAAAAGATATCATGATAAAAGAAATATCGAGCAATATTTCTAACAATAGGAGATTTACTATAATCTTAGATGAATGAACAAGAATATCACAAAAGAGATATTTGAACATATGTATAAACGGAAATAATTCATTTTATAACCTGGGGTTGGTTTATATATCAGAAAGATGTAATGATGATGAAATAAAAAGAATTGTAGAAATAAGACTAGAAGAGTTTTATTTGTCTTTGGAACATTGGCGTACCTAGACCATTTTTCTGGGATGGGCAAGCGACCCATTAATTTTCTGCTGTTTATTCGCCCATTCTCACACTATTAATCCTAAAAAACACGTTCGGCATTATGCTTACAATTTTTTCACACAAAAAAAATCTTAAAAATGATTCCTTGCCTTCTAATAAAATTTTCATAATTTTCAAAATTAAATAATCCTGGTAGCTTATCCTATCAAAATTGCCATGTTTTTATACAAAACTCTGAATAGTGCATTTATTTTTCTGAAGGAAAACTCGTACAAGGAATATATTCCAATCTATATTCGCAGATAATTATGAAATTTAGATATTTAATAGAGAAAAGAAATCTAAGATCAACCTGTCTAATTCGTCCACCTCGGACGAACCCTATCTAACCCCATATTCTGACCACCCGAGTAAAAAAAATTGATCTTGCGCAATATCTAATTATATCCAATTTGATATTGTTTAAGATCTGCTGTAATATCTAGCTGATCCAATTAGATCTCAAAATTGGGTGTATCCAATCATATCGTATTAGATCCCATTGTATATATGGGGATAAACTAAGATCAAGTTATATCTCAAAATTGGGAGGTCCAGTGATATCTTTGGGGATAAACCTAGATCTATTTTGATCCGAAAATTGGCGGATCCAGCTATATATTTGCGGATATTTTTAGATCTAATTTGATCCGAAAAATGGCGGATCCAATTAGATCCAGCTATATATTTGGGGATAAACTTAGATCTAATTTGATCTCAATTTTGGCAGATCAAATTAGATCCCGCAATATATTTGTGGATAAACGTATATCTAATTTGATCCGAAAAAGTGGCAGATCGAATTAGATCTAGCTATATATTTGGGGATAAACTTAGATCTAATTTGATCCGAAAAATGGCACATCGAATTAGATCCAGCAATATATTTGTGGATAAACTTAGATATAAATTGATCTGAAAAATAGCAGATCAAATTAGATCCAGCAATATATTTGTGGATTAACTTAGATCTAATTTTATCCGAAAAATGGCACATCGAATTAGATTCAGCAATATATTTGTGGATAAACTTGGATATAAATTGAATAGAAAATTGGCAGATAAAATTAGATCCAGCAATATATTTTGGGATTTAGTAAGACCTAATTTGATCCGAAAAATGGCAGATCGAATTAGATCCAGCAATTTATTTCGGTATTAAAATGGCAGATCGAATTAGAAACAGCAATATATTTGGGGATTGACATCTAAAAGTATCCATAAAAATGACAGATAGAATTAGATGCCGCATTATATTTGGGTACTACGTAAGATCTCCATTTATTTGGGATTAAATAAGATCCCAGACATATATTGCCAACTGTTCAAAAAATAATAGACTGGCAGAGCACTGATTGCATAAAAATTACAATATTTTGTTAAAATAAGGTTTAAACTCAGAAGGTAACGAGTTCAATATGCATTTCTTTTACAAAATGAATTTCTTTTTATAAAATTAAAATTTTTTTTTCTATAAATTTTTTTATAAAATTATATATTTATTTTTTTATTAAATTGAAATCTTTGAATAAAATAATTTTATTTACATCTTTTTGACGCTCTACACCATTTCCAATTGTATTAATTGTTTTAAGATTTATCAATTGTATTTCAGAAATAATCAATTGAATTTCAGTTTTATCAATTGTGTTTCAGAACTCATCAATTATTTTTCACATTTATGAATTGTATTTCAGAACTAGTCAATTGAAGTTCAGTTTTATCAATTGTGTTTCAGAAATTATTAATTGTATTTCCGAAATTCACAACTGTATTTCAGAAATTATCAAACTGTATTACTGTATTAAATTATCAATCGTATTTCCGAAATTATGAAATGTATTTGAGAAATTTTTCTCTATTAGCTATGAAATTCTGAAATAGATTTCATTATTTCTGGACACAACTAAATAAATAAATAATTAAATTTGCATAATATTGTAGTTTCTGAAGTGCAAATAATATTTTGTGATATACAATTAAAATTTTCTAAAATACATTTAATAATTTCTGGAATACCTTTTTTCGATGCTTATAAGTTAGCTCGAAATGCTTTTATCATTAATTTAATTTGTAGCTATCACACATCTATAACAAGTCTCGTTAGATTAGAGTGTAGAGGTCTTGGCTGACAATCTGGTGGACTGGGTTAAATTTCATGTTTTTGAAAGCAAATATTAAAAAAAGTTTTCTCAATTTTTTCAAAAATGTTTTTTGACATCTATTTTTTTGCCAAGATAGTTAATGCAACGTTCTGCCAACGCATAACCGACCATCGCCAACGGTTTGCCAGCATTGTGCCGATTATATTTTTCTGTCTGGGATGTTAAACTTAAACCTATTGTATATTAACATTAATTAACACTATATTTATACCCTACACCACTATGTGGTCATTATACCCTACACCACTATGTGGTCAGGGTATTATAAGTTTGTGCTGATGTTTGTAACACCAAAAAATATTGGTCGTAGACCCACCTTATAGTATACCGATCGGTTCAGAATTTTTTTTTATTTCGATTTAACGATGTCCGTCTGTCCGTCCGTCCGTCCGTACGTCCGTCCGTCCGTCCGTCCGTCCGTCTGTCTGTCTGTCTGTCTGTCTGTCTGTCTGTCTGTCTGTCCATGCAATCTTGTGCGCACTCTACAGGTCGCACCTATTAAGATATTTTGATGAAATTTGGTACGCAGACCTATGTTGGCCCAAGGACGAACAAGTTTGATTTTTTTGAACATCGGTCCATGTTTAGACCTAGTGCCCATATAAGGGTCCTACCAAAATTATATTGTTTATACGCTGCAGGTCGTAAATATTAAGATATTTGGACGAAATTTGGTACACAGACCTATGTTAGCCCAATAACGCAGCCCATTGATTTTGGTGAACATCGGTCCATGTTTAGACCTAGTGCCCATATAAGGGTCCTACCAAAATTATACTGTTTATACGCTGCAGGTCGTAAATATTAAGATATTTTGATGAAATTTGGTACACAGATATACATTGGCCCAATAACGCAGCCTATTGATTTTGGTGAACATCGGTCCATGTTTAGACCTAGAGCCCATATAAGGGTCCTACCAAAATTATAATGTTTATACGCTGCAGGTCGCAAATATTAAGATATTTTGATGAAATTTGGTACACAGACCTATATTGGGCCAATAACGCAGCCTATTGATTTTGGTGAACATCGGTCTATGTTTAGACCTAGTGCCCATATAAGGGTCCCCCCAAAATTGGCTTGGTTACAAATTGCAGGTCGCAAATATTAAGATATTTTAATGAAATTTGGTGCGCTGACTCACATTATAGAAAATTTTGACACAAGCCCCATTTTAACCCATTCGAATTTCGGATCCAAACAATACAACAGACTGGTGTAGGGTATTGTATAGTCGGCATGCCCGACTTTAACCGTTTTACTCGTTTTATTTTTAGGAAATACATTTTTATTTTCCCAAGTAAAAAAAAATGATATGGAGCCATATGAAGTTATATTTAATTATATATAATCTTTTATGTAACTTGATATAATTATATCCGAAAAATGAGAACGTCTTATTGTATCATATTGTATCGAATTGTATACAATTGTATATAATTTGGTACAATTTGATACAATTTTATGCAATTCGATACAATTGTATCCGAATTTTGTCCTCATCCAATTACATCAAATTATATCTTTTTGTATAAAATTATATAAAATGTTATAAAAGTGGACATAGTTTGATACAATTATATCTAAATATTGACCTTATATGTTTTATCATGTTATATATGACCATATCTAACAATATAAAAAATTATTTTTTTAAATAAAAAAATATATGCAATATCTGGAGATTAGACCTGGGGGATTTCAATTACAATTATTGTAATTTGTAATTGAAAATTTTCAATTAAAATTACAAATAAATGTAATTGAAATTAAAAAAAAACTCAATAACATTTCATGTAACTGTAATTGAAAATTTTCAATTACAAATTACAAGTAATTGTAATTGAAGTTGATTTCAAATTTCAATTACATTTAGAATTAAAAAGTGTTTTTTGTTAAAATTTTGTAGAAAAAACTGACTGGATAGGTTGGATAGGCATTGATAAGTATAAAAAGAATACGTCATGTTCCCTAACTTGTGCTTTTTGTCATTAGTTGTTTTCGGAAAAATGTCATTGTAATTGACATTTTTTCAATTACAATTATACATACATATGTAATGTGTAATTGAAAATTTTCAATTGCAAATTACTTGTAATTGTTCTTTTTTGAATTACAATTAAAAATAATATGTAATTGCAATTGAGTTTTTTTCAATTACAATTACATGTAATTGTGTAATTGCATGTGTAATTATTTACAAAATGTAATGATTAACCCCCAGGTCTGCTGTATATCCTATAATTTCGATAAAACTTCCCTTACTTTAATCCAGATTTACCATGACAGTGCATTAAACGTGAACAAATTTTTCTTTGTTTTTACGGTGGGTCTCATAATGCAGGTTTAAACTTTAGTTAATAGTTAACCCAAAAATTTGTTGTTGTTTTGTGTAAATTTTTTTGACATTTTCTTTTGTTTTTAGTTAAGTTAAAATTAAACCTACAGTATGAGACCCACCGTTAGTAATTATAAAATAAAGTTAACAACACTGCAATTTTAAAGTTAATAGGATTATGATATACAACCAAGATATAAGAAATCAGTCAAGTGTACGTTATAATATAGAGAATTTCGTATTAAAGCTTCAGTGTTGTTAATTTTATGGGAGCGTAAGCCATTTTTAACTCATGCTCCTAAACAAAAACAAATTACTCACGCACGAGCATTTCGTTTCTTACTCACGCACACATGAGTATATTAAAAACTTACTAATTATCAGAAAATTCTCACGCAAAATAGTAAAAATTACTAAAAACATATGATGAAAAAAATAAACTCACACACGGATCATGCACAGGTTATATATTCTTACTCACGCTCACGCACGAATTACGTACGAATTATATACTCTCACTCTCACGCACGAACCAGTATAGTAATTATCACTCACGATCACGTGTGAATAATGTCACTCGCAAACATTTCTAGTCACGCGCCAATCCCTAGTAATTATTAAATCTAAAACTAGTAGTATCCGACCGAACAGTTCGGCCAAAAAGTGACATTTGGTCGATTTTCTGTTATTTGAAAGCATTGTGGAGAATAAGGCTTGAAAATACCAAATACCGACAAAATATATTTTCCGGCCGAACTGTTCGGTCGGACACTAAAAACTAGTTCAATGTCATTGTTAACATGGAACCACATATAATATAATAAGGTTTTATATGGACCTTGTATATTTTTATATAAAATCTCTTTGAAAAAATTGCTTATGTGGGATGATATATAATTACAGATGATTTTATAAAGAACGTTATATTGTTATATATTAAAGAAATCATGAAATATTGTAGATATGGAACCATATTAAGTTATATATGGGTTCATTTTCGTCAATATATAATCATAACTAACACAAATTATAAAATATTTCTTATATGGCTCCACATATAGTTTTATATTATTATGTATAGCGCCATACTAAATTATATATAAACGCATATGTAATTATATCTTTTATATGTTAATTTATGTACTTATATATAGCACATACAATTATATGTAGGCCAGTATGTAATAATATAAAATAACATATGTCTCCATATTAAAACCTTTGAGAAAAAAATATCTAATATATGACTATATAAAAGTATATATGCTTGAATTTAAAAGCATATGTGGCCATATGTAACTATAAGTTAATATATGCAATTAGATAAAATAATATATGATTATATCAGAACTTTTTTACTCGGTTTATTATAAGTTAACATTAAATTAAATTTTAGATAATGGCACCAATTTGTAGTTGTAATTATTATATATTAAATCGTATATTCATAAACATTCCATACAGTTAGACGAGGTTTATGGAACTATTTAACTTTATAAAGTGTTTATAAATTATAACTTAAATGTACATATATATATGTTAAATGTACGTGAACAAATTGTTGATATGGACCCACAAATTGTATCTCAACTGATATTGGAATTATTGTACCATTACCATACATCAATATATATTAAATGATATACATATATTACAATATATGACACTGTATTATAAATATTGTTAATGAAGTAACATATCTGATAATATTTTTTATAGCGCCATACATAGTTTTACATTATTCAAATTAAACCATATATGGAATTGTATTCAAAATGTTGATGTGGTACCAAATTTGACCATATATTGTTTAAATTGTGCCATATATGACAATATATTGTTTAAATGATACCATATATGTCTATATATTAATATTGTTTAAATGACACCATATATCAATATATATGGTACTATATATGGTAGCATATATTATCATATCTGCATCTGTATTAAAAATGTCGTTCATCAGGTACCATATATGAGCATATATTGTTGAAATGGCACCATATATGACAATATATGGTTTAAATGGCACCATATATGGTAATATATTGCTTAAATAACACCATATATAAATATATATGGCACTATATATGGTAGCATATATTATCATATGTGGAACTGTATTAAAAATATTGTTCATGAGGTACCATATATGGGCATATATTGTTGAAATTGCACCATATTTGATAATATATGGTTTTAATGGCACCATATATGATAATATATGGTTTGAATGGCACCATATATGATAATATATAGCTTAAATAACACCTTATATAAATATATATCGCACTATATATAGTACCATATATTATTATATCTGGAACTGAATTAAAGATTTGGTTTATGAGGTACCATATATGACCATATATTGTTTAAATGGCACCATATATAATAACATCTAGTTTAACTGTCACCATATATAATTATATATTGTTTAAATGATACCATATATAATTATATATTGCTAAAATGCCACCATATATATTAAGATATAGTTCTATATATAACTATATATGCAATAAGATCAACCATGTCATGTAATATATAATTATATATGCCATATCTAATATTATGAAGGCCAATATCTAATTAGATGAAATTATATATAGAACTGACCCTTAGATTTCAACAATGAAACGGTTTGTTTCCGACAGTCCAGTAGTAGGTGCCAGCTGGAATCATGCAATTCATTTGGCAGTTCTGCGAGTAATTTATGTGAAATCAAATGTTCAACATTCTGATATTTTTACTTTGAATTCTCACTACACAGACTGCATTTAGTACAAATGTGTTTTTTTTTAACAAAAATTACTTATATAGGTGGTTTTCATTAACAATTTTGTTCAAAAATGTTTCCCGGGATTCCCGGGAATCCCGGGAATCAAATTTTTTCATTCCCGTTTCCCGGGAAATAAAAAAGTCCGGGAAATCCCAAACCCTAGTTACTGATAATGACTTATTTTTATCATTATTTCATATAGAAAATAATTTTTTAGATTTTTTTGAAAATTTTTTGAAATCTATTTTTAGACTCAATATTTTTTAAACACTGGTAAGGATATATGTAACCACATATTTTTTGATTTTTTGTATGTTGGCGAGTAAGCTTACTTGTGTGCAGCAGGTCAATTATGTTTTTATCTATTAAATATTACATGTCGACATAGCTCAGATGGTAGAGCTGTTGACTGGCAATCTGTAGACCCAGGTTCGATTCCCGCACCAGCAAATTTTATTTAAAAAGAAAAAATACAATAAAAAATATTTTTTTTTATATAATCAATTTTTTTGAAAATCTATTTTTAGACTCATTATTTTTGTCAGTACTGGTAAGCACATAGGTAACGATATATTTTTTGATTTTTCGTATGCTGGTGTGTAACCATAACTCATTATTTTTCGCGACATCGCCATATAAAGGTAATAAGAAATGTAATAACAAAAGTAACTAGTTACCATTACCAAGTATGTAGTTACATAACCACATATCTGGTAATGATTTTCTACACTGGGGAAATAATCACAAAATGCTCGTACAAGAAATATTGAATTTCAACTTTTATCGCACTGCTTATGCTGTTGTTTACACACAAACATAAGGATTCGCAAAATAACGCCCCAAAATTTTAAAAATTTTAACCTTAAAATACCACTAACGAAATAACTTAAAATACCGTTGAAATTAAAATACCTAAACCAAATAACAATTTTTTAATTTTTGCATTAAAAATACAAAAATTGTTTTTTCAGACTTTCTATATTTTCATATATTTAGTTAGAACATTGTTCTACCTCAAGTCGAAATTCTAATATGATATTGTCATATTTGATTTTATTTGTTGCTTCAAAATATAGAATTTCAGTTATATTTAAGTTAACTTTTAGTTAAATGAAATTAACAAATTTGACTGTAAAATCTGCATAAACTTTTTCTAAATATTAGTAGACTAAAAAAGCAAAAATAAACTGTTATATCTACAAAATCTTTGCTATTTTTAAGCTAAATTTAGTTGAATGCAAAAAGCAGTCTATTCTGCTAAAATCAGCGGAAATATTTGCTAAAAAATTGTAAACTGCTATTTTCAAAAGGTTTGATTTTTATTTGCATTAAAAAAAAATCGAAAAAAAACTTCGAAAATTTAAAATTTTTTGTGATTTTTTAGGCTACTAATTATTTAACAAAATTTTTTGCGGATTTTAGCAGGTTAATAATCTATTAACAAAAATTTAACTAAAATATAACTCAAATTCTGTAAATTTAACAGTTTTATTTTTGCTGTCCCTATCTTACTAATATATAGTAAAAATTATTTGCTAATTTAGCAGTTTTTTCTGCAGCATCATTTTTAACTAATTTTTAGTTACTTTTTCTGCTATTTTTAGGGATTTATTTCTATGAGTGTATTATTAATTCTAAATTTATATAACGTCGCTTCGTAAAAAACTATGATATTCTTAATATTCAGATAACAAAAAAAAAAAATATAAAAAAATAAAAAAATTGAACAACAAAATTTGTTGTTTTAAAAAAATTCCCATACCGGGAATCGAACCCGGGCCTTCTGGGTGAAAGCCAGATATCCTAGCCACTAGACCATATGGGATATACATATATTGAACCATAATATATTTGAAGACAAAATTTAATCAATGATCCCAAACACAAATAAAACACAAAGTTAAAAATACATTGATAAAAAAACCACAACGAAAAAAATTTGTTTACGTTTTTATTTTTTTAATAAACAAGAAATTCTCCAACACTAGCTATGTTTGTGCGGCAAGCTATCAACGTTGGCTTATGTCATTCCCATACAGATTTGACATTACTAACGTTAAGAGTTAACATTAAACGTTGGCTAATGTCAAATTTATATGGGAATGAGACAAGCCAACGCTGATAGCTTGCCGCACAAACACAGCTACTATACTCATGGGAAAAACAAATCTATTAACACAGTAAACAGCAATGTTGGTATTTTAGTGCTTTTCGGGTATCTTCATACCCGGTGATTTTTGTTTACAAATACCCGTTTTTAACGGATGTTTACAGTGCTTTTCAAATTTTTAACAGTGCTTTTAGTGATTTTTGTACAAGTTATATTTTTGGTATTTGTTCTCGTTTAATTGAAATATTCTTGATATTTCTGATAAGTTTAAAAAATAATATGAACTGCAGAAAAGTACATAACAGCATTTTCTTACAGTGTTTTTATACTATTTTTAATTACATTTTCGATATATTGTATTTAATCTTAAAATTTCAAAATATTAGTTTGGTGCTTTTTTATCCCTTCCCAGCCAACATTTTTCTGAGCGTTTAGAAATTATGACTCATAAAAGACTCTAAAATACGAGCATTTTCAGAGTGCTCAAATTTTAGAGTCATAAATGAAACATAATAGACTCTTATTTATGAGTGTATTCAAAAATTTTATAAAATTTTCTCAATACTCATAAATGACTCAAAAATTATTCATAAATGACTCATAAATGGCTCTGAAAATTAAAAATTTTCCATCAATGCTCATAATTTGGAGTCTTTTGTGAGTCATAAAAGTGCGCTCAGAAAGAGGCTTCATCAGTGACGGAAAACACCCTCATTTATCTATGATTTCAGAAGGTCTAAGGGCTCTTTTATGAGTCTTTTCGAACACCAATTGTACACTGGGTTTCTTTGGTATGTTTTTGGTTGAAATTTTTACAACACTTCAATGCATTATTAAATTCTTAACTTAATTTTTTAAAAAAATTATTTTGTTACATTTTTATCTTAATTTTGGCAAATTTTTACCCGTTTTTACAACCCTCACGGTGCTTTTCTCACTCCAGCAATTGGCAACACTGATAAACAGATATTCGTGCATAAATATATACAGTAAAACTCGCTTAAGACGACCTCCGGGGGACCAAACAAATTAGTTCGTTGTAAGCGAGGTTCGTAATAACCGAAGCAAAATTTTGTTTAAATTTTTTTAATTATCCACAAAATATTTAATATTCCTAAAAGAATTTCAAGTATTGTAAAATTTTTTAATTTGATTTCTGAAATAACTTGTTTGCAATATATTGAAAAAAAACAAAAATATATATAAAAAAATTGACAAATTTTGGAAAGTTCGTATTAAAAATGGAAAATATTATAAAAATTTGTTTGTGGGACCATCATAAACAGTTCGTTGTAGCCGAGGGTTCGTATTAACGGATGTTTTTTTATATTAAAATTGTTGCCAAAAAGTCGGGACTTTCAAATTAGTTCGTATTAATCGAGAATTCGTCTTATCCGAGTTCGTATTAAACGAGTTTTACTGTATTTTATTTATATGTTAAATTTGTTAAAACAAAATATTTTAATAAATGACAACTACTACATCTATTTAGAAGACATAAAAGAAAAGAAATAATAAAATTTTTGAAAACATAAAAACCGTTTATTTCAAACACTCCAAAAAGTTTGTCAGTTACTAAATGGCAGTTGTTCGTGAAGTAATCAGTAGTTGTTTTTAATTCTAATTACAGTTATTTTCCTGTGGAAAAACACAAAACAACTAATATGAAAGTTATTAAAAAAAATTACTGTATCTCGTATCAGTTGCTTAAAGCAGTTATTTTTAATAATATAATAAACAACTACCAAAACAGTATTTTTGCAGTAAACAGATATTTTTGTTAATTATTTAAAAAATAAAAAATTTCGATGAGTTTTTTAAAATTCTTGTTTAGTTTATATTTGTTGTTTTATTATTAAATATTGATATATTCTTAGGGTTATATGCATAATCACTGTTTAAATTTATAAATGGCATATTAACAAATTTTTCATACAAAATTGATTTTATAAACGTGTTATAAGGTTTTCAAATTATTATGCATAGGCGCTTTAGTTCGCAAATAAAACTCAGAAAATTATATTGTATCTCTAATGCATATAAACGTAATAACTGGAGAACGGTTTAGATTTTTTACTTCAAATTTCAAGTAGTAGAAAAGAAAAGATTCTTTTTGGTGTGTTTTTATAATATAACAAAAAGTGAACTGTAAAACCACAGTAGTTTTCAGCAATTTTGTTGGTCGTTTTAAAAATGTGTCAGTTAATTTTACGACATTGCTTTATTTATTTATTACATTTGCTGGTTGTTGTTCAATACAGAAAAATGACTACGTTTTAAGTAATTTTAAAGGTAAATACCATTGTCGCCTTTTTAGGATTAATTGATAGCTACGAAGTAAACAGTTTTTGTAAATTTTTCTCTATATCGCTTAGTTTCCGCATACGATAATAAAATATGGGGAAATAGAGACTGATAGCAAAGACACAAAAATATAATGATTAGAAAACAATTCTGGCTCAAATAAACTGCCAATTTTTTAAAATTGAGAAATATGAATTAATGGATATTAGAATTTAAAGTTGGCTCCAATACTTAAAACATTAATTATTATGATAAATTAGAATTACAAATTTTAAGACAAGATAACATAAAAATTTGTTGAATTGAATCAGAATTGGTTTAACAGGCTTTTGTGCTAACTTTTTTTATAAGCCAAATAAGTAAAAAGAGCAGAATGTGGTTCCATAGTTATTTCTTCAGTCCGAAATTAAAACCAACGATTATCGTAAAATAACTAAAGTGTTTGTCATAAAAAACTCTCATTCTTGAAAACTGTAGATGGCGCATATTGAATATTAGCTCTCGATGTATTGAATTTTGTATATATTATACAATAGATACGAGTACAAACAATTGTCGTCGATTGTTTGAAATTTAATATTTTTCATTACATATTATGTATATAATGAAATTTTAAATAAAAAATTAATATTATATTGTGTTGCTATTATAAATAATAACAAAATTCAATTGTTTTTTCGCTTAGGGATTCTCAATTCTGTAGTTAAAATAAATTATATTTATTCCAAAAATATATTTAGTTAGAATATTCTTCTACCTTAAGTCCAAATTCTAATATGATATTGTCATATTAGATTTTATTTGTTGTTTCAAAAAGTGGTGATAATTTTCATGATAGACAATACAATTGTTTCGTAGGCATCACCCTACTCTTCAGTTGTCCGCAATAAGAAAATGATAACTTTCTTACTCAAACCGAGACATTACATAAGGTACAAAAAATCAACGGGATGAGAATTTTATACTTTTGTATATGAACTGTCTGATTTGGTAAAACCAGCTATAAATCAACTCCTTTTTGAAAGCAACAATTACATAAAAGTACCCTTTGGGTACTATTTATATGTATGTTTGTGTGTTCGTTGTCTTGTTGTACTTTTTTGGTACATTTTAAGCTATGTTGGTACCGTGGTACTACCGCGATCCATTTGGCACAATTTCAAAAATTTACAAATTTTAAATTTTTGTATTAAATGAACTTGATTTATAATTGTGCTAGTTGAAAAATCCGACAACTATACAGCTTCAACAAAGTTCACCAACTCACCCTCAGATGGCGCGCAATAACTGTTATAAAAATTCAACAATTCGTGCAATTACAGTGTTGCCATATTTGAATGGAATGATCGAATAATTACAACTTTTAATTAAAAACATTAACAAAAATTGCTTATGACTTTTAGCCAAATCAAATCAGTGTGTCCACAATGAGTTCCCAAGTAAAAACGTTTTGATATAGTCATATATTATCATATAAAATTTTATATAATTATATATTGGAACATATATAATTATATAAAATTTTACGAAATTATATCCTAAATATATAACTAAATCTTGTTATATATTGCACAATATATAGTGTAACATATTACAATATCTAATTATATATAGAACTATATGTAGTTACATATGCTTCATATAATTATGTATAACTAGCGGGCGCAGCCCGCTACGTTGTTAGCGTGCCTTAAAGGTTAAGGGGGGGGGGGCTGCGCCCCCCACAATTTTTATTAAATTCGTTTTTTTATTTAAAGTTTTTTTATTTAAAGCCTTCACCCAGCCACCACAAATAAATAATTCTGCACAACAATGGGTTTAAAATAAATAAATATTTGATCACTTTTTCTCATGAAAGTGGATTGTTAGTAATGAATCCATAATAAATTGCAATATACGTGTGTATGTTAAGATAATTTGGTAAAGTGCGAACTTAGGTAGATAGACCCGTAAGTAGTTTTGTTCATTTGTGTTTTGAATGAAAATAAATAACGTAAAGCAGGGTTGGAAAGCATTTTATAATATTAAAAATAGCGGGCAAAGCTACGTTGTTAGCGTGTCTTAAAGTTTTTTTTTTTAATTCCAGTTTATGTAAAGGTAGACCTGGCAATTCAAGTAAATTCACAAATTCAGTTGGAAAATTTACTGCGGCGGTTTCTTCCACCGGTGCTTCGTTACATGAAGTTTAAATATCGGAATATATAAGTTCCATTCCTTTTCTAAGGTTTTTTCTCTTTCAGAAAATTTGTTTAACTTTTTGGGGAGTATGTTTCAATGCTACATAAGTTTCATATTCCGTTGATAGTGTTTGAACAGGTAATTCCCTCTTCCAATCCATTTGCATTGTCTATAATTTCAATTCCGCTCGTTCAACGTTTATATCCATTTCATTCCACTTGTGTAGTGTTTCAATCCCACTCGTTTTCTATTTAGTTTCTTAATTTTAGTGTTTCATATACACTTGTTCTTTAAGTTTTAGGTTTCTAGCTAAAGACGTAGACGTTAAGAGGGGGGGGGGGGCAATTTTCCCCTTTTGAACCACCATTTTTACCACGTTCCTGTCCAAAGTCCTAGAAATGCCTTGTCGATAAGTTAGCCCATACTCCAAGGAAAACATATTATATATTACAGGTTTCTAGCCGAAGGGTTCGGTTAGGCCATCAAGGGGGAGAATTATTCCGTTTTTACCCCTCCCGGTAGGAATTTCCAAAAATTCCGTCTTAGAGGACGTCTGCGTTGGAGGAGGAACCTACTACATACATAATTTTAGGTCTCTATATCCAGCAGTTTGGCCAGGCCGTCAAGGGGGAAGTTTTTTCCCTTTTTACCCCTCCCGGTATGAATTTCCAAAAATACCATCTTAGGGGACGTCAACGTTGGAGAAGGAACCCAATTTAAGATCCCTTGTTCCAGCAGTTTGGCCAGGCCGTTAAGGGGGAGACTTTTCCTTTTTTTGACCCTACCTGTAGAAATTTCCAAAAATCTCATCTTAGCGGATGTCTACAATAGAGGAGGAACTTTAATACCAAATTTCAACTTCCTACCTCCAGCGGTTTGGACAGGCCTTTAAGCGGCACTTTTCGCTTCATTAATCCCCATTTTTGCAATGTCCCTGTCCAAAAAGCACCTCCTCGGTAAGTGAGCACATACTCCAAGTAACATATGTTTTACATTTCAGGTTTCTAGTCAACTTTTACTATTTGTGCCCCTCTCGGTAGGAATTTCCGAAAATCCATCGACAGGGAATTCCAGCTTCCTAGTTCCAGCAGTTTGAGTAGGCTGAGAGGAACTTAAGTACCGAATTTCAGCTTCCTAGTTCCAGCAGTTTGGACAGGTCGTTAAGGGGCAACTTTCCCTTTTTGAGCCCCCATTTTATAACGACCCTGTCCAAAATTCAAAAAAGTATCTTTCTAATAAGTTAGCCCTCACTCCAGGGACCCACATTTTAAGCTTCAGGTTTCTAGCCGAAGGGGTTTTTACCGGCCCCCAAGGTGAGGCTTTTTTTTTTTTTTGCCCCTCCCTATAGGAATTTACAAAAATTCCATCTTCGCGGCTATCTGCGATGGATGAGGAACATTCATACCAAATTTCAACTGCATTGCCTAAGCGGTTTGGGCAGGCCGTTAGTGGGGACATTTTTCCCTTTCAACCACCATTTTTACTATGTTCCTGTTCCAAAATAGAAAAATTACGTTGCCGGTGAATTAGTCCTACTCCAAGGAATACATATTTAAAATTTTAGGTTGGCCAAAAGGGATTGGGCAAGCCGGCAGGAGGAGACTTTTACCTTATTTCCCCTCCCGATAGGAATTTCAAAAATTCCGTCTAAGCGGACGCCTACACAGAAGCAGGAACTCACATACCGAGTTTCCTTTTGGGATATCCTGTAGGGAATTCCAAAAATACAAACTTAGTCGATGTCTACTACAGTGGAGGAACCTTTATACCAAATTTCAACTTCTTACCTCCAGTGGTTTGGGCAGGCACTTTTCCAATTTGTGAGACTGTTTATGGGGAGACTTTTCCCCTTTTTGCCCGTTCCGGTAGGAATTTCCAAAAATCCCGTCTTAGCGCACGTCTATGCCGAATATCAAGAAACCTTGTTTTAGTGGAGATATCCGTGGGGGGAGGAAAAAAAGTAGTTTTTTTGAAATTATATATTATTTTAAATGGTACTTTTTGGAAAAACGAAATTTTTTGGAAAAAGATACTTTGTTTTTACAAAGTACTTTATTTGTACTTTTTTTGCAAAAGGTATTTTTTTTTAAAAAGTTGTTTTTTTTTGGAAAAATGTATGTTTTTTGGAAAAAGGTACTTTTTTTGGAAAAGGTACTTCTTTTGGAAAAGGAAAATTTTTTTAGAAAAAGGTACTTTTTTTTGGGAAAAGGTACTTTTTTTTGGAAAAGGTACTTTTTTTGAAAAAGGTATTTTTTTGAAAAAATGTATATTTTTTGGGAAAAGGAAAATTTTTTTAGAAAAAAGGTACTCTTTTTTGGAAAAGGTACTTTTTTTGAATAAGTTATTTTTTTGGAAAAATGCATGTTTTTTGGGAAAAGGTACTTTTTTTTTGGAAAAGGTACATTTTTTTAGAAAAAGGTACATTTTTTGGAAAAAGGTACTTTTTTTAAAAAAGGTACTTTTTTTGGAAAAAGGATTTTTTTTTGGAAAAAGGTCCTTTTTTTGGAAAAAGGTACTTTTTTTGGAAAAAGGTACTTTTTTGGAAAAAGGTACTTTTTTCGGGAAAAGGTACTTTTTTTTGGAAAAAGGTACTTTTTTTGGAAAAAGGTACTTCTTTTGAAAAAAGGTACTTTTTTTGGAAAAAGGTACTTTTTTTTGAAAAAGGTACTTTTTTTGGAAAAAGGTACTTTTTTTGGAAAAAGGTACTTTTTTTGGAAAAAGGTACTTTTTTTGGAAAAAGGTACTTTTTTGGAAAAAGGTACTTTTTTTGGGAAAAGGTACTTTTTTTGGGAAAAGGTACTTTTTTGGAAAAAGGTACCTTTTTTGTCCCCTTTTTGCCCCTCCCGATAAGAATTTCCAAAAATGCCATCTCAACGGACGTCTACACCGGCCGAGGAACCTACATACCAAATTTCAACTTCATAGCTCCAGCAGTTTGAGCAGGCCGTCAAGGGGGAGACTTTTTCCCCGTTTTGCCCGTCCCTGTAAAAATTTCCAAAACTCCCGTCTTGGTGGATGTCTACGATAGTGGAGGAACCTTTATACCAAATTTCAACTTCTTACCTCCAGCGGTTTGGGCAGGCCGTCAAGGGGGGCCTTTTTCCCCTTTTTAACCCCCATTTTTACAACGTCCCTGTCCAAAATTCTAGAAAGTACTTTCCAGAAAAGTTAGCCCCTACTCCAAGGAACACATATCTTAAATTTCAGCTTTCTAGCCAAAGGGGTTTTGGCAGGCCGTCAAGGGGGACACTTTCCCCCTTTTTGCCCGTTCCGGTAGGAATTTCCAAAAATCCCGTCTTAGTGGACGTCTACCCCGAAAGAGGAACCTACATAACAAATTTCAACTTCCTAGCTTCAGCGGTTTGGGCTGGGCGATGTTGAGTCAGTCAGTCAGTCAGTCAGTCAGTCAGTCACGTTATTCTTTTATATATAGAGATTGTATCGAATTATATACCATTACATCTAGTTGGATATGATTATATTATATTTGATACATTTGGATGAGGACAAAATCTGGATAAAATTGTATCAAATCATATCTTATGCCATCAAGTTAAATCCCATTGTGTCAAATTAGATCTAATATGATCATAATACGATCTAATTTGATACAATTAGATGTTTTCATTTTTCGGATACAATTATATATAATATCAAAAGTCATATAAATTTTTTTAGTAGGGTTAATAAAACTTCAGATATTTGAGTTCGCGGTAAGTGATTTTATTATAAATATTCTCTTTATAAATGTATATTTCGATATTCTTTGAATATTCTCCTAAGAATTCTTCCAGTGAATGGTTACTTGATAACAAAACATAATCTTCACGTAAAAATTCACTGAAAGAGTCCTGAGGATGATATTCAAAGAATTTTGAAATATAGATTTGTAAGGAAAATATTTATAATAACATCATTGAAGTTGCATCAATTATTATTTATTTTTTTTTATTAAGAGTTAAATTTTACTTTAGTAACCAAAATGTATCCCGTACGTAAAACCAGCAAAAATTTAAATAACAACCCAAAAACCCCTACATAAATTTAAATATTTTGCAAATAACCTTGAACTTTTGAAACAACAGTCAGGTAAAATATATTGAATACAAATTTTTATAGTAATGGAAATTTAATACAATTTTATATAAAAAAAAAAAAATAATAATTTCTTTAATAAATATTGTGTTTTAAGCAGTCGAACTAAGTCATATTTATACCACAGAAAATAATAAAAACTGTGTAAGATGATACATAAAAAATTGATCGAATTTGGTTCTTGGAGGAATTTCCCTTGGGCCAGTGGTGGAGACAAGTTCATGTGAAGCTACTAAGGAATGGCTGAATTTTATTTAATCTCTTCCATTGTGGGGCGTAAATATAGCCCCTTTTTCTAATATAAAATTTTATTATTTTGTTCACTCATATTAAACTTTCTTATTTTGTCCTCCTTTGTCATAGAAGTTACTTACACATGTTACTTTTATTACCATTATTATTATTACTTCTACTACCGCTCACTTACTCGCCCAGTGCAGGTTTAACTTTTCCAAAATGTCATCATGTCATAATAAGACGATTGCGGGAAAAACCCTTGTTATTGCTTGTATATGTAATAGGAAAATCCAACCATTAGTATATACATATGTATACGAAAGACATGTTTAATTGTACACCATTGCCTTTTGCAATTAGAAAAACTTACGAAAAGAAATTTAACAAAATTGCTTTTAATTTTATAAAATATATATGTATACATATATACTGGGGTATTCAATTAATCGGCTTTTTATTTTAATCGATTAATCGTGCAAATAATTATTCGGGTTTTTTTCTTAACCGGTTAATCGAACAAAATTTTAAAATTAATCGATTAATCGAAAAAAATTTCTGTAAAATAATATACATACACTTGTTGTGTTTTTAATAAATTTATGTAAAAAAGGAACAAAAATAAAGTCTTCTGAAATTCATAAAAATTTAAAAAATTGTAATAATTGGGATCAGATTTTGTCATTATTTTGTCTGTCCCATCTTTCACATATTAAAATTTTATTCAAATCGGGGAGAACCACACCGATTTAAAGAGTTAAAGAAGAATATAAGACCCCGTACATTAATTTGTATCTCTTTCATATGCATTGAATACAAAAAAAACGTAAATGTGGGGAGGAATTCTGTTGAGAATTAATTTTCCTTTTACGTTTCCGTACCTCCATCCCTTTATTTTATTTTATTTTATTTTATTAATTCAGAGTAGTGAGCACAAGCTTTACTATATTGAGCATTAATTATAATTAATAATTATAAAAATCATTAATTACAATAATTATTAATGCTTTCGTTTTATATCAACGTTTAAAAAGTCCTAAAAAAATAATTTAAAATTTATAACACTACGTTACTAGATAAGTTACAAATACTACTCTGTTAGTAATTTGGAAGATGACAAAGCAAACCGTGATAATTTTATATTGTTTTTGTTTTTTCTTTGGGATTATTGTTTATTAACGCTCCTACTTGAAAACATGAAATTCTCATTGAGTTGAAGCTAACAAATATTTCTAGAGGTTTTAAAAGGTCGTCCCTTAATTATTTTCTTAGGCCAGAATGAAATCCGGATAGGTACAAGCCTACAGCAAATTATTTATCACAATTTTTTAAAAAAGTTTTGAGATTTTAGCACATTTTTTTAAACATTTTCGTAATTTTCTACCAATTTCAATTAATCGATTAATCGTATGAAATTATTCGAATTATTCGCTATTCGAAATTTGGACATTTTAAATTATTCGAACAATTTTTGAGAAAAATTGTTCGATTAATCGAATAACAATTAATCGAATGAATACCCTAATATATACTTAATAGAAAAAATGTAATAAGGGTTTTCATATAAACTCGTATTCTGCTCGTAAATGGTGTAAACCTGGTATGTTTATGAGTTTAATGACAAAAGTCTTCAATTTGTCCTTATCCACCCTAATTGTGCTCGAGGTCTGGAAAATGGACAGGGTGGTATCGCTTTTAAAGCCGGGAGGGGACGCTAACCAGGGATCATCCTATAGACCCATCTTCCTATTGTCACCGGTCGTGAAGACACTTGAGGTATATACACCACCCCAACCAGATACATTTTCAGGTTGCTCAGCGCCAACAGTCTGAATCAGAGCCGCTCTTGCAGAAGAACGGTTCTAGTGGAGCCTAACCTATCGAAGGCATTTGATACGGACAGCCACGCGACCCTCTTCAGAGACATTGCCGAATCGAGTACCAAAATAGTATGAAGAGGTGGATAGTGAATTATCTAGTCAGTTGTTTGTGGAGCTTCGAAACAGAAAGTCCAAGCCCTATAGAATTAAATAACAGGGTAGATTTCTCTACCCGATATTGTTTAATTTCTACGTCTCGAAACTCCCTGCACCACCGGAAGCAGTGGAATTGATTTCGTATGCCGACGACTGTATGATACTGGCGACGGGTCATGACATTGATGACTTATGCGGTAGGCTGAAAAGTTATCTTCTAGATCTTACGAATTTCTTCACTGGAAGGAACAAGCATTTCTTTTTTTCAACTTTAGATAAAGATGCAAAATGTCTTCTGTAAGATGGAGAAACTGCTTGGTATGCTGATGTCATCAGTACAACATCTCCATGAGGAAAGGAAGGTCCTTACTGCCAAATGCTCTCGAAGCAGTTCCTGCTAGGATGCCAAACTCAGCAAGACTCACCTTTTGGCATATCAATTGATTCAAAATCACTTTCTCAGTCATTTTAGCGGTGTTTTCGGTTCAAAACAACAATTTTTTTTAATTTTTTAATAAATATTTTTTAAAGTTTTCCTTATAGGTAGAATTAAGGTCAATTGACCATTTCTTAGTACTGATGATATGAATTGTTAAACTCCGAGTAGCTCAAACTATACACAATAAATCTATTTAGATGTGTTTTTGCTCTTCCCACATACGATAATATAAATATATTTTTTTCCGTATTAAAAAACTAAATTTAAAAAGTTTCCTTTGTGAGTTTTTAGAAAATTCTAAAGCGGGCTTTCAAGATCACTTGTTATAAGAGTAAATAAAAGACTATTTATTCATTTTTAATCCCAACATCCTCAGGGATATATTTTATTAAATCTGGCAGCATTGAGAATAAATACAAAAAAGGAATTCAAATTACTAAATAACAAACAACAGACATGATACAATTTTTATAGAATACTTTCACTTACATATAATCTTTCGTCAATATCGGTTTCGGCAATTGTTCGGCGAAAATTTTCCTGAAACTGTAGTAGTTGCCGAATATTGGTTTTTGCCCAAATCAAAACCAAATATTCGGTCGGACTCTAAAAATTATGAAGCTTTTTCATAAGAATTAAAAAGTTTTTCATTCATATAGTGAAGAAAACTTCATCAGTTTAAAGAAAAATTTCATTAAAACTCGTCCAAGTAAATTCTTTCTATTTATGTGGGAACTTTTTAATTTTATTTTTGAAAATATATTTTTAGACCACCAAATTTTTGTGCTTTCCAGCATTATACTAACATTGGAAATTTCGTTTCCCCAGTGGTGTGCAGACAATTTTTGGCAAGCTGGTCGTTTCGTCTAATGATATTATAATTTCGGTATTGGGAATGCACTTTTTGCCAGCACTTGTACCACCTGTTAAAGTGCCTTACAAGCGCTTTCCAGTTTGTATATTTCTGACTGGAATATTATATTTTGGAATAGGAATCGGTGTATTTTGTAAATATGTTTTACAAAATATATATTTTTCTTTACACACTGCTTAGATTGCAGTTTTTATTTTGTTGGCCTGCTTTTAGTAAGTAACAATAAGCATTTTTCATTAGTTTTTTTTTTTTTGTTTTCTTTCATAATGTCAGTGTAAATTGAGTTCACAGTAATACATATTTCTTCCTTCCCCATATATTTACCCTGTTATTTCCTAGTTTTATTTTTTTAAGGGACATGACCACAAATATGTATATGTGTATATGTATAAATGTATTAATATTTTTTGTGCTGAAATTCAATATCATCTTGCAACAGAGTTGTGTCGAGTAGATATTATAGGAAATTGTTAAAAACAAGGTTAAGGATATATTCATTGTATTTGTATGTTGGTTATATGGTATAGTTGTACTTAAAGTATCTTATGATTGTGTTAAGTGTTAATTATGGAATATCCTTTTTATATGGCTGTATTTGTAGTTATAGATTTGCAAGAAAGATAACATTATTTTGAAAAAAAAAAATATATATATACTCGTAATACAGTCAATGAAATTAGACATCATGGATGGTAACCGAAACGAATGCGGTTATCGTTAGGGTAACGATATTTTAGGTTATTTCGGTAACGGTATTTTAAGGGTAACGCTATTTCATTTATTTCGGTATCGGTATTTTAAGGATAACGGTATTTAAGTTATTTCGGTAACGGTATTTTAAAGATAAAAATATTTGGGTTATTTTGGTAACGGTATTTTAAGGTTAACGGTATTTCAGTTATATCGGTAACGGTTTTTCAAGGGTAACGGTTAGTTATTTCGATGTATCCAGCAAACGAGAATAAAAATAGAACCAATTTATCAACTTAATGTACAAAAAATGCTCAATAACCACATGAAATTACCAAAGCCGAAAACTAAAAATAACGGTAACGGTATTTTAGGGATAACGGTATTTCATTTGTTTCGGTAACGGTATTTTATGGGTATTGATATTTCATTTATTTCGGTATCGGTATTTTAAGGATAACGGTATTTCCATTATTTCGGTAACGGTATTTTAAGGATAACGGTATTCCGGGTATTTCGGTAACGGTATTTTAGAGGTAACGGTACTCAGTTAAAAGGGATTTCAATCGATAACGGTATTTTAGGGGTATTGCCTGCGATCCCTGGACATTATAAAACAGAGCCAAACTATGGGTCGCTATATTTCTCAAAGATGTGGAATTATTAAAAGCGGTATCATACATTTCTGGAACGACTAACCCTTTAGCTTTGAAAGAAAAAAGTGTAAAGGGTTTTAAGCCTATTTACATATTTAGTTGACTATAACAACCAATCTTCACAGAAATAAATCTGTGAAAATAGCAGAAAAATTAGTTGAAAATGATCTTGCAGAAAAAACTACTGAAATTAGCAAATTTTTTTCTCAATATTAGTAAAATAAAAACAGCAAAAATAAAATTGTTATATTTACAAAATTTTAGTTATATTTGAGTTTACTTTTAGTTAATTGAAAATTATAAATTATACTGTAAACTCTGCAGAAAACTTTGCTAAATATTAGACTAAAAATAGCAAAAAAAAATGTTATATCGGCAAACTGTTGTTACTTTTAAGTTAAATTTAGTTGAATGCAAATAGCAGTATATCCTGCTAAAATCAACAGAAATATTTGCTAGAAAAATAGTAAACTGTTGATTTCAGAAGGCTAGATTTTTATTTCCATTAAAAAAATAAAAAAACAAACAATTCGACAAAGATATTTACATACCTTTAAAATAACGAAAAATGTTGTTATTTTTAACTGTTGAAAAATAACTAACAAATGCATTAAAAATAACTGACAATGTTTTAAAAGTTAGTTGTTTATTGTGATATTAAAAATAACTGATTTAAACAGCTGTTACGAAATTACAGTACTTTTCTTTAGTTGTTTTCTTGAATAACTGTCATAAAAGTTGTTTTGTATTTTTCCATAGAAAAACAACTGTTAATTCGGTTAAAAAGAACAACCACTAATTTCTACACAAACAACTGTCATGTAGTAACTGTCAAACTTTTTTGAGTGTAACATTAACATTCAGTGTAATGATTAAATACAATTCGTTATCGTTCATCATCTACTAGAATTTAGGATTTTGTTTTTTATAATTTTATTGGATTTGTGTGTCCAATGGAACCTAAATCACAGAATTGTGGTCTTTAATGGGTTAATAAAAATTTAATAAAACGATTCCAGTTTTTGAAAATTTAGGATTTTCAAAAACACCCATATTTTTGATCTAAAATTAATAATTTTGTTACTTTTTTCGTAAATATATTACAGGTTTCTATTTTTGTTTTGATAACTAGTTTTATAGTTTGAGATTGTTTTGGGAACAAATTATTGTTTATTTATGATTTTTTTCTGTATCATTATAAAATAAAAAAAAAAATGTCACAAAATTAAAAAACTTTGACTTTGAACTCTCGCCAACTAACAACGAGTAACCACAATGATACAATATTCCACTCACAGAATATTCAACAATCCTAGATTTTGAATATATAAACACATTTTCCCTTTACCTGAATTGTACTTTTGGCCAAAAAACGGCAATGCTGGCCCACAATGCAAAGTTGTTTTGGTGGTTTTCACAGTGACAAATTTCACTACAAGCGTAATAGCAAAGAGTCAAGTTAACAACGACCATCTATGGCTTTCCTGACTCTTTTTTTATTTTAATGCATAAAATTTATATATAAAAATTAAATTTTTTTATTTAAATAAGATATTGAACGTATTTAGTAGCCCGTTAGTTCTTCGTTTAATAATGTATTTCAAGTTTGTATTAAGTTTTTTGTTTGTAGAGGCATATGAGAGGCTTCAAGTCTCTTTGGTATATGTGCTTAATGATAACTTGCCGTTAGCGCTGTCTATCGTTTATTTCGGGCTCGTTTTTTCTCAGAGCGGCGGCCTTTTGCTTGTCCACTCTAATTCTGAGCCGACATGTAGTAAGGAAATTAAGCATTGTTGTAATTTTCATACACTAAAATGAAACTATATAGAAACTGTTAAATATTTTGCAAAATATGACTTCTATTTTTTTGAAAATCCTAAATTTTCAAAAAAATGTTACAAAATGTTCCAAGAGATATTTGAAAAACTTGAATGCCAATGTGTTCCGTAAGATGTCTTCCACCTAGGTTTTTGCGACCGTTCATAAACTTTCCAGATTTTGCCCTTTAACTGAAAAAGTACCTTCAGATATCTCTGATTTCCAGCATTCCAGAGTTTTAGTAAAAACTAAAAAAATAGCACTAAAAATTACCTTAAATGAAGTTTCTGGTTTTCTCACACAGACTAACTCCCTAAAGTCCAGGTTTGTGGGACATTTGAGTGCCAATTTTGAATAAGTAAGAAATTAACCCTTAAACACATTTTAAGTTTTGACTTATTTCTGGCATTGAAGTTAAATTTTCAACTTTGATGTATTCAGGGACTTATAGTAGAATTTTATGACAAATATTTTTGTGAAACATTTTAACCCTCTAACTCTTCAACTTATGGGTATTTTTTGACACTTTTTAAAAAGGCTCAAAAAAGACCGTTTAATTGCAGAGTTAGAGGGTTAAAATGTTCCACAAAAATGCCCCTCATAGTGTTTTACATAAGTTCGCTGAACATATCCTTTACCTAAAATGGAAGATTCACATGGTTTCCTATGCCGATTCACAATAAATATTTTCAAAAGAGGGTACTTATATTTTTCTTTGGTCCCCTCTGCCAGAATCAGTTGTCATCAGAAACTTTTTTTTTTTGAACAGTGTAATTTATTTTACAACACATAACAATTTGAAATTTATGGCCGCCATGTTGAATTTTTAAAATTTGATTTCCATAAACTTCCACTGGTGGAAAGTTTAAGTAAATCAGACGACATAAGAAACTTAATGAAAAAATTGTTTGTCGCCATATTGGATCCGCCATTTTGAATTTCAAAATTTTAATTTCAGATTTTTAATCAGCGGATCCTAGACCAATATAATCGATTATTTTAAGTCCAATATATTAAAAACTAAAAATACATGGCCGACATCTTGGATCCGCCATTTTGAATTTTATATTTTTTTTATTACAGATTCGTCATCAGCAACGACCAAACCCCCCTTTGTGATATCTTTTAGTCTCATATACTTAATATTCTAGTTTTGGCCAAAATTCGATGATGCTGGCCCACTGTGCATTGGTGAGAGACTGAGACACAAATAATAAGTGATTAAGTGATTAAATTTGATATATTCTATCTCAAGGCTTTAAATGTCAAATTGTACTTATTGAAAAAACCTCTCTGCTCTTATTCTGGGCCTTCACTGCAAGATCACTGAAATAGTGAAAATAATACAAACACCAAAACAACTATGCACTACATTAACAAATACAAAAACAAATAAACATAACTGTTTTGTTGCTGTTTGCTTTCACAAATCCATAGACAAGAAACACTTCCGCTCACATACATTCACCCATACAATGGAATATGCTCATGCAATATTTGTATGCATTTGAAAAGATTCTTTTCTCCAAATCATGTGTGTGTGTGTCTAAAAAGATGATTTGTATTGTATAGTTGTGTTTAAGTTTCATTGTTGCATTTTTTTTTTTTTTTGTAAGGTTATTTTATAGTTTTTTTTTCTTGCTAGTTATTTTTATTTTTGTTTTTTTTTTTCATTATAAATAAATAATCAACAATCAAGTCCTTGACCTATTAAATATATACATTAAATCTGTATATGAACGCCCAGAAAACAGATTCGGTGCTGACAACCCCATTTGTTGCCAATCGAATGGTTCAGTTGTATCAAAGGAATTTTTCGCTTGTGGCTACCGAATTATTCTTGATACAACTAAAATTCCGTTGTCACAGTCAAATTAGTCCTGTCTCAATTGGTTTTCTGTTGCCACAACTGAAAAATTCGGCTACCACAATCGAAACATGCGATCGGCTACAAATTATCAGAACTGAATCTGTTTTCTGGGTGAATATATCCTTGTATTTCATTGTTTTATATGCGATATTTTATTTATTTGTATATGTGTGTATCGATTGATGAGTGTGTGCTCCCGAGTAAAAAAGTTTTCATATAACCAAATCAACAAAAAACAGCGTTGCGTACTATTAGTAGTATGAATACAGAGCCGTTTAGAAATACATAGTAACCAAATTAAACATTGGATTGGAACTGTTAATCAAAACCATTCAAATATACTTTAGTAGACTTGTTTAGTAATTGATTAAGCAGTTAATCCGACTTTTCGAGATTGACTTTCCTGTCTAAACGGGGTATAACAGTATCAAATTATGTATATTATTACACTCCGGAAATTTCTGCAATAGGAATTTGTTAGTTATACAAGAATTATTTCAGTTTTGTTATTTTAAATGAAAATAACATTCATTTGTAGAAGAAATTAAAATTTTAACTACATTCGTAAATCGTTTAAAAAAACAAACATTTTTTTTTTTATTATTAAATAAAATACTGAAAATTTGTAACATTAATTTTACGCAGTCGTTTTGTTAAAAAAAAAAAATAAACCAAATAAAATGTATGTAAGTAGATTTTGTTAGTTGTTTTGACTAATTTGTAATTCATTTTATTAGCGGTCAAAAACAAAAGTAAGTTGAATTTAGTGAAATGTTAGTAGTCCTGTTTTCAAGTGAAATTTCATTTGTTTTAAATTAAATTTGCAGCGGTCTTTACGAACAAAATATTTTAAGGGTATATATATATATATAAATCAAACAGAATCTGCTTAATACAATTATATCGGCTCAAAACTCGGATATAACAATACCGAATTATGTAAAATTCTTTTAAATTAGTTTTTATTTTATACAATAATAACACTGTGAGACAAATGGTAGGGATCAGTGATCGGGAAGGGTTCAAACTACCGGGGAAAGTTATATCGGTAAAAAATAAGTTATACGTGTCCCGGCGTTTCGCTGGGTCACCTCTAGGAATCGAGATATATCGATTTGACCTTTGGTGGTCTTTTTTTTGACATAACTCGAGAACCACTAGTCCGCTTTTGCTCAAACAATTTTAAAAAAATTAAAAATTACAATTCCTTTAATCTGTTCATATAGCGTTTTTCTATATACTCAACAGTTTTGCCGGTAAAAATAAATGTATGAAGAAAAAAATATTTTTTGCCTAAAATATTAAAAAAAAGTAATAAACAAAAGGTTATTGATTTTTATGGTAGCGGTAACAAACATTTATTTTTACCGGCAAAGCTGTTGAGTATATAGAAAAACGTTATATGAGCAGATTAAAGGAATTGTAATTTTTAATTTTTTTAAAATTGTTTGAGCAAAATCGGACTAGTGGTTCTCGAGTTATGTCAAAAAAAGATATATCTCGATTCCTAGGGGTGACCCAGCGAAACGCCGGGACACGTATAACTTGTTTTTGACCGATATAACATTTCCCGTTGGTTTCATCCCATCCCGATTTTGACTGTCGCATAGTGTAATATGCGCCATTTTTGAATATAGTCCGATTCAATGTTTTTTAATCGTTCTTATATAAATGTAGATTTATATTTGCAAATACTTGTTTATATGGTCGTATCATTTCAATTTAATATGACTTTATTCGATTTTTCGTTTTTGTTTCGCTGATATTTAGACATCAGGGGGTTTTATTACAACATTTATTCTTTCTTGCCAACTATTTTACATATAAAACTAATTGTTATGTCCTTTTATTATATTTTTCGTATATTTTCATGTTTAATTGTCGTTTGGCTGTTTGTCTTTACAAAAAAAAATGTGAATTTATCTCTTTTTATAATATATGATTTAAGGTGTCCCTTAAACAACGAATTGACGTATTTCAATGCTGACACACCCAGTTTTGCTCTTTCTTATTTCATTTAACAATCATCCAAATTATTCAGATAAAAAATGCTCGAAAATGTAATGTCCCAGCAAAAATGTGGAAGCAGTAAAAACGTTTACTGCTTCCTTACTGCTACTTTTACCGCTGCTAAAAATGTATAGCTTCGTAAACAGCACAAATAAAAGGCCTAAGTTGATTAATTTTTTACATCGCTTTTTACTGTGCTTTTCAAAAAGGTATGAAATGAGCAATACATTTTGATTGCTTAAATATTTTTGCGGTTCTTTTATCAAAATTTTATAAAATGCGGAAAAAAGTTATTTTAATGAAAATAAGAGGTTTTACTAAAAATAAGAGGCATTTTTTTCTTCACGGAAAAATATGCAGGAATATTGTGCTTTTGAGAAGGCATGCTTTTAAATAGTTGAAATGCTTTATAATATGCACTTCCTTCTCATGAATTATCGACATTTTAAAAGAAAAACAGGAGCACTAATTAAAAGCGGTGAATTCATGACTTTTCGGATCTCGAAACAAGTGCTTTCACGCGAGCTATCTCGAACAAAAATCAGGCATGATATCATCAATAATGCAATCGCTTCACTGCTCAACTTTCCCTGACAAAACTGCTTCCAAGCATGCAGTAGTTTCTGCTGGGGTACCACGAATCTATATATATAGCCAGCAGAAATTACTGCTTGCTTGGAAGCAGTTTTGTCAGGGAAAGTTGAGCAGTGAAGCGATTGCATTACTGATGATATCATGCTGATTTTTGTTCGAGATAGCTCGCGTGAAAGCACTTGTTTCGAGATCCGAAAAGGCATGAATTCACCGCTTTTAATTAGTGATCCATTTTTTCTTTCAAAATGTCGATAATTCATGCCTTCTCAAAAGCACAATATTCCTGCATATTTTTACGTGAAGAAAAAATGCTTCTTATTTTCAGTAAAACTTCTTATTTTCATTAAAATAACTTTTTTCCGCATTTTATAAAATTTTGATAAAAGAACCGCAAAAATATTTAAGCAATCAAAATGTATTGCTCATTTCATGCCTTTTTGAAAAGCACAGCAAAAAGCGATGTAAAAAATTAATCAACTTAGGCCTTTCATTTGTGCTGTTTACGAAGCTATACAAGCAGTAAACGTTTTTACTGCTTCCACATTTTTGCTGGGTAGGGTTAGTTTTTAAATTTATGGACAAAAAACTCTTAACAGTTACTAGAAAACTGACAAGTAAACTTCTATAGGCCAATCTTTTAGTCCCATTATCAAAATGTCCGCCCGTTGGGTACTAACTGGGACTTTAACTGGCACATTTGTTGTTGTTTTCCATATAAAATTTTAATTTGACTGTAAGGTTGTGTTTACAATTGCATCGAAATCCCGAGATTTCGCTATTCACCACTCTCAAAAAACAATGAAGGAAAGCATATAAACTTTAAATTTTTAGAAAATGTATTTATTATAGCTAACTATGTGTGTTTTATTAAAAATTGCACATTTATATGCTTTTCTTCATTGTTTTTTCAAAGTGGTGAATAGCGAAATCTCGGGATTTCGATGCAAGTGTAAATGCAACCTAAGTTAAATTTTAACGGGACCACATAACGGTGATTCTAACAAATCGTAAAAAAAAACACCCCTAAAAAGGGGGCGGGCGGGAATGAAATGTTCTACAAAAATGCTGGCCATAAAATTTTACAACATATGTCAGAGCACACTAAAGCCCAAATCTTATCACAAACAGCAAAAACCAGTCAAATTCAAGATTGCCCATTAAGGGTTAATTTAGTTATTATTTAGAATTAGTACAAAAAAGTCTTTAAAAAATTGATTTTTCTCGGAGTTGACGTGTATGAAAAGTTATTTTATATTATTATGAAAGAAATGTATAATGGCGGGTTCTGAAACTCGAAACTTTAAATCCAGGCTCGAGCAAATGAAGGCTTTTCAAATCGTCTGCTAATATTTCTGCATATTAGTATTTCGTTAACGGTATTTAAGTATAACTACAGTCATTTGAAAGGGTTTTGAATCAATAACGGTATTTTAGTTGATTTTCCTACTAACCCTGAAAAATAATAAATTTTGGCAGTTTTTTCAAAATAGGCAGATTTTTGTTAAAATAGGCCATTTTCGGCCGCGATTTGCCACAGGTTACCGTTAAAAAAAAAAGCAAATAAAAAAAGTTAGAATTTCTCCATTCTATATCAAATGGAAGAAAACACGAGCTTTGAAAATCGCCAATTCGTAATTCTAGGGACAGCTTAATATTTATATGAGCTATTCTTTCTCAACCGGGTCAACCTTCCAGCCAAAATTGGAGTTGGGTTTAAAATGTTGTTTTTAATTTTAAAAATCATTTCAAATATGTATTTACTATTCAATGCTAAGTGGAAGTTTTAGAATGTCAATCCAATTTGGCGGCCAAATTTTTAAAAAGTGATCACATTTTCTTGAAATTCTTTACTCACGGGTTTTTTTGGGGCTGTTAAATAAGAATCTTCAAAATGGATTTTAGTTAATTTAATTAATTTGCCATTTTGGTTATTGAAAATCGAACTGGGGATTCTTATTAACCATCAACAAGAGTCCGGGTGTGAAGAGTTTTAATTGAATCCGGTCACTTTTAAAAAATGTCCGCCATATTGGATTTCTAAAACCGCCGCTCAGTATTGAACTGTAAATATTTTTTAATTATTATAATTATAAAATAATTAGCTCGTGGTCTTTGTACTTCTTTATAAACTCTATATTTTTTTAAATTATAATACCGATATTTCGTCAATCTTTAAATGACATCATCAGGGTTTGTGTTAACAACGGTAAATATTAAAGACACTTAAAAATATTACAGCTGCTAACCATGCATTTCAACATTACATCTGAGTTTTAAAGCTAATATTGACATGCATGCTATGCAGCGGAAATATTTTTAGTTGTTTTTAATATTTGTTCGTGTTTGCATAAACCCTGATGATGTCATTTAAAGATTGACGAAATATCGCCATTATAAAATGAGGAGTGGCACGGTGGACAAAGAATTCAAAGAATTGAAATTGGGTATAGAGGTAAATAAGAATCTAAATTAGATTTCCAGAATTCAAAATGGCAGCTTTAAAATAACATTTTGGGGTTTTGAATATGTTAGATATATCATTTTGAATTTTAAAAGTCGAACTTGAGATTTTTATTAGCCATCGCCAAGAGTCCGTGTGTGAAGAGTTTGAAATAAATCTTATCACTTTTTAAAAAAATTATCCGCCATATTAAACCCGTCATATTTAATGTCAAAAATCTACACTCAGTATTAATAAGTAAATGTTTTAAATTCATTCTTAAACTTTTAACCTGTAATATGAATCTACACTAATTTTGGGCTAAAGAGTTTTCCTGGATCTTTAATTTCATTGTCAATCGTCTCTCCTTCCGCTCAAAATTTGTGTAGGTCTAATTTTAAAAATCATTTAAAATATTTATATTTCAATACTGAGTGGCGGTTTTTAAAATTCAATATGGCGAATCCAAGAATTTGCTAATTTTTTTTTTTAAATAACCTGTATTGGTTAAAATATTTTTCACTTAGGGATTTTTGGGACTGGTAAGTAAGAATCTTAAGTTAGATTTTCAATATTATATTAAAAAAAACCAAAGACGAGATTTTGAAACCACTATTATGAATTTCGAAAACATAACTTAGATTCTTAACAACCATAAAAACATGTGAGTGAAAAATTTTAAGAGAATTCCATCAATTTTAAGAAATTTGTTCGCCATATTGGATCTAATAATACATTTAATGTTTAAAAACGATTTTTAAAATTGAAGCGGATAACTTAAAGCTACACAAATTTTTAAGCGCAGGGTGGCTCGGTTCACGAATAATACCTCATATATGTATATGCGCTACACTGCAAAGAAAAATCCTAATCATATTTATGAAAGTTTTATAAAAATTTTTTAATTAATGAACATTATGGAATATTTAAAAAATATGATAAAACTTTCCATTACACGGAAATTGATAAGACTTTTTATAAATACTCGTATGTTCAAGCCATTTTTATTTGTGTATAGAAAAGTTCATGTGAATTGTTGCCTTTCGTTTAATTTGTTGTATGCAGTTGACATATAAATTTCCATTTTATCTTTTATTTTTATGTAATTTGCAAAATGCTCGGCATCTACCCCGTGCTGTACATAAACTTACAAACACACACACACTCGCTCACTCACTCACTCATACACATATTTTTAAAATGTCCTTCTTATACGCATATACTGACTTGTGTCAAGTTCCTTTGGCCTTGTTTATAAGTATTTATTCTTGTTTGTGGGAGACAAACATGATGTCTTTTGGGAATAAGTGAAAATAAGATTATAGTTTATAATAAAATAGAAAACAAAAACAAACTGCCAACATTAATTTTATTTAAATCGATTTTTAAACGCCCATATTAGTGGATTTATAAGTTTAAAGTTTTCTTAAATCTATCGAATTTACGGTTTTTATTAGAGACTTTTTTTTAATTAATTCCTTAAGTATGTTGCTTTAAATACTTTAATTGAGAATTATAACACATCGGCTGAAAAATCCGTAGGGTGACATATCGATAGCGCCACTAATGAATAATCTATATGATTTTTTGGAACTACCAACTTTCAGATTATACCTGTCAAAATTTTAATGACAATTTGTTAATTAGTGAACAAGTTACAGCTGTTTTAGTGACGCTACTTTTGCGATTTAGCAAACAATGGATACAAAGCAATTTCGTGTTCAAGCCAAAGCTTGGCTTGATAAGTGTTATTCGGACTCTGCTTCATCGAGAAAAATCCCAGCAGAAATTACTGCTTGCTTGGAAGCAGTTTTGTCAGGGAATGTTGAGCAGTGAAGCGATTGCATTATTGATGATATCATGCCTGATTTTTGTTCGAGATAGCTTGCGTGAAAGCACTTGTTTCGAGATCGAAAATGCACGAATTCACCGCTTTACATTAGTGCTCCTGTTTTTCTTTTAAAATGTCGATAATTCATGCTTTCTCGGAAGTGCATATTATAAAGCTTTTCAACTATTTAAAATCATGCCTTCTCAAAAGCACAATATTTCTGAATATATTTCCGTGAAGAGAAAATGCCTCTTTTTTAGTAAAAAAAATTTAAAAATTTTCCGCATTGTAAAAAATTTTACTAAAAGAACCGCAAAAATATTTAAGCAATCAAAATGTAGTGCTCATTTCATGCCTTTTTGAAAAGCACAGCAAAAAGCGATGTAAACAATTAATCAATTTAGGCCTTTCATTAGTACCGTTGACGAAGCTACCCAGCAAAAAATTTTTGGTATTTTGGAAGCAGTAAAAATACGAAGCGCTTAAAAACGCGCTACAAATTCTGCTTTACAGAGTTGCGTCACTTTATGCGTATACAATACACAAAAAATTTTGCAATTTGATTGTATACCCTGCAAAACTGCCTTAAACGAAGCAAATCATAAGCAAGTTATTTAAAAAATTATAGTGCTACGTCATTCCCTTACGACGAAGCAGGTTGTAAGGGAGTAAAATAAAATGTAAGTTATCCAAAGATTAATGCGCACAAAATCTGAGTCATCTCAATCGTGTTTTACCCTTCTTTAGTAGAGTTTAATGTATAGATTACTGCAATTTGATTGTATACCCTGCAAATTTGATTGTATACCCTGCAAGTCTGCATTTTGAAGTCGGCAAATGAATGCATTTATTTTCATAAGAAGTCGCGTTTAAATGCGCTCAATGAAAATCATGAATTTACTGCATCTTTTCATCAGCAAAAAAAGCACTTTTTCCAAAAAAAGTGCATGAATTTATTTGCGGTTAAATGCACTTACGAAAAACATGAATTTACTGCAATTTTTCAGCAGCGAATAATGCGCTTTTTCTCACAAAACAACGTGCTTCCAAGCGGGCCCTTTGTATGCCTTCCGTAAGCAGCTTTGTAAGGGATTAATTTTATTTATTCCCTTACAAAGCTGCATCCAGCGAAGCAGGTTTTTTCCTGGGTATACATTTTTAGAAGCGGTAAAAGTAGCAGTAAGGAAGCAGTAATCGTTTTTACTGCTTCCACATTTTTGCTGGGATGGTACGAAAGTGGTTTGCTGACTTTAAACGTGGTCGTACAAACACCGATGACGCCGAACGCTTTGGTCCCCTAAAAGAGGTGGTGATAACGAAAAACATCAAAAAAGTTCACAAATTGTTTTGGCAGACCGTGAAGTGAAGTTGCAGGAGGTAGATGATACCTTCATGATATCGAAGGAACGTGCATAAACATTTGTCCATGAGAAATCTGTTTTTCGAAATGGGTGCCGCGTTTGTTCACAGTGCACTAAAAACAACAACGTGTCGATGATTCTGCGAGATGTTTGGAGCTGTTTTGTTAAAAACAACAACTATTGATTATTACACAAACAACTGTCATGTAGTAACTGTCAAACTTTTTTGAGTGTAAATAATTAAAGTTTTTTATTCCGCTATGAACTAAACAGCTTAAATAAAGTTCACCAACTCACCATCAGATGACGCGAAACAACTGTGCTAAAATTCAACATCTCGGGCAATTACAGTGTTGCCATGTTTGAAGCCCTTCATCCTTCACCACGTTTCATCTCTCCTCTATCCCTTTTCCAAAGAAAACAACAAGTTAATAGGAATAGGAAGAATTTCCTCAGTGTTGTTTCTCTTTAAAAAAAAATTAATCACATGATCGTTCGATTAAAATTGTTTTCATTGTTTAATCGATGAAAATATAAAGCCGAATACTGGACAAGTCTAATATTTGTATTTACCACTTGAAAATGTCATAGTTCAATGCCGTTTTCACCTGGCACGGGACAGGTACTTAAAGACCGGTAGTCTTTTCATCAGTCACAGGACAGGCACTTTGATACCAGCCCTGTTTTCACCGGTCAGGAGACAGTTGGCAGGACATAAACAAATTTTAAGCGAAATTTTAATAGAAATATTAGTTAAGAGTTCTGTTTAATTTAGCTAGAAATTTTGTTGATTTAGCAAAATACTTGGCAAATTTAACCTTATTTGTCTATGTAATTATCTTCAATATTTATTATGTTTATGCCAATGATATATCCGTTCGTCTGTCCATATAAACTGAACGACCCTTGTAATCAAACTAAAGGTCGCAATTCTGACGATGATTGGATGAAATTTGGTAAATAAGTTTATATTAGTAGTGATGAAAAGGTCATATCTGAGACTGATTGATTGGAAAATCGAATAAGTTAAAAGAGTATACCTTCTTTACTCATTATCTTAGATTGAATCAGCCGATTCGACACGTTTTACGTTCAAGTAATTTGGACTTTACTTTGCAAACTCTAATATAGTATCTTTAATTAATAAGATTTTTATCTGACAAAATTCAATTTCTGCTAATGTCAAATACTATAATTATCTATGTTTGCAACTATGCTAGTAAACGCCTTAAATGAGAAGAATGACAAGTTTTTTTTTAAACAGACTTTTCATATACAATAAATGTAGATTTTAATATGCAAAAAAACCGCATCCTTGACGTAGACATTAGTTACAGTTGATATAAAGATAAAGATAGTTGTCAAAGATAGCTGAAGCATTAATTAACGCTTAAAATATGTATGTGTGTATGTATGTGACGTTGAATTTGTATCCCAGCAAAACCTTCTATTACCCAGTAATGAGTTTTGTAAGGAAAAATAAACGTACACTCTCAAAAAAATTCCGTTGTGGTAACCGAATTTTTTGCCAATCAAATTGATTCAGTTACCGCAACCTCGTATTTCGTTTGCCCCAAACCAACTTGAGTTGTGACAACCTAATTCGATTTTAATTCTGTTGCTACAACTGAATTATCAGTTGCCACAACTGAATTCGGTTTGGGGCAACCGAATTAAGAGCTTGCAGCAACCGAATCAATTTGGTTGGAAAAAATTCCATTCTCACAACGGAATTGTTTTGAGAGTGTAGGTAACCTCTTACTTTTCTATTATCCATCGAGGTAACTCCTTACCTAGTAATATGTTATTTTGAACTTACATGTTATGAAAAATTAGAGGTTTATATTAACCGGAATCTAATATGTTTGATATTTTCTTTTAATCACAACATTCTTAAAATTTCTCAAAATAAAAATTGAAAAAATTCGTTAAGGCCAACAGGATAGAATACGTATTTTCGGGTCCCGCTACAGACCCATCTTCAGTATCCATGCCTTTATGGATTAATAATTGACGATGATCTATTTATATTGACTGTGAAACAAATAAACAAATGTAAACACAACTCAATTAGACTAACATCAACGAAATTCTAACAATGCTATTTTTATCCTCTGTTATTACTATTTTTGCTTTGAACTTTAATTCTTAAAGTGTCGCAACTGGTTCTATTCAACTCTGATCGCCAGCTTATGAATCACAGATTTATTGAACGACAACGAATCGTTAATTTTAAATGCATATTCTAATTATTTTGACCCTACAACATAAATCCATGCTGATAGTAATTGTTTAGGCATATAAAATTATATTTTTCACTGTATCTAGTGTTTTAAGATATATGAAGGTATGTTGACCTTTTAATTGGTAAATGAATATTTCTTGTTAGATTTGAGATCATACCAGTAAATTACAGAGAATAAAAATAATAAAAAATTGTTAATTTTGTAAAGTTCATATTAAAAATGAAAATAATATGAAATTTTGTTTATGGGACTGTCAGGAACAGTCCAATTTAACCACGATTTCATCTAAAGTTAGTTCTTATTAGTAGATATTTTTCTATGGAATTTGTTTCCAAAACGTTGGAACTTTTAAATTAGTTCGTATTAACCGAAAATTCATCTTATATGAGTTCGTTTTAAACGAGGAGATAGTTCAGAAAATTGTGAATGTCCCTATTATATTTCACATCACTGTATATAAATTAACCTCGTAAGTGGTTATTCTGACGAACATTTTCTTTGGCACTTTTTTTGTTTTATTCATAAAAAAAGTCGTTGTAAGAAATAGCAATAATGAGACTCGTATATATTTAAAAACTTGTCAAAGCCGTTTTTAAATTAATATTAATTAAGTGTAAAAAGTGCATTTTACGCAAATATGTACACTTAAAATAATACGTCAGTAGAAAAATCTGTGAAACGGGTTTCAAATCGATTTGACTAATTTTTAACAAATTTTTAATTAAAACATTGATTTAAACAAAGATTATAATTATCTTCATTTAACACAACACTAAAAATACTCAGTACTTTAACTAATTTTGAGTGTTGATTTTTAAAATTATTTAAAACTAATTTTTAAGAACCCATTCGTTAAATTTTACAAAATTCATTGTTAAAATATAATATTTCCATGTTATTGTTATTACCCGGTAGATGAAGCCTGCAATGTATCCGAAGTTTTAAAGATGGCGCTATTTCTTTCCCTCCCGTGTTTTTAAAATGGCCCATATCTTGAAAACTAAGAGAGATAGAGCAAAATTGATTGACTACCCCTAACCATATAATACCCCAGCGAAAGGGATAATCTCTATCCAAAAAATGGACATTGCCGGGACCTTGGAGCCTCGCAAATTTTTAACAAAAATGTTCCAATTCATAAAATGGTCCATATCTCGAATACTAAGCGAGATAGAGCAAAGCGGACAAAATATTTGCTCCATTAGAGTGCCCTAATATGCCTTCACGTGATATGTACTAGGCCCTGGGAGGATCCCGAGACCCTAAATTTGAATAAATTCTGCTACTCAGTATAATTACAGATAAAACTGTAGTTTTACAAATTTTTTACTTAAATTTAGATTTGTTGAATTTAACAAAAAAAGTGTTAAACTTAACAAATTTTATTTTAAGCCAAAAAAAAACAGGAATAAATTTTGTTAAAGTAACAAATTTTTCTGTTCAGCCAACAGACTTATTATTTTGAGTGTAAGTATTCATTTTATGAGAAAGATCTCTTACGATATTATTTACATATTCATACGTGGGGCGTTTGATAATTACAAAATAACTTTCATAATTGAATTTATTGAATTCTATCTGACTATGAATGCAGTCTGATATTATTTTTGAACGAATTTTTTATATGGTAATTGATATTATTATATCGTCAGCTTATTATTGGTTTGGCCCATATGCCATAAAGAACGGAATGTTTATATTAATTTTTCTTAAAATCAACATGATAAATATATTTTTTTTTATTACCACCCTTAAAATCAACATGATAAATATATTTTTTTTTATTACCACCCTTAATGTCGGCATATACTTTAGACAAACGTATAATTTTTTTTACAGTAGATTTTAGTTGATCTGAACATTTTTACAATGAGTGTTATTTTTGTTCGGTTTTAAGATCAATTATAGCAAATTCCAAATAGAATTCACAAGTTATTTTACAACAAATAGAGAAAAAACTTATGAAAAAAACTTTCCTAGAACCAATGGTTATTTTTGTTCGATTTTAAGATCAAATGTGACACTTTGGGGTTAAGAGAGAGAACCCCATAAGACAATCTGAATATAGTGCTTGGTAGTACTTGAAAATGCATTAATTGTCAAGCATTGGTTCTAGGAAAGTTTTTTTCATAAGTTTTTTTCTGTATTTGTTGTAAAATAAATTGTGAGTTGTATTATCATATTTGATTTTAAAACCTAACAAAAATAACACTCAAAAGTATAAATTTTCATAAATTTATATCGAACAAATCAAAAGTTATTAAGCTTTCGAAAAGATAAATTTTCTTGTTTTGTGCTGCTTATTAAGTTTTGTTTTTCAATTTGAATTTCTTTGCTGCATAACCATACTTTTATGTGCACTTAAGAGCAGTTCTCCTTTTTATTTTAAATTACTAGAGCTTTATGTTCTTGAAGACTTTGAGTACTCGATACTACTCAGTACTCTTTCAATTGAGTACTCGATACAGCTCAATAGCTGTTCATACAAACCTTTTCCGAAGGAGTTATGGTTATTTCCATGGCAAAAATTATTTGAGAAAATACAAAACTGAAACTATTTAACTAATCAATAGGGTATTGCGTACTTGTAAAAGCAGGCAGTATTGAGTACTTAGTTCCCAAATATTCAGTACTTTTGGTTGGCATGGTAATGCAGCACAATAATAATGAGGTAATTTAATTTTATTTTTGTATGCAAATTTGTTGTTTATGCCAAAGAGTGGTGTATGCAGCAAAACAAAGCTTATTAATTATTAAAATTGCGGATATAAAGCAAAGTCAATGTTGCATATCTCAGATTCGAAACAGGATATCGAAAAACCAGTTTCGGAATCAGAAAGGGGGTATTTACAGTATATATAATCGATTCCTAACTAACCAATAATAAGCTGACGATATGTCGCCAAATCTTACTGCACTTAAAATATTTTGTATGTAAAGGCCGCTGAAAATGTACCCAGCAAGAATATGGTCCCAACTACTTACTCGCTTGATTACTTTTGTTCTTGATGTTCCAAAAGTAATGGGTACCCATTACTTTTTGCTTCCTTGTAAGTGAGGGGGTAATGATTGATAATTACTTTCTGTTTTTTGTAAGTGAGAAGATAATGACTACCCATTTCCATCGCCATTTATGTCTTTTAATTTCAAGATCGATTGGTATTTCAGTTGCTGTGGCAAGTAAGTGTTGGTTGGAGATTATTTGGAGCCACCAAATTTTCAAAACTTTTCGTAAACAGCGATTAGTGAAGGTCTGTAGTTTTCTGGTTACGGCTGATGTCACCGCCCAGGATTCGCACCCATATAGCAGGATCGACTTTACATTGGAATTGTATATCATTAGTTTAGTTTTAACTGATATAGAATTTGAAGCTCATATTTTTTGGAGTTGGGAGAAGGTTCCTCTGGCCTTATTTATGCGGCAAGCGACTTATTGAGTATATCATCCAGCACCACCAGAAACAGCAGCGGAGACATTAAGCATTCCTGTTTTACACCAGTCTTAGGTTATATGTCTGATGATAGCTTCCCAGCAAAAAACCTGCTTCGCTGGATGCAGCTTTGTAAGGGAATAAATAAAATTAATCCCTTACAAAGCTGCTTACGGAAGGCATGATTTTTCCATACAAAGGGACCGCTTGGAAGCACGTTGTTTTGTGAGAAAAAGCGCATTATTCGCTGCTGAAAAATTGCAGTAAATTCATGTTTTTCGTAAGTGCATTTAACCGCAAATAAATTCTTCAAAATGCAGACTGACTCATGTTTATGTGGCGTCTATACATTAAACTCTACTAAAGAAGGGTAAAACACGATTGAGATGACTCAGATTTTGTGCGCATTAATCTTTGGATAACTTACATTTTAATTTACTCCCTTAAAACCTGCTTCGTCGTAAGGGAATAGCGTAGCACTATAATTTTTTAAATAACTTGCTTACGATTTGCTTCGTTTAAGGCAGTTTTGCAGAGTATACAATCAAATTGCAAAACTTTTTGTGGATTGTATACGCATAAAGTGGCGCAACTCTGTAAAGCAGAATTTGTAGCGCGTTTTTAAGCGCTTCGTATTTTTACTGCTTCCAAAATACTAAAAAATTTTTGCTGGGTTGTTAGTGTGTAGTTTTCGGCATTTGAAACTGTTATAGTTGGTTTTGATTAGGTTGATGAGTTTTGTCGGTATATTTCTAGAACGTAGGGAAATTCCAAATGGAATCCCTGTAGATACTGTCAAAAGCAGTCAGTTGTTGGCATTCATTAATTTCCTCCAATATGTTGCGTAAAGTTACGATATGATCCGTACAGGATCTGTTAGGTCGGAAGCCAGCTTGGTTTTTACATAGAGACCTTTCTATTATTTTGATGGGGTTGTTAGGAGCATTATTCTTCTATAGTTTTTGCTGAGAGAGAGAGATCGCCTTTTTTGGGACAACCAGATTAAACCGAAATATTAAAGCTACAGGCAAAGTTACCAATAATTTCAATATTCCATAATTATCAAACAATTGTCGTCTAAAATAAATTGCAAAATATGCATTGGGGATTTTAAAAAGATAGCTAAAAGCAAAAACTAAAAACAGATGAAGGAGAAAAATGGAGCAAAAAGACAAAAAAAAAAGAAAAAACTAGTTAATGCATAGTCATAGGTCAAAGTCATTAATAACTAAGCAACATATTCCCCCTCTTCTTCCTTTCTCAATATTGCCATCATGCAGTATTCATGAACTGCTTGCTCTATGTGGATATAAAACTTTAGGGGGATTTCTTGAGGCTTTTACAATTTTTTTTTTTATTATATTCTTTTGGTTTCTATTTTGCAATTGCATGCTGCTTTCATGGTTCGTTAAATGATTATTCAAGTGTATTTTTGCAGTTGCAGGCAAAATCTATACAGAAACTACTACAATATACAACACATAATTACATTAAGTATACACACGCATACGCATTGAACTGCCTTCATTTTATATCGTAGTTTCCCCTTTGTTCCATTTAGTGTTTTATTGTATTCAATACTTTGCAGCAAACTTTGTAAGAGCACTTTATCCAACCAATTCATTTCGCACTTGACCATTTAAAAACAAATGCATCTTTCTTTCATATAAAAAAAACACTCTTTGTTATATTCGAACTCACATGCATAAATATGTTTGTGCATGCTCGATATTTCCTCCCAGGCATTAGGTTGTATTTTATGCATTTTCTTCTTATGCTTTTTTCACTTGGTTTCTTTTATTACTCCTTTTCGGTTGCCTGGTGTTTTGCGTCTACACCCTCACATTAATTTATGTACATTTGTACTGTCTTAAATGGTCGTAATGTTACCTCGATGTTGTCGACGTTGCCACCATCAGCATCAGCATCCGCATCAGCATCATCATCATTATTATTTCTGAACATTATTGCTCCTCACTGGTTGGTACAAGAAACATCATCTCTATTTTATTTTTTTAGTGTATGTAGCTGGGAGGCAATTTATTCCACCTTTTAGTCAAGAATATTTGCTTTGGCATTTTTATGTTTTTTACACTAATAGAAAGAAATTTAGTATAAGTTGTAAAACATAAGTCGAGCTAGGTATAATTTTTTAAACTGAAACCCAGAAAAGTTTTTTAATCCTCTATAGTGATTCAATAATCTTTAAAATAAGTTCGCTCCTTACTATAACCATCAAAACGAGATTAAAAAAAAAAAAAGAAAGAGGGGAAGATTTGTAAAAAATATAAAGCTATCGATATGGCAACGCTGTAATTCCTACATTAACCCATTTTATGGTAAATTTCCCATTTTATTGCGGCAAAAGTTGCAGGTAGACTACACCTTACGACAACTCGAAGCGCAAGAAATCGTAAGTGAAGCCCGGCCCACCAGCCACATCAACGCCAAAGCCGAATATCCATGGTGCTCTGTATTTGGTGGGACAAGGGTCCCATCTATTATGAGCTACTGAAATCGGGCCAGACGATTACAGAATACCTGTACCGAACACAATTGATTCGTTTGAAGCGAGCATTTGCCGAAAAACGCCCGGAATATGCGGCCAGATATGAAGCCGTAATATTCTATCATGACAACGTTTGGCCACATGTTGCAAGACCGGTTAAAAACTATTTTGAAAATAGTTTTGCCTCACCTGGCTTATAGTCCACACCTTTCCCCGTCCGACTACCATTTGTTTCGATCAATGCAGAACGCTCTCACTGGAATACGCTTCACTTTAAAACAGGGTATCCGAAATTGGCTTGATTCGTTTTTGGCCTTAAAAAATTAGCAGTTATTTTGGCGCGAAATCCATATGTTTTCAGAAAGATGGCAAAATGTCATAGCTAACGATGGCAAATACATTGAATAAATTTTATTAGACCAATGTTTCACAACAAACTCCCAAAATTTGCCAAAAATTCCGCATTTTTAAGTTAACCGCACTCAAAAAGTTTGACAGTTTTGACTACATGACAGTTGTTTGTGTAGTAATCAGTAGTTGTTGTTTTTAAATGTAATTACAGTTATTTTCTATTTACGAACAAAAAATACTGTAATTTCGTAACAGTTGTTTAAAGCAGTTATTTTTAATATCACAATAAACAACTACCAAAAAGAGTATTTTTACAGTTAGTTACTTAGAAGATAAAAAATTTCGTTGAATATTAAAAATTCTTGTTTAGTTTATATTTGTTATTATTGATATATGTATTCCTAGTTTTCAAATAAAAATCAGAAACTGGTATCTCCAATGCATAAAAGCAAAATAACTGGAGAACGGTTTGGAATTTTTACTTGAAATTTTAAATAGGCTGAAGTAATAGCACATATTTCCTGTAATCGAAATAAAAAAAAATATTTATTTTTTTTATTAAAATATATTTTTATAATACCAAAAGAATTAACTGTAAAACATGGTCGATTTTACCCATTTTGTCAGTTGTTTTAAACTTTTTTTAGTAAAAATTTGTCAATGAATTTTACAACATTGTTAGTTATTTTTAATGCATTTGTTAGTTATTTTTCAATAGTCAAAAATAACAATTTTTGTTTTATTTTAAAGGTAAATACTTTGTCGCTTTTATTTTAACTGTCATTTTCAGTAGATTTTACCCACAAACTTTTTTGAGTGCGTTTTATTCATATTTAAAAGGTTTTATAAGTTTTAGGGCCCTCTAAAAATACTATATGTCCTTTAGTTTTCTATTTATTTCTATGAAATTGTTTTAAGTCTAAATTATTAAATTTTCAAATTAATATATTCTATTTTCTTTTTTTGTTCTTTTACAGGTAAGCATCTATAAAGTTTTTAATCATGGCTTTTATTTTGTAAGTAGTAGTATTTATACGTTTGTTAATTGAATTTTTTGTTACTAAATTGCGTTATCACAAATTGTTGCTTTTCAAAATTTTTCTTTGAGTGTAATAATACATACATTTACGGTGTTGTAGTAAGTTTTCTTGCTGAGACCATTTAAAACGCGCCATGTCGCCTTGATGATATTGATTTATGACTTTTTAACACAGGAGTAGTACATAAAAAGGATTAAAATAGCAGGGGAGTATATATTTTAAAGTTGTGATTGTTAAAGACTTTGGCAAATGTTTGAAAAGGTTTATAATGCCACTTGTAACATATGGAAATTTGTCTTCTAATCGGTAGAGTTTTAGTTTCCGAAAAGAAAAGAAAGGATATGAGGAAAATCTTCTTAATAATTTTCTTTGAAATCAAAATAGTTTTTATTCCCCCCTCCTTTGCAATATCGATAAAATTTAACAGGCGCTTTCCTCCTATTATTAAACATCATCAGTAATATATGTACCCAGGTGGAAATTATGTGTGGTAACAAAAAAGAAGCACTGGCAAAGCGCAAGTAGACCGCGGTCTTACAAAAAGAAGTACTGGCAAAGCAATAAATTTGGACGCTTTCCCAACGCTTGAAAAGGGTGAATTCCCAGCGCTTATTTTCCTACAACATTATTTTGTTTTAGAAAAAGAAACTCCAAGAGTGGTAATTTAAATAATTTTTGACTCCACAATACAATAACTCCAAGAATCGTCTATTTATAGAGTAATTTAAAATTCTTCAGTTATGAGGGCTCATAATTTGGTGGCAAGAAAAAAAAACACGTGATTTTTATATTTTTGGTGCTTTCATTTGAGTGTCAGGAAAGCACTTTAATTTTTTTATTTGAGCTTTGGCAAATCATTTGATTTTTATGTTTATGGGTGCTTTCCCAGGGCTTGGTAAAGCATTGGCACCACCGTGGAACGGTGTTATCATTTGGGCGTTGGGAAAGCGCTGTTAACAAGCACTCATACCACCTATTTCGGTGCTTTGCCAGTGCTGGCCCCTTTGTAATTTTCTACCTGGGTATGTATGTATTGATTCATATATCTATTTATGTTTGTATGTAGTCAGCCAGCATATTATAACACTGTGCTACATAGATTATGTATTAATGTTCATGTTGTTGTTTATCGTCTCAGGCAATTTCTGTCTTTAATTTTGCCTGATTCAAGTATATTTTCATGCACTCTTTTGCAAAATCCTGTTCATAAAAACGAAGAGATTGGCATACATTTGCACAATTATTCTGTTGGTTTACTTTACTATGCGGATACCAGTTTTGTTTTTTGTTCTGCTCTTCAATATTTATCCGCCAGTCCAATGCATAAATCATTGGAAATACCTTCGGGTTTTTAAATGGCAAAAAAAAAAAAGAAAAACATAATTTTGCTTATACGTAATATATGAACATTTAACGTCAACGTTGCCATCGTCATGGAAACAAGATAATAGAGTTGCCAAGTTTTAAGTGAAACAAAGTTTAATTGAGTATTTTTATGTTAAAACACTTTGAGGATCTGGAATATGTTTATATTAAAAAATCATTCATTAAAAGCAGATTTTTAATTTAGAAAAGAATTTTGATAGTTACATCTTTCAAAACTTCATTTAGTTGGCAACTCTTAATTTTTATGGGTATTGTTGTCTACGGCATGCAGACTAAAAATTTCATTCAATCAACCATAAAAATTCAATTTCTAAAAATAAATTTAAAAAACTCGCTTCGACTAAGAAACTCCACTCGGTCTCCATAACGAATTTATGTTTTAAACTCACTCAAATTGGTAAATATAAACGAAAATCATTCATTTACCGATTAAAAAATCAACTATACATAAGATTGCGTTTAAACTTGCCTAGAAATCTCGAGATTTTGATATACACCACTGTGAAAAAACAATGAAGAAAAGCTTATAAACGTTAAATTTTTAGAGAATTTATTAATTAGTGATAACTGTGTGTGCTTTAAACAAAATTGGACATCTATATGCTTTCCTTTATTGTTTTTTCGGAGTGGTGAATATCGAAATCTCGGGATTTTGATGCAATGCAAACGAAACTTAAACTTCATTCTTCTTAACACACTAAGTAGATAATGATTTTTACAAAAAAATGTCCAGAAAAATCAGCGGAATTTGAGAGATTTACTAGAGAAAAAATGTCGGCAATATTTTGAGGGATTTCAATTATAAGATCCTAATGTTGTATTTACATCTGCACCCAAATCCCGAGGTTTCGACTAAAATTGAGATTTCAGTGAAAATCTTATGTGAAATCCCGAGATTCCCCATACAAAAGAAATCCCGTAAATTTGCAAGAAAGAAATCTCATCAAAATGTTGGAGATTTACAGAATACAACACTGCGTTTCGCTTAATTTGTAGAGTTTTTGCATGAAAAAGTGGCAACGATGGTCAACAGCTGACTAAAAAAAATAACCGAAAAATAATACAAAATAATGAAATAAAAAAATTATTATAAATATAATAAATATAACTTTAGACCCAATGGAAATGTACTAATGATTATAATGCAAGAAGTGTTGTGTGGTTCTAATTTTTGCTTCCCGCGAAGCATAACTATGAAAAAAGCATTGGAAAGTGCATCCCAGCAAAACAATTTTAGTATTTTGGAAGCAGTAAAAATACGAAGCTCTTAAAAAAGCGCTACGAATTCCGCTGTACAGAGTTGCGCCACTTTATGCGTATACAATACACAAAAAATTTTGCAATTTGATTGTATACCCTGCAAAACTGCCTTAAACGAAGCAAATCGTAAGCACGTTATTTAAAAAATTATAGTGCTACGCTATTCCCTTACGGCGAAGCAGGTTGTAAGGGAGTAAAATAAAATATAAGTTATCCAACGATTAATGCGCATGAAATCTGAATCATCTCAATCGTGTTTTACTCATCTTTAGTAGGATTGCCTTACTAGAGTTTAATGTAGAGACGCCACCTCAACATGAGTCAGTCAGTCTGCATTTTAAAGTCGGCAAATTAATGCATTTATTTTCATAAGAAGTCGGGTTTAAATGCGCTCAATGAAAATCACGAATTTACTGAATTTTTTCAGCAGCAAATAAAGCACGTTTTCTCACAAAAAAGTGCATGAATTTATTCGCGGTTAAATGCACTTACTAAAAACAATGATTTACTGCAGTTTTTCAGCAGCGAATAATGCGCTGTTTCTCACAAAAGAAAACGTGCTTCCAAGCGGGCCCTCTGTATGGAAAAATCATGCCTTCCGTAAGGGATTAATTTATTTATTCCCTTACAAAGCTGCATCCAGCGAAGCAGGTTTTTTGCTGGGATGTCTTCCTTCCACCAACATATTGCAAAATCTGGTTTTTAGCTTGTCTTCCTTAAAAAAAAAAACAAATTTACTAACATATTTAGCGTTAAATCTTTACATAAAATAATGTAAATTGTACTCCGCCAATGAATGAAATGGTTTTTAGAAATATTTTTATTTTAAGGTTATTTTTTTACGGTGCTTTGTTTACAAAAAAAAAAAAAAATGCAGTTGTCAAATCGAAATCTCGCTACTGTCATAAAGTGCAAATGTAAATGGTCAAGATTTTGGGTCGAGATTTCAATTGAAATCTCGGGATTTGCAAACAGATGTAAACGCAACTTAAAAATTTTAAAAGTGATATTAAGTGTTTTTCTATAAAAAAAGCTTGTAAAATTTTTTTTGATTTTTTTACAGGAAAAAAACCCTTTGTAATTGTAATTCAGAAAACATTAATTAAAATTCAGAATTTTCATTTCAAATTAAGAAAACATCAACTGAAATTTAGATTTCCCATTTTAAATTCATAAATTATCATTTCAATTAAGAATATATAATTTTAAATTCAGAAATCATTAATTTGAATTAAGAAAATATCAATTGTATATTTTTTTTTTTTTTTTTCAAATAAAAAAAATAAAAATATTTTGTTAAATTCTTTTCAACTAAAAATACTTGATTAAATTAAAAAAATAAAAATATTTGGTTACATTTTTTCAAATAAAAATATTTACTTTCATTTTTTCAAACATGTCCTAAATATATTTTAAAATTCTTTCGATTATGACGATAAAAATATTCTTTTTGGAAAAACATATACATTTGTATCTTCCAAATGTATGCAAGGAATATAAAGTTAAGTATTCTCAAGTACTTGTACACTTTTATACGTAAAATTATTTGAAAAATGAGGCCAATTATTTTATGTGAAAATACTTGGAATTTATAATCAAATATTTTTACTTGAAAATACATGATATTTCTTGTCATGTGTTTTACTTGAAAATCGTAAAGGGAATACAATTTTCCAGTACTCACATGAGCTGGCCATATTGGCGGTTGCCACTTTTAACCTAACTTGAAATTTCTTGTCAAGTATTTTATTTGAAAATATTTGAACATTTAAGTCAAGTATTTATGTGAATGAATTCTAAGTAAGTATAATATACTTGAAAGTACTTATATTCCTCTAACTCCCATTGGAGCATAGCGCGCTTAGTACTTACTTACTTATACTTTAACTTTTCAAGTACAAATATTTTATACTTATTCTTGAATATTTCGAGAATAAATATTTTTTCTATTTACTTGAAAATTTCCCAAGTAAATAAAAAATAATTTTGGTTATAACTTTCAAGTAAAAACATTTTTTTTTTACTTACTGAAATTTGTTGTAAGTAAATAACATAATATTTGTACTTGAAAATTTTAAATATAAGTATTTGGATATTTACTTAACAAACTTTAAGTAAAGTATTTATCCATATACATATGTTTAAAATTAATTCTTTTGGAATTGATTCGTTAAAGGTCTGCTGTGGGGGAAGTATATACATTAGACCGTACCGCAAAAAAAAAAGTTCGCCGTACACCGTCCAATCTAAATTATATTTGAAAGGAGGTTGCAAAAAAAATTTTTCTTTTATGCCGAACGTAGGGTCACCATTTTACATTTTTCGTTATATCTTTGGCATTTAAAGTCGGATATTAAAGTATGCTACATCGATGTTTTTCTCTCGAGGGAACTAATGTTTTGTTATAAGGACCATTGACCTTAAGTGTCCCGTTCTAGTATTTACCTACCAGATCTCAGTTGATACAACCCAAATGTACCTCCCTAATGTCAGAAAATTAAAGCTCGCAAAAAATCATTAAACTTTTGCTAAGGAAGTTTTTCGATAAACCCAGCATAAATTTTTATTTATTTTTTTGGTTGCCGAATGTAGGGGTCGGCTTTTTAAATTTTTTTTCATTGGATTTTTCCTTTCTAGCAAAACACTGGTCTCCTGGAGGCAAAAAAATCGTTGTAGCACACTTTAAAATCCGACTATAAATGCCGAAGCTATAACGAAAAATTAAAAAAGGCGACACCTATGTTCGACAAAAAAAGAAAAAATTTTTTTTCCAATTGCCTTGCAAAAATACTTTATATTTGAAAGTGTACCGCGCACTTTTTTTTGCCTGTAAGGTGGTACGGTCTAATGTACATTTGTCTGTGTATTTCACAAGTAGTTTTTGACAGAATATGAGTTTGAGGTTACTTTGATGGTGTTCAGATAAAGTTGATATTCATATTTGTGGTTATTGCTTTAAAAATTTTTTTTGCTTATTTTATAGTATTTTATTTTTGTAATTTCCAAGATATTAAAGTTTTTAAAGACTAATATTTTTTTTTTGCTGATTTTGACTTAATTTTGAAACCACTTTTTAATTTATATCCTTAAAGCAAACAAATTGGCTCAACACGTTTAAAAACAAAAAAAAATTCAAAAATATATTATTAAAAAAATTTTAAATGCATAAATCGTTTCTTAAGAATATAGAAAGAAAATAAACTTAAGAATTATTTTTGTATGTTTGAGTAGTATTGAAGTCCTTAGGCATATTAAATAAAAACCCATGCTGAAGAATAAAGAAATGAGTAAGAAATTGTTGCTTTTTCTTTTTATACGCAATTTTGCAGGGAGAAAACTGTGATGCTGGTAACAATCAAATCCAATTTGTATGTTAAGGCGGCATCATCACGTTTTATTTCACTCTATAAAGCCTAAGAACATATTAAAAGATATTGTTACCAAGTTTTTTTTTGTTTTTTTTTCCTAGTCTTTCATATTGCAATAAAATGTATTTTTCTTTTAAATTCTCTAGTCGCAGGATAAATGGTAAATTAGGTTTTATTATTCAATTTGTAAGATCAATTTTCTATTATTTCTACACATAATGTAACAATCTTTGCCAAGTAATTGGTAAAATAACAACTTAAAATATTTTGTAAAGTTTTTATATTTTTTATATAATTTAATGTAAAAGCAGTAGGTATGGTGAAATATATGGTAAAACAGCGCCATCTGCATGCGATATTGATTTGAAAATAATTGTGATTTAAAATTAAGAAACACAAATTACTAAAAATTAGCACACAAAATTAGTTCAAATACGAATGAAATTGTTATGCTAAAAAGTATTAAGTCAACTCTAAATTTTTAAACAAAATTTGTTCAACTGAATCAGAACGCGTTTAACAGACTTTTGAACTAACTTTTTTTTTCAGTGCCGGTATGAATTAATGTCTCTGTAAGGTCCAATTACTGAATGTCCAGTAAAAATTTAGCTAACTGTTAAATGTGTCTGCTAAAGTCCCAGTTAGTAGCTACCTCAGCATTCAATAATCGGGCTTAAGAATGCCCTAACCCATTCTACGTGTGGGCAAAAATGGTAAATGGTTTTAGAGCTTATTATAAATTTCAATTTTAGATATTCGAAAAAATTGAAGACATTCTTTCAATGTTTCCAAAGTTTTTGTTAGTGTATTTCTACTTCTTTTTCAGAAATAAGTCTGAACAACTTCAAAAAAATCCCTTCTTGCATTGCTTCGAAAGTATTCATTAGTATATATGTACAGCTTTTTGAGAAGCAATTTTGAATAACATTCAAAAAATCACCTAATTATTGCTTCTAAAGCATTATTGCTTTAAAATTGATCCTAAGAATTAATTTAGATACAGTTTGTTTCCAAACAGATGATAGCAGATTTGAATCCTGGCGGGACCAATATTTTCTTAATTTTTGAAAATTCTTTTCTAATATTTATAATTAATTTTTTAATTTTTAAAAATATACAACTAAAAATTGCTAAATACGCACTTGTGAAAAAAGTACTAAAAAAAATATTAAATTGCAGTACATCTCTTGCACTTGTTTTATAAGTACACTCATAGAAATAAATCTGTAAAAATTGCAGAAAAAGTTACTAAAAATTTGTTAAAAATGATGCTGCAGAAAAAACTGCTAAAATTAGCAGTTCTCATTTTACTAAATACTAGTAAAATGAGAACAGCAAATTTAAAACTGTTAAATTTACAGAATTTAAGTTATATTTAGGCTAACTTTTAGTTAATCGAAAATAGCAAATTGTACTGTAAAATCTTCAGAAAATTTTGCTAAATATTTGCAAAAATAGCATAAATAAACTGTTAAATCTACAAAATTGTTATTGCTATTTTTAAGCTAAATTTAGTTGAATGCAAATAGCAGTCTATTCTGCCACAATCAGCAGAAATATTTGCTAAAAAACTGTAAACTGCTGTTTTGAAAAGGCTCGATTTTTATTTGCATTTAAAAAAATATCGAAAAAAAACTTCGAAATTTTTAAATTTTTTGGTGATTTTTTAGGCTATTAATTTATTTAGCAAAATTTTTTTGCTGATTTTAGCAGGATAATTGCTATTCTTCATTTTACAAAAATTTAGCTCAAATATATCTAAAATTCTGTATATTTAACAGTTTTATATTTGCTGTTCCTATATTACTAATATATAGCAAAAATAATCAGCAGCAGTTTTTTTCTGCAGCATAATTTTTAACTAATTTTTAGTATTATTAGTGTACACTCAAAAATGTTTGTCGGTAGAATTTACTGAAATTGAGAATTAAAACGCAGTTAAAAAGGCAACAAAAGTATTTACCATCAGAATAACTAAAAATGTAGTTATGTTTAACTTTTGAAAAATAACTAAGAAATGTATTAAAAAGAACTAGCAATGGGTCATATGAATAAAACTTAGCAGTTACTTTAAAGTAATTAAGCTTGGCTTAGGAATGACTTTTAACGCCAAATTTATCCATAGACTAACATAAAATATAAAAAAATAACAATAATTTCGGGTACTAGCAAGCAGACTAAATTTGTTAATTAATTGCTTAAAAAACAATATTTACTCCTGTTTAAAGCAACTGGTAAATTTCTACTACAATAACACAGTAATCCACTTTACTATAGAAAAATTATAACCTTCTATTCCTTAAGGGTATGCTTGCCGCAGACATAGCAAAAGCAGTCAAGTTTTTCCAAATATTCAGGCATTTATATTCTTACAAATCCCCTTGTGGGACAATTGGAAAATGAAAAAGATTAAAGTCCCTTATGGCAATTTTAAGTGGTAAAACATAAGCAACCAAAACTGAAGTCATAGTGACATAGATACAAAATTATTCGGTAGTTCAGTGTCAAACCTTCTCGTCAGAGATGGGATGACTTACATATGTGAACAATAACTAAATTAACCCTTAATGGGCAATCTTGAATTTTACTGGTTTTTGCTGTTTGTGTTAAGTTTTGGGCTTTGGTGTGTTCTGACATATGTAGTAAAATTTTATGGCCAACATTTTTGTAGAACATTTCATCCCCGCCCTCCCCATTTTTAGGATTTTTTTACTATTTGTTATAATAGAGCCAAAAATTACCGTTATGTGGGGGAGTTAGAGGGTTAATATGTTCCACAAAAATATTTTCCTTAATATTTTCTACAAAGTTTATGAACATATGCTACACCTCAGATGTAAATAGCACATAGTTTCATATACCGATATTCTGCATGAATAGGCCAAAGGGGAATTGTGGAAAAATGTGTAATCTATTAAAAATTTTATGTTAACAATCCTAACGGTTGTCTAGATATTACATTTTTATGCATTGGAGAAACAATACAATTTTCTAACTTTTATTTATAAACTAAAATGCTTATGCATAACAATTTAAAAACTTTATAGCACGTTTATAAAATGAATTTTGTATGAAAATTCGTTTTATAAGCAATTTAAATATAAATTTAAAAAGTGATTATGCATATGACCCTAAGAATATAAGAAGTTTCGAAAATTCAACGAAATTTTTATTTTTTAAATAACTACCAAATATAACTGTTATTAAATCGAGTAGTTTTCGTTAGTAGCTTTCTTAAATTAACTGTCATAAAAGTTGTTTTTCATTTTTCCATAGAAAAACAACTGTACTTGCGGTTAAACACAACAAAAACTGTTTACTACAGAAACAACTGTCATGTAGTAACTAAAGGCCTGCATGAATGCATTTAAAACATTCTGTTAAACATTCACTACACTTTTTGCAATTCAGAAATATTTAATTGGAATATAGAAATCATGAATTAAGATAGATATTAGCCGTTTTTTCTAATCACTTGGATTTAATAAATCCAAAAAGTATTTCTAAAAGTGCTCAACAGATGGGGTTAGATTCTTCCTATTTTAAAAAAAATTTCTGTCCGACACTTCTTTCACCCTAATTTTTAATACCGAATTCGATGATGAAGGATTTTACTTTAACTTTTAATTTATAATTATATTTTACATAAAACAGCGATAAACAGTCTGCCTTTTCAGTTTTATCACTTCAATTTATATTTTTACACAATTGAAAAATTCCATTGCAATATTTAATATTCACTAATTGGATTTAATTAAATTACTTACTGTAGAGTGAAAAATTGCCTTTTCTATTTGAACTATTTCTCCATGTCCAAGATGAAAAATATGAATTTGGTGAGGTGTAGTTTTTTTTTCTAAACATATTTCATAAAAAAAAAAATTAATAAAAACCTTTTATTTGTCAGTTTTTCAATTTTTTTGTTTCTCTTTTAATTTTCATTCGTATTTTTTTCTGACATTAAATTAATAGGCTGTTTCATATATTTGTGCTTTTATTGTGGATTTATTAAATCCAGCTTTTTTTGGATTTAATAAATCCACTTTTTGTATGAAAAATTCTAAATCCAGGTGATTAAAAAACACGCTAATTATGTTTTCTTCATTTTAATTGATATTTTCTGATTTTTCAATTAATGATTTCTGAATTGCAAAAGGTATAGTGAATGTTTCACAGTCTGTTTTAAATGCAGTCATCCAGGCCTTTAGTAGATAATTTAAGAATTTTTTGAGTGTAATTTTATTGATGAGAATAAGAAGCAATCAACATTTATATCAAGTAAAAAGTGGAGGGCTAGACTAACAATCTTCAGGTTGTAAGTTCAATACCCAGTGGCGTCAGTAAAAAAGTTTTAAAAAATAAAAAAAATATTTTTTTTTACTTTACTTTCAATTGATGAATTAATGTATCCATTGCACTGGTTAAAAAAGTACCGTCATCATTTTCGAAAAAGTACGGACCGATGATGCCGCCGGTCCACAACCCAAACCAAACAGTGACTTTTTTTTTTATTAAATTTTAACATCCAGGCATAGCAAATTCTACTTCTTAACACAAAAACACCTCACATAATAAAAGATTAAGAACCACCACTTTTACGTTGTTTCAAAACGGAAGATAAATAAAAATTTAAAAAAACAGAATTCTCTTGAAAAAAACACTTTTTTATTTATCTTCATGATAAGACGACGACTACACTAATTCTAATAATGTTAAAGAAAATAAAAACAGCCATATTTTGATCTACAAGGATTAAATATGAAATAATAGAATTTTCTTTATATCCCAAAGGGAATTGCGGTACACTTTGGTTTAGCTACTACACATATTAACAGTGAAATAAGTGTGTTCATTTCAGGGTATGATGAGGACTCTGTAAAAGTCATAATATGTTACACAAGAGACAATATAAATAAATATTTTGTAACTTAAAGATAAAGATATCTAACACTTTAATGTTTCTGCGGGGTAAAGGAAGCAACATGTTTTCTTAATAGAATGGGATTTCAAGTATGAGGATACTAGAGTGGATAATGTTATTTTTTTCGTTTTATAAGGGGTAGACACATTAAAAACAATGAAAGAATTTGTCATGGAAAATTAAAATTTATAATGTACTTTTTGTGTGTCTCGCCAAAAATTGCTGGAAAATAAAAATTCTCTAAATAGAGGAAAACAAAATTGGTTAAAGAAATTTAATTTAGTTTTACGCCCTTAATGTTTCTACCAGTATTTTCAGATTCTTCTATTTTGCTATAGAATAGAATCACGTTTCATTTATGTAATAATCAGGGCAAGTTGTTTTTTTAGCTTTCAGCATTAAGTGTAATTTTTCCAGTTACACTGTTACACAAATTTGAATTTTAATGTACTCGCTTAGTATAAATTGTACTTTTGCGTCATAAAATGTATAAAATCAGTCAAAAAACGGCGTAAATATACTTTTAAGGAAAATGTTGTGTTTGTAAGTCTATAATCCAATTTTGCAAGGAATATATGAGCAATTCCTAAAAACTGTTGATATTTGGGATAAAAAAAAGTGATTTTCATTTTGAGGGCACATTACCCAGCAGAAACAGACATTACCCAGTAATTAAGCGAGTAAGTAGCACGCAAAGGGTTTCACTGCCCAGTGTAGAAAATCATTACCAGATATGTGGTTATGTAACTACATACTTGGTAATGGTAACTACTTACTTTTGTTATTACATTTCTTATTACCTTTATATGGGGATGTCGCGAAAAATAATGTGTTGTCGTTACACACCAGCATACGAAAAATCAAAAAATATATCGTTACCTATGTGCTTACCAGTACTGACAAAAACAATGAGTCTAAAAATAGAGTTTCAAAAAAATAAATTATATAAAAAAAAATTTTTTTATTGCATTTTTTTTTTAAATACATTTTGCTGGTGCGGGAATTGAACCTGGGTCTACAGATTGCCAGTCAACTGCTCTACCATCTGAGCTATATCGACATGTAATATTTAATAGATAAAAACATAATTGACCCGCTGCACACGAGTAAGCTTACTCGCCAACATACAAAAAATCAAAAAATATGTGGTTACATATATCCTTACCAGTGTTTAAAAAATATTGAGTCTAAAAATAGATTTCAAAAAATTTTCAAAAAAATCTAAAAAATTATTTTGTATTTGAAATAATGATAAAAATAAGTCATTATCCGTAACTCATTATTATATGTTTTAAAATAATGCAGAAGGTAAGTGGGTGTCATTACTGGTACTCCAAAAAATAATGATATGTCATTACCGTTTCTACACTGGGTGGTTACCAAGCTATTTACTGGCAACATTACCTTCGTTGGCGATGTCCAAAAATTCATGGGTGGTCACCACCGCACAGTGTTTTGTCCCATAGACAAAAATTAAAAAAAAATTTGTGTCTCCGATTTCGACGAAAATATTTTTTTTGTATATATACTAAAATTACTTATTCTTGTAAATATTATCCTTTCTGGTATAACTCATTCTGTCTACACTAGAGGTCGCTAAATCGCTAAATTTTTAACATAGCATGTAATGCAAAAATATGGATTTTTGGATCTTACAAAAAAAAAATTGGTAAAAATTCATTTTTGGAGGTATCTTTAAAATTTTTCTTTTTTTAAATATTTGAATATATTCGAATCAATAAAAGATAATAAAATTGTAAAAAAAATCTGCAAAAAACATATCAAATTATTTTTTGAATTTTTACAATATTTTTGCTGGGAGCCTAAAAATGTCAAAAGTTAAATAGAACTTTAAAAAAAATTATGTTAATTGATTTTAAAATTTTTTGTCATGCTCTTACAATTTTGTATAAGAAAAAATAAAGAAAAGAACCAATTTCTTAATTTAACTATAAAAAAAAAAAAAATTTCCAAGTGTCAAAAAATGTATTTTTGTAATTTCATCTTTTTGGGTTACGAAAAAGTTTCCAACTTTCTTAGATTTTAATGAAATGGTATAATTTTTTTTTCGAAAAATTAAGGTAATATTTTTTACAAAAAAGTATAAACTTTGGCAAAAGCACATTTCCTATTTCATTAATAAATTTTTAAGTATACCTAATTTTTGGTTAAAATCCTTAAAATTAGAAAAATTTGATATTATATTAAAAAAAATATGTTAATTGATTTTCATATTATTATTTTTTTGTTAGGAATAGACCTTGAGTTATTATATTTAAAAAAATATCTACCAATTTTTTTTTTTATAAAAATCAAAAGAAATGCTTTTTTTTAAAGAATCCTTTTTATATCTCATTAAATTACCAGCTGATAAAAAAACAAAAAACTATCTTTGAACTTTGGGAGCAAATTCACTAAAGTATCACTGGAAAAACACATTTCTGTCGAACATTCTAACCCTCTAACTCTTCAATAAAAAGGAATTTTTTGGCCCCTTTTTAAAAAGGGACAAAAAAGACCCGTAAGTTGAAGAGTTAGAGGGTTAAAATGTTCCAAAAAAATATTTCTCGTAGTGTTTTATATAAGTTCGCTGAACACATCCTATACCTTAAATGCAAGATTCCCATGGTTTCTCCCTAAAATCCAGGTTTGTGGGACATTTGAGCGCCAATTCTGAATAAGTACGAAATTAACCCTTAAACACATTTCAAGTTTTTACTTATTACTGGCACTGAAGTTAAATTTTCAATGCTGATGTCTTAAAAGACTTATAGTAGAATTTCATGACAAATATTTTTCCGGAACATTTTAACCCTCTAACTCTACAACTTACGGGTCGTTTTTGTCCGTTTTGAAAAGGGGCCAAAATAGTCCCTTTAATTGAAGAGCTAGAAGGTTAAAATGTTCCACAAAAATATTCCTCGTAGTGCTGTACATAAGTTTGCTGAACATATCCTATACCTAAAATGGAGGATTCACATGGTTTCCTATTTTAATCCTATTTAATTTTTTTTTGTTTTAGAAAAATCATTTAAAAAGCTTTTTTGATGAGAGGCATTATTTTTTTTATTAATGAATCGATTTTACCCGAATTTGGCAAAAATATGGCTTGACCTTATATCAATTCACATGCTAAATTTCATGGCAATCGGATGATTTTTTGAAGATTTTATAAAGATTTTAAGATAAAGGATATATGGCAGGACTAAGAGTCATTGCTTTGATATTGATAAAAATTGACACAAACGTTTCCAGTTTTATGTGTATCTCAATATATACGTTTTGAAATTTTAAGTCCATTTATGTAGCTAATATAATATTTTTAAATTTCAGGACCTATTTTCAAAAATTAAAATTTTTCCTAACTAAGGGATTCTATGTCAGTGTAGCAAATTTCAAAACCCCATCTCTACTCCTTCTATTTTTGTCCAATCGTTATATGGGATCAAAACACTGTGTACCGTCTCGCTTACAAAAAAAATGAGAATAAGTTACCCGGAGTGAAAGCATAAGTAGTGACTCACAAAGATAGAATAAGTGGTCACTCAGAAGTTAGGATATAAGTGGTTACCCTGCATTCTGAAATAGTTGGTCATATTGGCAAAATAACTTTTTACCTTGGAAAATTTCATACTACTTCAGCACTTGAACTGTAAATTTAATAAAAGTTTTAGAAAAGCTAGAAATTTTCGCTTTTTCTTTTTGCTAATTTTGAAAATTTTTCATTTCAATTTTTATGGTTCCATATGAAACTTGCCCTGCTAATCAGTAGTCTTCCTATATGTAAGAAGCCATGTAGTTGCTATAGAAATTCATCAAAATAATAAGTATTATTTTATTTCATTATTGTTTGGTTCTTTTTGTTAATTAATTTAACATATTCGTCTATCACGTGTTCAGACACATGGGCGTATAAATAATTAATTCCCCAAGATGTTTTGTAAATGTTTAAGAATACAAAATATATAATGCATGCCGTTAATATTCACAGAAATTGGGCGCCATTATTATTTATATACTTTTATTCACTTGAAAACAACTTTAGAGGTTAATCACAACTGTGTCGATTGTCGACCGACGACAGTAAAAGTCGTCGCGAATAATTTAAATTCAGCGACAATCGCCCGTCGACATTTGGTGACGTTTAGAAAAAAATTTAAACAAAACAAGAATATGGTTGTATTTTTTTCGCCACAATTCTTCACCAATTCAATGGGTTTTCAATTAATTCTTATTGTTTTAAATTTTTTTGTATTTAATTTTGCTTTTTTACGGTAAATTATGTATTTTTATTTCCAATTATATTTCTTCTGTCAAAAAAATAAATTTTTTGTAAACAAAGTACGAATTTTTGCAACTCTAATACGAATTTCTGCAACTCTGTTCCCTTAATTAGTTAAAAATATTGCAACCATTTGACAAATATTTTAAGTGTGTATTAGTGTGTCGTCACGAAAATAGAATAGATTCTATTACGACGACAAATCGCCGCACGACATGGCGACATTTTGCTTCCCATACAAAATATATGAAAAGGCACATGTCGTTGTCGTTCCAGTTCTGATTAATCTCTTAAATAACTATTGAATTTTAACGCTGAATACATTGTGAGTGTACCTAAATATTTTTGAATTAAATATTTTTCTCTCAACTATTGGTACCTCTTATGATTACTTTTAGAAGGATCTAAATTGTTTTGTTCCAAAAATGACAAAAAAAAATAAATTAATAATCTCAAAAACATGTTTTGCTTGGGGTAATTTTGGCTCAAAAAAAAAATCATAAAAGCTAAAAAAAATTGATAGCTGATTTTAAACTCCTGAAATTCCTGAAAATAATTATTATTTTTTGAAAATCACTCAGAATGTTGTATCAGCAGTTTAAAACGAAAAAGGTGTTTCGAACTCATTGATCAATTTTTAAACTCATAAAATAAAATAAATTTCTAAATAATACATTTTTATAGGGAAAATTTAAAAATATTTGTCTTTTTGGACGCTTTTTCTGAGCCAAAAATATCACATTTGCTTGATAGGCAATTTTTTATTTTCTTAAAGTTCAAATATAATTTTTAAAAATTAAAAATATTGCTTGGCACTTTTTAGATAAATTTGCTTATCATCTATTACATTAAAAATTAAAAACAAGTTCTGAATTATTAAAAAAATGTATAAATACTTTTTTAATTGCCCATAAACACTCGGTTGGTATAGTCAAAAACCCTCTTGATATCGTCAAATTTCAAACACTTTTCAAATTTCATTAAATTATTACAAATAACATACTAAAAACAAGCCTTAAATTTCTCTATATTTAACCACGCCTACTTTGTCCACTTTTTGGTAAACTACACAAAGCTATTCCAATTTTTCTTTATAGTATATAGGGCAGGAGTAGGGTTGACATTGAGACGATATAGTTCTTTTTCCTGGACAGTTGGTGGTATGGAAAGCCTTATATGTATGTTTACATTTATGCTAAAGCATTTTATGTATTTTAAATACACTATTTATATGTTGCATAAATTAGATTTTATACATATGTATGCCTGTAACTAAATTAATAATTTACAAAATGTTTGACACTGTTAAATTAATATGAATGTTTAGAACAAATTGTATTTTCGAAATAATGGGCAAAACAATAAGCTCCATAATCTGATCTGTGCTTTAGTGTTAGACAAGAAAGAGCTTTTCAAAAATATACAAAAAAAAAAAACAATAATTACAAAACATAAAATTTATTGTCAGATAAATTTAATTGTATGAAATTTTGTAACATTTTACCAACATGACATTATATTTTAGTCAGTCATTTCCAAGGAATGTTATCCAAGCAAAACCCTCTATTTATGTAAAAATTTGATATGTGATACAGAATCTCATATTTTCGAGGTGACACAGAAGCCGAGACAGGCCGTTTTCAGAATTTTTATTTCTACAACATTTTCAAGTTTCAGCAAAATCGAAATATTTAGCTTGGAGTAACTTCCTTGTTAGTTATGTGCGAATGAATTAGTGTTTATGCCTGTGTACTATGGGCCAGAATTCATACATTTTGGCCTTAGCCAGAATGGAGGATATAAGTCTAAGGGGGTTTTGGCGCCCAAATGTCCAACAAACCTGGAGTTTAGGGGGAAACCATGTGAATCTTCCATTTTAGGTATAGAATGCGTTTAGCGAACTTATGTAAAACACTACGAGGAACATTTTTGTGGAACATTTTAACCCCCTAACTCTTCAGCTTAGGGATATTTTTTGTACCTTTTTAAGAATGGGCAAAAAAAGTCCCTTTAATTGAAGAGTTGTAGGGTTAAAATGTTCCTCGTACAGTTTTACATAAATTCGCTGAACACATTCTATACCTAAAGTGGAAGATTCAAATAGTTTCCTATGCCGATTTACAATGAATATTTAAAAAAGGGGGGAAACTTTAACCGCCCCAAAAATAAAATTCCGATGCTATCTTTCAAGGCGCCGAAACACATATATTATTTTTTTTTTCTCTTCTACCAGAGAATCCGTTGTCAGAACCCCGTAATTTTGGAAAAAGTTTGAAATTGTTGTACAGTGATATTAGTAAGGTAGGAACAGCAAAAATAAAACTGTTAAATGTACATAATTTTAGTAATACTTCAGTCAAATTTTAGTTTATAGAAAATAACATTTTAAACTGCTAAAATAAGCAACAAAAAAATTTTATAAATATTGTTATTGCTGACCCGTAGTGCTGTGTCATGGAACATTATATAACAACTGACAACTGATGGAGATAAACCACAATATCCTCATTATATGCCTGTATGTAGTTGTTTTATATAAATACATACAACTATGATTTATACAATAAATTTCCTATTTTATTTAGTTGTGTTTTGTACTTATTAATAATTTTCAAGATACATCGCATGCATCCAACTACACTAGTACATGTAATACTAGAGTGTAAATGGATTGTGTTTTGTAAATACAAAACTACAATTAATCCTTACTTTTATTTAAATATACTACATGTATACAATATAAATGTACACTGGACCGTACCACCTTACAGGCAAAAAAAAAAAAGTAAGCCGAATGTAGGGGTCGCCTGTTTTAATTTTTCTTTATAGCTTCGGCATTTAAAGTCGGATTTTAAAGCGCGATATATCGCTTTTTTGCCTCGAGGAGACTAGTACTTTGCTATAAAAGAAAAAACCAATGAAAAAATTAAAAAAAAAATAAAAAAAAATGTTCTACTGGGTTTATCGAAAAACTTCCTTAGCAAAAGTTTAATGATTTTTTGCGAGCGTTAATTTTCTGACATTAGGATGGTACATTAGGGTGGTAGCAACTGAGATCTGGTGGGTAACTACTAGAACGGGAAACTTGAGGTCAACGGCCCTTAGAGCAAAACATCGATGTATCATACTTTAAGGTCCGACTGTAAATGTCAAAGATAACGAAAAAATGTAAAATGGCGACCCCTATGTTCGGCAAAAAAAATTTTTTTTAAACCTTCTTGCAAAAATAATTTAGATTGGTCGGTGTACGGCGAACTTTTTTTTTGAGGTACGGTCTAATGTACGCATGTACGTATATTGTTAGCAAACTTTGTATACGATATGTATTGTCTGTGTGTGTGTGTGAGTGTGTGTGTGTAAATCTCAAAACTAGCTTATGCTCTAATTAATCTTTTATAATAAAAACTTTTACCAACTCATTATTTAAATGAAGCCATACGAATCTACAGAAGGGTGTATGTGTGTAAGTGTGAGTGTAGACTTTATGTTACAACTATCACCATAGTCATTATTCTCATCAACAGTTGCTTAAATGTTTCGTTGTTCCTTTTAGATTTATGCATAAACATAACTACCACATTTTAGTTCATCCTACACATAAAATTGTAGAATATTTATACCCTACACCACTATGTGGTCAGGGTATTATAAGTTTGTGCTGATGTTTGTAACACCAAAAAATATTGGTCGTAGACCCACCTTATAGTATACCGATCGGCTTAGAATTTTTTTTTATTTCGATTTAACGATGTCCGTCTGTCCGTCCGTCCGTCCGTCCGTCTGTCTGTCTGTCCATGCAATCTTGTGCGCACTCTACAGGTCGCAAATATTAAGATATTTTGATGAAATTTGGTACGCAGACCCATGTTGGCCCAAGGACGAACAAGTTTGATTTTGGTGAAGATCGGTCCATGTTTAGACCTAGTGCCCATATAAGGGCCCTACCAAAATTATACTGTTTATACGCTGCAGGTCGTAAATATTAAGATATTTTGATGAAATTTGGTACACAGACCTATGTTGGCCCAATAACGCAGCCTATTGATTTTGGTGAACATCGGTCAATGTTTAGACCTAGTGCCCATATAAGGGTCCCACCAAAATTATATTGTTTATACGCTGCAGGTCGCAAATATTAAGATATTTTGATGAAATTTGGTACATAGACCTATGTTGGCCCAAGGACGAAGCCTATTGATTTTGGTCAACATCGGTCCATGTTTAGAACTAGTGCCCATATAAGGGTCCCCCCAAAATTGGCTTGGTTACAAACTGCAGGTCGCAAATATTAAGATATTTTAATGAAATTTGGTGCGCTGACTCACATTATAGAAAATTTTGACACAAGCCTCATTTTAACCCATTCGAATTTCGGATCCAAACATTAGTTGGCTTTTATCCAGACTGGTGTAGGGTATTGTATAGTCGGCATGCCCGACTTTAACCTTTTTACTCGTTTAGACAAGTTTTTGTTTTATAATATTGTTAATACAGATTCCTTACAGATCTTAGACAGAATGAAATCCCCTTAAAGAGAAATACTGAGTTGGTGTTAACAAACTTTTAAGCAGTTTAAGCTAAGTAGTAGCAGAACTTTCTTCTTTTGTCTAAGATTCGGTCTTTTTAATGAGTCTAATTAAATCGGTGTACTGCCCGGATAATACAATCCTGCAAGCATTTGAAAGATATCTTCTATTTTTCATTTGAACTAAAATAACAGTCTGATTTGCAAATTTAATGTGTTTATAACTTTTGAAGAAAAGGTTTATTCTTCTTCTTAACCTAGGGTGACCATTCGTACTGATTTGATCAGTACATGTACTGATTTTTGGTTACGTGTACTGATGAACAAATCGTGTACTGATTTGTACTGACTTTTTTAAATTTGTACTGATTGTACGGATTTTTAGCATTTAAAATAATACAATATTTTTTCTAATAAGAAAAATCAGAATAAAATTCAAATACAATTGAAACCCCGTTAAATCGAATGAAATTTTTGTCTAAAGTGAATGAATTAATCTTTTAACCAAATGAAGTGAATTCATTCAATTGAACGTGTTCAATTGCAATAATGGTTTAAGAATTAATTTATTTGTAGTAGTTCTTTTTACCAAATCAAATTAAAATTCACTGACGAATGCGTCCGTTTCTTATAAATCGAAAAAGGAGCTCACTCAATTTATAAACCATTCAGTGTGAACGGAACATTTCACTCAACCGTTCAGTGATTAAAAAAAAATCTTAAGTGAATTGGATAAATATTTTTAGCATTTAGTGGTTTAAAATCAATTTTTTCCGTTGTGTTAATAAAATAAAAAACTATTTCGGTTTCGACAATAGAAAATCAGTTGATGATACAACAATTACACTATGCGACAGTCAAAATCGGGATGGGATGAAACCCACGGGAAATGTTATATCGGTCAAAAACAAGTTATACGTGTCCCGGCGTTTCGCTGGGTCACCCCTAGGTTGGTTACCGTTATCGTTATAATACCGTTATCGCTAAAATACCGTTTCAAATTGAATACCGTTACCGTTATCGATACCTCTAAAAAAATTCCAAATACCGTTATCGTTACCGATACCGTTATTTTTATGGGTAGTTACCGGTATTTTACAGGTATTTATTATTTTATATAAAAATTACAATTTTTTTATTTTTTATTTTATAATCTTTAGTGTTTTTTTACATAAAAAATTTATAGATAATAATATTACTTATTAAAACTACCAGTATTGAATTTATAGCTTAAAATTTGTATTTTCAGTATTTAAAATTAAAAATATGCCATGTTTTTACTTGTTTCTATATGTTTTTAACATAATTTTTAATACCGGTACGTACCGGTATTGCTGTTTCGGTAACGGTATACCGTCTTAAATACCGTTACCTTTACCGTTACCTAAACAAACGAAATCCGATACCGTTACCGTTACCCTTACCGTTATTCGTTTCGGTAACCAACCTTGCTTTTTTTTATTATTTTAGGCAAAAAATATTTGTTTCTTCATACATTTATTTTTACCGGCAAAACTGTTGAGTATATAGAAAAACGTTATATAAACAGATTAAAGGAATTGTAATTTTTAATTTTTTTAAAATTGTTTGAGTAAAATCGGACTAGTGGTTCTCGAGTTATGTCAAAAAAAAGACCACCAAAGGTCAAATCGATATATCTCGATTCCTAGGGGTGACCCAGCGAAACGCCGGGACACGTTTCTTTTCTTCTTTTTTACCGATATAACTTTCCCCGGTAGTTTGAACCCTTCCCGATCACTGACCCCTACCATTTGTCTCACAGTGTTGTTAAAGGAAATGTCAACATAAGCTGAAGATTTTTCTTAGAAAATGTCCTTCAAATCTGAATATTTTTATGTGGGTATTTCGAAAAGAAAAATGCCTAGAATCTGTATGTTATTTGATAGAAAAAAGTTCACAAAAAAATATTTTTATTTACCCAGCATGTTTATGTAGGAAAAAGTAGCCAGAATTTAGCAACGAGAAAACAGATTTGCTGCGACGGCCAATCGATTGGTTCGTTGTGGTAATCTAATATGCCGTTTGACTCTACATATAGTTAGTTTAGACAATGTGATTTGTTTGTGATAGCAGAAATTCGCTAGCCTGAATACAAATTCGGTAGGAGTAACCGAAAAATTTTGCAGCAATTTAACATTCGATTGACAACAAATTTGGTTGACAGCATAATTATTTTTTTCTTTTGTTGTGATTCTATTTTAAAAAATTTGTACTGATTTTAAGTCAAAAAGAAATTGTCCCCCATCTTAACTTCAAACCTACTAAATTAGAATTAATAAAAAGACATATTATTTACTAGGGCAAGGAATTTAATGCAAATGCATGTTTTTTCTTGATAGTTCAAAACTGATATGGACTAAATATTTATCCGAATCATCAAATTTAGAACAAAATGGCATCGATACTTCTTAATGGATGTTTCTGCATATTTTTAATTTTTAGTAGCATTTTTTATTTTGTAGAAAAATATAAAAAATGTTCACGTTTTATGTTTGATTCAAAGTATTTATTTCTTTCTCAATATTTTTAAAAATAAACATTCTTAAAAACCTTCGAGTTCTGTGTCGGTTTGCAAAATAGCTAACTGAAACATACCCAGTCAGAAAAATACAAACGGGAAAGCGGTGGCAAAGCACTTTAGCAGGTGGTACAAGTACTGGCAAAAAGTGCTTTCCCATTCCCAAAATGATAACATCATTAGACAAAAGGACCTGCTGTTCAAAAAGCGCCGGAGAAGCACTGGAGGAACAACATTTTTAAACGTTGGCAAAACGCTGGCAAAACCAATAAATAGGTGGTCTGGAAATATATTTTCCAAAATAAAATTTAAAAAAAGTTCATATGTATTTTTTTGGTTCTGTCGTGATTTGAACCCAGGCCATCAGATTGGCAGACGATTGCTCTACCCACTGAGCTAACGAGACATATAATATTTGATGGATAAACACATAAATGAGTGATAATAGCTGGACAACTACTGGCTATGCCAAAATGCTAGTACTGGCAAAGAATTTTTTGTAACTAGTATGCCAGTGTTGGGAGGGCAAAAAAAAAGTTGGTCTTGAAGGAGCTTTCCCACAAACAAAAAAATTGATTTTATAAAACAAAAAAATTTTAAACTAAAAAAAATCCAAAAAAAACTTTTTGCTTGCAACCGGATTTGAACTCGGAACCTTCTGACTACAAACATTTTTTAACGAAGCGTCAGCATTTTTATAAAATCATTGGTCTACCAGTGAATTGATTTTTCTACGCCTGGTAGCATTGGCTATGTAGCACTGGATAACCACTGGTTGCAAACCTTGGCATATCACTCTAAGCCAATTCTTTGCCAGTGGTTTTTTTTTATAAACCACGGAAATTTTTGTAAAACAAATGCTGGAAAAACGCTTTTTACATGCGCTGGCAAAGCGTCCCAAATGAGTGTTCTGCCAATCATTTATTTTTAACACCGTGATTACCCAGTGGTATGCCAGTGCTTGATTTTTTGTACCACTGGCGATTTCTGACTGGGTATTTTTAAGTTTTAAAGTGAATTATTTTTGCAAAAATAATAGTTTTTAGTGCATATTTTTTGTATTTTTAATGCATATTTGTCTATTTTAGCCGCATATTTTAGGCGTATATTTTCTTTTTTTAAGTGCATGAAATTCCTTGCCCTATTAATTACAATATTAATTGTATTTGGTCTATACGACGAGTTTGAAAAAACAACACTTTACTATTAATCAAGCAGTATTTTAAAATTTAACAATTGGAAGATAATTCGGCGATATTTGGAAAAAATAATTAAAAAAATTTATTTGTTGTCATAATATTTTTTTTTAAAATATTGCGGCAATATTACCATTCTTTCATCTAGAATACTCTCAAAAAAATTCCGTTGTGACAACCGATATTTTTCCAACCGAATTGATTCGGTTGCCCAAACCAAATTCAACCGATAATTCGGTTGCCACAATCGAATTGAAATGGAATTCGGTTGCCACAACTGAATTGTTTTGAGAGTGAAGATAAATTTTTTTTTTAAATTTTTTGACATTTTGGAAAGATTCAAACAAAATTTGTACAAAAAAAAAATTAAAAGATATATGGGAAACAAATTTGTGAAAAATCCAGATTAATTGTGCGGAAAAAATTGGTCCACTGATTATGTATGCAGATTTTCTTTTTCAGAGTTAAATTTGATAACGAAAAAAATAAATCGTTTATTTTGTAGCGGAGAATTTAGTTAGAAATATCACCTTTTATCACCTTTTTATCTTTGAGGAGGGGAATTGCTTTCATGTAACAGTTGTTCCCTACACAGGAAACTTCCGCAATACGAAATTTATATCGCTTTCAATAAATGCGATATGATCGGGGTATCTGCTCCTTTTTGTTATGTTTATGGGAAGGTTCCGAATAATTAGACAATCAATATTTTGCTGGTAATAATATATGGTGAATAAAACTGTCTAAACACATTCGCCGTGTTCTTAGTATAATATGTTAGCCTGAAAATACAGAATGTTCGCCTGTAAATATATATATACATATGTTTGGATCGAATGATATTTTATCTTTGCCGAGAAACATGTAATATGTATTATTGACTAACACAAATATAATAATGTTAAAAATAAAATAGATGGAAAAATATGACTCACATACTAATATTACAATGTTTGCCTGAAAAATTTTTGTGTAATAGCGATAAAAACAAAATAATTGGAAGCATACTTCAAACACATTTAGTTCGTAAACATATATATAATTAACTGTCAACATGTTTCCTGCATGTGTTATTAATATATAGCTTACAGGGAAGCTACACATTGGTGAAACATGAAAATGATGTAGGACCCACAAAGAGTTAATACACGATTTTTTTATGTGCGGAATCTCATATTTGGAAATTAAATTGCGGCTTCGAAAATCCAGCTTTTATTAATTTTCCTCGTCTCGCTATTAATTTACCTTCGCCGTGTGTACGCTGGTCGACCTCTTCTGCGACTTCCCTGACGATTTCACTCGATAGCATTCCTGGTAATATCGGACAGTAGTTTGCGGATTGTGTGTCCAATCCAGTTTCACTTTCTTCTTTGTATTTCTACACGCAGTGGTATTTGATGTGTTTCATCCCGCAGACTGTTGTTTGTTCATGGCCAGAAAATTCGTACAATTCTTCGGAGACATTTGTTTACGAAAACTTTCAAAGTGTTAATGTCTCGGCAGGCAGCGTTAAAAGTTTCGAAACTATATAATAATCTTGATTTGACATTGGTGTTGAAAATGTTAATTTTAACAAGACATGATATTGAAGACGATTTCCATATCTTAGTGAGCTGACCGAAAGATTGTGTAGCTTTTTTTATACGACTAACAATGTCTGCACTAGATCCACCAGTTTCGGTTTATCTTAGTGAGCTGACCGAAAGATTGTGTAGCTTTTTTTATACGACTAACAATGTCTGCACTAGATCCACCAGTTCGGTTTATAATAGCTCCAAGGTAGCAGTAAGTTTTAACTTCGTCTAATATTTGATTATCGTATCAAGAAGGGTTTCAAATTTTCGGAATTAATTCGCATGACCTTGGTCTTCTCTATGTTGATTTTCAACCCGGCTTTCTCTGATATGCGGGTGAGTCGCTTTAGTTGTGCGGCCATGTTAGAGAGAGGAGGCATATATCATCGGCATATTCAAGGTCGTCCAACCTTTCGTGCAGCCCCAATACGATTCTAAGGTTAACCATCATTGCTTGATTCATCACGCTATCAAGCACTATATTGAAGTGGGGACATCTCACATCCTTGACGAACACCAGTGTCAATTTCAGTCTTACGGCTGAGCATGAATTTGGCAGCTTGCCCCTGTGTACAAACATTTTATAGATTGGATGATTTAAAGTGGGACCCCCTTGCATTCGAGAGCATTCCAAAGAACATTATGGGACAAGGAGTCAAATGCCTTCTCAAAGGGGAGAAGTGACTGCTACACGATCTCAGTGAATTAATGTGGTCCACTTGTTGGGACAAAAACCAGCCTGTTGCTTTCTTAATTATGCCATCAACTCGTCTGATATCCTTTCGATTATAACATGAGCTAAGAATTTATTTAGCATACTTAATAGGGTGGTTCCCCGCCAGTTGTTGCGATTTGAGTCACCTTTCTTAGGTATTTTAACAACATTGACTTCTTTGAGATCGTGTTCTCTCTGATGCCCAGATTTGCGGTAGTTTCATTCTCGGATTTACCTTTAGGAGTTCTGAGGAAGAGTTGTCACTGCCTGGGCTTTTGTTTTTCTTAAGCATCTTGATAGTAGTATAATCTCAGTCACTACTGGTGGGGAAATGCTGATGTTTAGCTGTGTATTGTGATCGATACAGTCTTATATAGTCGGGTTTATTTGAGAATGTGAAGAAAACATTTCAGAGTAGTGTGTAGCCCAAAGTTCAAGTTGTTCGTCTTTAAAGGTGATGAGTGTGCCGAAGTAATCCCTAGTCGCTTTGGAGTAGACTGATGTGCTGGTATTTGTTAGCTTCTTGATGAGCCGGTATAAGTCATCAAGTCGTTCGGTTTGCCTCAGCTGCAGCTTGAGCTTATTGGGCTATGGAATTCGTCCATGCACGTTTGTCTTTATGAGCACTGCGTTTTTACCTATAGCAGCTATTTAAATCCGGCGAATTTTCGTGTCATTGAGTAATCTCTGTAACTACCAAAAATAATGGGAGTAGAAACCTGATAGTACACCGATCGACTCAGAAATATTTGCTGAATCGATTAGGCGAAATTCGTCCGTCCGTCTATCCATGTAAAATGAACCACCGTCACAATCAAACTGCAAGTCGCTACGTTTTAGGGATAAAAGAAAAAAATACATTTTTGGAATCGTGAGACAATTTCCTGTAATTTGAGTACCCACACCTTCCCCGTGTTTCGCCCCCCACGGGCCTCCCGGGGACGAGTACCTCCCAAAATTAATTTTAGTTTTTTTCTTTTTTAATTCCAGACGTTATATTTTTTTTTTTTTTGACGAAACCCCATAAAGGCGCTTTTGCCAAAAGTTTTATTCACTAAAAAGTCTTGGAAAATTTTCTTAAGTCGACTTAAGTGCTTTTGTCGAAAGTCCACAGAAATGTATGTACACTTGATATTTGCAAATTCATGTACCTACAATTTTATTATAATTTTATATTCCTTTTGTTTACCTTGTCTTCGGTGTTTGTCAAACGTTTTGCTATTGTTTAAACTGTCATAAATTGAATCCCAAATCAGATATCCTCAAACATGTATGTATGTATGTGGATTATGCCTGTACAATACAAGTACAACACATATAAAATTTAGGCAATGTTGCAAGTGAATATCTTAAACTGTTTCTTGGTAGCATTGCGAGTGAAGGAAATATGAATTATTCAAATTAATTTAAGTCATGACAATGTTAGTCCCCAGTCATATTTAAAGTGTTATTGTTGATAATTGATTGTACGTCGTTGTATTTAGGATAATAGAGTTCCTCTTGCAAAGCGAGAAAACATTTTGAATCACTTAAATTGCTAAAGAAAAAAAACTTGAAACACAACTATCAAGGTAAAAAAAACTAAACTTGATTTAAAAATAAAAATCGGAAATAGAGGGACCTACAAAGAAATCTGAACTTCGACCACTTTTATATTATCCAAATGAAATTGTTTATAAAATATCACGAAACCGGTTCATTTCTATGGTGCCGTCATAGGACGGGGCGTTGTCTTTAAGAATAGGAGACATATCACAAATTAGTTCTGTGATATGTCCTAAGAATAAAATTCCTTCCTCACTGGCATACAGTGTGTCCAGAAGCACTTTTTTTGAGCAAATAACATTTCAGGCCACAATTCTTAACCGATTTTCAAAATTATTTTTTTGTATTTGATTTTACAGAATTTCAAACAAATGTCTTAAGGCCGATTTTCAGTCTCTAAATGCATTTTTTTTTTTATTTTCTTGTGAATGCCGAAGAAACAATTCATTTTTTGTCAGAAAACCCGATAAGAATTAGAGTATTTAAATAATATGTACCTTCAATTAAAGGTATTTTAATCCTCTATCGGTACCCCGTTTCTTGTTCATGCAAATCAAAGATAAACTATATTACATGAAAAACGATTTTCCTCAGCAGAAGAAGCCGTATATGCATTCAAAAACCATGTTTTGGAGATGTTTCATGCGGAATGGAAAAAATGCTCTGACAAGTGGTTCGAACGCATGCAAAAGGAGAATATTTTTAAAAACAATAAAGGCATTTTCAATAAAAAATTTCTGTTTTTTCATTGTCAGCTCAAAATATAGATAGTTACGCTCATAACATTTATTTACAATACATTTTTTCACGTCAAAAGAAGCGAGCAGGTGGTCCATTAGGAGTGAAACACTTTAGTGTCCTGAGCACCACAGTCTCATCTGTGATATGACATTCTGCATTGACTATAGTTTTTAATATTTTACAATAAATATTTTGGAAAATTTTTATATTTGAATTACTTGCAGCACCTACCCCCTAATTATACTCCGCACCAATGTTGCCAATTTAACCATTTTATGGATAGATTTAGCCATTTTTGAATACGTTTAGACGGAAAAATTTGGATTTAGACAATTTTTAGAAATTGTTTAACCATTTTTTAGTCATGCGTTTTGCGAAATTGGATGAATTTCTTTCAATTTGTCAAACAAAATTGAAGATCTAAAAAGGTTATAAAATTTCTAAAATCGCGCGCCATTTTTTACTATATTTTAGCTATTTTTTAGCCATTTCACACAAATTTAGTCACTTTTGATAACCAAGTTCTGGCAACACTGCTCCGTACTTCCAGATATGGAATATTATTGTGTTGTAAATTTGCAATTTGATTTGAATTGAAAGTTTTGACTCTCTTGTAGCAAGTGTAATTTCCTAAATTTCTTTTTTCAATGATATGAGCTTTCCAAATAAGTTTGGAGTCTACCTGCAAATATTCCAAGGTTTATGGCTTTAGTATCGTGCGTATTAGTGACCTATTTATTAAAATTGATTCCGAGTTTAAAATTTTATTTCCACTCATCCAGCGAGCAAAACCTTCTATTACCCGGTAATGACTTTGGTAAGAAGAAATAAGGGTAGGTAACCTCTTACTTTGCTGTTACCAAAGCTATTATTTTAACCAGGTCATGTCCATCGAGGTAAGTCCTTACCTAGTAATATGTTATTCCGAACTTACATGTTACGCTTACCTATTACCTCTAGGTTACAAAAAACCTTAAAATAATATGTTTTTTTTCTTAAAATTTCATCTTGTTTCATATTGACTATTAAATTAAAAATTACATAATTTTAACAAAAAATGTTTGAAATTTTTTTTTATAAGTTTTGGTTGTAAAAATAAGCTTTTTGTAATGAAGGGGGTAAGCTCTTACTTTTCTATTACTAGACCTATTATTTTAACAAGGGCATGTACATCGATGTAACTCCTTACCTAGTAACATGTTATTTTGAACTTACAGGTAAGGAGTTTTTAAAATCATTTTGTTCAAATTTTAATTTTTTAAACCGAATATTAATTTTAAATTCACGGGTTTTTAACAAAAAATAGAATTTCTAAAATATTCTAGAAAAACGAATTATTTATACCAATAAAACATCCAAACGTATGAATTTGGTATTAAAAGTAATGCAAGGGTAAGGTATAACGGTCCAAGGTAATGCAAGGGTAAGCGGTTTGATATATTACCAGGTAATATGTATACACTCATAGAAAAAAGTTTGTAGAAAAGTTAGTAAAACTGTTAGTACTTCAACTTAACAAATTTTTAACTAATTTTTAGTTAAAATTAAATTTTTAGTTAATTTTTTTGCTACCTCCACATTACTAACTTACAAATTTTTTTGCTATTTTTTTTTGCTGAATTTAGTTACTAATTTTTAACAATAAATTTGCTAACTTTACAGTATTTTGCTGAATTTTAGTTACTAATTTTTAACAGAAGATTTGCTAATTTTACAAATTTTTTGTAAACTAAACCACCAATTTTGGAGCGCTTATAAACAGAGTGTTAAATGACTCATAAAAATTACTGCATATTTTTAACTCGCCAAAAATAACGCAAAAAGTTTTTTAAATAAAACTAAATTGAAATGGTTGAAAATTTGTCCTAATAAAATATCTAAATTATTAAAATTTATGAGAAAAGTTTCTATTTATCCTAATACATTAATTTTTAAAGATCAAGGTTTATTTTGGACGAACCATATTAATATGAAAATTGTGATTAAAAGTATTTCTGGGGAGCAAGTGGAGTTTACGGGGATGACACTAATTTTTTCCCCCAATATTGTAGTTATTAAGCTTATTTAAAGAATACGATATTTTTAATCGGCCACACCTTCTTTCCTGTGGGTGGAGCTTTAGAGGTGAAAATGGAAACTCAAATAAATTCGGAAGTACATATCCGATCATCAAACAATGAAAATCAAAATAAGGGTCTCTGAAATACATTTTGTTATGGTTAACATATTATTGTCTATATATATTACCACTTTTACAAAAAATCATTCTTGGGAAATTTTCATTGGCATTGAAATATAATTGGCATTACTTTATCTCAATGTCAATGTCAACAAATTTCATCGCCATTCAATGCCAATGAAATTTTTTTCAATTAGCATTGATGAAAACAATGTTCATTACCATTGTACACATACCATGTACACATAATTGAAGAAAAAGCATTGTAATGTAAAAAATATAAGAAATACGAGAATTTTTAATTTTTTTAATTTATTCTTTTATTAAAACATGAAAACATATACTTATTTCATCAATTATAAATGGGCATTTAGGCATTGAACAATGCCAATTGAAAAAAATTTCAATTAATTGACACATTCAATAAACTGGTCCCAAGTATATTTTTAAATACACATTTATTTTTTATTTATTAATTTTCATTTCATTTGCTCCTTTTGTACCTTTTTCCAGTCCACTAGTAATCTGCAAAAGTTTTGTTGATTTCAGAAAATTTTAACAAAACTTTTGTAGATTTAACAATTTTTTTTTGCTATTTTCATTCTATTATTTAGCAATTTTTTTGCTGATTTCAGCAAGTTAAATTCTTGTTTGCAATTATCAAAAATTTAGCTCAAATATTACTAAAATTCTGTAAATTTAACAGTTTTTTTGCTGTTTTAATTTTATTAATATTTAGCAAACTGATTCTGCTAATATTAGCAGTTTTTTCTGCAGCATCATTTTTAACTAATTTTTAGTAACTTTTTCTGCTATTTTTACGGACTTATTTGTATGAGTGTAGTAGTACCCATATATTACCAAGGTTTTGCTGGGCACCTGGGCAAGCCCCAAGTCACATTTTTCTCCAGACCAAAGACCGTTTTACTGGTGAGAATTGTATTTCGTGTTAAATGTGTGTCGTGTTGTCTGGGGTTTTGAATAAGACAATGAATATTAATCAAAATTTTGCCCCAGCATAGAGTGGAAACTACTCGTATAACTGTTCGATTGCGACAGCAAATATTTCTAATTCGGTTGTCCTAACCGAATGCAGTTGTCACAATCGAAACAAGAATGTTGCGGTAACCAAATGAATTCGGTTAGAAAAGAAATCTGTTGCCACTACCCAATCATTATAAGAGTGTAATACAATGCATCAATTATTTTCCCTTGCTAAATTTAGTTTTAAATTAGAAAACAAAATTACTTGAATTCCAAGTGTCAATTATGTCTCTACACAACTTAAGCTTAAGAACTTAATCTGACAGACTTGAAAGTTATTTTTAAGTGAACTCTCAAATTAAATTAATACCTTTAAACCTTCAAAAATTGTTTTTTTTTCAAACTTTTTATAAACCTTTATCACGTTTAACGACAGCAGCGAAAATAAAAAATGTTCAAAATAAAATCCTTGACATTCCAAAGACGCACATTATTTCAGTACAGACGCAGACACACAGAGAACGCACAACCCAACCACTTGATGTTGAACACAAATATAAAAAATATTATGAAAAGATGTGGTACATGAATGAGTAGTGCAATGCAGAGATGTTAAGGAATGAAAAGAAAAATGGTTGAGATTTCTCGAGAAAAGCTAAATGAGCTTTAATTGGACACACCCAAAGTAATATGTCTGTCGACTCAACAGAAAAATTTGTTATTTTAACAGAATGTATTACTGTTTTTGGCTTAAAATAAAATGTGTTGATTTAAATACAGTTTTTGTTAAATTTAACAAATCTAAATTTTATCAAAAAAAAAGTATAGGGTCTGGGGACCCTCCCCGTACCTGGTCCATATTGCTCTATCTCTCTTAATTTTCGAGATATACCTAGGCTATTTTATGAAATGAATTTTTTTTAACTTTCAGAGGGTCGAAGGCTTCAGGAGGGTGCATTTTTGGATAGACCCAGGAAAAGTTTTTACAATCGGTTGCCAATCAGACCAATTCTGCAACGGGTTCCACTGCAACTGATTCCATGGAACTGGTTCTGGAACCAGTTCCAGGGATCTCATATGGAAGGTATAATGGTCGTAGAATGAATTCTAGAACTAGTTCCAGAACTGATTCTAGGGCAACCGGTCCCACTTTGGAGCTATAGAAGTGTTGCTTTTGGGACAATTTCAAAAAAAATAATCGGTGTTAGAATTGACAGTAGAAGGGGTTGTAGAGGAAAAGCAGCTATTGTGCAACCGATTCTTTGGAACAGAAAATTTTCCTGGGGAGATAAGCGTTTTGAGGGGATGTTGTATATTTTGCTTTATGACCCAAATAGTACTGGGGTGAACTTTTTTTCTTTTTTAGAACAGTGTTGTTTTAACGTCATATAGACAGATGCAATCAATATTGTAAATAAATTATAAATTTTAAAATAGTAGGTTTGAGATTAAGAAGAAAAATAAACCTTTTTCTCTAAAAATTATAAACACATTAATTTTCAAATCAGACTATATCTAGTTTTTGCCTTTTTCTATGGACAGGCTTCATCAGTGATTTTACATTAAAATGTATTATTGTTTATAATTTATTGTCAGATTGTCTCTATATGATAATTTGTTGACAATCTGTCGGCTGTAGGATTCGAACATGTGCCTATTCCTACATTAGAAACGTATAGCTATACTAAGGTACGACAGCTTAGCCATCTCACCCAAGTAAGGCCTTGAAGGCAATGTTTTCTTTGCTATTTAGCTTTCTGTTATTGTTTTTTACTCAGAAGGGATCAAATACAGACACATAACATACAAACATTCTATTTTTAGATTTTTGTTTATCTTCCAATTCCCAATATTAGCTGTGTTTGTGCGGCAAGCTATCAATGTTGGCTTATGTTATTCCCATACAAATTTGACATTAGCCAACTTTGAGAGTTAACACTAAACGCCCTACGGGGAAAAGGACTGGTCCCAGATGACACGCAGGATAGGTCCCAAGGGGGCGGAGACCTGTCGTTGATCGGTCTTTTTGTTTGAAAGAGACATATCACTTTAACATGGCGTTGTCATTGGAAATGACCAATTGCCACAGTTTAGACACCTTGTGACAGTAAGGTGGTGTGTCTAAAAATAGCTTTTCAAATAAACTAATAAAAAATTAAGAATTAAAAATAATCTACTTGGCGTCGAAGTAGGCCTCGATAACAGAACCTCCTGCTTGTAAGGCAAATGCTCTACCGCCTGAGCTAATGTTGCTTATGCGTGATGGCTGGCTGATGGTAAAGCTATATATTTTTAGTTTCTGTTCAAATAAAGGAGAAAAATAAAAAACAAACATTACAAGAAAATATAAAAAATGTAAAAGAAAAAAATAGAAAAGAAAACAACACTAACACACACACAAATATAGTGGAATTGCCTTCAGTATGCCCCCGATTGACCAGGTCCTTTAATGGCAGTTGACTTGTTTTTTTCGTTGGCCATAATTAAATTAAAAAATCAATTAAAAATTAGAAAATTACCTGAAATGAAATACCAATTGTTAAAACTAAAACAGCTTTAACATTAAAAAACGTTAAAAATACAATACTTAAAATTTTTTAACAAAAAATTATAAAAATTTAAAATAAGAGCTAAAATAAGCAAATCGTAAAAAAATAAAGTTCAAAATAAATAAAAGAGTAAAATAAACAAATATTTTAAAAAATATGCCGCAAATTTTATTTTTTATTTCGGTATTGGTCAAGTTTTTTTAAAAGCAACAGTAAAAGTAACGAATCAGAAAATACTTAGAAAATTAATTCATTCTCTTTGTTTCATATTTGTACCAATTTAGTTATATGCCTTTGGTTGACCGGTCACGGGATAGGTACTTGGAGGGCAATTGACTCCTCATTCCCTGTAGGGCGTTGACTAATGTCAAATTTATATGGGAATGACATAAGCCAACATTGATAGCTTGCCGCACAAACACAGCTATTGACTTGTTTATTTTCAAATCCAGGGTCATCAATTTACTAAGGCCGCCATGACATATTTTTGACAAATTTGGGTACCGAAATGTTTACGAAGATCAAAAAGAAAAATAAAATAGGTTTGTTCGGCAGTTACGACTTAAGTTCACACTACATTATTTTCGTTTGGAAATTTAAACAATTTTTTCTATATACTTTCGTAGTATTGCAAAACTACAATATGAATTTAAATTTTCAAATCAAAATTAGATTGTAAAAACAAAGGTATATGCAGTTTTAAAGACGACAACTGTATTTCCCTTTATATTAACTAGTAATGTTGTTATTTTTAACTGTTAAAAATAACTAACAAATGCATTAAAAATAACTAGCAATGTCGTATAATTATTTAGCAAATTTGTACTAACTAAGAAAATTTTATAATAACTGACAAAATAGATAAAAACTAGTTTTTTTACAGATAATTTTGTCGATGTTATAAAAGTATAATTTAATAAAAAAAAAACAAAATTTTCTTCCGATTATAAAAAAATGTGTAATTACTTCATCGTATTTCAATTTTGAAGAATATATCAATTATTACAAATGTAAACTAAACAAGAATTTTAGAAAAATGAACGAAAGTTTTTATTTTTTAAATGACAAACAAAAATAACAGTTTACTGTTTAAAAACTATTTTAGTAATTGTTTATTATGATTTTAAAAATAACTGATTTAAACAACGGTTACGAAATGCAATTACAGTTAAAGACAACATCTACTGATTACTACACAAATAACTGTCCTGAAGTAACTGTCGACAGTTTTTTGAGTTTGGTCTCTAGTTTCACGTCCCTATCGACTTTTCCATGAGCGGGTGCAAAAGCTGAAAATTATAGCCCGGTGCATACATACATTTACTAACTGACATGATTTATAAAAAAAAATGAATTTCTGCAATATATATCGCACTAAAAACTAAACGAATCTGTAGATTTAAACTTGTGCAAAGATATGACAAGTTTTTGTGTTTTGTCGAATGTTTGGGAAATGTATGATTGTTGTTGGTTGGTTGGTTGAATGCTGTGTTGCCATTTGGTCTATGTGCGTCTGTCAATCTACACTTGCACTTGAGTCAAATGTACTATATTATTATTGCTGTTGTTGTTGTTTTCATTGAATTGTCGCGTCTATCTTTTCTACTTTTTAAGAGTTGAATTCCTTTATTATTAAGTTCTTTTTTTTTTTTAATTGTCTGTCTATTCGAGTACGTACGTGTACGTTTGTCTCGCAAGTGCAGTTTTTATCAGGGTTTAAAAAACTACGATTCAAAAAATATTTTTGCTTTTTACTAGTGCTACTACTACAAACAATTCATGTAGCTTTAGTAAAAGCATCTGCCTGCTACTTAGTTTATACAAAGTAGGCAGTCATTGTTTTTGATCAACTCTATTTTTGTTCTTGTGCTACTGCTACCACTACAAACAAAATACGGAGCATTTGTAAACAGTAAGAGCAGAAAAACGAAATGAACAACTACTACTGCTACTGCTACAAATACTGCTGCTACAAAAAAAAAACAGCAAGAGCAGAAAACGAAAAAACAAAGTAGTAAAACATAGAAAAACGAAATATGACTCCTTTCATGCTGAGTAGTTTTTTTTTAGCGAAAGAATAAATGATTTTGGTTTATCTGATGTGTATTGGGCGCATACAAAATTACATAATAAACTTGAAATGTTTTAATTAAAAAAGCGGCTTATAAATTAATAAAGGTTTATGAGTTCATATTTGAATATGTTTGATCCTTTGTATGCAATATGATTATAATCAGCACCAGTACACTCACAAAAAAAGCCCGTACAAATAGTTTAAAATTCTACTAAAATAACAGAATATACTCGTATTTTCGATGAAGTTGAGCATCACGGCCTGCTAAATTTATAAAAATACAATAATTTAAAAGAAACGTTGTTTAATGGAAATTAAATTATTCAGTTGAAATCAGCATATCGTTGCTGCGCCTAAGAAAATAGCTATTTGTTTTCAAAAATTATTTGTGGAACACCTAAATTAGGTCTGTGTTGTGTGTCTTGGCCATTTTTTTGGAAGTAATTCTTTTATAAATGAAAAGCTTGAAGTTTGGTTTATATGTGTGTAAAAAAATAATTTCCAAAAAGTTCCGAAAAACGTTGAAATAAAGCAGATTTGTATGTCTCCTCACAAAAAAGTTTATCGACAAATATGTAGGTATTTTCTTAGGAGCAGCGACGAATATGTTTGTTGATTAAAAACAAGTAAAAATTCAGTTTTATGTTTGATGTTCCTATCTTACGGATATATAACAAAAATAATCTGCTACTGTCAGTAGTATTTTCTACAAGGTCATTTTAAAGTACAGATGGGCATCGATTATCCGTGATTCAATTAACCGGGAACATCAATTATCCGGGATCTATAAGGAAAGGAATATTTTTTTATTTCAATCGATTAACCGTGATTACATCAATTATCCGGGATTGAAAAATATCTACTATTTATTTTTACGAAATTTGGTTTCACGTGTTAGCAACACTAAAATTATCATGTGTCTAAAACGAAATAAGGTGATTCCCTTGTTTGCATGTTTTTCCTCTGGTGTTTAGTTGCAATTGAAATTTACGTAGTAAGGAGTGTTGATGTGTAATTTTAGAATCGAGTAAAAAGCAAAGAAAAGTATTAACTATTCAAGAAAAATTTGATATAGTCAACGACTATTTAAAAAAAAACATGTTTCTGTTCAAACACTATCACAAAAATATGGAGTGGGCAAACAAACAGTTTATGACTGAATAAAATATAAAGATAAAATATTAAAATATTGTGCAGAAAGTGATTTAGTTACTCGCTTCCAAAATCGAAAAACTTTAAAAAGTGCATTAGAGCGAAATACGAATGGTTCCGACAAAAACGTTTTAAAGGGATCCCAATTTCCAGTTTAATGATAATGGAAAAGGCTAAGTTCTTCCATTAAAAATTAAATATAAGCTTAGCATGTGAATATTCTCGAGGCTAGTTACAGAACTTTAAAAAACAACATGGAATTCACAAAGCATCTGCCGAATATGTATCTGCCACAATTTTTGTAAATCAGTTGGAAGAATACACATCAAAGGAAAATCTTATAAATAAGAAAATCTACAATGGAGAGAAACAAGCCTTTTTTGGAAGTGTTTCCCTGAAAGCAGTTTTAGTTGCCATTATGAACATTTCTTATATGGCCATAAAAATTCAAAGGACATATTATAGAAAGATTAATATTATAGAATATTAGAGAACAAGATAAAATACAAGTCTACCGTATCTAAGAGAAGCTCTTAGCGGAAAATATGAAAGTTAAGGAAAAGAAACAAACCACAATAAATGAATTTTTTTAAGTAATTACATATGTAGCAATTAAAAACTTATTAACGTTATATTTTGTAAGTTTGTATATTGATTAAATAAAACATACATTTATATTAAAAAGCGTAAAAAATTTTACATCAGTTAACCGGAAAAATCGATTATCCAGAATGCGTCCGATCCCGACCATTCCGGATAATCGATGCCCAACTGTAGTTTTTAGTACACTCATATAAAAAAGTTAGTGCAAAATTTAAACCCGTTCTGATTCAATTAAACTAATTTTTCCGTTATTTTGTCTTTAAATTTAACTCAGTTTTAGCGTTCTTAAGCCTAAACCAGATAAACGCACTGTCAACAGTATTTTATTTTAGGACTTCGGTTAACGATTTTTGTCGAAACTTTATAAAAAGTATATTTAATAATCTGGCTAATTATGGGATAATCTTCAATGTAAAAAATAAAAAACGCTAAATCTGACGTGACTAAATTGTTTTCATTAGCACCATTATAAAAATATTATCTTTTCAATCAAAGATAGGGATTATATAAAAGGTTAAAATCATAATCTGTGAGATTAGATACTGAGTGTAAAAAATATCCATAAAAATCTCCAACCACTTCCTAAATCAGCGTAAAAACCGTCCGTCGCCATTTCAAGAATAAAATCTCCAAATGTGTTTGTAAATCGTCACGTTTGGCAAGAAAGCGCTATATCTGACAACCCTAACAACAAATACTGATCTACGTATGTATTTTGTGTGTATCCTTATTTTGCGACAACCCTAACAACAAATACTGATCTACGTATGAATTTTGTGTGTATCCTTATTTTGCTCTCGCCCACCACTTGTTAACAATTTACCGTTGAAACAGTGCTGTCTTATTGTGACGTAAATTTATGTACCCTAATTCTATCATTATGTGTCTTACAACTGTTAATTTTTAAAACAATAAATAAAATATTGAAAAGTGATTTGGTACCAAACTAAATTCAGGTTTAAGAGTTTCTTTTTTTTTAAACAATTTTTAAAGAAATTTTAAACCCTTTTCTCTATTTGTATTTAGTTTAGAAAAAATTTAGCCACCTCGCACAGGGCCTACGTAATGAAAAGAAATTGCAAATTATTCATAATTAGTGGTGAGTTAAAAAATATATAATATAGTATAAAATAAAAAATTTAAAATACAAAATATAAATCATAAAATCAATCGAATATTCCAAAACGGCAAATTAGCATCTTCATGCTCTGTTCTGTTTAACAAAAACAATATAAAATACATACACACACACACACACAGTACTGGAAAAACCAAACAAATAATTCATTTTTAAACAACCAAAAATATTTCTATGACTACTCTGCTGAGTAGTAATTTGGGAGTCATGTATGTTTGGCTGCTACTGCTCTTGCTTAATTTATAAGTAGACGATTGGTGCTGCGGTAGTTTTCAATTTCAAAACAAAGATGTGTGCTACTGCTTAGCTAATAAAATTTTTGTGTAGTGGTAGTAGTAGCTGAGTAGTAATTTGGGAGTCTTGTCTATCTGGCTGCTACTGCTACTTGTTGAATTTAGTAGCAGACACATCGATTGATGCTGTGGTGGTTTTCAATTTCAAAACAAAGCTATGTGCTACTGCTGAGCTACAGAAAAGTTTGCATAGTGGTAGTAGTAGCGATGTGATGACTTTTAGTTTTATTGTTTTTTTTACTACAATAATCGTCATTTTTAGTTACTACTGCTACTTTAGTCGTAGCTTTTTCAACCCTGGTTTTTATAGCGTAATAGTAATTAAGATAACTGTGCTTACTGTATGTATCGTTATTTAACTTCTACTACATCCACTCAGTCAGTCAGTCATTCGTTTGTTCCTCCAAAGATACTGATACTTATAATCATTAATTCAACATACTATTCTAGCCATTAAACCCTGTTTTTGTTGTCTTTATTTTTGCTTGTTTTTGTATTTTGTAAACAGTTAAATACATCCTGCTTTTGAAATAGTGCTGGCAAAAATATGAGTAGTGGGTATCGAGTATTTGTCTTTTGTTTTTGGGTACTCGATACTCGAAAATACTACTCGATATTTTCAGAGTTGCATTGTGGATAGACGAAATATATAAAATGTGACTCTGCTAAAATATTTACCACAAAAATGTGACTCTGCTAAAATATTTGTAACAAAACTACAACTCTGCTAAAAGAAAAAATCAAAAGTAAAATATTTAAATTAATATGTTAAAAAACTATGAAAAACGCAATGAATAGTTGGTGAAAAGTTTAAAAATATGTTTATAAATTTAAATATTGAACTACCATAAACATTTTCGAAGAATTTTACCAAAAAATTTTAAATTTAAAAACCGTTAAGAGTATCGAGTAGTATTGAGTATCCAAATGAAAAATATCGAGTAGTATCGAGTATTGAAAAGTAACCGAATTTACCAACACTATTTTGAAATAAATTTTCAACACTAGAAAATATGTCTGTAAATATTTATGGCATATAATACAGCAGGTGACAAAAAAGTAAATTTTATAAGAGCTTTCGCATTAAAGGAATTAAATGTACTAAAAATAAATAAACAAAAAGCGCATTTTTTTAATCACCTGGATTTAGAATTTTTCATACAAAAAGTGTATTTATTAAATCCAAAAAAAATTTTGGATTTATTTATCTGGGTTTACACATAGCTATAAAAATATAAATATATGAAACAGCCTATTAATTTAATGTCAGAAAAAAAATTCGAATGAAAATTAAAAGAGAAACAAAAAATTTGCAAAACTATAAAATAAAAAGTTTTTCTTAAATTTTTTTGTATGAAATTGCATATTTAGAAAAAAAACTACACCTCATCAAGTACATATTTTTCATCTTGGACATGGAGAAATAGCTGAAATAGAAATGGCAATTTTTCACTCTACTGTAAGTAATATAATTAAATCAAATTAGTGAATATTTAATATTGCAGTGGAATATTTTAATTGTGTAAAAATATAAATTGAAGTGATAAAATTAAAAAGGCAAACTGTTTACCGCTGTTTTATATAAAATATAATTAAAAGTTAAAGTAAAGTCCTTTATCATTGAATTCGGTTTTTTAATCATAAGGGTGAAAGAAGTGTCGAATAGAAAAATCTCTTTAAAATAGAGAGAATCTAACCCCATCTGTTGACTACTTTTTGGATTTATTAAATCCAAGTGATTAAAAAGAGCGGATAAATTGTGAAAAATAATCCGTTGAAATTGCCAGGGTACGACGTTTTCAGAATTTCTATAAATACTGGTTAAGTTTCAAACTCAATGATAATTTCTTGTTCTCGTTATTAAACATTTAAAATATCGAAGAAAAAGCAAAAACAAAAACAAGAAAATTTTACCACAATTTGATTTGTCATCATCCAAAATACTACTCTGTTGTTTTGACAGATATAGCAATGTAGTGGTATATGTTTATGTTAACTGACAGAAAATCATGTTTTCTATAAATGTCAGTTAGGTACGAAGTTTTCGTTTAAAGATCGCTAAATCAGTGATAAAATTTCATACAAAATTAGTTCGAATACCAAGGACAACGTTTTTCTTTTCTGCAATTGGGTCTTGATTAATTAAAAAAAAAATTATTTCGCGATAAAAAATCTTTTATTTCTTCAAATATTATTGGAAACAGAAAATTGGGAATATTCGTTTTTAACTTCTAGATGTGTTATTTTCAGTGTACACTGATAGAATTATCGTTCATACTATTAATGAATCGATTTCATTAATCTGAATTCATTGATTTAATGAAAAGATTTCATTGAATTAATGAAAAATTCATTCATTTAATGAATTTTTTCATTATATATTTTCAACTAACCCGTAAGATATGCTATAATTTTTATAAGGGTTTTGAATTTGCTAATTACTAAAATAGATATATGTTCTAGTAATGAACGCTAGGGTTGCAAAATGAAATTATTTAAATATAAAGGTCCAAGTAATGACATCATTTTGTTTTGGCTATTTAGATCAATCGGTAACGCGGTAATGTTTACATTCTGGTGATTGCGGGTTCAAGTCGAGTTCAGGGAGATGTCAAAAACATTATAAAAACAAAAAAGAAATATATGCATGTACAAATAAAAATTAATGAAATAAAAATAAACAATAATAAAAAAACGCAAAAAAAATATATTTTTTTCAATTAGTTTTCATTTAATGAATACGTTTCATTGATTTAATGAACGCGTTCTTTGGGGACTTTTCAATGAAAAAAATCATTGGATTAATGAACCAATTCACTAATACTATGCACAAAATTCTAGCAGTGTAGTTATAAGGATGGGACGCAAAAATGCACATCTGTATTTTTCCCCTATCTTCTACCTCCTATTTAAAATCTCAGCGAATCCATCAACTGACCTGCATTAAATAAGTATTAAAACAACACATATTTTATAAAATATATTATAACATTTTGACCCTTTTAACACAAAATTGAATTTATTATAGCAAGTTTTATATTTTTCTACAAAAAATTAATATGATTCTTTCAATGTCAAGTCATAATAACATAAAAAAAATATATCAAAATTGCACAAAACACTTAGGAGAAATATTAAATAACTTAATAAGGATATAAAAAACAGGACCATTAAGAACAAATGTTACACAACCATAACGAAACCTAAGACAATAACCAAACCAAACGTGTACAATGTGAGTGAGATTGTGAATGAAAACGAGCTTCACTGCCAAAGAACACAAAACAACACATCATAACCCTTGAAATAATGAAGGTAAGCTTTTATAGCTACAACAACAATCATCCACAGAGTCTGGGTTTTTAACTCTCTACCTAAGATGGCAATTTAAAAAACATGCTAACATATATTATACACTCAAAATAATATTACGTTTTTTTTCCTTTTAAAAACGTTGGTTTATTTTTTTAATTAAACTGGGTTCTTTTCTATTGCAATCAAAATTAGCACACATTTAATATTGTGCTTATTTATTTAACACTTTATTACTTTCCACACAACAGTATAGCACACACTAATATACAAACTATATTGCGCAACTCACTATACAAGGTTAATACGCAATTAACTCTACAAATGCTAGAGTACAACCGAACTCCACAAATGCTAATGCGCGACTTACTTAATAACAATTGGCAGCCTTAGAGATTAATCAGAACTGGGTCGACACCGACAACGACATGTTCTTTTTCATATATTTTATATGGGAAGCAAAATGTCGCCATGTCGTAATAGAATCTATTCTATTTTCGTGACGACACACTATACACACTCAAAATATTTGTCAAATAGTTGCCATATTTTTAACTAATTAAGGGAACAGAGTTGCAGAAATTCGTATTAGAGTTGCAAAAATTCGTACTTTGTTTACAAAAAAATTATCTTTTGACAGAAGAAATATGATTGAAAATAAAAATGCATAATTTACCGCAAAAAAGCAAAATTAAATAAAAAAAAATGTAAAACAACAAGAATTAATGGAAAACCAATTGAATTGGTGAAGAATTGTGGCGAAAAAAATACAACATATTCTTGTTTTGCTTTAATTTTTTTCTAAATGTCAAAAAATGTCGACAATCGATTGTCGCTGAATTTAAATTATTCGCGACGACTTTTGCTTTCGTCGGTCGACAATCGACACAGTTGTGATTAACCTCTTATATAGCTAACGGCCGTGGTTGTAGTGCTACCAGATTGACAGGTTTAGTAAATTCCGTTTCTCTGGATATTTTTTTCTCCACAATTTTCTATACTAGGCTAATCCAATTTCGTAACAATAATATAACTGTTATTTAAGACGCTTTAGTTTTCAGCTTAAAATCATTTGAAATTAAATAATCCTTTAAAATAAGTAAATTCACAAAAGTTTAACAAAATGTTAATTAAATTTATTTGAAACGGAATATAAGTATCCTTTCATTATAATTACAGGCCTGTTTTTGAGTGTATTTATAAAATATACACAGCAAACTTTATAGAGTCAAGTAGGTTACACTATAAACAAAAAGTATTCGTAATTGGTTATACCAAGAATCATATAAGACTAGGAGATACAATCGCTATCGGACCGGACATCGGACAGAACATTATGACCTTGTCTGACAATGCTCTGAGTTATTAGGTATTTAGGCATGCGAAAATTTCAGAAGCTTACCATTTTTTATTAATGGCATGATAATACAAATTTAACATTTGATCAGGTCACGTTAAATTATATATAATTATATAAAAATATTCGAGTTTTAAATAAATAAAAACAGTCGAAATATTGAGAAACAATTTAATTTTTCTAATAACATCAACTGGCCTCGAGATTGAATATTTTTATATAATTTGAATTATTTAACTTTGAATTAAATTTATTTATCTTAAAAAAATTACGTATTTATCGAAGAACTTCGTTTATATTTGTATTGAATAAAAACTTTTCAGAAAATGTTGAACTCAAACATACGGTTTTGTTAGTGTTATTGCAATTTTTTTATGAAATTAGAACCAGGAAACCAAAATATATAAGACCCAGACAATAGGAGATTTCATTGTTATTGCAAATTATTTACATTACAAGAATTCCGTTAAAATTTCAAAAAAAATTGACAAAAAAAACATTATACCGTAAGTAGAAGTCAATAATACAATTGACGTTTGCCGCTTTCAAAATGAATGATTCATGTTGGGAAATATCTCCTAAGTAGATACTTCTTGAACGGTGGGTATTTAGTAGTAATATTATATACTAATCCCCATTAACACAATCTCCTGTTAGCTACTAACTGGGACTTTAACTGACACATTTGTTGTTGTTTATCACATAAATTTTAAATTTAACTTTAGGTAAATTTTAACGGATCATTGTGTTATCCGGCCTAAAGGATGTTATTGAATATTTTGCGTTATGTTATGGTAGTCCAGATAAAATAAAAGTTATAATAAAAAATTTATATACAGTATAACTCGCTTAATACGAACTCGGATAAGACGAATTCTCGGTAAATACGAACTAATTTAGAAGTCCCGAAGTTTTGGCAACAATTTCAAGATAAAAAACATCGGTTAATACGAACTCGCTTAAGACCAACACTCGGTTAAAACGAACTGTTTGTGTTGGTCCAACAAACAAATTTCTATGTATATAATTTTCCACTTTTAATAAGAACTTTATAAAATTCGACAATTTTTTCTATATTTTTTTGTTTTCTGACAAATTTTAAACCGAACACACAGGCATTTTTTCTTAAATATATTGCAAACCAGAGACATATAATATAGAGATGCAACATCGATAATTTTTTAAACAAACTGTAGTCGATCAAATTAGGTCTGTTAAAGTATTTCAAAATTTCTACAAAATATTTGAATTATTGAAGAAATGTTCTCTAAATATTTATAAATCTTGAAATAACGAAAAGCAACCAAACTCAATAATTAATCAAAAAATTTTATATTTTCAAAATACTGAAATTGTTATATACAAAGGACTCAGAAAAAATAAATTTTGTGTAGATTCAAAAAGTACCAGGGGTTTTCATATCACCTCTTATGTCTCTTATGTACCTTCTGAATCGTGTAAACTCGACTTATGCAAACTTAGGTGCCTATTCCTATGAAAAGTCTGAGACTCTTAGATGTGACTGTATTCCCCATGTATTTGTTGTTGCAAAGTCACAATAAATTATATTTATTCAAATTTGAAAATTTTGATTGAAAATTTCAGAAAAAAATTAAGACCTGGTGTCGACACATTCATAACATTGATAAATAAAATTTGAATTGTTTGAATTTTATTGTTGTTTTGTATTAAAAGTTAAAAATTGTGTAGAATTTTTTCTCTCGAAAATGTAATGTACGACTTTTATTTTGAAACAGTGACATTTCTGCTTAATTGCGATCTGTCTTTCGTATAATAAAATTTTTTTACTTTCACATTTTTAACAAAAATTTGAGTCCTTTAAAGTTCGAGTGAAAAAGTAAATATTTCTTCGTAAAGTATTAAATTTTATTTACTTTTCTGAGTCATTTCTTAATAATTTTCTGGACTTAGAGCGATGCTAACTTATGTAGCTCATATTTTTTCTTTTAAATTGAGTTTTTGTTTAACTTAAAATGAATTGGGTATAACATTGGCGATTTGAACATTCAAAATGGGAATGAACTAAAAGTTTTCGGACAACATTGCTCCCCAATAAAATAAGGCAGTATTGCCAGAAAAAACAAAACAGCAGTCAGTGCCATCTGTTGCATTAAAAACCGGTATTGCCATTAAAAGGACCATGGAAGACCCCTGTTGCAAACAATATATTTAGGAAACCAAATGAAAAAATTGTAAAATTTTTAAAGTTGTTTCAAGGAAATCTAAATATTTTGTGGATAATTAGAACATTTTTAATAAATTTTACTCCGGTTAATACGAACCTCGCTTACAACGAACTAATTAATCCAGTCCCCCGGAGTTCGTCTTAAGCGCGTTTTACTGTACATTAGAGTACCTCAAAAAAAAGTTCGCCGTACACCCTCCAATATGAAGTATTTTTGCAAGGCAATTTCAAAAAAAAAAAAATTCAGTTAACTTTCTTTAAACACTTATAGAAATAAACCTGTAAAATAGTAGATAAACCTAATAAAAATTGGTTAAAAATTAACATGCACAAAACACTGCTAAAATTATCAATTTATTTTTTGCTAAATAACATATTAGACAAACAGACATAAAAACAGAAAAACAACGTATTGATATTAGTTTTAATAGTGACATTGTTTGTGGAGGAAGGAATCCACTCTACCCAGGATGGATGTGCAAAACACCGATTGTCAAGCAACCTTCGAATAATATTAAACTTTATTTTGCATGAAAGTGCTATAAATTTAGTAAAAAGTGATAAAAAAAGAAGCGATTTTTTTTTAATTTTTTGTACTCACGAATAAAAAATATTATTGAAAAGCGTCTATAATTAGGAGTGTGACAAATTTTAGTTTTGTACGAAAGTAAAATAACAAATTGTACTGTACTGTTTTATTTAAATTTTAAAACATAAAAATTTTAAAATTTTATGATGTCGTAATGCCGTTTCCGTTAATTTTGTAAACCCGTTTATAGAATCCAATTCCGTTTCCAATCGAATTCCGGTGGGGATTTCATAAAGACCACCATTGTCTTATACATTTTTATTTTCCCATGCTAAATCAATAAATAGAAAGTATAAAATTCTTTGAGCTTTAAACAAATTTCTTTTCTATTTCTAAAATACAAATATAATTCCTAAAAACAAAAACAAATTTGTTTATGTTATTTTTCTAATGGCACTTTCAACATTTATTGTAATTATTTTGAGGAAATCTACAAAATCTTATTCATAATATCAAAAGATTACACTAATAATCACTGTATGACCGACCCCCTACAGTTTGATGTGTCATTATTTCCATTTCGCTATTTCATCTCTCGATGTGTGTTGGTTTCTGTGTTCTTATTTATTTTTTTCTATACATTACAATATTTGAATACATTTTGGCGGTGTTGTGGCTGCTATGGAAGACATGTGTTCCTTTTTTATATTTTGTTTTCCATAAATTTCCCCACCACATCAGAATAATCATAAATCTATGCATTAAAAAGTGATTTGTTTTCAAAGTAAATGAAGCATTTAGTTAAAACATATGTTGGATGTGGCAGTGGCAGTGACAGTGGTTGCAAATAGCACTTAAAATGTTTTAAAATGTACAAGGAGCATAAACAAAAAATTTGGTATATATGAATTATACCAACTTTAACAGAATTTTAAAGAATCAATTCTTTTTTTTACACTTAAATAAATATATAGGTTTGCTTTTTTCGAATTTTATATCTATAGCCCAAACCACATAGTAAAAGTGCCAGTGGACAGTGGCAGTGCTGTCAAACTTTGTTCTTGAATTTCGCGAAGACGATTCAAAATTTTTTAAAATTTCTTATTGTGTTTTGTTTAGAAATAGCTCTTGTTTATTTAGAAACTTTTCAAATTTCTCGGCAGTGACAAATAGAGAAGATACAAAAACTGCTTTATCGACAAAACGTCGCACTGCAGTCGAAATTTCGTTTCTGTGGTTTAGGCTTATATCTACTTGCAAAAAAACGACTATCACTACTTACCTGACTTCTCTTTTATTTTTTGTAAACAAATAAAATTTAAACATTTGGAGTCGCCTTTGTACAAAAGCTATTTTGGTACAAGGACTTCGTCGGAACTCGAAATGGAGCAATTAACTTGTGTGCCCCGCTCTATCTTTACTAACAAACGCATAACTCATTTGTTAGCTTTTGTTGTTTTTAATATTTTATGAAATAAAAAATACTAAAATTTAAAATATTTTTATGACAAATATTTTTGTCAGAGACTATTAATTATAGAGATAGGAAGTCAAAACTTACACTACTCACCGGTAGAGGGCGCTGAAATTTAGTATTACCTGAGCAACTATTTAGTATCAGGTTAGTATCAGCTGAGCCTATATTTTAAAACTCAAAAACTGCTGAACACTGCTCAAAATAAGGAAAAAACAAGCTCGGAATATATTCATGAAATTATTATTTTTTGCATTTTTATTTAATAACAAAATTAAAAGTTTGCAAACAAACATTTAAATTTTTTTATTGTTTGTTGAATTGAGGTGTAAATCAACCCTTACACTACTGGTGCCAAAGAGTCACTCCAGAACTAGTTTAGTAAATTTTTTATAAGTACCAGTGCAGCCAGTATACGAGTTTTGAAATACTAGTTTTGGTTACACTTGTTTTTAATAACACATTCTGAGTTTGCAAATAAACACTTAAATGTCTTATTGTCATTGGAAATCATAGACACAATATATTTTAAATTTCATTTGGTAAATGGATATAATTATCTCAGTAAGAGGAAACTATCGGTCTAATCTGCGTTTTATCAAAGGAAAGACCTTTAATATTTATCTATATAATTCAGGTAGCAACCAACTGGTACAGTACTATTTCCAAAGAGTCACTTTGAAACTAGTTCCGCGAGTGCCACATTAGTACCAGTTTCGCTCCCTATTTTTCGTCCTTAAATTGTAATTTCAAATCTAGTTCTACAACTAGTACCAAAGTGGGAGTTTGGCGACAATTGCCCCCACTCCTATGACATCTCCATGTTAAATTCTACAGTTGTTTGTATGGGGAGGCGGCAGAACTCGTACTACACCTTTTGCAACTGTAATTCAGAAAATATCAATTGAAATTCAGAATTTCCATTTGAAATTCAGAAAATATCAATTGAAATTCAGAATTTCCATTTGAAATTCAGAAAAGATCAATTGAAATTCAGAATTTCCATTTGAAATTCAGAAAATATCATTTGAAATTCAGAAAATATCAATTGAAATTCAGAAAATATCATTTGAAATTCAGAAAATATCATTTGAAATTCAGAAAATATCAATTGAAATTCAGAAAATATCAATTGAAATTCAGAACATATCAATTGAAATTCAGAAATCGTCATTTGAAATTCAGAAAATGTCAATTGAAATTCAGAAATTGTCATTTGAAATTCAGAAAATATCAATTGAAATTCAGAAAATATCAATTGAAATTCAGAAATCGTCATTTGAAATTCAGAAAATATCAATTGAAATTCAGAAACCGTCATTTGAAATTCAGAAAATATCAATTGAAATTCAGAAAATATCATTTGAAATTCAGAAAATGTCAATTGAAATTCAGAAAATATCATTTGAAATTCAGAAAATATCATTTGAAATTCAGAAAATATCAATTGATATTCAGAAAACATCAATTGAAATTCAGAAAATATCAATTGAAATTCTATTGTTATTTTCTGAATTTCAAATGACGATTTGTGAATTTCAATTGATATTTTCTGAATTTCAATTGATGTTTTCTGAACATCAATTGATATTTTCTGAATTTCAAATGATATTTTCTGAATTTCAAATGATATTTTCTGAATTTCAATTGACATTTTCTGAATTTCAAATGATATTTTCTGAATTTCAATTGATATTTTCTGAATTTCAAATGACGGTTTCTGAATTTCAATTGATATTTTCTGAATTTCAAATGACGATTTCTGAATTTCAATTGATATTTTCTGAATTTCAATTGATATTTTCTGAATTTCAATTGATGTTTTCTGAATAATAATTGACATTTTCTGAATTTCAAATGATATTTTCTGAATTTCAAATGATATTTTCTGAATTTCAATTGATATTTTCTGAATTTCAAATGATATTTTCTGAATTTCAATTGATATTTTCTGAATTTCAAATGGAAAATCTGAATTTCAATTGATGTTTTCTGAATTTCAAATGGAAATTCTGAATTTCAATTGATGTTTTCTGAATTTCAAATGGAAATTCTGAATTTCAATTGATATTTTCTGAAATTCAATTGATATTTTCTGAATTACAATTGCAAAAGGTGTAGTTGCCTGGTTCAAATTAACTAGTACATAACTGGTTCTGAACTTAGTATTTCTTGCTACTGGGAATTAATAAAAACTTATATTCGCATTCAGTGCGCAGAATGTCTGGAAAATAGCGAAGTATGTATGTAAATTTTTTTTTTTTGAGATTTTTATTCGTAATTGAAATGGAATAAATGGGAGTGTTAAAATTTACTTTTATTGATATAACCCAGTCAGAAATTGTCAATTGTAAAGCATTGATTTTATAAAAATGTTTCACTTTCTTTTGAAAAAGGTTTGTAGTCAAAAAATAAGATATAATTTTATATATGTTAATATATAGTTTAATCATTTAAGATCTAAGCTGATACAATTACACAAAAACTGATAAGAAAAACTGATACAATTATATCGGGACATTTTTCGGATGAAACTGTATATCTATACAGATATAACTTAATCATATTATATATGACTTTATGTAACTACTTTTACTCGGGAAGGTTCATCTAATTATTTGATCATATCATATATAATCTTATACTGAAAAAATGTTTTAAAATCTGTACTAATATTTATATCCTACACCACTACGTGGACAGGATATAATAATTTTGTGTTGATGTTTGTAAAAAAATGTTGGGCCTGGACCCACCTTTTAGTATACCGATCGATTGAGAATCACTTTGTGATTCGATGTCTGCCTGTCCGTCCGTGTGTCCATGTATTGTTGAGCGCGCGCTACAGTTCGGAAATATTAACATATTTTGATGACATTATACAACAACTTATATCGGCTCAAGGATGAAGCCTATGTCTTTTGCTTAAAATCGATCCTTGTTTAGTCGTAGTGCAAAATATGAAGATATTTTAATGAACTTTGCTACGCTGACTTACATAGGCCCAAGGACAAAGCCTATTGATTCTAGATCGGTTTATTTTTGGACCTATCGCCCATATGAACTATATTTCCGATTTTCTCTTAGATACGCGTGACATTAGGTAAAATCAAAATTTCTTACTGTTTTTGTAATTTCTTATGATTTTATAAACAAATTTTGATGCAAGTTAATTTCAACCCATTCGGATCCAAAGATTAGTTGGCTTTCAACCAGACTGGTGTCGGAAATCCTATTGTAGGCATTTTAAGTAGAGTTTTCTGTTCGGTTTTATTCGAAACCGAAACCGCTGTTTTTCAAGCTTCAAAACCGAAACCGAAAACCGACAAAAATAAATCGGTTTTTCTTAAATAATTTAACCAATTAAAATAATTTAATAAATTGCATCGGAGTATACAACTAAAATCAGAAAAGATTCATTAAAGAGCCCTTCACACCTTCTGATGCAGCCTCCGAATAATGAGAATTATTGGAAAATTTATAATTTTCTGAGCCATTACGAGTCATTTATTATTAATTTTTCAATAATGAAAAAATGTTTAATGCACTCATAAATACGAGTCTAATATGTTTCATTTATAAATCTAAAATTTGAGCACTCTGAAAAAATGTTTAATGAACTCATAAATACGAGTCTAATATGCTTCATTTATAACTCCAATATTTTATTCTTTTATGAGTCAAAATTTCTGAGCGCTCAGAAAAATGTAGGCTGGGGTATTATCAAAAAGGGCTCAGCTATTATTTTACAAAATTTTGTATTTAATTGTAATTTTTTATTTTTGTTATTACGGATATAATAAACTGAGGCTTATAATTTTAGAAAAAAAATTGCGCCAAAAAGTCAAGTGGTTTAAGAGATATTGAGTTTCACATATTCAGTTCAGATTTTAACCGTATATTTTTCAGAAAGTCCTTTGTCGTAGTCCGCGAAATTTATGAAATTTTATCTTTATATTGTTTTAAATAAATTGCTAAAATTTAAATTTATACTCTTGAAAATACAGATTTAGTTGATGACAAAAGAATAAAAAAATTTAATTCATAATAGTTTTCCGTGTTTTTTTTTTTTTTTCTCCCGCAAAGCCCTCGAAACGGCGTTATTGCATATATTTGAGTGAGAAATTCAATTGAATTTTAAGTAATAAGTATATTGTGCGTTTTAAACTATTTACTTTTTATACTTATTTAATTATTGTATTTATTAGCACAATAAAACCGAAAATTAGCCGAAACCGCGGTTTTATAATTTTGAAAAACCGAAACCGGGTTTTCAGATTTTTCGGATTTTAGCAAACTCTAAATTTAAGGTTACCTTAAGGTTTCTTTTAACCTATAGTTTATATAAGAGTAACATGTAAGTCAATAATAACATGTTACTTAGTAAGAAGTAAACTCGTTTGAATAATAGGTTTGGTAAGTGAAAAGCAAGAGGTTACCTACCTTTGTTTCTTCTTACAAAACTCATTACCGGGTAATACTTAGAGGATATTACTGGGCACATCCATATCACTCATACTTTTATACAGAAACGTTTTCAATAAGTTTTACATTATATTATTTATTAATTAGTAACTATTCAATTGAATTGTCAATTCGAATACATTTACTGTTCCTTAAAATATAATTTTAATATGGAAATAAATTTTATTTTCAGAAACATTTATGATTTCATTCTTTTAAAGTTTTTTAAATATTAAAGTGATTATCTATAATAATTTAAAATCCTTATGACACATTTATAAAATGAATTTTGTATGAAAAATTTGTTTTATAAAAAATGGTTATGCATATGACCCTAAAAAGTGTCCAAAATCTAACATAAAATTAAAGTACACGCAAAAAATGTATTTCTTGCGTTTTTTTTGCAAGTGTATTTAAAAAAAAACATAGTTTGGTTTAACATGATATATACCAACATCCGATAACATGGTGGCAGTAGTAGAAGTTGTACTTTATGTAGTTACTACCGGTGATATAGCAGTGCTATGGACCCCCTGGCTTGCTATCAAAGTTGGAATAATGCAATAAAATACAGATGAAACAAAAAAAAAAACGCTTTTTCACTGCATTAGCTATAAAAACTTATGTTTGTAGCTGTGTTTCTGTCTATTCCGTATAACCATGGTTGGCAAACACTAACTATAAACCTTAAAATACCACTATCGTCAACCTTAAAATACCTAACGAAATAATTTAAAATACCGTTAACCTTAAAATATTCAAACGTACGAAATAACTTACAATTTTTTATTTCTTTCTCTAATACATGAAATATTAACTTTCAGCTTTTATTGGACAGCCAATGCTGTTGTTTACACATACACACATAAGGTTTTAAAAAATCACGGTCCGTTAAGTTCTCAAAAAAATTCCAAAAAGGACTATCGTTAAATACCACTAACCTGATAGCTTTAAATACCGTTAAAGCTATAATAACTTAAAGAAGTAACTTAAAATACCGATAACCTTAAAATACCGTAATGAAATACTTTTGAACTAGCGTTATGAATCGGTTGCCATCCCTGCGTATAACTTGAATATAGTACTTTGGTCACATTTATGTATTCACTTACTGTCAGCAACAAACACCCAGCAGACATAGGGTGTTTGTTGCTCTTCTTGTCCATGAAAAATGATATTTTAAAAACAACATTTAATTTCCAACAAACTAATAAAATGCAAAGTACCTTCTGGGGGTTTACTAGCATCTATCTATCCATCTACCACTGTTTAAGTTCAAAGGAAAAAAACAAGAAGAAATAAGTTGCGTAAATGTGGTGACATTAACAATGAATAAAAGAGAGTATACAAACAAAATATGAAAAAAAACGTAAGGGGGAGTTTACAGTTTAAAATGACAAGAAAATATTGTCATTTAAATCCATGAATTTATTTGAAAAAGAATATAAACAGTTACTTTTAACATTCATAAAAAGTTTGAAAATTAATAGAATATAAACCATGTCGAGCAAGCTAAGAAAATGTTAATGGAGAAATTTGCAGCACAATAGTATCGTTACGTTTTTATCTTGTAAAAGCGTTAGTTTATTTCCTTTAAATAAACCGAGATCTTTGCTATTGCAATAATAAACAACCAATCCCACCACTGACACCAATTGTTACGTTTACTTTACATTCTTAAACGTACGTTTATCTCCTTTAGATAAATCGGGTTGATGTTTTTAGTAAATAAAAATAACACGCACTCTTTAGTTGGATTTAGCTTTATGCTTATTTATTTAACATTGTTTTACTTTAAATACAACAATATCACACGCAAACTCTAATAATTAACTGACTATAGAACATAGTAGAAAATTCCAGTGCTTCTAAAATTATAACTCTTATATTATTCATAACAGAGCCCAACTACTTATAGCGAATTTACATTGTTAGAATGTTCACTAGATTTCGTTTTGAAATCCAATTCGAAATCTATATCGTTTACATTAGAATATTTGACAGATGAATGGGATTTCGATCAGCCAACAACAAATTTTTTGTAAACAAACTAACCTTAAAAAATAACCAAAATTAAAAGATTTTCTAAAAACCATTTTATTTAATGGCGGAACACAAAAATCATTTATATTATGAAAGATACAATGTTATATTTGCTAAGAAATGTGTTTAAGTATAGGGATGATTAGTAGAAAGCTAAAATACTCAATGTTTCGTCAATGGTCTTGCCGGCGTCATCAAATGATTTTTCATAGTTTCTCTTCATCGGATACAATAAAATAGCCGTTTTCAACTTTAAATATTTCTTTCAATTAAAAATAACAGACTTTATTATGTTATTCCTTAATTTTTTAAAGTTATTAAAATTTATTATTTATTAATTTTTTATGACATAACCACCTGCTAAATGTTGCCACTTTACTGCAAACTTCCATACTTTTCTGCAAGTATGGGACAAAAATTGGATTTCAATTTGGATTTCGATGAGATTTCGCTGAAATCCAAATTAAATTGGGATTTCATTTCGTATGGGAAATCTGTTTGAAATCCCAAATTTTTATTGGATTTCAGTCGAAATCTATCGAAATCTACTTTTAACTCGATTTCGATCATAATGTAAATTCGCTATTATGGCAATAGCCTTATAGCATATGCTGAGGTGTATACTTAAATGTAGTGTTATATTGCCAGATTGACGTGTTTAGTAAATCCCGTTTCGCGGGATATTTTCTTTCAGAAAATTCCATAGTTTTCTATACTAGGCCAATCTAATTTCGTATTATAACTTCTAAGAAAAAATTAGTTTTGTAACGACAAGCACAAGTTTACTCCAATAATTGACTAATTTCATGCAATTCCGATTTCTTCCCAATCACTTTTTTCTTTGTAAAAATTAACCTTTGTGCAATTTTGGAAAATTCTGCCAACATTTCTTTGCAATCAATTATATTTTTAAATGTTTCAATGAGAACACATGTTAAAATCTGAAGTGATCTAAATTATTTAAATAATTTTTTAAACTTTTTATTATTTATTTATTGTGTTTTCATAAAGACCTGTTCTAAATTTATGTTTATGTACTGCCAAAAGCTTTTTCTTTTGATATACTGATATTTAACTCCTAAAAAGCAGTCATAAATATTGACTCTTTCTTAAAAATCCCTGTTAAAAATATACCATAAATAAATCATTATTATAAGTAGAAAAATATATTTTGCTCTCGTTTACAAGTATAACAAAATTAGCCTCCAGCTAAAAAAATGTGTATGAAAAAAGAACAATTGTTTTTTACCACAAATAACTGTTAAATGGAAGCACAAAAAAACGAAGCCATTACTTCAATGCGCCAAAAATATGCAATTTTTCATTTACCCAAAGATATGTTATGTTTTAACAAAAAAGAAAACTGTTATGGCCTCAAGTTAAAACAATTTAATTTTTATGGGTCAAGGTTTCTTTCAGAATTATAGAAAAACATTAAAATAAAAACAAGAGCACTTCTTGTTATGATGACCTACTCCTTTTTTATTTATGAATGATGTTGCTGATGTTTCATATAAAATCTCAAAACATTTGTCAAAATAAAATATTTAAATTAAAAATTTTATCTTTTAAATAGATCTTTATATAAATACGAAACATATTTTCAAGTTTTTTTTTTCGTTGGTAAATAAACCATTACATTATGAGTATTTTCCTACATATGTTACCAATTTAAATATACGATATAATAAGATTTTGAAAATTTTACAACCACTTATTGTTAGTCATAAAGTTTACAAATAAAGTTATTACTCGAATTATTATCTACAAAAACTTAGAAAATTGTTTCAAAAAGCAAAAAATGTATTACACTGTTGCCGACAATAAAATTACTCGTAATACATCTGTTATTTAACAAAATATACTTGTGTTGCCGGAACTAAGTCACACATTCACTGATAGACTTTGTGTTCATATTACACTCACAGTAATATATATGTCTGTTGGCTCAATAAAAAAAATTGTTATTTTAATGAAATGTATTCCTATTTTTTTGGCTTAAAATAAAACTGGTTGATTTTAACAAATCTAAATTGAAGTAAAAATTTAGTAAAACTACAGTTTCCTTCGTAAAATTTGTTCAAATTATAGCGTTTCGGGACCGTACGCGATTCTGGTGTTTGTAAGGATGCAGCAAACGCTTTGTCCGTTTTGCTATATCTCGCTTAGTTTTGAGATTTAGGTCATTTTATAAAGTGGCAAATTTTCCGAGGGTCCAAGGCCCCACCATGGTCCATTTTTGAATAGAGATAATCTTTTCACGAGAGTATTATATCTCTCTTAGTTTTCGAGATATGGGCCATTTTATAAAATTGGGAGGGAAAGAAGTAGCGCCATCTATAAAACTTTGGATAGAATGGCGACATTTACCAGGAAATAACCGAAATATAAAAATATTATATTTTAAATAAATGTTTACTGTTAGATTTGAGATCATACAAGTAAATTACAGAGAATAAAAATTGAAAAAATTCGATAAGGCCAGCAGGATAGAATACGTATTTTTGGGTCCCAATTCAGACCTATATTCAGTATCCATGCATTTATGAGTTAATAATTGATAATATTGACTGCGCAATAAATGAAAAAAAGTAAACACAACTCAATTAGAATAACTGAGATGAAATTTTAACAATGCTTTTTTATCCTTTGTTATTACTATTATTGCTTTGAACTTTAACTCCTAAAGTATCGCACCTGGTTCTATTCAACGAACCTTTAACTTAAAATTTTAAATTCATATTCTAATTATTTTTAACCTACAACATAAATCTATGTTGATATGAAACAATTAGGTATATTAAATTTAATTTTTCCTTGTATCTAGTGTGCTGAGATGTATGAACGTATGTATAGTTGATCTTTTAAATGGTAAATGAATGTTGTCTGTTAGATTTGTGGTCATACAAGTAAATTACAGAGAATAAAAATTGAAAAAAGAAGCTACTAAAAATGACAGTTAAAACAAAGGTATATGCAGTTAAAAAGGCAACGAAACCTTAAAATGTTGCTATTTTTTAACTGTTGAGAAGTAACTAACAAACCTATTAAAACCTAATTAGGCCATTAAAATTCAACTTATATTTTTTTTTAATTTTATTTTTTCGGGATATACATTAATTGCATTAAAGGAATTAAATATGCTAAAATCCGAAACGTATTTAACAAATTGTGAAAAATAATCCGTTGTAGGTAGAGTTGTGAAATTTCGGTATTTTTTGAGTACTAAATACTACTCAATACTTTTCAATTGAGTACTCGATACTACTCAATACTTTTAACGGTTTTTGAATTTAAAAATAAAAATGTTATGAATTCGTATTTATTAGGAAAAATCATAACAATTCACATACACGTGTTAAATAACTATTGGTACTTACATTTTAATTAATTTAAAACATTTTAAATAAATTAATTAAATAATTTTTCCGAAAAATTCGTTACAAATTTCTTTGCTTCACAAATAGAGTTGTATTTTCAGAGCTGTATTTTTAGAGTTGTATTTTTATACGAAAAATACACATTTCTACGGAAAATTGCATCTTTAAAAGTATTGAGTAGTACCGTTTTAGTATTGAGTACTCAAAAAAAAAACAGTCAGTATTGAGTACTCAGTACCGGAATACTCAATACTTTTACAACTCTAGTTGTAGGCATGTCCCTATCCGGATTTAATTCTTGCCTAAGGAAATCATCAGGGGACGACGTTTTTAGAATTTCTGGAAATATTTGTTAAGTTAAATTACAAACTCAATGAGAATTTCTTGTTCTCGTCTAGGAGCGTTATTAAACATTTAAAATATCAAAGAAAAAACAAAAACAACAACAACAACAAAAAAATTTTACCACAATTTGCTTTGTCATCTTCCAATATATTACTTAACTAACAAATTTTGACTATAAAATTTTTAAAACAACTGACCAACTTTTTTACAGTTAATTTTTTTCATATTATAAAAATATATTTTAATTAAAAAAAAACAATTTTTTTCTTTCGGTTATAAAAAAAATGTGTTATTACTTTATCGTACTTAAAATTCAAAATTAAAATTTTAATTCTGGTTCTCCAGTTATTACCCTTTTATGCAATGGAGATACAACACAATTTTCAGATTTTGATTTCCAAACTAAGAATATAGTACATATAACAAATAAAGAAACAAACAAGTATTTTCAAAAACTCAGTGAAATATTTTATTTGTGGTATAACTAACAAAAATAACTGTTTACTGCAAAAGTACTGTTTTAGTAGTTGTTTATTATAATATTAAAAATAACTGATTTAAACAACTGTTACGAAATACAGTAATTTTTTAGTTGTGTTTTCGAATAACCATCATAATGGTTGTTTTATATTTTTCCGGGAATTTGCTCCGCTTCCCGGAATATGACCCAAATTGTATCGTGATGTACAGTTTTATATAGTCGGCATGCCCTATTTTAATTTTTTTTTTCTTGTCGAGGGCAGCTTGAAATATTCTTAGCCCAACAATGAAAAACAAGAGCTAGATTTTTAAAATTATTTTATTATACAATATAATCTCCTGAAACTTCAATACACTTAGTCCAACGTTTTTCTAGCAATTCTATTCCTTGATTAAAATAATTTTCCTTTCCATTGCTTTAGATTTAGTAACAGGGAGAAGTCAGAGGGAGCTAAAAAAGGAGAATAAGGTGGGTGGTCAAGCAATTCGTACTTCAATTCGTTGAATTTTTAAATTTTCATTCGAATGCGTTTTTGGTCAACTGTTAACAAATGCGGCACCCATCTTGCAGAAAGCTTTTTCATCTGTAATTCTTGATGCAAAATAAAATGTACTCGATCATTTGAGATGCCTATGGCAATCCCCATTTCACGCACTGTCACTCGTCGATCGTCTAATAACATATGGACTTTAGTTATGATTTCTGGCGTTGTTGCAGGTTTGGACGTCCACTTGGTGGGTCATCTTCAATGCTACGTTTAAATTCAGCAACCCAATTTTTATATGTTGCATATGAAGAGCACTTTGACCTAACACATTCACCATATCATTATGAATTTCTTGTCCCGATAAACCTTTCTTATGTAAATATTTAATCACACACACAGAGAAAAGATATGGTTGCAATATGATCATAGCTACCAAACTATGATCACTACTGCCATAAATGGTTGTTGCAATCAAATTATTAATGTATTAATCATACTTTACAAATGATATGGTCGCCTATAATCATTTTATAGTTAAAATCTCTCTTTTTTCGGCTATCATATTATTTCCCTCGTCTACAATCACACATTATCTGGACAATCATATTCCTCTCTTCGAATTGCAATCATATTATTATCTGAGTTGAGAGAGATCATATTCACAATCATTGGTATAGTTTCGACAACCATGAGATGATCAGTATATTTTTTTAAGAGCGTCATCTATCAGTTAGCGTCAGTCTTGTTTAAGATTTTGTGAAAAGAAGTTCTAAGAAGCACTAAAATAAATAATATAATATATAATATTAAAAAAAAAATACTTAAAAATATCTTATAAGTATTCATTTTAATAGCGACATTGTTTTTGGAATAAAGAACTCGCTCTACGCAAAAAGTCTAGAGAGATATAGATTGTCAAGCAATCCTCAAATAAAATTATTTTTTATTATGCAATAAAGTGTTTAGTGCTATAAATTAAGTGAAAAAAGTAATTATTTTTTTTAATTTTTTGTACTCACGTAGCAAAAAGATTGTTTCAGAGCGTCTATAGTAAGAAGTGTGATAGATTTTAATTTTATACGAAAGCAAAATTGAAAAAAGTGCAAAATTAAAAAAAAAATATAAGTGCACGACGAAGTGATCATAATATTTTTGTACTGATCATATTATGTTCCTGATAATCATAATATGATACCAAATGATCACAAAATTTTCTTCATTACCATAATATAATCATGAGGAAATACTATGATCATTAGGAACATAATATGATCACTGAGAACATGTTATAGTCATTTCGGATGCATTGTAAAATTGTATTTTTAACAATATTTTTCTACACGCTGTTATCAGATGTTTCCATCATTTATTTTTAGTTATATATAAGTGTTAACTAAAATTTGTTTAAATTATTTAAGTTTGTAAATTAGTCATTGAATAAATAAATGTAATATTTTGTATAAAACAAATCGTGCACAGCTTTTTCACTCACCTTCAAGAGAATGCTGGGAAAAAACGATAGGGATCATAGTATGATATACAGGACTATAATATGATAATATTGGGATCAGTTTGGAATCATAATGTAGTAATTAAGAGATCATATTATGATAGAAAAATGTATTTCATAATATGATTGTGGTAATCATAAACCCAAAAATATATGATGCTCTTCGAATATGGTCATCCCAACCATGTTTTTTCTTTGCGTGCACCACGAAATTCTAATTTTTACATTATAAAAAAATCACTGAAGCGACTTTTTTGAACACCTGTTTACTATACGAAGGAGTTGACAGATCAAAATGAAATTTAACATGTGTTCATATGACGGATGGAAGTTTACAAAGCTTTTTGCTGTTTATACCGCCATCTCTATGTCAAGCTAAGAACATTTTGTACTGGCCTCGTATCAAATATAGCATGTCAAGATAGGTCAGATGGGTTAACTATTGACTGGCAATCTAGAGTCCCAGGTTAATAAGAAAATAAGAATGTTTTTTGTACTGTGTTATTCAGATTCATAAAATTGTAACTAAAAAACTATTGGTGGAATTAACAGTTCGTACTAGTTTAGGTAGTAAATTAGATGTTAGCACTTACACGCAAAGAAAAAACATAGTTGGGATGACCATAATCGAAGAGCATCATATATTTTTGGGTTTATGGCTGCGACAATCATATTATGAAATACCTTTTTTTATCATAATATGATCCCTTAATTACTACATTATGATTCCAAACTGATCTCAATATTATCATATTATAGTCCTGTATATCATACTATGATCCCTATAGTTTTTTTCCCAGCATTCTCTTTAAGGTGAGTGAAAAAGCTGTGCACGATTTGTTTTATTAAAAATATTACATTTATTTATTCAATGACTAATTTACAAACTTAAATAATTTAAATTAATTTTAGTTAACACTTATATATAACTAAAAATATATTATGGAAACATCTGATAACAGCGCGTAGAAAAATATTGTTAAAAATACAATTTTACAATACATCCGAAATGATCATAACATGTTATCAGTGATCATATTATTTTCCTAATGATCATAAAATTTTCCTCATGATCATATTATGGTAATTAGGAAAATTTTCTGATCATTTGGGATCATATTATGATCATCAGGAAATAATATGATCAGTACGAAAATATTATGATCATTTCGTCGTGCACTTACATTTTTTTTAATATTAATATTGTTTTCGTATAAAACTAAAATCTATCACACTTCTTATTATAGACGCTTTGAAACAATCTTTTTGCTACGTGAGTACAAAAAATTAAAAAAATTAATTACTTTTTTCACTTAATTTAAAGTACTAAACACTTTATTGCATAATAAACAAAATTTTATTTGAGGATTGCTTGACAATCTATATCTCTCTAGACGTCTTGGGTAGAGCGAGTTCTTTCTTCCAAAAACAATGTCGCTATTAAACTGAATACCAATAAGATATTTTTCTATTTTTTAAGTATTTTTTTTAATACATATATATTATATTATTTATTTTAGTGCTTCTTAGAACTTCTTTTCACAAAATCTTAAACAAGACTGACGCTAACTAATAGATTTCGCTCTTAAAAAAATATACTGGTTGTCGAAACTATACCAATGATTGTGAATATGATCCCTCTCAACTCAAATAATAATATAATTACAATTCGAAGAGAGGAATATGATTGTCCAGATAATATATGATTGTAGACAAGAGAAATAATATGATAACCGAAAAAAGAGTGATTTTAACTATAAAATGATTACAGGTGACAATATCATTTGTAAAATATGATTAATACATTAATAATTTGATTGCAACACCCATGTATGGCAGTAGTGACCATAGTTTGGTAGCTGTGATCATATTGCAACCATATATTTTCTCTGCGTGTACACTTTATTTTTCCATGCTTATTATTTTTGTTAAATTACAAACGTATTAATTAGAATTCTACTGAATTTTGTTTCCAAAACTTAAAATTTTTCTTTTTCTTTTTTTACAGGTAAGCCTTTGTAAAACGTTTGCAATTCACTTTATTTTTGTAAGTAAACATATACCTAATCCCTAAGTGTTGATTCTTAAGATGGAATTTTCAATTAATCTTATAAAATTACTTCAAGAAAATTTGAAATCAAGTTTAAATCATTTGCCCAGTAGGAACCGTTAATATCGAGGTCAAAATTAACTCCGAAACACCGTGGATGATAACGCTGAATTTTCTTCAAAACGAATGACTTTTAACTACATAACTACAATAAATTAATATATAAAAATAAAATATTACAACAATAAAAACATATAGAAATTTTATGCACAAGCGTATTTTTTTGATGAAAAAAATTCAACTATATCGGATCTTTCCTTTAACTATAACTGCAGTGATAAAAATGTCAATTTTCACTACTTTTATTGTTGAGCAGTGTTTTGCTTTTGAGCTGATAGTTGTTCAAAATTTGTTATTTGAATAAAATATTTTTTTGGTATTCCAATGCTCTATGTCAAAAATATAATCAGACTTGAGAAACAGTGTTTTATATATTACTGCAAAAACCATTACATTCATCTGTTACTTCTATTCAAAATATTCAAAAATATAATCGAAAATCTTTGGTTTTTTTCTATTTATACAATTTTAAATACTAAAGCCCATTTTCAAGTACATGCACAAAATTGAGAATTAAATAAAATTATAATATGTTTAAATTTATGAATAATAAATCACCTTGAATTGAAATGGAAAACTATATGCTACACACATTTGACGACACACATTAAGAATGTGTCACCTAAATATATGGCCAGACATGAAATAAATTATACTCAGTCATTCATGTGGATAATTTGAAATCAAACAAAACCTTTGAACTAAACTATTTAATATTAAAATTTGAAATGTTCAAATACCGTTTAGCAATCAATCATAACCCATACAATTTCGATAAATTTATAGCAAAGTGTTGCCATTTAGTTGTTTTTTAATATGGCAGTGTTGCCAGCATAAACTGCTTTAGTAATGTTTTGGTGATACACATATTTACAATTAAAATTTAATTATAAGTCTAATTAAATAAATATGTTGGCCTTAATGTTTTGTTAAATTAATATCAAATTAATTTAAATTTATTTCATAAATTAATTTCACACAAAATATTGTTTTTTGTTTATAAAATATGACCCACTTACACAAGATACGTTCACCAAGTGCAGTCATATGTATTATAAATTTGGCCTGGAAAAACCACCTTTTTTATTATTCATAAATTATGGCTGCTTAAATTTGTAAATTACCAAATGCACAGTAAATACCACTAATATTCATCTCCTTCTCCTCCTTTTTAAGTTATTTTTCAAAATTCTATATTAGGTGTATAATTAAGTTATTCTACGTATAATATTTTGCTAACCCCAGTAAACATAATTATATGACTTTTCGTAATATATCCCAGCAAAACCTTGGTAATGGGTTGGATCTTTTTCAAGCATTGCCTGGCAATGGGTACCCCTTTACCCTTGGATTTACTTAGAAAACTAAAGTAATACGTTACTTATTATATTGTGATACATCTATACTTATGTGGGATGTATGAAATAATATGTTACCGATATAGAGACATATCACTTCTTATTTAGAGGCTTTAAAATAATATAATACTGATATTTTATTATATAATAACTTATTAATAAGGGTAAAAATAATAAGTTATTGGTTTCTATTATATAACTAATTATTACGCAGCAGTACGAATTAATAGAAATAATTAGAAAATCTAATTACATTCTTATTCCATTTCCCTTTACCTGGTAATAGAAAGTTTTGCTATAATTACATTCCGAAAAATAAGAACATCTAATTGTATCGAATTAGATCATATTCGATTTACGTTGATACAATTATTTGTAATTTGATTAAATAAGATATTGTTCAATTCAGTTTTATCCGGATTTTATCCGAATTTTGTCCTTATCCAAATGTATCAAAAAAAATAGTATTAAGTCTGCCATTTTGGAGCTTTAAAATCTGTCAGATTCGTATTCAGCGATCCTCAAAAAAAAAAAAAAAAAATATATATATTTTTTTTTTTTTGAAATAGAAGTCACACTCAGGAAATTCTTCCTATTAACTAACGTGTTGCTTCCTTTGGAAAGGGGATAGTGAAGAAGTGAAAGGTGGTGAAAGATGAAGGGCTTCAAATATGGCAACACTGTAATTGCGCGAGATGTTGAATTTTAGAACAGTTGTTGGGCGCCATCTGATGGTGAGTTGGCGAACTTTGTTGAAGCTTTTTAGTTCATAGCCCTGTTATATTATTTTACTTCGGTGGGGTTAAGTGCTATGGGAACACCGAAGGAGGACGCTGCGATATGTATGAGGGATAGAAAAAACTCATACATATTACTATTTTTCATAAATTGATGTTGCCTTGGTTGGGGCTCGAACCCGCAACCTCACATGTAACAGTCCAACGCGCTAACCATTACACCACAGCGCCCATGATCACTTCTTAAAAATATAGTGCTTATTATTGAATTCGCAATTTTGAATTTTCAAAATGGTATGTCAGATACGTATTCAGCAATCCCAAAAACTATAAAGTGTAATTTTTAAAGCAAATTGCAACACATCTCAAAATCGTCCGCTATATTTGATACGCCACTTTTAATTTTCGAGTACAGCGAACCTAAAAAGACCCGAGTAACAGTTTTCTAGCTGATTTCTTAACATGTTTTAAGTATCCCTTATAGTAGTATCTGAACTCGGACCTCCATAGTTGCTCCACCATCATTACCTCCATATTGCTCCACTCAATTTTTGAAAGTAAAGATACCTACATTTAAGCCCGTGGTATAAATTTTTACGTCAAGCTCAATTTTGGACAGCAAGGGGTCTCTCGTTCACAAATAATTTATCCATATACTTCATGGGGTCTTAGGGCAATATATAAAAATTTTACACACATAATGACAAACTTATGTACATATACGCTCATCAAATATAGGGGAGAATAAGTTAATTTTGACATAGCTGCACAATCAACGTTTGCATGAATTTTTGTGCAGATAAGCCAAAAACGCTGCTAAGTCAAATTGTTTACCTGCCTTAATGTACAGGTATACCAATACAGACTGAAAACAAACAAAACAAATGAAGCTAATGATGAGAACTTTGTGCTTTGGACTAGATCTTGCGATTTTTATGATTTAAAAACGACCAATTTTTATGATTTAAAAACGACCAAAGTTTTTGTCACAAAAAGTTGACAACACATTTATTTTATGTGTATATTTTTTTTTTTTTAATAAAGCAAAACACAAGAGGCAGCTAATTGTGATCTTTTTTATGAAAATAATGTAGAAATGCCAAAAATATGAGGCAGTTGTCTTAAATGCGCAGGTACAAAAAGTGCACTTAAAGAAGGCCATTGCGTACATAGTTTTGTAAAATAAAAACCAAAAAAAAAAAATTTGTGCAGTTATAGAAAAAGTAGACTTAAGCAAAATGCAGTTAAATGAAAACAACTGTACCCACTAAAAAAGAGAGATCCAAACAACTGGTTGCAGAACACCTTATACTGCTTAAGCATACGTTTTACTTTATGTCATACTACCGGTTCTTTTTGTATGGAGTGTGACCCATTAACAGCAGTTCTATTTTTTCCAAACTAGAGTAGATTTCATTAGAATCGGTTCTAGAACTGGTTCTGTTTAATTTTTAATGTATCCACAATTGCATCAACATTCACGATTCCCAATCAAAAAAACATAATATCTTGCATATATAATAATGATATCTCATTTGATATAGATCGTCATTTAATCTTATCCAAGCTCATCTCAAAATTGGGGTATCCCGTAATATCCCATTAGATCCCTCAAATATTTATATTACAGGATTAAATTAGATCAAAATAGATCTCAAAATTGGGGGATACAATAATATCCAATAATAGCTGTATTTTTGCTCATACCTATCAACGTTTAGTATTAAAAGCAAATCTACGTTTAACCGATTAAAGTATAAACGAGTAAAAAGGTTAAAGTACAATACCCTACACCAGTCTGGGCAAAAGCCAACTAATGTTTGGATCCGAAATTCGAATGGGTTAAAAGGGGCTTGTGTCAAAATTTTCTATAATGTAAGTCAGCGCACCAAATTTCATTAAAATATCTTAATATTTGCGACTTACAGTTTGTAACCAAGCCAATTTTGGGGGGACACTAATATGGGCACTAGGTCTAAATATGGACCGATGTTCACTAAAATCAACAGGCTTCGTCCTTGGGCCAACGTAGGTCTGTGTACCAAATTTCATCAAAATATCTTAATATTTGCGACCTGCAGCGTATAAACAATATAATTTTGGTAGGACCCTTGTACGGGCACTAGGTCTAAACATGGACCGATGTTCACCAAAATCAATAGGCGTCGTCCTTGGGCCGACATAAGTCGGTGTACCAAGTTTCATAAAAATATCTTAATATTTGCGACCTGTAGAGTGCGCACAAGAATGCATGGACAGACAGACGGACATCGTTAAATCGAAATAAAAAAAAATTCTGAGCCGATCGGTATACTATAAGGTGGGTCTAGGACCAATATTTTTGGTGTTACAAACATCAGCACAAACTTATAATACCCTTACCACATAGTGGTGTAGGGTATAAAAACTTCTGAGCCGATCGGTATACTATAAGGTTGGTCTAGGACTAATATTTTTTGGTGTTACAAACATCAGCACAAACTTATAATACCCTGACCACATATTGGTGTAGGGTATAAAAACTATAAACAGTTCATAATAGTTGCGGTATAATCGAACGTATGCCAGCAAAATTTTTTAGGAAATAACGCGAATAACTTACGTTAGATGTGAAAATGTATAAACGTTGAGTTTTCAACGTTGATAATTATCCACGTTGCAAGTTAACGTGCATACGAAAAGTAATGTGTTAGTTTTCGTCTCAAACACGTTTTCCTTTACTTTGAGTTTTTTATCTGATTTAACGGATATAGTTAAGTCGAAAACAAAGCAAATATCAAATTAAGATCCTGATAGATCCCAAAATATGCCATGCGATTAATTTAGATCCAATTAGATACAAATGGATAAAATAATTTTGGCAGATCGAATTGGATAAATAAATATTAATATGAAAATATTTAAATTTTAATAAAATTAAAAAATAGCCCAAAAATTTAAAACAAAAATATTCGTTTAATAAAAAATATTTATTTAATAAAAAAAAACACCTTTAGCAGGATTCGAACCCAGATTGCTGGTATTTTAAGGATAATGGTATTTCAGTTATTTCGGTAACGGAATTTTAAGGATAACGGTATTTCGATAACGGTATTTTAGCGGTATTGCCTGCCAACCCGGGAAAAACTAACACAGCCCTCCCTGTTGAACAGTGACGAAATTTGGGTCATGGTTTAGCAAGTTTATTTACATAGGTCCTTAATAACTAATTAACGATTAAATTCATAACATAACATTTTTATTAATAGTTAGTTCTCAAACGTAGTGATTGTTGTTAGAAAAAAATTTTATTTTTAAAATAGTACATTTACCTCTAAATTCATAAACGCTTTGTAAAATTATAGGAGGTTTATTGAACAAATTTTGTATGAAAATGACGTTTTGTAAACCTGCTATAACTTTACAAAGCATTTATGAATTGAGGGGTTAGTTTTTAAAAATGTATCTTAAGATCTCAATTTTCACTATAAGTTGGAGGGGCCTTCTAACTTTTATATGCACCCAATAAAATACAATGAATGTATATTAAAATGTTTATAAACACAAGTGACATCAAACGAGGTAATTAATTCAATTTGGCGACGCACTAAATCATGGATGTACAGAGAAGGAAGATACAGAGACCATGCTTGTTTAGTTGGGCAGAAACCTGCTAACATGCATTTGTGTATTGTACTTTACATTATAAATAATAATAGTACCTATAGATTTATTATTTTAGATACAAAGTACATATGAGGCATTCTATACAAACTGTAGGTACAGTAGGGTACTCGAAAAAAATGTTTTGAGTTTTTAAATTTAAAACACCTACTTTTAAAAAATGACGAAACAAAAATAAATTTCTACACTTTGTAAAAGTTCGTTTGAAGAAAAACTGTTTTTTTAATTAAAAAAATCCAAAATTTGTATTTATTTGTGTATCAGAATTTAATTATAAAACATACTTAAAGTCAACTCACTACACTTAAAATAATACGTCAGTAAAAAAATTTGCAAACCAGTTTCAAATTGATTTGAATAATTTTTAAAAAATTTTTAGTTGAAACACTGATTCAAACAAAGCTTTTAGTTATCTTCATTTAACACAATACAAAAATCCTCAGTGATTTAACTAATTTTGAGTGTTAATTTTCAAAATTATTTTCAACTTATTTTTAAGAACCAATTTTACACAATTTATTGTTAAAATATAACATTTCCATGCTTCTGTTATAACCCGGTACATGGCGCCACCAGTGTATCCGAAGTTTTAAAGATTTCTTTCCCTCCCGATTTTTTAAAATGGCCCATAACTCTAAAACTAAGAGAGATAGAGCAAAATTTACGAAAATTTCGACTACCTCTAGTCATGGAATACTCCCGTGAAAAGGTTAACTCTATTTAAAAATGGACCTTGGTGGGACCTTGGACCCTCGGAAATTTTTAGTAAAAATTTTTCATTTAATAAAATGCCCCATATCTCGAAAACTGAGCGAGATAGAATGAAAACATAATATTCGGTGGCATAAATCATAAAAATTCTTCGCTATTGAGAGGTCTAAAATATTTCAAAACTACAAAAAGTACGTTTTTAAGTGCCCGCATTTTACTAAGATAGGATTTCCTACTTTTAGGTAATTTTTAACTCCATAATTTTCATATAAAGAGCCTGTGCTCAAAAATTGTCTGTTAAATGATTGTTGGAATGAATGTTGTTGGTAGGTTTCACTGCGTTCAATAAATTTTTAAAGAAAATCGGGAGATTCATCTTAAAAATTGTTCAGCAATTTTTAGCTTTATTTTAGCCATTTTCCCCCCAGAATTTAGCCATTTTTGGTAATCAAGTTCTGGCAACACTGCGTATAACCAACATCATATTCATCATTCGTTAAGTTTTCCCTAAAATAGATATAATGTCACAGCAAAAACATGGTACTGACAGGTCATTACAATACGGATTGCCAAGTAAGGATAGTTCATTACTTTTTGTATTATTTTAAAATACAAAATAATGACTTACTGATAATAAGTTATATAAGTACTTATATATTCTTGCAAAGTAATCACTTACTGATAATTGATTAAATATGTAACAGTTTAGTCTTTTTTATATTAATATTTTATTTATTAAATTGTTTTGAATATTTTTCCAACTGAATAGAAACTTTCCGAGGTAAAAAGTTGTATTTCCAATATGATCAACTATTTCACAACGTAGGGTAACCACTTATTTCCTAACTTCTGAGTAACCACTTATTCTTTCACTATGGGTAACTCGTTATTCGCACTTTTTTGTAAGCGAGAGGGTAATGACCATCCATGAATTTTTGGACATCGCGAAAAAAAGTAAATAGAGTAAATAGCCTGGTAAATAGTGAAACCCTTTGTGTACTACTTACTCGCTTAATTACTCGGTAATGTCTGTTTTTGCTGGGATATAATGTAATTTGCGATATAGAATATCGCGGTGCCGACCTGTGGGCTAGATCTTGATTTTAAAATCTTAGAGCGACCATACTTTATGAAACTAGTTTCTTTGAATGGTTTGTTTGGGGAAAAAGTACTTTAAGTATAAGATTATTTTAATTTAGACACAATTTGTAGGCGCCTAAGAAAGAAAAATCTAGAACACGATTTTATATTGCATCATTCATGAGCTAGCTTAATACTACATTTATACTTGAGCAAAAACCACCTAGTTTTTGTACAAAACTAGTTTTTGCCTGTATTTTTGTATGCGTTTTGACAAGTTAAAAATTACAAAAGCCAAAAACCAGGTACTTTTGGCTCAGGTATAAATGTACACTCAACCAAAAAAGTCTGTAATGCCTACTGAAAATTTTGCTGTTATTACGGGAAATTTAAATGTTTTGAGGCCAGCGGTATTTTTTGCTAATTTTAGCAACACATGTCTGCTGATCTGTAGTACAATAAAATTAGTAGAAATAATTTGTAATTTTTAGTAAAATTTATGTAAAATGCAATTCAAAATCGATTTGCTAAAATCAGTTAAAAAACTTACTAAATATCATAATTTTAGTACAATGAAATTAGTATAAATAATTAGTTGCAGCTACTAAATTTCAGTAAATTGTTGTAAACTGTAATTTAAAATCAATCTACTGAAATTAGCAAAAAAGTGTACTAAAAAATAAAAAAAACTGTAAAATCTAAAATAAAATAAATTAAAAAAAAATTTTTTTTTCTTTCGATTGTAACAAGCGTATAATTACTTCATCCTACTTGAAATTTGGAGTCAAAATTGCAAACAGTTCTCCAGATATTACCATTTTATGCATTGGAGATACAATACAATTTTCTGAGTGTTATTTCCAAACTACGAATATATCAATAGTAACAAATATAAACTAAACAAGAATTGTAAAAAATCAAAAACAATAATTTTAAATTTGTATATTTTTCTGTTTTGCTGAAATCAGCAGCGAAAATTAGTTAAAAAAAATCCGTAATTTGTAATAAGAGAATAGCAAAACTGATTACTAAAAATAAAAATTGTACTAAAAATCAGTATAAAAATAGTATAGAGCGATTGGAAACTATTTACAAATTTTTTTACAAACTTTTTTATCTGAGTGTATTATAACCCACCCTACAAACAAGTTCAACTAATAAACAGTGTGTGAAATTGAACAAAAAGCATTAAAAATCCATATTTACACACGTTTTGAATTAAGAGTTTTGATTTCCAATTTTACAAATTCTTTCACTTGTTAAATATGAAATGTCCTTGACTATTTCAGAAAGTTTGTACAATATTATACGGTAAAATTTGAATTAAGATTTTTAAAAAAATAATCCTGACTTAAATTTATACAACTGCATAATACACATCTCTATGACTGTAAATTTGGACTCTTGGTTGTTAACTCAGGCATACGTAAGTAGGTTGTTACCTTTATGTTGTAATCATAAAATTTTCATAGCTTTTGTTTATAAATTAATTAAGGATGGAGGATACAAACGCGCGTGTGTTAACTTTGATGACAGAAAATTAATTATTTTATTTTTACGTTTCTTTTTTTTATTTTATTTTCATTTTTCATATTCATGTATGCATAAAGTCTGCATTATTAATGGTAATAAAATAACAATATTTTTGAACAAGAACGACAACAATAATAACGTTTTTATTTATAATATTTACAATTAATATTATTTGTTTTTTATTACACAAGTGAATTCATTTACCACAAAAAACAACGCAATCACATACAGAATTCTATATAAAAAAAATGACTATGGAAAATGAGAACAATTATGAGAAAAGTCAACAAAGAAATAAATAATATCGAGGACGTAGATTCAAAATCCTCTATCTAAAAAAAATACATTTTATCGTAAAAGTTTTCAAAATTATGTATTCTACAATATTTATTAAAATTGATTACAAAATCAAGCATATGATTTGTTTTTACGAGTTTTTGTAATTGGCGATTTTATGAAAGATAGAGGGTTTTGCATTTTAAGAAACAAAATCAATTGTGAACATTTTCATGACTTTGGTCGATTTTTAACATGTTTTATTCAATTCAACCGCTGTAATACAACATAATATATAACAATAATAACAAACAATATTAAATAATTAAAAATTATAAAAATGTTAATAACTTATTAAAAAGTTAATATGATATTTTAAACATTTAAGTTTTTTAAAATATACCTTAGGTTTGTTTTTTCCAATTTTATATTTATAACTATCTACTTGTGAAAAAATGGCTATCCGTACTTACGTGACTTGTTTTTTTTTGTAAACAAATATAATTTCAACATTTGGGCCGCCTTTGGACGAAATCTGTTTTCGTATATGGGCTTGCCCGGAACGCGAAATAGAGCAATTACCTTGAGGGGCATGCTCTCCTTTTACTAATAACCACATAATTCATTTTTTAGCATTTGTTGTTTTTAATATTTTATCAATTTTAAAATACTAAAATTTCAAAAAATTCTATGAAAAATATTCTTCCTTACATTTAAAAGAGAAAAGCCAAGAATTTTCATGAATTGGTAGCATTTTTATATCTACTTAATTTTTAAGAAGCTAAATTTATGCCTACTTAAAATTTTTGTAAATGCTTAAATTTGTATGGAATAATCAGAAATTTATTAATTCAGTTCGAGGCCAATTTCCTTATTATGAATTAACATAATAAGTACTTTTTTCAAAAACTGCTATTTTTCTTCATCAGGATATTCTCCCAACAAATACTTCACAGAGTTTTTGCTTTCAAAAACCTCTACACTTCCAGGAATGAAAAGACGTTAGTTTCGGGGATTTTCCAGGTCCCCTTCTTCAGTTTTCCTTAGAAAGTGGTGGCAATAGTGCAATGCAAATTGAAACATCATGCCAAATGCCTTGTTAAAGTGTAAAATTTAAAAAATGTTGCCCTCACCCCAATAAAATGCTACATTTTTCCAATCAGAATAGAACAATAAAATCACTTATTTGCATTTTTCAAAACGCATGTGTATGTATATATTGTTGTTTCATGTATATGCAATATTGTTTACGCTACCCTACGGGGAATGAGGAGTCAATTGCCCTCCAAGGACCTATCCCGTGACCGGTCAACTGAAGGCATATTACTAAATTAGTACATTAATGAATAAAAGAAAATGAATTAATTTTCTAAGTATTTTCTGATCCGTTATTTTCACTGTTGCTTTTAAAAAAACTTGACTGATACCGAAATAAAAACAAAATTTGCGGCATATTTTTAAAAATATTTTTTATTTATTTTATTATTTTATTTATTTTTAACTTTATTTTTTCACGATTTGTTTATTTTAGCTCTTATTTTAAATTTCTATAATATTTTGTTATGAAATTTTAAGTTTTGTGTTTTCAAGGTTTTTTAATGTTAAAGCTGTTTTTTTGGTATTTCATTTAACTTTTCTTTGTAACTTAAGGGGAATTTTTTAAATTTTTATTTATATTATCAGAGGTGTTGAGGTAATTCTCTAATTTTTAATTGATTTTTTAATTTAATTATGGCCAACGCAAAAAACAAGTCAACTGCCATTAAGGGACCTATCCCATGACCGGTCATTCGGGGGCATATTCAAGGCACTTCCACCATATTTGTGTGTGTGTTAATGTTGTTTTCTTTTCTATTTTTTTCTTTTCCATGTTTTTTTATTTGCTGTGTGTGTGTTTGTTTTTTCTTTCTCTTTTTTATTTGAACAGAAACGAAAAACATATAACTTAACCATCAGCCAGCCATCACGCATAAGCAACGTTAGCTCAGACGGTAGAGCGTTTGCCTTACAATCAGAAGGTTGTGTTATCGAGCCCTACTTCGACGCCAAGTAGATTATTTTTAATTCTTAATTTTTTATTAGATTATTTGAAAAGCTATTTTTAGATACACCACCTTACTGCCGCAATGTGTCTAAACTATGGCAATTGGTCATTTCCAATGACAACGCCATGTTAAAGTGATATGTCTCTTTCAAACAAAAAGACCGATCAACGACCGGTCTCCACCCCCTTGGGATCTATCCTGCGTGTCATCTGGGACCGGTCCCTTTCCCCGTAGGGTAGCTACTACCATATGTAGCCTAGTGGCTGTGATGCTTGCCTTTCGCTCGGGATGGCCAGGTTCAAATCACAGCCGAAGTGAAGTAATTTTATATACTCTTTTTCTTTGTTCAATTTAGAAGTTTTCCTTTCAATTGTGTAATTTTTTTTATTTATTGGTAGCGTAAAAACTAGTAAATACTAAATAACAGAGCAAATTATTAAAAAACTATATAAAATTATATAAAAAAAAAAAATTATAAAAAAAAAATTTTAAAAAAAATTTATAAAAAAAAATAAAATTTTATAAAAAAAAATAAAATTTTATAAAAAAATTAAAATTTTATAAAAAAAATAAAATTTTATAAATAAAAATGAAAAAAAAAAATGTTGTGGTCCAACCGTGGTTTGAACCTGCGACCCTCTGCATCAGAAGCCAGGATAGTACCCCCTAGGCCACCAAGTTGCGAGTTTGCTGGCAAACAACATTGCAGTATATACACATAACTTTGATGAAAGGAAAAAAAACAGGGCAACGCTCTACCCCGTAAATTTTTTTAGGGCGGAAAAGGTTGCACTTTTGCACTTTATTAGACAACATTTTTAGAAAAGAACACGATGCCCTCTCAGAATATTACCCTTAATTTAGAAAAGAACACAAAAAAGGCAATTCAAAAGCAAAGTGCAAAAAAAATGCAACATTTTTGTCAGAAAAGAAAACACCATTAGTTTTCGAGATATGGGCCATTTTAAATAATCTACCGGGTAATAACAGTAACATGAAAATATTATATTTAACAGTAAATTTTGAAAAATAATCAAATCGATTTGAAACCGGTTTGACAGATTTTTCTACTGACGTATTATTTTAAGTGTACTCAAAACCAACTAAACCAAAAAGAGAAAGGCACCTAATCAAACCATATGTTCCTTGATTTAACTATCAAAAACTTATTTTCGTTAAAATAAAAGATAGAGGATTTTTTATATAAACTCGCGATATGCAATATTGCATATATACATAAAATTTAAATGGCTAAAAGGGATTTAAATATAAAAATATTACAAAAAAACAAAATAATATTCATATCCATGGTCATAAGTTGATAACTTAAAGTCAAGATTGGCAACCGATACCTTTATAAAACCTTTATCCGTTTCGAAACCCTTTCAAATTGATAACCGATACCAATACCAATACCGAAACTCTCAAATAAAAAAATACCGGTATTCAAAAACATTTTCCTTTAATACCGGTATCGTACCGTTATTGAATCGGTTTCTAATAAAATAATTTTTTCTACGTTTTTCACAAAAAATTTAAATTTTTTCATACAAAAAATTTAAAATTAATTGAACTCTATCTCAGTTTTTAATAAAAAATCATATTTCTATGAGGCGTATTGCTATTATTTTTTTAATTTGGTTTAGCAACATTGTATTTTTTTACAACAACTCTTAATTTATTGTAAAAATACAAATCTTCAATAATACGGATACGTATCGGTATTGATGTTTCGGTATCGGTAATACCAAATGAAATACCGTTGCCGATACCCATACCGAAACAAACAAAAAATCGATACCAATACCGTTATTTGTTTCGGTTGCCAAACTTGCTTAAAGCTTTTAAATTCCATATTGGACGAAAATTTATAAAGATTTTTATAAATATTATAAATATTTTTGTTGTCTGTTTTTTTTTTGTTTTTTGCTTGCATTTGGAATACCTTTGTTCAATTTTAAAACCATCCGTTTGTCATTTTCTGACCAGCGAGATGAAATTAAATTTTTTTTATTGCATATTTTATATTTACGTCAGTACAAATATACTATATAGATTTTTTTTAAAGTGTGGTTAAAATATAGAATATCAGAGTTTTAAAGACTAAATTCATTTCACTTAGAGCACGATATAATTTAAAACTCAACTAAGAAGCAGACATATAAACCATGAATTACAAACCGATTGTTTGGCGTGGAAAAAAAATTGTAACACAAAGAGACATGTAATGAAATGGGTCAGTTTTTACTTCCTGATATATATGTTCCTTGCTAAAACGACTAAAAGCAAAGAACATATAAACTAGGAAGTTTAAACTGATTGGTCTTGTTCGCACGCCGTTCGCGACCCCGTTCATTTCTGCGAACGAAAGTAATTTAACTCCGAAAGTCATAGAAACTTGCTAAATTATACGCTGACTCCGAATATGACTGCAGAATTTTTCTATTATATCAGATTTTCAATAAATTTTAATATAAATAGGCAAAAACCTCGATGTTGTCCTAAATTCGGCACTTTACTCTCGCGGGATGTTAAAAAGTAATCTTCACAAAACCCGTTTAGTTATCGAAATGTACATTTATAGAAATAAATTTGTAAAACTATCAGAAAAAGTTACTAAAAATTAATTTAAAATGATGCTGCACAAAAACTGCTGAAATTAGCAGATTTTTTTACTAAATACTAGTAAAATAACAACGGCAAAATTAAAACTGTTAAATTTACAGAATTTTAGTTATATTTAATTTAACTTTTATTTAATCGAAAGTATCAAATTGTACTGTAGAATCTGGAATAAATTTTTATAAATATTAGTAGACTAAAAATAGCAAAAATAATCTGCTACTTTTAGCAGTTTTTTCTGCAGCATCATGTTTAACTAATTTTTAGTTGTTTTAACTAAATTTTGTACAGACTTTTTTTTATTAGTGTACAAATTTTTAGCAAGTAATAAAACTACGTATTTTTTTTGTGTTTACTGTGCTATCAGAGAACTTGGTTTTAAATATTATACAGTTAGGAATCAATAAAATATTTTGACATTAAAATTTAATAAAATTCAAAAAGTGGAGTTGATCGATTTGGCAAGTGAATCATTAATATGTTGTAGAAGACAAAAATCTAAGGTTGACCTGTTTTTTAGGAGCTATCTCCATTTTAATTTTTTTTTTTATAAAATTTTTTATAAAATTTTTTTAAAGAAACTACAGGTAAATGTTGTATGTGTGGAAAGATATTTCTAAGGTGAATTATTGTTGTAGTTGTTGTTGTAAAAAATTTACTAATTTTAGTGTACTTTATATGGGGATGTATACCGGTGTTGCGTCCAAATTTGCATATATTAATCCTTATCTTAAATTAAAGCTAAAAGCTTGGGATATTTAATAAAAACAAAAATTCACATTTAAATACATCAACGCCTTTTAAATTTACAAATTTTTGACCGCCTTGTCTGAAGTACATCCTAGCAAAATTGTCGGATGCAAAGAACAGGTTGTAGAACAACTTGTACTTGCATGCAACCTGTTCCAATTTATGTTCTGTCATCGGTGATTTTTGTTTGAGTTTGTCCCAAAGGCAACAGGTTCTGTTCCTCCAAACTAGAACAGGTTGCTTTGGAACCGGTTCTAGAACTAGTTATAGAACTGGTTCTGCGACAGTGAAGCCTTCCATTTTGACTTTCAGGAATATGTTCTAGAACCTGTTCCACGGAACCGGTGGTAAAAACACCTATTCTATAACAGATTCAAAGGCAACCAGTTCAAAAAAATTTTGCTGGGATAAGTAATGACTCTTATGCTTCACTATATTTATTGCACCGTCAATTGAAATTCCTTCGCCGTAGTTTTAGTCGACTTTAATTTTTTACTTGTCTTATTTAAAAATGTGTACTCTTACAAAACTATATAAGATTAGATACTTTAAAAGCTCTGTAGTAATTCACACAACATGTGCAACAAATTTTTAACACTTTTTTTGTTGTTGTTGATTTACAACTGCAATTGTGAAATGATGGAAATGATACTGCCAATTCTACATTCGAACATCTACAAAACTCACTTGGAATATTTTTTCAACTTTTTTTTGATAACCAAAACTATTTTTAGTTTAATCTTAGTGGTTTTATTTTTTTTTTTCTGTTAGATGGTAAATGATGATTTACTTTTTATATAATACTTATACAACTTTTTTGTAACATAAAAACTATAAAATGTTGTCATTTATTATTGCAGTTTGTTGAAAAAAACAAAAACTAGTAAAATTCAAAATGCGGGAACACGTATACGTACAGGTGGTTTTTAATTTAAAGTGATTTAACCAAACTGAATGAACAACTTTTAACAGAGGAAGAAAAAGTTTTTTTGTGTATGAAATGTTTTTAAATTAGTTTAAATAAAATTTATTTTCGGTCATTTAAGTAATGACTTTCAATTTATGTGTATTTTTTTAGGAGCTTTAAAATGTGATTTACTGAAATTATATTTAAAGAGATACATACATAATTATAAAACGCCTTCATTACATTAGGTACTTCAGACCACACTCACTTTCATTAAAACTTTATAATAGTTACCTGAAATAAGTTTAATAAAAAAATTTAAATGGGGGTGTTTCAAAAGTATACTTTAATCTATTTTTGTCTGTAAAATTTTTGTTAAATTTAATTTATCATTAATTAAACTGAAAAAAAATTTTTGTACCAAAAAAGTTACACACATAATAATCCATGCATAAAAATACGAAATGAATGTCAAAACAACAAAAACTTTCGTAAAATAAACCATTTTTCGTATATTTTACGAATTTTTTTGTTATTTTGACATTTTTTCGTAATTTTATGCATGGATTATTATCAGTGTAGAAATGCTTTGATATCTCAGGGCCGGTATTATAGTGAGCACTAGACCGTACCACCTTACAGGCAAAAAAAAAGTGCGCCGTACACCTTCTAATATGAAGTATTTTTGCAAGGTAGTTTCAAAAAAAAAATTTTTTTTGCCGAAGGTAGGGGTCGCCATTTTTTATTTTTCGTTATATCTTTGGCATTTATAGTCGGATCTTAAAGTATGATACATCGATGTTTTTCTCTCGAGGGGACCAATGTTTTGCTCGAAGGGCCATTGAACTCAAGTATCCCGTTCTATTATTTACCCACCAGATCTCCGTTGCTACCACCCTAATGTCAGAAAATTAAAGCTCGCAAAAAATCATTAAACTTTTGCTAATGACGTTTTTCGATAAAACCCAGCAGAAATTTTTTTTTTTTTTTTTTTTTTGCCGAACGTGGGGGTCGTATTTAAAATTTTTTTATTGGATTTTTCCTTTATAGCAAAACACTGGTCTCCTCGAGGCAAAAAAATCGATATATCACACTTTAAAATCCGCCTTTAAATGCCAAAGCTATACGAAAAATTTCCCCTACGTTCGGGAAAAAAAATTTTTTTTTTTTTAAATCGCCTTCCAAAAATATTTCGTATTGGATGGGGTAAGGTGAACTTTTTTTTTGAGGTACGGTCTAGTGAGCACTTAAGTAAAGTTTAACACTTGAGAGTAATTTTTTATGACCCTTTAATATTTTATAGTGAGAACTTCTTACGATTGAGGTACTAATAATCACAAAATTATTCTAGATGACCATAATACGGTCATTGGGAAGTTATTATAATCATTAGAAATATATTATGATCATTTTGGATGTATTGTGAAATTGTAAATATTCTTAACAATATTTTTCTTTGTGCTGCTATTAAATGTTTCCATAAGTTAATTTTATTTACAATATAATAAGTGTATAGTAGGCCAACAAAAAAGGGCTCTAAAAACAAACAAAAATAGGCTAAACAAATTTATTTAGGTCGATTTTTTAGAGCTTTTTTTAAGAGAAACAACACTCTTACTGTTAATGAACGTGTTGCTTTCTTTAGGAATGAGATAGAAAGTTGATGAAGGGGTGGGGGGGGGAGGGGGGAAGATGAAGGGCTTCAAATATGGCAACACTGTCATTGGGTCAGTTGTTAAATCTTATACCCCATACAATATTTTAATATTTTTGTTTAACAGTAAATCCAACTTTTACTAGTTTTAATTTTGCTGTTCTCATTTTACTAGTATTTAGTAAAAGAATCTGCTAATTTTAGCAGTTTTTTCTGCAGCATCATTTTTAACTAATTTTTCTGCTATTTTTACAGATTTATTTCTATGAGTGTACCAACGACTATATAATTAAAAGACTTCCTTCTGTTAAATCACTCTCTTCTTAATTTGTATCGAAAAATGTTGCCATAAGAATTACACATGTCTGCAAAGGCTAACATTTTTCGATACAAAATATTAATCTTCGAAAGAGAGCGACGAATACCGCCTGGTCATACATTAACAGAAAGTAATTTTTATTAATTTCCATCAGGCGGTTATCAACTCTTTCTTTCGAAGATTGACATTTTGTATCGAAAAATGTTAGCCTTTGCAGAAATGTGTTATTCATATGCTAACATTTTTCGATACAAAAAAGAAGAGAGTATTTTAACAGAAGTTTGGTTGGTTGGCATCTCTTTTTGAGGCTCGATTACTGAATATTCAGTTAGCTACTAACTGGGACTTTAACTGACACAATTGTTGTTGTTTCTCATATAAAATTTTAATTTAACTGTCGGCTAAATTTTAATTGGGCCTTAATTATATGCTCGTTGTTTCTATCAAAACGTCTTTTTTATTTTAAAATAATTTAAAACAAAAATTATTAAAAATTCCTTTTTTCAAATAGACATTGACAAAATTAGTAATAATTTCTAGTTTTTGATTTATGTTCCCTACGGGAAATTTTAAAAAACTGTCACCGAACTGGCCCCTTTATATGAAATAGAGTGGTCACTTTAACATGACTTTGTTTTTTATGAGAGTTCAGTAACCTGTACTAGGATTTGTCTTGTGACGTGTCACAAGGGGTCAATTTCCCCCTCCTATGACAACGCCATGTAAAAGTGACCACTCTATTTCATATAAAGGGGCCAGTTCGGTGACAGTTTGTTAAAATTTCCCATAGGGTTAGTTGTTATTTTATTTTATACTTTAATATATGAAAAATATATTAAAACTGAGCTGCAATTTTCAATTTAAATAATATTTTTTAAATTCATCCAAATAAAATATAACAATTTTTTATTGAAAAAAACCTTAAATTATGCAAATCAAATAATATGGCAATGTAAATAAAACTATTTGAAATTTTATTAAAAGACAAAAATCATAACATGTGATATGTCTGTCTATACGAAAATGCCTTAATAAAAATCAATTTAAAATTCAATTGAATATTATGTCACTTTAAAAACAGACATTGTAAATGATGACCTTGTTGTAAAAATATATTATGTCTTAATAAAAAATGTTTAAATATGTTTAAAAATCAATAATAAGTATCAACTAACTAATTAATATAAAGGGTGGTCCAACCAAAACGCACGGTGTGAATTGTAAATAAAACAAAAGGTTTTCATAGAATTATCTTAATATTTTTTATTATGATAGAAGGATCTATGAAAATTATGTGTAAAAAAAATATCGGCCAAATGCTCGCCACGGCTTCGGTGGCATACCTCTATCCGATGGTTCATATTTTCAATGACTCTGAGACATAATTGAGATTCAATGTCGTTAATGTGCCGAATCATCTCATTCTTTAGCTCTTGAATTAGTCTTGGTTTAATGACGAACACTTTTTCTTTTAAATATCCCCAAAGAAAGAAGTCCAACGGTGTCAAATCACATGATCGTGGCGGCCAATTAACATCGCTACGACATGTCGTCGTGACGTGAGATAACATGGCCATTGAATTTCTCGCGCAAAAGAGCCATTGTTTCGTTGGCTGTGGTGCAAGTGGCACCATCCTATTGGAAGCACATTTCGTCCAGGTCCATATCTTCAATTTCAATTCTCCAGATTTTGGACACATTTGGTCGATTATGCTGACCACAGAAGTGCACGAAATGCATTTTGATTTGAACGCCCATTTTCGTAAAAGGCTTCATTAATCTTAAATTTCAAATTATGTTGTGCAAAAAACTTGACGTTAAGGTGTGACTTACAAATAACATCGTGCATTATGGTTGCACCACCCTTTATATGTAGGTCATCTTAGAGTTTATTCACATCTGAGTCGACTGTCGATTGACGACAACAAAAGTCGTCACGATTAATTTAAACTATGCCACAACTTAGTTGTATTGATTTTGTCATATTTTTTCACCAATTCAATTAGTTTTCTATTAATTTTTGTTAATTTTAATATTACTGTATTTAATTTAGCTTTTTGGCGGTACATTCCGTATTTTTATTCTCAATTATTTTTCTTCTATCAAAAACAATTAGATTTTGTAAACAAAGCACGAATTTTTGCAACGCTTATACGAATTGTTCTGATAGGCAACCCTAAGAGATTAATCACAACTGGGTCGACGACATCGAGAATTGCTTTTTCATATATTTTTTGTGGGAAGCAAATGTCGCCATGTCGTCCGGCGATTTGTCGTCGTAATAGAATCTATTCTATTTTCATGACGACACACTAAAACCCACTCAAAATATTTGTCAAATTGTTGCCATATCTTTCAGAGACTATTAATTATAGAGATAGGAAATCAAAACTTACACTACTCACCGGTAGAGGGCGCTGTAATTTAGTATTACCTGAGCTATTATTTAGTATCGGTATTGTATCAGCTGAGCCTATATTTAAAAACTCAAAAACTGATGAAAACTGCTCAAAATAATGAAAAATTAAGCGCGGAATATATTCAAATAATAAAATTTTAAATATCCCTTAATTTTTTTGCTTTGTTGTTTGTTATTATTCAAATTTAAATAAAAAAATAAAATTGTCAATATTTTGAACAAAGTGCCATCTAATGATAACGATGTTTTATAACCATACCCCTGATATCTTTAACTAATTAAGTGTTGCCATTAAAACAGAGTTGTAGAAATTCGTATTAGAGCTGCAAAAATTCGTACTTTGTTTACAAAAAATTTATCTTTTTGACTGAAGAAATACAATTGAAAATAAAAACAATAAAATGTAAAACAACAAGAATTAATGCAAAACCAATTGAATTGGTGAAGAATTGTGGCGAAACAAATACGACCATATTCTTGTTTTGCTTTCATTTTTTTCTAAACGTCAAAAAATGTCGATGGTCAATTGTCGCTGAATTTAAATTAACCGCGACGACTTTTGCTCTCTCCGGTCGACAATGTGAATAATCTGTTATACGGGCAAAAATAAGGCAACAAGTTGTCAAATATTTTGAGCGTGTAATAGTAGGTCCATTCTTTTACTTTTCTCAGTCAAGTCCAGTAAGAATTACTCAGTACAAACTTATAGAGAGTAAGGCAATATTTACTCTCAAAATAAAATTTTCCCAAACATGTACACTAACAGAAAATTTTGCAACAATTTGATTACAGCACCAAATATAAAATAAATAAATTTTAACTGTAACCAATAAAAATTTGTACAAATTTGTACAAATTATCCAGTTGTCGAACGAAACTGGCGTTTCATCTATTACGACAACAAATTGTTGAACAACTTGTCAACATTTTGCTTTCCATACAAAATGTATGAAAAAGCAATTGTCGCTGTCGACCCTTTTGTGATTAATCTGTTAAACATTCTATTTTGTATTTCATCTGTAACTAAACTAATTTAGAAAAGTAAATTATTTTAAATAATGTAAAAATTTTTTTTTTTTCATTAAACTACACGCTGAAAAATCGTTCCCAAGTAATTGGTAGCATTTCCACTAGTAAAGTATTTGAGCATAAGTTATGCAAACATTAAACAAAAATAAACGACAACTTGGGAAAATGTTCGAAGTTTTCGCATACGCTCAACAAATTATTAGCCTAAGTTATCTAATTATAGATTTGTTAAAAAAACTTGTTTTAAAACAAATATTTAATTGAATCAGTTAAATATTTGAATTGTCTAATTATTTCAATTATTTAATCATACCCTATTTTTAGCGTGCAAAATCAATTAAAATAATAATTGATATAATCAATTTCGTAATTAAAACTCGATTTTAATTTTGGTGTGTGAAAAGCTGAAATGCTACCATTTACTTGACAAAGATTTTTGACGTGTATTTCCAAATGTTTTCATCTAAATATTTAATGTCAGCAAACCCCAGTATCAAGACAAAAAATTAAACAACAGTTGGTTTCTTTCCTAATTGTTGACAGCGTCGACACAGTTGACTGTCACTCCAACAAAGATGCTAATTTTACCATACTGAATTGTTAATTTAAGGAATAAATATAAAAATCATTACGCGTTTCCTCTTTGCTGTTAAATGTACTTACCTGAAAAATGTAGTATTAACGTCAACCAAAGAGTATACATAAACTTGAATATAAATTTCTCTTAGCTTACCCAGCACACAAATATTTTTACTACATAATTTTATACTATTTGCTACTAAATTCATACCAATCCCAATTTGTTTTCAATGACAATCGACCTATCCCATGTGACACGCAGATTAGTTCTCAAGGTGGTAAGGACTGGTCCTTGATCGGTATTTTTATTTGACATGGCGTTGTCACTGGAGGGCAGAGATTATTAATTATAGAGATAGGAAATCAGAACTTACACTACTCACCGGCAGAGGGCGCTGAAATTTAGTATTACCTGTGCAACTATTTAGTATCAGTTTAGTATCAGCTGAGCCTATATTTAAAAACTCAAAAATTGCTGAAAACTGCGCAAAATAAGAAAAAAATAAGAAACAAGCGCGAAATATATTCAGATAATAAAATTTCAGATATCCATTTGTATTTTTTATTTTTTTTCTTTTAATTTAAATAAAAAAAGAGAATTGCCAATTCCCACACAACTAACCCAAAAGCACTTGTCACCTAACTAACCTAAAGGAATATGTCCCCGAACTAATCCAAAAGGAACTGACACAGAAGTCATACATTATAATCGTTCTAATGTGGCCAAACTAATCCAAAAGAACCAAACTAAAAAGAACTGACTCCTAGAAAGTCACTTTTTTGAAACTTTGAGACGCCACCAAACTAACCTAAAAACATATTGTTACGATTTACCTTTTAAAAATATTGGTTTATTTCCTTTAAATAAACTGGGATCTTTTCTCCCAGAAAACCACACATTACCAAATAATGTGTAAAGTAATGTGTTGCCATAGGGGCCGATGCATTACTTTATTCCTTACTTCACTGATGAATTTTACAGGCGATAAGCCCCAAAGTAATGTATGAGGAGGAAGTGATAAAGTAATTGGTTACTTATGTGGTTACAAGGATTGCAAAAAGTAATAGGTCTAAAAATAGATTTTCGTAAAAACAATTTTATTTAAAAAAAATTTATTACAAATATTTTTTTATTAAATATATAAACGTGGTCACGCTGGGATTCGAACCTGGGCTCCCTGCATGTTAGCCGAGAACTCTACCACCTGAGCTATTGACACATATAACATTTGATTGATAAAAAAGTAAATGAATTGTTGTGATTCGTATTTTCATTTGTAATGTTGAAAAATATATGCCTTACAACCATGCTTACAAAAAAACACAAAGTAATGTGTTTAAAAATAGATTTTCAAAAATACTCTAATCATTACTTTCCGTTTATAAATCATGCATTACGTAATCAGTGATTGGTAAGTTATTACTTTTTGGTCTGAAATAATGCAGAAGGTAACGAGGTATCATTCCAAGGTAATGCGCGAGTATATCGCACCCATTACCAAAGTTTTGCTGGGCTATTGCAAAAAAATGTAACCAATTCCACTGCAAATCGATTTGCTAAAATCAGTTAAAAAACTTACTAAATATCAATAATTTTAGTACAATGAAATTAGTATAAATAATTAGTTGCAGCTACCAAATTTCAGTAAATAATATGTTTTGCTGAAATCAGCAGCGAGAATTAGTAAAAAAATCCGTAATTTGTAATAAGAGAATAGCAAAAATGATTACTAAAAAAAAAATGTACTAAAAAACAGTATAAAAATAGTAAAGTGCGATTGGAAACTGTTTACAAAATTTTTTACTAACTTTTTTATTTGAGTGTAGTTGTTTTTAAAAGTTGCTTTGTCGAAGAAAGTGTTACAGTTTACTGCTTTCGGTTCAAAATTTATCTTGTTGGATAGAAAAAAAATCCCTGAAGTGTAAACCTCGTATAACAAAAATAAAATATGATATTTTGTGAAACGGAAACTGATAAAATTTCAAGTCTCCCCAATCAGAAATCGCCAGTGGTACAAAAAATCAAGCACTGGCATGCCACTGGGTAACCATGGTGTTGAAAATAAAGGACTGGGAGAGCACTCATTTGGGACGCTTTGCCAGCGCTTGCAAAAAGCGTTTTTCCATTATTTGTTTTACAAAAATTTCGGTGGTTTATAAAAAAAACCACTGGCAAAGAATGGTCTAAGAGTGATATGCCAAGGTTTGCAACCAGTGGTTATCCAGTGCCACCTAGCCAATGCTACCAGTGGTACAAAAACCAATTCACTGTTAGAGCAATGATTTTATAAAAATGCTGACGCTTCGTTAAAAAAGGTTTGTAGTCAGGAGGTTCCGAGTTCAAATCCGGTTGCAAGCAAACATTTTTTTTTAGATTTTTTTTAATTAAAAATTTTTTTTGTTCTATAAAATCAATTTTTATGTTTGTGAAAAAGCTCCTTTAAGACCAATTTTTTTTTGCTCTCCCAACGCTGGCATATTAGTTTCAAAAAACTGTTTGCCAGTGCTAGCTTTTTAGCACAGCCAGTAGTTGTCCAGTGATTATCACTTATTTATGTGTTTAGCTATCAAATATTATATGTCTCGTTAGCTCAGTGGGTAGAGCAATCGTCTGCCAATCTGAAGGCCTGGGTTCAAATCACGGCAGGACCAAAAAAAATACATATGAACTTTTTTAAAATTTTATTTTGGAAAATATATTTCCAGACCACCATTTATTACTTTTGCCAGCGTTTTGCCAACGTTCAAAAATTTTGTTTCTCCAGTGCTTTTCCGTCGTTTTTTGAACAGCCGGTCCGTTTGTCTTATGATGTTATCATTTTGGGAATGGGAAAGCACTTTTTTCCAGTACTTGTACCACCTGGTAAAGTGCTTTGCCATCGCTTTCCCGTTTGTATTTTTCTGATTGGGTCTGCTTACTTCTGTTAAATAAGGCGTAGCAATGTGTGCTTCAGACGGGAGTTATATTGACTACAAAAGGCTTTCCAAATTCTTCTCAGTCGACTTAAGTTGCCTTGTGAATAGTTCGAAGATATTTGGTTTAAAATTTTGTTTATTGGGGTATTGTACAGACGTAATAACATTTGCCAAAATATCTTAAGATTAGCATGCAAATTATCATTAACATTGTGACAATTTAAGTGTTTGTGGCGGTTGTTTATTTGACAAATATTATATTGCTTAGTTTTTTTTAGATTAATCTACCTTTTAGTTAAGATGGCTTTATTTTTGAAATGTTTATTTTGATTCTAAAAACAACAAGAATTTAGTATTTAATTATAATTTAGTTTTTTTTACAAAAATCTACATGACTCGTATAGATTTCAAATTAAAACCATAATATCAAATACACTGAATTTACCAGTGTGCTCATGTTTCAAAGAAATGTCCATGTTCTATAATAATTTTTATAAAAATTTTTCACACCTGAAATAACTTCATAAATTTCTTTTTTGTGGTGTTTATACACTTGGGAAAATATTCAAATATATTACTTTATTTTTTGTGTTTTGCAAATGAATATCGAAGTACAAATATCACGTATACGATGTCTATACAATTGTAATAAAAACCTAAAACTAAAAAACCACAATGAAAAACCTGAAATGCAAAATTAAAATGCAAAAAAATGGGTTATATAATATGAACAAAGGTATTTTTGTTGTTATATTTTAAAAATAACATATGTAAAATTTGAGGTTTTCTTATTTTAGAAATACGTTAATAAATTTTGGAAGTTCATTTTAAAAGCAAGTAAATACAGTGAATTTCTTTTTTCCGTTGTAGATAAACCCAGAAAAGAAATTCGTGCTGACAACTGGATTTGTTGCTATTCGAAAATTAGTTGTAGCAACCGGATTTTTCTTCCAAAATACTGTGGCCACTGAATTCATAGTAAAGATGGAAAAAAAAATTAAAATGAATTATGGTTGCACAGCAAAATTTATGGTCTGCTAAATTTAACCCAAATTTTAAAAAAAAAATCGATATATTATACCTGTATGGGGACAATAAAGTACCCAAAAATTTCTTTGATTTTCGGATATCATCACTTTTTTTAAAGTTTTTCCATAGAAAAAACGAATGGCGTTTTTTTCTTTTTTATTTCATCTCCTTCCACTGGCGCAAGTCGGCCAAAAACGCCGATTTGGAGATCCATTTTCTGCAGAGCAAAAACGGCTGCATTTCTGGGAAATCTGACTTTACCATTCGATTCGGTAAAGTCAGAAAATTAATATGAAAAACATTTTTTTTGCGTTTTCTGAATACAGCAGATAGTCATTAGAGTGGTCCAAAAATCCACTTTTTTTCAAAAATTTAAAAAAATTTACTTTTTTATTACACACAATGAAAATGTATTCCCTGCTGAGAATATTGGTACAAAAATTTTTAATATTCCGTGACCCGTTAAAAAGTTATTTAGTAATCAAATATGTTTAGTAAAAAAATCTTTGTAATAAACATTACAAAACTTACAAATTATTTTGTCATTACTAAAAAATAAATTTATAATGCGGCAGCGAGTATTGAAAGCTGCATTTTAATTATCTCAAATACTTTTTCATTGAATTAAAAAAAAAATCCAAATTTGATTAGCTAATAACTTTTTAACGGTTCGCGGTATATCCAAAATTTTTGTATCCATGTACTCCGCCGGAAATACATTTTCATTGTATGTAATAAAAAAATTACTTTTTATAAGTTTTTGAAAAAAAGCGGATTTTCGAACCACTCTAATGGCTATCTGGTGTATTTTGAATATGCAAAAAAAAAGTTTTGTGTATTAAATTTTGTTGTAGAATCGAATGGTAAAATCAGATTTCCTATAAATGCAGCTGTTTTTGCTCTGGAGGAAAAGGGTCTTAAAATGAGCGTTTTTAGCCGACTTGCGCCAGTGGAAGGAGTTGAAATAAAAAAGAAAAAAAAACGCCATTCTTTTTTTCTATTCAAAAACTTTAAAAAAAGTGATGATATTCGAAAATCAAATTTTTGTGATGAACTCTAATACCCAAATTTGAGTTTCACGTGAAGAAACTGTCATACTCCATATAAAAAAACTAATTTTTCACGACAATGAGTTTCACGTGAAAATTGTGTACTTTGTTTTCGCGCAAATTTAATGTTCAAGACTATTAGTTTTCTTGTGAAAAAGTGTCATTTTGTGTTTATTGTAATTGGATCTTTTTCTAATACAATAAAAAAGTTATTAATTTTTCGAATTTAAAGTAATTTTTTAGGCATTTTAAGTTCGAGTGAAAATTTTCCACGTGAAAAACAAATTACGGTGCTTTATAGTAAAAAGAATTTTATTTTAAAATTTCAGTGTTGTTAACTTTCTTTTAAAATCGCTAAAAACAAAGAAAAATTTGGTCATGTTTAAGGTTCTGCCATTTTAAGTCTGGCGACTATTTGTAGATAAAAATAATGCAGGACTTAATTAAATTTTATAGGATTTCCAAAAATATACAGTTTGTACAGAACCGATCAGTACTCTCTAAATTTTACTATGTAATTTGATAAAAGGTCGATATCGCTAATTTTTCATTAAAAGCCACTCCCACTTAAAATAAGTTACAAAATAAAAAAACAAAAATTACGTTAAAATTCTGTACAATTTTCTGAACCATCTTCTCGCTTTTAGGGGCAAATTTAGCCACTATTTTGATCTTTAAAAATAAGGGCAACTAGAATAAAATTAGAAAAACTTGAATCGTTTCTATTATATTTTCCACCACTGTATAGTTTATTAATAATATTGATTTTTCTTCTAAGTACAAAATTATTATTAGTTATTTCCTTCATTTTGAGACGGATCAAGTATTAGACCGTACCTCAAAAAAAAAAAGTTCGCCGTACACCCTCCAATATGAAGTATTTTTGCAAGGCAGTTTTAAAAAAGAATTTTTATTTTGCCGAATGTAGGGGTCGCCTTTTTTAATTTTTCGTTATAGCTTTGGCATTTAAAGTCGGATTTTAAAGTGCGATATATCGATTTTGTTGCCTCGAGGAGACCAGTGTTCATTTTTTTCTAATGCCTTTATAAAATTTTATGAATTCATTCAACAAGGAATTCATTCAATTCTAATTAATTCAACTTTTGGTCAAGGAATTCATTCAATTCTAGTTAAATCAACTTTTGGTCAATGAATTCATTCAAGTTCAACTTTTGGTCAATGAATTCATTCAATTCTAGTTAATTCAAATTTTAGTCAAGGAATTCATTCAATTCTAGTTAATTCAACTTTTAGTCAAGGAATTAAATTTATTTCGTTTAATTCCCTAGGAATTGAAACTTAATTCAGGGAATTAAACGAAAAAAATTTTAATTCCTAGGGAATTAAACGAAAAAAAATTAATTCCTTAGGGAATTAAACGAAATAAATTTAATTCCTTGACTAAAAGTTGAATTAACTAAAATCAAGGTTGGCAACCGAAACGAATAACGGTATAGGTATCGGTATTGGTATCGATTTTTTATTTGTTTCGGTATCGGTATCGGTAACGGTATTTTAATCATTTCGGTATCGGTATAACCGATACCGAAACATTAATACCGGTATATACCGGTATTATTGAAAAAATTTACAAAAATATAAAAAAACGTTCTTAATTATAAAAAAACTCAATTTTATTAAATTTTTATAAAGGATAAGTATTTAAGTTATTAAAAATTGCTAATAACGGAGGTACTTCAGCCTAAACATTCCGATTTTGATGAAATTTGGATATGTGATTGAGAAAAAAATCTAAGATCGACCTGTCTCAGCTTATCGGCCACCTCGGAATTTTAAGGGTCCAAAAAGGGGTTCAAAAATGGGTCCTTTTTAGGTTTTTTTGCTTTTGAAGATATTTCGACCAAAGGAACCATGTGCAAGTGTGGTATTGTTGGAAAGCAATTTTTGAGGGCTTTTCACTGGTAGCTTTTTTTGGTACTTTTTTGCTCTTTCGAATTTGCTGTTTTAAAATTTTCAAAAATTTTGGGTACTTTATATGGAGAACTATATTGCTATGGCTGCTGAATTCATATATATTATTCCTTATTAAATTTAAGCGGAACGTGTTTTTGCGTTTTTCGATATTCGCACTACATCAGGTTTGCCAAAATTTTCCCCGAAACACTTTTTTTGGTACATTTTTAAAGAATTTATGCTTCTTTCTGTGCTAAACATAGGAAATATGTACATCAAACTTCATATTTTGATAAATATATTAATCCTGTGATATATGTACTCTTTTTTAATTTCGTAAATTTGAAATATGCTCCCATACAAAAAGTTTAAAAAACATGCGTTTTTTACATACTCCGTCTTTTTTATATAAAATGTTATACTTATTTCCACATTAGATCATATATTTTTTTATAAGCTTTCCAGTGATGTATAACATGATATATATATACAACCGTCGTTAAATAAAATAATGGAATAAAGGCATTTAAGTTATGCTCTCTTACAAAAAAGTACCAATGGTTATTTTGCAGAATATAGGCCCTATATTAGAGTGTTTTTTTTGTTTTTTATTTTCGGAACACAAGTTGATTCACTACAAATATTTTATATTTGTATTGAGATCATATAATAAAATAAAAAAAATAAGTTTATAAAACTAATAAAAGGATTCTCTAAAAGAAACTGTAAATTCAATTAAAGGTTTAAGAAACCAGTTTATATATTAAATTATATTTACTAAATTTGTCACAAGTTAGAGAATATTTAAGAAGTTAAATAAATTAAAAACAATGTTGCCAATGCAAACTAAAGGCTGATAACCGCACTTTGAATTTATAACACGATTTTCTATTAACAATGGATAATAAAGTTTAATTGTTTAACAATTTTATATTAAAAAAATTTGTATTTTTGCTAAAAACGTGAAAAAAAACAATTTTTTAAAACCGATTCCATATCGGTACGATACCGGTATTAAGGGAAAAGGTTTTTGAATACCGGTATTTTTTGAAATCAAGAATTTCGGTATTGGTATCGGTATCGGTTGTCAATTTGAAAGGGTTTTGAAACGGATAACGGTATTATAACGGTATCGGTTGCCAACCTTGACTAAAATTGAATGAATTCCTTGACTTAAAGTTGAATTAACTAGAATTGAATGAATTCCTTGACCAAAAGTTGATTTAACTAGAATTGAATGAATTCCTTGACCAAAAGTTGAATTAAGTGCACAGTTGAATGAATTCCTTGACCAAAAGTTGATTTAACTAGAATTGAATGAATTCCTTGACTTCAAATTGAATTAAATAGTGTTGAATGAATTCTTTAGTGAATGAATTATTTAATTTTAATTCTTTACGCTTTAGTCAGGGAATTCATTCTATAAATTTGAATTCTTTGAATTCATTCACAGGAATTAATTCCTGCTTATGTCTTATTGATGAATTCATTCCTTGAATTAAAGAATTGACTTAAATTTTTGGGAATTCATTCCAAAAAGGAATTAATTCTTTAAAGCTCTGCCAAACATTCAGTTTTTACTTCATGGTTTATATGTTCCTTGATTTCGAGACAAATGTAAACGCAACATAAATCTAACTAGAAAAGCACCACGTTCGCATCAGTGTTTTGTGAGTACAAATATTGCGTGCTGTGTGTTTTGTATCTCAAATTCAACATTTAGGTGTAATACTTATTTTCTTAATGAGGGTTTTCTTTTTTACAACAAAGTAATGATTTATGTCATAAGTGGGAGAAAGAAAAAAGAAATAGAAAAAGAAATCATATCACATGTCATTTAAATGTGTTTGTAAATTACTTTCAATTGTCAAATGTCAAATAAAATTTGACATATTAACTAGATATGTACACAATTTTAAATACCACCATCTTTTGAAATGTGTTTATGAATATAAATGGATTTTTGATTTTAAATTAAAATCAATTGAAAGAACATAATTTTATAATTACTTTTTAGCAATATATTTGTGGTAGTTTAAAATCTATTTAAACTATTGAAACAAGTATTTTCTTTAATTGCATATTAATATTAATTAATTAAAATTTCATATTCTTTATTTCAGATAAATTTACGTTTAATACTTGTTAGTGGCAAAACAAAAGAATTCCTATTTAATCCAACAGATTCAGCTGGTGATATTGCACAAACAGTATTTGATAATTGGCCTGAAGGTAAGAATACATTTTACGATATAAATAATGAAGAAACTGATAGAAGCATATAAGGAATCATCGATTACTGAAACTGTCTTATTAATTCAAGTCCTCCATAACCAATTAACCAGAACCAGTTCTTTAAGGCATGAATGAGTTAGCAAGCGCTTAATAAACTGCTTCCAAATTACAAAGTTTTATTTCCCATTTCCTATTTGTTAGAACTCTTCTCGGCAGGTAAAATGTGCTTCTTTCATCATCAAATAGTGGAAGAATAATAGCGCCTTATTTACAGCTCCTAAAACTCAGTAAATTTGACTCATTTTGAACACATTTTTTCGTTTTCAACCCAGTACTTTTAGACGGCTATATTTTTTTTACGCGATAAGTGATTTGAAACTTATAAAATAGTTTGCTATCTTGATTGCAATCGTAAGTAAACAAATGGTAGATAAATTTTTACCCAGAGTTTCCAAACATTTATTTATAATAATCAATTTTTTACCTTTTTTTGAAGGGACTTTTTTAAATATTATTTAGAAATACAAAAAAGACAAAATTTTTGTATCTTTGTCTCTTATATTAATAAAAAAACAAAGGTTTGTTCCTCTAATAAAAAGCAGTTCCCCAATTGTATATAAATTATGTAATTCTAACCGATCGGAACATGAATTTTTTTAAATCGTGGACTTATTATTGGTTTGACATACTGACCATTTTTGTAAAAACTGAGTTATCGCCATTATTCGTTCTTTTCATTCAATCGTTCATTTCGTTCATCTTTTTAATTTGTATCTTTTTTTCAGTTAAATTTTTTAAAGAATTAAATATTTGTTTTTTAATAAAAAAAATTTAAAACATTTATTTGTATTAAAGTTCTAATTTTTCTGATACTTTTAGTCTATATACAGTAAAATTAATGAAAAACAAACATGTAAACGTAAAATTTAATAAGCAAACAAATCAAACGAACGATATAGTTCACAAATCGCTGTTTAATCATAGGTCATAACGAAAAAAAGAACGATTTGAACGAACTAGTTCAATGAATTGTATTGAACGATAAGGACCGAGTCACCAAAAAGAACGATTAAGCCCCACTCTATTAATAACAATAGCTCTGTTCCACGTACGTTACCGCGGGTACCCAATTTTACCAGAAAGCGTTTCTATTATGAAAATTGTTGTTGTTTCGTGTAAATTGGGTTCCCACGGGTACCTGCGGTAATGAGGTCTAACAGACCTAATAAATAACATATTTAATTGTTTTAAATCTATCAGGCAAGAAGTTTCAAAATACATTTGTTATGAACATATTTTGGAAATTATGTATATTAAACGGCCTCCCAAATATTGCAAAAATTATTTCGTATGAAATTTTAAATAAAATTTTAAGTTGATTTAATAAAGGTTGCAAAATTTTAAATACACTGTCTACTTCATATTCTACACTCATAGAAATAAATCTGTAAAAATAGCAAAAAAAAGTTACTAAAAATTAGTTAAAAATGATGCTGCAGAAAAAACTGCTAAAATTAGCAGATTTTTTTTTACTAAATACTAGTAAAGTAAGAATAGCAAAATTAAAACTGTTAAATTTACAGAATTTTAGTTATATTTAAGTTAATTTTTAGTTAATTAAAAATAGTACTGTAAAATTGCAGAAAATATTAGTAGACTAAAAATAGCAAAAATAAACTGTTATATCTAAAAAATTTTTGCTATTTTTAAGCTAAATTTAGTTGAATGAAAATAGCAGTCTATTCTGCTAAAATCAGCAGAAATATTGTAAAACTGCTGTTTTCAAAAAAAAAAGTTTTTTTTAATTTTTAATTTTTTTGTGATTTTTTAGGCTACTAACACTATGCAACAGTCAAAATCGGGATGGGATGAAACCAACGGGAAATGTTATATCGGTCAAAAACAAGTTATACGTGTCCCGGCGTTTCGCTGGGTCACCCCTAGGAATCGAGATATATCTTTTTTTTGACATAACTCGAGAACCACTAGTCCGATTTTGCTCAAACAATTTTAAAAAAATTAAAAATTACAATTCCTTTAATCTGTTCATATAACGTTTTTCTATATACTCAACAGTTTTGCCGGTAAAAATAAATATTTGTTACCGCTACCATAAAAATCAATAACCTTTTGTTTATTACTTTTTTTTAATATTTAAGGCAAAAAATATTTTTTTCTTCATACATTTATTTTTACCGGCAAAACTGTTGAGTATATAGAAAAACATTATATGTATGAACAGATTAAAGGAATTGTAATTTTTAATTTTTTAAAATTGTTTGAGCAAAATCGGACTAGTGGTTCTCGAGTTATGTAAAAAAAAGACCACCAAAGGTCAAATCGATATATCTCGATTCCTAGGGGTGACCCAGCGAAACGCCGGGACACGTATAACTTCTTTTTTACCGATATAACTTTCCCCGGTAGTTTGAACCCTTCCCGATGACTACCTACCATTTGTCTCATAGTGTAATTATTCAGCAAAATCTTTTGCTGATTAACAAAAATTTAGCTCAAATATAACTAAAATTCTGTATATTCAACAGTTTTATTTTTGCTGTTCCTATATTACTAATATATAGCAAAAATAATCTGCTAATTTAGCAGTTTTTTTCTGCAGAATCATTTTTAACTAATTTTTAGTAGTTTTAACTAAATTTTTTACGAACTTTTTTCTATTAGTGCGCACTTATGTTCATATATTTAAATCCAAAAACCATTACAAAGGTTTCGATGTTTTTGTTGTCAATGTAAACAACATTCAAAGGAAAGAGCTTTAAAACAGCACCAAAAATGTTCATTCCAAATAAGACAAATAGCCATCATTACTAAGGACACGAATACGAACACAAAGGAAATAAAGTGGCAAACAATATGGGTACAAAGACAAACAATATTCAGGATTACATATGTGGCTTTCCAAAACAACTACCCCGCTACAGGAAAAAGTGTGTTTTCTTGCATATTTTGACTTTAAATGCATATTTTGTGCTTTTTAATGCATATTTGTGCATTTTTTGTTTTGTAAAAAAATATCAAAAATTTATAGGTTTTCATATTTTGATTCAATCAAAATAATCATTCTTAAAAACATTATTTACCTATAGGAAATCTTCGAGTTCTGTGACTGTTTGCAAAATAACTAACTTAAATATATTTTTAAGTTTTAATGTGCATTATTTTTGCAAAAATAATAGTTTTTAGTGCATATTTCTTATATTTTTAATGCATATTTTTCTTTTTTAGACGCATATTTTAGGCGCATATTTTCCATTTTTAAGTGCATGAAATTCCTTGCTCTTCTAATTATATAACAAATTTTATAGATTATTTACACAATATAAAATCAATATTTTCTCCAAAATGAAATAGAGTAATATGCTAAAACCTTCAGAATCTATAGAAAAAGTTAGATTTTTTTTTTATAAATAAAAAAAGCTTCAGAGTGCTACTCGGTCTCATTTTTTGGAAAATATTCATTTAATATTATACAGCCCAAATATCCAGTAAAAGTATTTTTATACCAGTAGCAGAGAAGAGGAAAATAAAATCTATAAGCTTGATATTGATATGACACACTTCTTTTTTAGTTGGACAATTGGTACGGAAATCTTCATATGTGTTGTTGTATGTGCAGTAGTTATGTAGGATATTCGTATGTAAATTGAGGTTATACAAAGTTTAACACGATTGGTAATTGTACTGCGAAAATGTATATTAATGCCACCAAATGTCATATGACTGATTCTAACCGAACGACCAAACGACCTTTCGACCTACCCACCGACTGACTGATGACCACCATAATACACCGGTCTTGTAAAAGGCTTTAATGGTTTTGTACTCAATAAAGCTCTCTTCCCTTTAGCATAAACACACATTTTAGTGCAATATATTTCCTGTTACAGAGTTTAAAATAAATAAATACATTTTCGAATTGAATTGTTTTCCCGACGAAAAAAGTTTATGAATTTATGTAAATGAATGTTCTTTTTAGTTTGACTCTAGATCATAAATTAATATCACTTTCTGTTTATTTATTTATGATCTAGAGTCAAACTAAAAAGAACATTCATTTACTTAAAAATAAGAGATCAACTAAATATTCCCCCATTCATTTATGAATTTATATTCATATATTACTTTATATAACTTTACTCTTTGCCAGAACTTATTTCTTTATATATATGTCACTCTAGTTTTTGTGAAGTAAATACTGGCAAAAAGCCTTTTGCAAATGCTTGCAAAGCGTTACAAATATGTGTTCTCCAAGTCATTTAATTTCAGCTCCACATGCTATTCCAGTGCTTTATTTTTAGTACCACTGGGAATTTCTGACCGGATATACTATATACTGCAGATTGTTTTGTTAAGTTTTTTTGTGTTTCGGTAACGTTGAATATGGTGTAATATGTGACATAATCGTATTGAAGTTTTAAATGTTTACAAGGAAATTAAACTGGGCGAGTAGAGAATAAGTGAATGAATGAATAAAGTAAAATGCAAAGTTAAGTACGAGTAATATTAAGTAAAGCCATTGCACATAGCATGACCTCAGGTAATAACTTCTATATTGTAATTGTTTACAAAAACGTGAAGAAAAATTAAATTATAACAATGTTTAAATATAGAAATTTTACATAACCAAGAAAAACCAACCTTTTTTGCGTTTCAAAAATTTCACCTTGGTTTTGTGTTTGTTTTGTAAGTTTACACTAACCAAACAAAGTATCATTAATTGTGACTTCATTCTGAAACATAGAAACAAAGTTTCACTTATTTACAACAAAACTACATGAAATATAAACATGATTTTTAAAAGCATATTGATGAGATACTTTTTGTTAACCCCCTATCTGTCAGTCATTATTTTGTTGTTGATTTTGTAAATTAATCACGTTTGTTTTTTTTAACTTTTTTTCAATAAACAACCTTTAAATAACCATTATTTTCAAACAAATTTTATCACCAACTTTATCACTAATATTGTTTAGGAGAAAAAGTAGTTTCTTATTTAAAAATTTAATTCATTTAAAAATTTACAGCAAAAAGGAATGTTTGCTTAAATATAATATGTTTGCAATCTTCTACTGGGCCATGGTTCCAATTATATTATATTTTACATATGTTTGCAGGTAAAAATTGGAATATTTTCATGAACAATATTTCTACCTAATAAAATATAATGAAAGAATTCGCACTTTAAGTGCTTACTTTAGCACCTTGTAAAACAGCATGATTTTTGAAGTTTAATCCACAGAAAGTTGTTAAATTTACGATAAATGGTAATTTACTACTTAAAATAGCAGGAACTGTGATTTCCATTGTAGATACTTTTTTTTATTTATATTATTTTATATTAATTTAAAGTATTGTATAATAAAGTGCTTATATATAATAATTTGAAAATCTTTTGAGACGTTTATTTAATTAAATTTTTATGAAAAATTAGTTTTATAAACTATTTGTAAATTTTAAAAATGATTGTGCATATGGCTCTAAGAATTGGTTAAGGGAATCGATAGAGGATTAAAATACCTTTAATTTAAGGTACATATCAGTATATATATAAAATAAATGCAAGTATTTTATGATAAAATCTGTCTTTGAAAAGAAATTAAAAAAACAAAAACATAAAAAATATTTTAAGTATATGACAGTGTGACATTAAATAAGGAAGTAGTAAATAGTTGTCATAAATATAAAAAAAGATCGGGTGGAATATGGTTCCAAATAAGGAAGGTAAAAGAAAATTAAATTGCCAATTTTTGAAAATTTAATTGTTCATAGGAGACACAAATAAATAAAAAAGATGACAAAGCAAATTGTGGAAATTTTTGTTGTTGTTGTTTTTGTTTTTTCTTTGATATTTTCAATGTTTAATAACGCTCCCAGACGAGAACAAGAAATTCTCATTGAGTTTGTAATTTAACTTAACAAATATTTTCAGAAATTCTAAAAACGTCGTCCCCTGACGATTTCCTTAGGCAAGAATGAAATCCGGATAGGGACATGCCTACAACGGATTATTTTTCACAATTTGTTAGATACGTTTGAGATTTTAGCATATTCAATTCCTTTAATGCAAAAAAAATTTGTTTGGGTACCGATAGAGAATTAAAATACCTTTAATTAAAGATACATATCATTTAAATGCCCCTAATTCTTATTGGTTTTTCAGAGAAAAAATTAAAAAAATATTTTTTTTTCGACTTTCACAAAAAAATAAAAATATTTAGAAATTGAAATTCAAAAATTGGCTGTAACAGATTTGTGCGCAATTTCGTAAATGCAAACATAAAAGAATAATTTTGAAAATCGGTTAAGAATTGCTCAAAAAAGTCATTCACACGAACGAATTTGATCAGATCAAATGTCTGTACACAAAACATCATTACAAAACAAGAATCACTTTTTTTACCCCAAATATTAAAAGTTTTTAGGAATTGCTCATATGTGCTTGCTATGTTGAATACAACAAATCGTGCATAGCATAGCTTGAACTCAGCTTGAAGATAATACTGGGAAAATACTATAGGGATCATAGTTTGATATGCAGGACTATAATATGATAATATTGGGATAATTTTGGAATAATATTGTGATAATTTAAGGATCATATTATGATTTTCGCAATCATAAACCCGAAAATATATAATGATCTTCGAATATGGTCATCCCATCCATGTTTTTTCTTTGCGTTTAACTGGTTATCATTATGTACTATGTACCCAGTCAGAAATCGCCAGTGGTACAAAAAATCAAGCACTGGCGTACTACTGGGTAACCACGGTGTTAAAATAAATGGCTGGCAGAACACTCATTTGGGGCGCTTTGCCAGCGTTTGCAAAAAGCGTTTTGCTAGTATTTATTTTACAAAAATTTCGGTGGTTTATAAAAAAACCCACTGGCAATTTGGCTTTGAGTGATATGCCAAGTTTTGCAACCAGTGGTTATCCAATGCTACCTAGCCAATGCTACCAGGAGTACAAAAACTAATTCACTGGTAGAGCAATGATTTTATAAAAACGCTGACGCTTCGTTAAAAAATGTTTGTAGTCAGAAGGTTCCGAGTTCAAATCCGGTTGCAAAGAAAAAAATTTTTTTTTTGATTTTTTTTAATTTAAAATTTTTGTTGTTTTATAAAATCAATTTTTTTGTTAGTGGAAAAGTTCCTTCAAGACCAACTTTTTTTTGCCCTCCCAAACTGGCATACTAGTTACAAAAAATTGTTTGCCAGTGCTAGCATTTTGGCACAGGCAGTAGTTGTCCAGCGATTATCACTCATTTATGTGTTTAGCCATCAAATATTATATGTCTCTTTAGCTCAGTGGGTAGAGCAATCGTCTGCCAATCTGACGGCCTGGATGGAAATCACGGCAGGAACAAAAAAAATACATATGAACTTTTTTCAAATTTTATTTTGGAAAATATATTTCCTATTTATTGGTTTTTTCAGTGTTTTGCCAACGTTTAAAAATTTTGTTCCTCTAGTGCTTTTCCGGCGCTTTTTGAACAGCCGGTCCTTTTGTCTAATGATGTTATCATTTTGGGAATGGGAAAGCACTTTTTGTCAGTACTTGTACCACCTGTTAAAGTGCTTTGCCACCGCTTTCCCGTTTGTATTTTTCTGACTGGGTAGTTACATAACATGAAATTTGGAAGCCGGATTTAAAACTAATGGCTGTATAAATCACCTTTGAAAACTAAAACTGCAGAATAGTTATAGAGGTGTGTACTTTAAAGATTTTTTGTAGATTTCTTTTAACAAGGGCTTCAGAAACGACTTCCATCAGTAGCTAAAGATAAATCATTTTAGTAAATTATTTTTCCCTTAATCCAATAATATTTAATACAATTGTACAAATTCGTTATAACAAATATTTACAACAATAAATAATATACAAATTTACAAATTAACAAATATGTAAATAAAGAAACACCGGCCTACGTCTCACCAATAAGTACCAATTTATTAGTTTGTCATTTAAAACACCTGGAGCTAACAGCTACACACATACGTAGTTACTAACAATTTTGTTTAAACCAGTTTAAACATCGTTTTACTCAAATTACTTTCCTTTTAAATTAAAGCGGGTAATTAAAAAAATAAACATTTTAAACACATCCAAAACACAACACCTACGCAAATTCACACATTTTGTAATATGAAACTATTCTGATGATGTTGATTTACATCAGAAGTGTTTTTATTTTTAACACTATTTTGCTCTATATTATATTTTGTTACGTAATTTGGAATTTTTCAATACCATTGGAATTTCATTACCATTAGTCGGCACTGATGCAAACGGAAACAATTCCATAACCATCAGGCTCTATGGAAGTTGCTCATGCAATGTTAAACGCTCCCTCACTGGCTCTTTTCTGACATTTCAAGAAGTTAAATTGCAGTTATTGAGTTTAGTTGTTTGGTTATATTGGCAAAATATGTACATCAGAACATTTAAATCGTCGCACTTATTTGACTGTTGATGGGCGAAGTTAGAAAATCTAGGCTATTCATTTTTCATAATTAGTTGCAAACCCCAAAATAAACTTATAAAAATTGTATCATCCCAGTGTAGAAAATCATTACCAGATATGTTGTTATGTAACTACATACTTGGTAATGGTAAGTAGTTACTTTTGTTATTACATTTCTTATTACCTTTATATGGAGATGTCGCGAAAAATAATGAGTTGTCGTTACACACCAGCATACGAAAAATCAAAAAATATATCGTTACCTATGTGCTTACCAGTACTGACAAAAATAATGAGTCTAAAAATAGATTTTCAAAAAAATAAATTATATAAAAAAAAATATTTTTTATTGTATTTTTTTTTTAATAAAATTTGCTGGTGCGGGAATAGAACCTGGGTCTACAGATTGCCAGTCAACTGCTCTACCATCTGAGCTATATCGACATGTAATATTTAATAGATAAAAACATAATTGACCTGCTGCACACAAGTAAGCTTACTCGCCAACATACAAAAAATCAAAAAATATGTGGTTACATATATCCTTACCAGTGTTTAAAAAATATTGAGTCTAAAAATAGATTTCAAAAATTTTCAAATAATCTAAAAAATTATTTTCTATTTGAAATAATGATAAAAATAAGTTATTATCAGTAACTCATTATTATATGTTTTAAAATAATGCAGAAGGTAAGTGGGTGTCATTACTGGTACTCCAAAAAATAATGATATGTCATTACCGTTTCTACACTGGGATAAGCTGTCACAAAATCGTTTTGAAGAAATATATTTCTTACATCTATTTATAAATTTATTTATAAGTTATGATTATTGCAACAAATTCTACTACTAAATAATTTATATAATTAAAAAATATATTTAAAAATTCACTTCCCCAAAGGAAAAAACAAAATAATTTCATAATAACGCTAAGCATTAGATTTTTTATAAACTGCTTTAAATTGTAGACAAACAATTGCAACTTGAACTTGACTGAAAATTGCACTGTGTACACGCTAAAAAAATGGCCTGTCCCAAACATATATTTATATTGATGTCAAACCTAAAGTATTTGGTGTTATATAGATGCGAATAAAAAATTATTGAATGTACTTTGAGCTTTATAAAGTGGTTAAATTTTGACCAATCTAGCGTTCATTTTTACTATATTACTAAAAATAATGTAACGGAATTTGAAAAATGCTAGAAATTTTACTATATCAATAGAGTTTTTTAGGGGCAATTTGAAAAAATTTAATTTTTGTAAAGATTCAGAACTTGTTTTTAATTTTTAGTTAATAAATAACTTAATTTATCTAAAAATCCATCAAAATGTTTTTATTTTTTTTTTTTTTTTATAAAAAAAAGTTTAGATGTCTTTCTTTCGATTCAGAAAGTTGAAGCACGGGTTGGATTTAGATAAAATAATCGTTGAATGTTGTCTATCTCAAATATTCAATAAAAATTAAAACTTTAGTTTTAAAATTAACGAGAACCATAGTGGGTATGATGAATATGATAAATATGATATTGATCATACGCACTGTGGTTCTAACTGGTTATCAGCAAGGTTGCCAATTTAGCAATTTTTCGGCTAGATGTAGCCGTTTTATATTCATCTAACTGGTTAGATTGTGTCTAGCCGGAAGATTTAGCCATTTTATTTGTCCCTATCTATTTGCTTCTTTAACGCTTTTCAGTTCATTTTGTAGAAAACTGCTTAAGTTGTAATTTTTTAAAAATTGTTACAAAATTTTACGTTTTTCACAAGTTTATTTTTGCATATAATTTTTACATTCGATTTAAAATGATTTTTGTACAATTTTACTGAGAGTATTTCAGAAATTAGAAAAAAAATAAATCTTAAATACACTCAGGAAATTATGCAGGTAAAATCAATGCATTTGCAGTTAAAAAGATGTGCACTATATTTGCATTTAAATCAACTGCATTATGAAGTTATTTTTAACTGCTATAAATCGACTGACAAATGTAGTAAATATAACTACAAATATAGTTAAAACAGCGGTCATGGAAGTTATTGTAAAACCGTGCAAAAAACTACAAATGTAGTTAAAACAACAGACATAAAATTTTTTTAAAAACTGTAAAAACTACTGTATTTGTTAGTTAAACTTACTAACACCAATTATTAATTTAATAAAAACAAGCTTTTGTAAATACTCTACACTTCATTTTATTATTACATAAATGTTACAATTTAAATATTTTTTTAATTTTTCACTTTTAATACAATAATGTATGTATTATTGTAGCCTGTCACGATGAGGCAGAGGACGAGTCTCCGTTCCATCTGTTGTGCCAGTGTCCGGCGTTAACGAACAGGAGGACTATTCTCTTTGGTCATCCGGTTCTAAATCAACTGACGGACCTGTCTGACGCTGACATTGGCAGGATAAGTCTATTCATTAGGGGGTCTAACTGGTTCGGTTCGGACCCTGATGTGGTCGCCTAACTGCTCTACAAGTATCACAACGGGAACACGATTTGGCAGAAGCCACGGCAGAGCTGAGCTGGCCATATGGCGGCTGCCTCTGGAACCTAACCTAAAGCTGAACGATAACGAATATCGATAAAAGCTTAGACATCCCATCGATTAAATTAAAAAGCCATCGTATGTAAACTTGAACTAAAAGACAACAATTTCCCATGCAATGTGCTATTCGAAAAAATTAGTAATGAATGTTGATATGTTTTGTATGCCGGTAGATACGTCTCCACAAAAGCTTTCCTTCGGTAGCCAGTATGTCTATTTTTTTCTTTAATTTAAAGAAATAAATTTTAAAAAACGATATATTGGCTAATTTATGACCCCACTTTTTAAACCATAAACATGAGGTTTTCTCCGCTATCACATATCCGTTTCTTATTTAGATCGGGGAAAACTCATTGAGATACCTTTTTTGTAAGTGCTGATCGGTATTAAAACTTCCATTTGTAATATTGATAATCTTTTTAATTCAATTATAGAATTAATTAATCATGATATTGTTATTCAACAATATTTTTAATAGGAAGAATTTATAAAGATATATTTTTTGCGTGTAAGTAGTGTCAGTGGCCGTGTATCCGACGAACCTAACGACCAGTCAATTAGTCATTTTAGTTGGTTATTATATGTAATTACAAGAGCAACGACTACAATGCAATTCAAGGCGTTAACATTAGCGCCTAATGTGAAATAATAAAACAAATTTTTTTATAGGTACTTACTATATGCTATAGAGTGGTCGAAATTTTGTTAATTTTCTTAGTTGTGCCAAATTAAGCATTCTTTGCAAATGAACAATACTGAGAAATATTTACATAGTTTTACATTTTTAATTTAATGTAATCTCCTTAAACGTTTTTCCCTAAATTAAATTTCTTACCACTACGTTGCTATTATTAAAAAAAATTAAAATATCTGCCCATTCTAATACGTTTTGAACAAATTACAAAATGTAATGTAATAAACGTGGGCTATAAAACTAAAAAGCACTGGCTGCTTATTATTTTTTACTGTAGATATAAATTCTTACATAGCATACAATTTGTTAAAAAAAAAACTTTAATATGCTGTAATAAATATTCACCACCTTCTTTTTGGACTTTGGCATATCATTAAACAATGTGTGCGATTATCAGACGCTCAACTGCTACGAATCTGCTACTCTGCAATCTGGTGAACAATTAGATTACACATTGCTAAGTCAACATTTTAAGATAGCGCTACCTTATTTTGGTACCGTAAAAATTTCATACTGCTTGTAATCGGTTAGTGAGACATCAGCTGTCGGTTTTTTTTTTTGAAGAACAAGACATTAAAAAATCAAGAAACATCAAAGAAAACTTTACAAGTATTTTTATTTCGCCAAATTAAGTTAATCATAAAGAGATACATATCAATTGTGGCGGTAGCGAGTTTCTCTGGTAAACATGCCCATTTTTTTAAATGTTTCTTTCAACTATAATCGCCCATTACAATTCTGAAAATTTTAAAACCATAAAATTGCTTGTGTAAAGAAATATAAGTGCGTATGAGTAATAAAATCTTCAAATTACTCATACGTTTACCTATACTGTATCCAGACTTCGAAGAATTAATTCCCTAATTCCCTTTTTTTGAACTGAATTTATATTTTGGGAATGACTTCCCGTTTAATTCAAGGAATTAAATTTTTTTCGTTTTCGAAATTTAATTCAAATTCCTTGAATTAAACGGGAATTCATTCCCAAAATATAAATTCAGTTCAAAAAAAGGGAATTAGGGTATTAATTCTTCGAAGCTCTGACTGTAAAAATTCGGAGGGCTGCCGGTTCAATCCCCGGTCATGGCAATACACAAAAAGTTGTTTATATAGAGACAAATTAACAATTAAAAATTAATTTCATCAGTTGACACATAAACTAACCACTGACGACTCTTTAAGTGAGATGAAACTGCGGCAGTCTGGTGATTCCCTTGTGTCTGTTAAATTTTTCAATAAAAATCTTTTATTCTTCTTCCTATAAATCATCTCTAGAAAAACAACGACATTTTTCATTGAGCTAATGAAACTTTACTTTATAAAGTAAAAGACACTTTTCTTAAAATTATTCAAAAGCTTTGTTACAAATTTATTTTATTCGGTATAAATAGTAATTGCATTATTAATAAATACAGGATTTATTAACTTCAAATTACATAACCAAAGCCCTGAGGGCCATATATGATTAATAAAAGCTACTACAAAAAAGGAATTAAATGTGCTAAAATCGCAAAACTTATTTCACAAATTGTGAAAAATAATCGATTGAAGGCATGCCTCAATCCGCATTTCATTCTTGCCTAAGGAAATCGTCACAGGACGAGGTTTTTAGAATTTCTAGAAATATTTATTAGGTTAAATTTAAAAATAAATGAGAATTTCTTATTCTCGACCAGGAGCGTTTTAAACACTTAAAATATCATCGAAAAACAAAGACAATAACAAAAAATTTACCACAATTTGCTTTGTCACCTTCCAAAGAACTACTATGTTATTTTGACAGATCTAGCAATGTAGTGGCACCTATGTATTTAGCTTTATATTTACTAATTGTGAATTTAGTTGTTTAGTGAAGTGTATGAAACTTTTAATAAATAGAATGATATTTTTCATAAAATTTTATGAAAACTTACATTGACTCAATGAAAGGTTTCAATTGAGGAGTTAGCAAAATTTTTAAGCAAAATTTCATTTCAATTTCATGTCATGAGGACAATTTTCCCAGTTTATATGATAAGAATAAAAATGGAAAAACTTTTAAAAATTTTTCAGAAAAGTGTAAGAAGTAGGCTTGTCTAAATATTGGCCAATTTAGCGCCTATGTATAACTTAAAATAATTTAATTGTATTTGGAGAATGCTCAAAATGTGACTACATTAACAAAGTTTTTATTGAAAATTTGTTAACATTTTTTTTTATCGAAACAAATTCTGTATTTTTAGTGTCTCAACTCAATTTATCTAAAAATTGGAATTTTTTTTATTTTTTGTTAATAAAAAAATTTTTATATTTTTTATCGCTTCAGAAAATTTCAACATGGTTTTCGGCTTCGTTTTGAAGTAAAAATTCATTAAATATAATAGATTGTCAGTATTCAATAAACATTCAAATATTTATTCCATAATCAGTTAGGACATCGTACGTATAATCAATATTGAATTTATCATATTGATTATACGTCTTGATGTCCTAAATACTGATTATAAGTAAGTTTTTAATTTTGTAGTAATAAAAGTATGAAATTTTTTTTGAATAACTTTTTAATTCTTATTATTTTACTTTTTCATAAAATTACAGTTTCTAACGTGAATATCATTATTAATTATATTTAACAATATCGTTCTTAACTAAAGAAAATATTTATCATTAGAAAATTCTCTTAAGATAATGTCTACATTATCTTTAATGGGTCACTGGATTCATAATACGGAACTACAAACTTTAGATTCTCTTCATATTTATTGCATCAAATATAACTTTATATATAAATATTTATTATAAAATTAAATTACAAATCTTATTTGATATGACATTATCAGCTTGATAAATTTTTAAATATACATATAAACTGCAAATATTTGTTTTTATATTAACAATTATTTTTTTGTTCTCATTTTATTTTAATTAAAATTTACATATATCAAACCATAAACTTTCATATAAAAAAATGTACAAATGAACCACCAAACAGCTGCTGTCCATAGGTTAACCAGCTAGTTTTTGGTTAACAACAACCAAAATAGAACGAGGAGAGTTAAGAAAAGTTAATAAAGATCACCTTTGGAAAATCTGCTCATAATAAAATTGATTAAATTGATAACATTAATTGTGATCTAAATTTAAAGATCTTTACAATATTTATTGTATATTTCTTAAAAAGTTTCCAAAACTTTTTGAACAGCACCTCGTATAAGACACTGCCCAGAGGCAGGCATATTGCAGTTAAATAAAACAGTATAAACACATCCTGTATTTAATGTTGTGTTGTGATGCTGCAGCATTCACAACATGACATACATTCTAGGGGTATAACTTTTGTAGCGACAAAATTACATGACACCTTAAGAAGGGCAATAACGTGCCGATAATAAAAATATTTTTCCAGTATCATTGAACCACCACACACATAGATAAATCTGTAAAAATAGCAGAAAAAGGTACTAAAAATAACCTTGCATAAACAACTACTGAAATTAGCAGATTTTTTGGTAAATAAAGGGTGCGGCTAAAGTAACTATATGATGTAAAAAAATGTTAACTTCTTTGCTTGTGAATATTTAATTTTTTTTCTATTTCAGGAATTAAACTTGGAAGAATACAATTGCTAATACGCTATACAATTGCGCAAAGAACTAAGATTGTTTTTCTATTTTTTCATTCCATTCAATATTTATTTAAAAAACAAATCAAATAGTTACTTTAGCCGCACCCTGTATTAGTAAGACAGAATAACTGCAACAACAAAAGTGTTAAATTTACAAGATTTTAGTTATATATAAGTTAACTTTTAGTTAATTGAAAATAAGAAATTATATTAAAGGAATTAAATGTGCTAAAATCCCAAACGTATTTAACAAATTGTGAAAAATAATACGTCGTAGGCATGTCGCTATCCGGATTTCATTCTTTCCTAAGGAAATCGTCAGGGGACGACGTTTTTAGAATTTCTGGAAATTTTTGTTAAGTTAAATTACAAACTCAATGAGAATTTCTTGTTCTCGTCTAGGAGCAGTATTAAACATTTAAAATATCAAAGAAAAAACAAAAACAACAACAAAAAATGTACCACAATTTGCTTTGTCATCTTCCTATTATACTGTTAAATCTGCAGAAAATTTTGCTAAATATTAGTAGACTAAAAATAACAAAACAAACTGTTATATTTACAAAATTTTTGTTAGTTTTAAGTTAAATTTAGTTGAATGCAAATAGCAGTAATCTGGCTAAAATTAACAGAAATATTGCTAAAAAAAGATAGTAAACTGTTGTGTTCAGAAGGCTAGATTTTTATTTGCATTTAAAAAAATTACTCGTAAAAAATACATTAAAAATTTTAAATTTTCTTTGTAATTTTTTAATCTACCAATTATTTAGTGAAAATTTTTCCTGATTTTAGCAAGTTAAGTTTTAAATTTTTGTTAACTAAATTTTAACTGAAATATAACTAAAATTCTGTATATTTAATAGTTTATTTTTGCTGCTCCTATCTTACTAATATTTAGCAAAAAATAATCTCCTAATTTCACCAGATTTTTCTGCAAGGTATCGGACCAGAATAAGATCATGACGTATAGCCATTGTCGCTGTAAGCGAAAATATGCCGAAAATATCGACGTACGACTGCACGCAAAAACGGTTGTATGTTAAATCCACTAAAAATTATAGTTAAAGCAAAAAACTAAAAAAAGTAGTTAATTTAACTTTTTAAAATAACTTTAAAAAGTGCATTAAAAATAACCAACAATGTCGTAAAAATAACTTTGAACTTTATTTCTTAAAGTATCACAGCTGGTTCTAATCAACTCTGTGTATGATAACCAGAGAAGACAGAAAAAAGCAAAATCCGATGTGTTTAAAGCAAAAAAATATTATAAAAAAGCAAGAAAAAAGCAAAAGTAAAACAACTTGGAAAAACAACAATTAAAAAAAAAAATCAAAGTTAAGAGAAAAAATATTTTTTTCTGAACAAAAACACTATTTTTGGGCAAAAAGTCTTAAGAAAAGCAATTCAAAGCTCAAAAATCTTAAGGAAAAGCTATTTTAAAGCTAAAAAACGGGAAATCCAAAAAAAGCAAAAAGAAGCAAATATAAGTAAAACCAGCAATAAAAAGCATAAAAAACAAAAACAGCAATTTTGTCTTCTCTGATGATAACACATACAGTAGTGGACTAAAGTGGATACATTAATTCAAGATTTTTCGAAATTTGTTATAATTTTTGTTTTATTATAGAAACTTAAATGATTTTTTTTAAAGCATAAAACTAAAACATTCTTCTTCAATAAAAACCTAAATACAGTAGACTATATCATTAAGAAGTTAATAAAAAAAATAATTGCAAATTGTTACCGCTTTAATCGAATATTGTTCATATTTGAAATTTTCGGCAAGTTCTTTCTTTAATAATTTGTCCAAAGTCCGTTGTGCTTAAAAACAGATTTTATGCGAGAAGGCATGCTTTCTGCGAGATTTTTAATAGTTTGAGGCGGAATATTAGCCCATTCCGCTGAAACTCTTGACCAAAGATCATCTAAGTTGGTTGGTGCTCGCTCGTATTGGGAGAGTCTTCTTTTGACAATTGCCCACAAATTCTCGATTCAAATCGGCGCTTTGAGGTGGCCAGTTCAAGAACTAACTTGGATATCACAAATTGTACAAAAGTTATTAATACAGTTTTAAAAAAATTCAAATATGTAAAGGATAAAAATAGCATTGTTAGATTTCGTTGATGTTAGTCTAGTTAAGTTGTTAACATGTTATTATTTGTTTTCCACTGAGCATAAGTAGACTATTATCAATTATTAACCCATCAAGGCAAACGACACTGACGATGGTTTTGTAGCGAAAGCCGAAAATACGTATTCTGGCCTTATCGAATTCTTTCAAAATTTTTATTCTTTGTTATTTACTTGTAAAAATTGTATCATCTATGTATATATAATTAAAACAGAAAGGATCATTATTATATTTATTTAGATTTTTTTCAACTCCCAAGGCCTAGACTTCTTTATCCCATGTAATTTTTGATGTTTTCAAAAAGTTGTATCCCTAACACATACACAGAAATAAACACAAAGAGAAAGTGACTTTTTTGTGGTTACTTTGTTGAGGTTTTAATATAAAAACAGGATGTTTATTTGATTCATAGACTAATACACATGCATACAAACAAAACCATACAAATACAACTACATATATTCAAACTATTACAATACTCGTAAACTTAATAAATTAGTGTCTTTATATGATTCTAAAATGGTTCGTTAAACTCTTGTTAAATAATTTAAAGACGCAAAGTTCCGTAGTAACCAAATGGAGCTACACGCTAAAAAAAACGACATGTTGGAAGCATATTTGTTTCTACATATTTGGAAAAACTGTAAAAATATATTTGCTGTGTTTCTAATATAATATAATTGCTTGCAACTATATATGCTTATCGGTATTATGTTTCCATTCTAGAAGTATAATAATGATAAAATTGCAAATATATCTATGTTTAGGTGGGAAAATATGACTGACACATGATCATGATAGTGTTTGAATGGAAACATACGTCTAATAACGATAAAAAATAATATAATTTAAAGCATACTTCAAATATATGTATATTAGTGTTTCTTTTTGGTTTTTGTTTTTGATTTTCGGGTATCATAACTTTTTAGAAGGTTTTTGCGCCAATAAAAATGATGGCGTTTTTATTTTTGAAAAATTCCAACTCCTTCAACCCCCTCTCCGCGGCTAAAATCGCGAATTTTGGGATACTTACTTGAGAAAAATGGTATACTATACTTATTTCTATTACTACCCGTTAAAAAGTTTTTATTCCTTAAACTTTTATTTTGACATACCCTGCCTGCCCAAACCGCTGGAGCTTCGAAGTTGAAATCCCTCCTCTGTGGTAGACATCCACCAAGAAGGGATTTTTGGAAATTCCTACAGGGAGGGGCAAAAAGAGGACAAGAAAAAAGAGCTTTTTCCAAAAAAAAGTACCTTTCTCAAAAAAAAAAGTACCATTTTCAAAAAAAAAGTACCTTCTCCCAAAAAATTGAAACCTCCAGAAATATTCAATCAACAAACACTTACACCGAACAACTTGTTGGTAAAATTTCGCGGTTGAACACTTCTGGCTTAGTAAAAAATAGAGATAATTTGAATTGTTTAGCTCTCTCAGCAGTTGAAAAAAGGGTAATTAATTAAATAATTACTATTTATTATTTTGTTAATAAAAAATGTTTACTTTGTTTTTAATAAATAAAATTTACTTTACAATAAAATTTACAAAACAAAAAAATGTTGTTACATACTTGCAAATAAATTTAAGGCTTAATAACTTAATAACGGGTGGTAATAAAAATAAGTATAGTATACCCTTTTTCTCAGGAAAGAATACTCTTTAATTGTGTATATTAAAAAAATAATAAAACTTAAAGAATAAAAAAATCGATTTTTTCCGACCACCCTAATAGCCATCCGGTGCATTTTAAAAGCGTAAAAAACTGCTTATAAGCCTAATTTTTCATGTAGAATCGATTCGTGAAGTCAGATTTTAAATATATTTAGCGGTTTCTGTTCTACAAAGTAAGGTACCCAAAATTGGAATTTTTCAAAAATAAAAACGCCATTATTTTTATTGGCACAAAAACCTTCTAAAAAGTTATGAATCCGAAAGTCTAAAATTCAAAAAACACTCTAATGTATATATTAATAGTAGTTTGTAAATATATGAAGGTTGGTTACCGTTATCGTTAAAATACCGTTATCGCTAAAATACCGTTTCAAATTGAATACCGTTACCAATACCTCTTAAAAAAATTTACCAATACCGTTATCGTTACCGTTACCGAAACAAACAAAGTTCGATACCGTTACCTTTACCTTTATTCGTTTCGGTAACCAACCTTGAAATATATATATAATTGTCTGTAACCATATTCAATAATGTCTTCCTTCTGCGTGTACCGATTGTAATTTTTTTGTTAAAATTAGAATATCTTTTACGTAAGAGCCTGTTCACATCGAAGGCCACAACAAAAGAGAGGAGATTAAATTAATATACTAATAGCTCCAGAAAAAACACAACTCAAAAATAAAAGTAGTTCAAATTTGGCATTTCCATCAATGAATTTAACATGTGCATGTCATAGGAAAGATCCGATACTGCTGTAAATTTAACAATTTTTCAGTAGAAAAATATGTTTGTGCGTCATGTCACTATGTGTTGTTGTATTTGTTTTATTTTATTTTTGTATATTATTTTATTGGATGTAGATAAAATAGTCATTCTTTTTGAAGTACTCCTTAATATTTTTGGTGGGTAGTACTAGATAACCACTCAAGCCCATTTTTTCCCATTGTGTTTTTTTAAAAACTGCCGAAGTTTTTGTTAAACTAATACTGGCAAAACGCTTCTTGCACTTGCTGGCAAAGCGTCCCAAATGAGTGTTCTACCAGTCATACATTTTTAACACCACGGTCATCCAATGGTAGGCCAGTGCTTGAATTTTTGTACCACTAGCAATATCTGACTGGGTTCTATCTTGTCAATGCTGCTTAGCTGCTCGGGATTTTTTGCTTTTCATACAAACTCTCTGGGAAAATTTTGCTGTTGCTGCTTCCCGTGTTTAATGTGTTTAACCTCTCAAGGTCGCTGCAAATAAATAAATTAAATTTCACTTGAAAACAAGACCACTAACATTTCATTAAATTCAACTTAGATTTTCATTTGTGTTGGACTGTTAATAAAATAAACCGCAAATTTGTCAAAAAGAAGAATTTACATTTACTTGGTAAATTTTTTTAAAATAATAATAAAACGATTGTATAAACTAAATGTTACGAATTATATGTTATTTTATGTAGTTTGCTTTTTAATGGCTTTTCGAATATAATTAAAATTTAGTTTTCTTCTTATTTTTACCTGAAAATAACAATATTGAAATATTACTCAAATAGCTAACACATCTTGACAGCAGAATTTCCTAAGTGAACATTGGAACATTAACTTTAAATTATCGACCCTACTTTTTCACTGATTATCAATATATGTGACCTTCTCCGAGAAAAGGGACCTAGTGTGTCAAAAAACGTGTTTGGATAAAAATGAGAAAAACATTAAAATTTTATTTTTAATTTAACTTTAAATGCGTTCTTCTCAAAACTTCATTTTCACACACTAGGTCCCTTTTCTCGGAGAAGGTCACATATGCTAAAATACTCTATAGAATTAGCAGTAAAAATACATTGACCAAATCATACTGCATCACTCTAATGAAGGTTATAAGAAATTGTTTATCCATTCGCTTTCTTTTTTCTAAACCTCATAAAAATCTTTTACTGCACGTCCAATAAAGTGTAAATAAACGTGTTTATAATTTTAAATTTAGCATAACATTTTGTTGATTATATGGTCAGAATGCAACATGCATATATCAATTTCCAACACACTTAGCGTAAATAGTAATATCATATGTTCTCAACCGTGTTCTAATGTTGGATTCTCTTTGTTTTAATTTTCTCCCCTCTAGATTTTTTAGTATCCTAAAGTCGTATATTAATATGATATACATTAGGCTTGTTTTTTGCGAATGTTTTATAAATATTCCATACAAATTTATTGTGCATAGTTCGGAAACATAGCCAAAAAATGCCTAAACTATGCTGTATATTAGTCCAAAATGTCTTCATACTACGTGCTAGACCTATGAAAAGTTTGAGGTCAGTCCCCAAACTAATTAAATGTCTTCATACTAAACTGTAGATCGAAAAAATGTCCCCGTAGCATGCGCTGTGCATACAAAAGTATTTATATAATTTTTAAGTAGTTATATATTTATATGTAAATTCATAAATACTTTAGAAAGTTATAGGAGGTTTATGGAACAAATTTTCTAATAAAATTTTTTTTGTAAACCTCCCAGTCAGAAATCGCCAGTGGTGCAAAAAATCAAGCACTGGCATACCACTGGGTAACCACGGTGTTAAAAATAAATGACTGGCAGAACACTCATTTGGGACGCTTTGCCAGCGTTTGCAAAAAGCGTTTTACCAGTATTTGTTTTACAAAAATTTCGGTGGTTTATAAAAAAAACCACTGGCAAAGAATTGGCTTAGAGTGATATGCCAAGGTTTGCAACCAGTGGTTATCCAGTGCTACCTAGCCAATGCTACCAGGCGTACCAAAATCAATTCAGTGGTAGACCAATGATTTTATAAAAATGCTGACGCTTCGTTAAAAAATGTTTGTAGTCAGGAGGTTCCAAGTTCAAATCCGGTTTCAAGCAAAAAATTTTTTTTTGGATTTTTTTTAATTTAAAATTTTTTTTGTTTTATAAAATCAATTTATTTGTTTGTAGGAAAGCTCCTTCAAGACCAACTTTTTTTTGCCCTCCCAACACTGGCATACTAGTTACAAAAAATTGTTTGCCAGTACTAGCATTTTGGCACAGCCAGTAGTTGTCCAGCGATTATCACTCATTTATGTATTTAGCCATCAAATATTATATGTCTCTTTAGCTCAGTGGGTAGAGCAATCGTCTGCCAATCTGACGACCTGGGTTCAAATCACGGCAGGACCAAAAAAAAATACATATGAACTTTTTTTAAATTTTATTTTGGAAAATATATTTCCAGTCCACCTATTTATTGGTTTTGCCAGCGTTTTGCCAACGTTTAAAAATTTTATTCCTCCAGTGCTTTTCCGGCGCTTTTTGAACAGCCGGTCCTTTTGCCTAATGATGTTATCATTTTGGGAATGGGAAAGCACTTTTTGCCAGTCCTTGTACCACCTGTTAAAGTGCTTTGCCACCGCTTTCCCGTTTGTAGTTTTCTGACTAGGCTCCTTTAACTTTACAAAGTGTTTATAAAAAAATAATTTATGTAGCTCTTTTTGAAAGCATAATATTTATATTACTTTATTAACTTTTTTTTAATATTATAAATTATTTTATAAACATCAAAACCGCCCAGTCAGAAAAATACAAACGGGAAAGCGGTGGCAAAGCACTTTAACAGGTGGTACAAGTACTGGCAAAAAGTGCATTCCCATTCCCAAAATGATAACATCATTAGACAAAAGGATCGGCTGTTCAAAAAGCCCCGGAAAAGCACTGGAGGAACATAATTTTTAAACGTTGGCAAAACGCTGGCAAAACCAATAAATAGGTGGTCTGGAAATATATTTTCCAAAATAAAATTTAAAAAAAGTTCATATGTATTTTTTTGGTCCTGCCGTGATTTGAACCCAGGCCATCAGTTTGGCAGACGATTGCTCTACCCACTGAGCTAACGCGACATATAATATTTGATGGCTAAACACATAAATGTGTGATAATAGCTGGACAACTACTGGCTGTGCCAAAATGCTAGTACTGGCAAACAATTTTTTGTAACTAGTATGCCAGTGTTGGGAGGGCAAAAAAAAAGTTGGTCTTGAAGGAGCTTTCCCACAAACAAAAAAATTGATTTTATAAAACAAAAAAAATTTTAAATTAAAAAAAATCAAAAAAAAATTTTTTGCTTGCAACCGGATTTGAACTCGGAACCTTCCGACTACAAACATTTTTTAACGAAGCGTCAGCATTTTTATAAAATCATTGGTTTTCCAGTGAATTGATTTTTGTACGCCTGGTAGCATTGGCTAGGTAGCACTGGATAAGCACTGGTTGCAAACCTTGGCATATCACTCTATGCCAATTCTTTGCCAGTGGTTTTTTCTATAAACCACCGAAATTTTTGTAAAACAAATACTGGTAAAACGCTTTTCGCAAACGCTGACAAAGCGTCCCAAATGAATGTTTTGCCAGTCATTTATTTTTAATACCGTGGTATGATTTTTTGTACCACTGGCGATTTCTGACTGGGCGCTTTCATAATTATAATCCACTAACTCAGGCAAAAAAATCTATTCGTTTTTTAAACTTATTAAAAAAAAACCTTGCATATTTTTTATAATTTTTATACCCTACACCACTATGTGGTCAGGGTATTATAAGTTTGTGCTGATGTTTGTAACACCAAAAAATATTGGTCGTAGACCCACCTTATAGTATACCGATCGGTTCAGAATTTTTTTTTATTTCGATTTAACGATGTCCGTCTGTCCGTCCGTCCGTCCGTCTGTCTGTCTGTCTATGCAATCTTGTGCGCACTCTACAGGTCGCACCTATTAAGATATTTTAATGAAATTTGGTACGCAGACCTATGTTGGCCCAAGGACGAACAAGTTTGATTTTTTTGAACATCGGTCCATGTTTAGACCTAGTGCCCATATAAGGGTCCTACCAAAATTATACTGTTTATATGCTGCAGGTCGTAAATATTAAGATATTTTGATGAAATTTGGTACACAGACCTATATTGGCCCAATAACGCAGCCTATTGATTTTGGTGAACATCGGTCCATGTTTAGACTTAGTGCCCATATAAGGGTCCTACCAAAATTATACTGTTTATATGCTGCAGGTCGTAAATATTAAGATATTTTGATGAAATTTGGTACACAGACCTACATTGGGCCAATAACGCAGCCTATTGATTTTGGTAAACATCGGTCCATGTTTAGACCTAGTGCCCATATAAGGGTCCTACCAAAATTATAATGTTTATACGCTGCAGGTCGCAAATATTGAGATATTTTGATGAAATTTGATACACAGACCTATATTGGCCCAATAACGCAGCCTATTGATTTTGGTGAACATCGGTCCATGTTTAGACCTAGTGCCCATATAAGGGTCCTACCAAAATTATACTCTTTATACGCTGCAGGTCGTAAATATTAAGATATTTTGACGAAATTTGGTACACAGACCTATATTGGCCCAATAACGCAGCCTATTGATTTTGGTGAACATCGGTCCATGTTTAGACCTAGTGCCCATATAAGGGTCCTACCAAAATTATACTGTTTATATGCTGCAGGTCGTAAATATTAAGATATTTTGATGAAATTTGGTACACAGACCTATATTGGCCCAATAATGCAGCCTATTGATTTTGGTGAACATCGGTCCATGTTTAGACCTAGTGCCCATATAAGGGTCCTATCAAAATTATACTGTTTATACGCTGCAGGTCGTAAATATTAAGATATTTTGATGAAATTTGGTACACAGACCGACATTGGGCCAATAACGCAGCCTATTGATTTTGGTGAACATCGGTCTATGTTTAGACCTAGTGCCCATATAAGGGTCCTACCAAAATTATACTGTTTATACGCTGCAGGTCGCAAATATTATGATATTTTGATAAAATTTGGTACATAGACCTATGTTGGCCCAAGGACGAAGCCTATTGATTTTGGTGAACATCGGTCCATGTTTAGAACTAGTGCCCATATAAGGGTCCCCCCAAAATTATATTGTTTATACGCTGCAGGTCCCAAATATTAAGCTATTTTGATGAAATTTGGTACATAGACCTATGTTGGCCCAAGGACGAAGCCTATTGATTTTGGTGAACATCGGTCCATGTTTAGAACTAGTGCCCATATAAGGGTCCCCCCAAAATTGGCTTGGTTACAAACTGCAGGTCGCAAATATTAAGATATTTTAATGAAATTTGGTGCGCTGACTCACATTATAGAAAATTTTGACATAAGCCCCATTTTAACCCATTCGAATTTCGGATCCAAACAATACACCAGACTGTTGTAGGGTATTGTATAGTCGGCATGCCCGACTTTAACCTTTTTACTCGTTTATTATGTAATTAATGATAATAAAACAACTTGCATAATTGTTTATAATTTTTTATACGATGTGTTCACTTCACTTGTCTTTTTTATACTTGCACAGTAAGTAAAGACCCACAAATACCTGCTGTTTTGATTATCAAAATAAAATTTTTTAATATAGCAAAACAATTTGCTCAAATCAGCTAATTAATTTTAAAAAAATTAGTTATAAAATTCAATAAGAAATACAGCAAAAAAAATTGTATTTTGCCAAGTCAGAATAGTAAAATTCTTAGCTAAGATCTGAATTTGAAATAAAAATTTCTTAGAAACTTGCAAAGTAAGGTTACTAACAGCTTTACTAATTTTTCTACTAACTATTTTCTATGAGTGTACGGAGTATATTGAGGTTGTGCTGATGATTGCAACTTCCAGTAATAAACATGGTTGAATTTCATAAAGCTCATGTTCACTTACATACTCAGGAAAATTTTCTGTTCCAAAGAATCGGTTGTAGAATACATACTTTTCCTTTGCAACCACTTCTACCGCCAATTCTAACACAGATGATTTTTGTTGGAAATTGTCATAAAAACAACCACTTCTATAGCTCCAAAGTGGAACCGGTGGATATTTATCAAATATCAGCTGTAATTTTTTATTTGCTAAATTTTTTTCCCCAATTTTTTATTTTTTATTTTGTGTATATTCAATAGGGTTTAGAAAAATATTCAATAGAGTTATGAAAAAAATTTCTTTGGAAAAAAAACGGGAAAAAAATTTTTTTCCGAAAAAAAAATACCGTAAAATTTTTTTAATAGAGTTGGATTGATTTAAGCCAGATTCACAAAGTTTTAATTTTATTTTATCTTCTTTGTTAATAATTGAAGTGCCGAGGAAGTTTTGCCAATACCAAATTATAGGAATTCCTATAGAAAAAGTTGCAATTTTTACATTTCCTATAAAGATGGCAAGCCTAAAAATTATATATTTGACAATTCAAGTGATAACGTAAAAAATATATCTAGAAGACGTAGGGATTTACGCAATAAAATGTTTCAGTCCCCGCCATATAAGTATCGTATTATATAGATCTCTTACTCTTTACATTCGTTGCCAGTAGACGTATCTCATGAAAATGTGTCGTCCTGTACTTATAAAAAATGATTTGAATGTGTGTGAAAAAATGTGTTTGTTGACAAAAGCAGAAGAAGAGAAAGATATCTATGTAATCTATGATCGCCGCGTTGTTCTAAAACTAAAAGTTTTGTTGGAAATTTCGACTACCTCAATGCCTTAAATTTTTCCTTAGCATTTCCTCTTCCATTTGTATGTACATAAAATTTTTGCCCTGGAAGAAGAAAAGTCACCACGGTTATACAATCAAAAAAGTTTTTCGAGAGAATCTACTGAAAATGCCAGTTAAACCAAAGGTATATGCAGTTAAAAATGACACAAAGATATTTACCTTTAAAATATTTAACTGTTAAAAAATAACTACTGTAAAAATATTAAAACAACTGAATAAGTCCCATTTGATCTCTGCCCTAAATCTGGACAAAACAGCCCAAATGCTAAAACAAATTCCATTATTGGATTTTTTTTTTAAGAATACTGCCGGATATCTTTTATCAAATTTCAAAATTTCACTTCTTTTCCCTTTTTCTTTGTGCGAACTATTTATTTATGTGCTCCTTTTTTAACATTTTGTTGCATAATAAAATTTAACTCCGACTACCATTTTTTTACTTTAATTGTTATAACTTTTGTTTTAAATGTGTTCTAGCTACTAAAGGCCTGCATGAATGCATTTAAAGTAGGTTGTGAAGCATCCACTACACTTTTTGCAATTCAGAAATCTTTAATTGAAATTCAGAAAATATCAATTGAAATATAGAAATCATGAATTATGATAGATATTACGTTTTCTGAAATTGAATTGATGTTTTCTGAATTTCAGTTAATGATTTCTGAATTGCAAATAGTGTAGTGAATGTTTCACAGCCTGTTTTAAATGAATTCATGCAGGCTTTTACTACATATAAAAGTGTTATAAAATTTTTAAATACTAGTCTTTAAAAATAACCAAAATATTATCTGGTCCAAAAAAAAAACAGTTAAATTTCCCCTTCAATGAGAAACCCTATTTTTATTGTTTATATCAGTAAATGAATGACCGTTCACTCCTCGTGCCAAAATTATGTTTCATGAAATGCATATTCATTGAATTTTATGGTTACACAAAAAATTAAGAAATGTATAAAAACATCAGTAACACATCCCAGCAAAATTTTCTGTTCCAAAGAATCGATTATAGAACAACTTTTATTCATGAATTACACTATCCTAGGGTAATTCAGCAACCACTGCTGTAGCTCCAATGTATAACAGGTGCCCCTAGAATCAGTTTTGTAACAAGTTCATGAAATTGTTTTTTTTTCAGTTACATCTTACATTTAAGTTCCATAAAATCGATCACTAGTAGTAGTTTGTAAGCTTAAACACCACAAAATACAATTTAAAAGAAATTAAACTTTATTTGAAGATCACTCTACTGACTTTTCCTTTAAATCAAATGTTTTCTTTTTTTATTTATTTTTAAATATTGTGCTAACAACTAACAAAAACAGTATTCAAAAATAAATATTGGAACTTTGCCTGCAGATTCGGTAAAAGGAAATATTTATTCAGCAATTTGAAAATGTTTCGGTTTTGTGTAGTTTGTGTTTAAAGCACCGTAAGTTGTTTGAGTTTCACGTGAAAATTGTGTAGATTTTGTTTTCACGCAAATATAATGTACAAGACTATTATTTTTCTTGGGAAAAAGTGACATTTTGTGTTTATTGTGATTGCGGCTTTATTATAAAATCAAAAAATTTTTATAATTTAAATTGCGTTTTGAGTCCTTTAAAGTTCGTGTGAAAATTTTCCACGTGAAAAACAACTTACGGTGCTTAATCTGCAAAATGTGATTTGTGTGTGTTTGTCAAGGTCATGAAGTTATTATTCTCATTAACCAAAAATTTCCACTTTGTGAATAATTTTTTTTTTATTAAATTTTATTAAACAAACTAAAATAATAATGATACTTAAAAGAATCGTTAAGTGGAAATAAATTGTTAAAACAAATTTATAAAATATTTTAAATATATTAATGTTACTTAGTTTTTAACTTAAGTGAACTTTTTTAACTTTTTTATTAAGCTACAAACAGTGAACTACATAATGTGTAGAAATGGAACAGATGGTAAAAAATGTTCCTGGCACATTTCTATGGATGGATGGTTTTTTGGTTAAATGAACGAGTGAATGGTTGGATAAAGTACAAGTGCGTAACGTTTGTTGCCTTCTTTTATTTCAGACATCTGTTTTGCGTGTTGCATATTCCTTACATTTGTATTTTCGTGCATATAAGTTTTGTTTAATGTTTATTTTTTTGTTCCCAGCAAACATGGCAATATTAGAGATCGCTTTATCATATAGAAATGATAAAGGGATCTCTATTGCGGCGAAAATAATTTTAGTATTGCTGATTTCTCCCATCCCATTATCACACAAGTGCTTATACTTTTCTTCACACAAGCATGACAAAAAGTATGCTGAAATTGTCTGGTTGTGAAAAAAGTATAAAAGAAAATTTTTTCAGTGATCAGACTGTTATCGACACATATTTACAACAAATAAATGAAAACAGTTAGTTTTTCTTCTATTATTACTTTTTTTCACCAATAGTTGTTTTTAACACAACACTTGTGTTGAGACAAGTGGTAACTTTATGAAATATTTCAAAAAATAAATCCTGTCAAAAAAGTGTGATCGCTTTTTAAAATATGTGCACCCATTTTGACATGTGTGTAACGAACTGTGTTCATACTATTATACCTTTTCGTTATACAACACATTTCTGACATGTATGTATAAGACACTTGTGTGATAATCTAAACGGGGCTTTAGCAGTATGATAGTAAAATTTCTGGAAGATCCACGACATTTTAACTACTTAATATCGCCAAATTATCATATAAAAGGCAAATCCGCAACATTTTCATTATAAAGATATGTCGTTTGTAGGTATTAGAGGGTGAGGTGTAAAAATGATATTAGGGAATATGTTAAATTGACACACAGATTTGTATACAAAACAACCCTATAGACAACTATGTGTATGATAGATAAATTTATTTTTGACAAGGCTAATGTCAATAGAAAATAAAAAAAAAAGATGGCCAGGAAAAATGGAGGCAATTAAACTTCCTTTCTAATTTGGGGTTCGAGGAAAATGGACGGTTAAGTGGTCTGCAGCGAAAAATATTAAGAAGAACAACCATCATTTTTTTATATATATAAATTTATTCAACGTTTTTTTATACATGTTAAACACAAGAATACATGTTAAATAAAAATTAAAATACAATACAACAAAGAAGTCAACCACAGCCACACAACCTTACCACCTCTAGCCAGTCCCATCGTTGGAGAAGCAGCATAAGCACCATCGATCCTGGGGTGCTAGGTATTCCTACAAAGGTTTTAAAGTGTAAAGACATGACAGACAGACTGAAAATAAAATAAACAAAAAAATATATATTATAAAAAGAACAAATATATATATATAAAGATTTTATTAGGGAAAACATTTGTACTTTCCTGTGTGTGTTCTATAACCCAGTCCCTTTTAAGAGTTTAAAGAAAGGTGCGCGGAAAACTTTAGGGTGAGCTCAGGCCTAGGGAATCGTTTGTTGAATCCGGGATAAATTGCCCTATAACTTAACCCAAATGTTAACCCTACATTGAAAATAAAATAAAGTAAAAAAAAATAAAATAAATTAAAATTCATAAAAAAAAAGATTTATATAAAAGAAAACAATATAAATATACTTACCGGAAAACCCAGACGTTAGACTGAAAACGGACTGACCAAACCTTTCGGGTAAACCTAAAAGAAAAAAGAACAAACAAAATACTTATCACCGCTGCATCCGAGAAAACCTGTAAAGAAAGAGAAAGGAGAAGATAGGGATGAAAAATTATTGGAAGCAGCACAAGTTCACCGTAACCTAAAAACAAAGATAGTTAAAATATGAAATAAACCGAAGATTTGAAAATTAATGAAGTTTTTGCTAAATTCTTACTAATTTTGAAAAATTAGGCAAATTTAAAGCAATTTTGTTTTAATTAGAATTTCAATTTTGTTTAGCGTAAAAATTGTTGGAAAATTGTATTAAATATTTTTTTGGCAGCCATTTTGAAACCATTTTGTTCTGTTTGCAATTTTTTTATTTGTTTAAAGTCAAACCCCTAATTATTTAATATAAAAAAAAAGCATTGATTTCTATTGAAACTTTCTAGTTAAAATTTATTGGCTGTACATTAAAATTTTTTTTATAAAACTTTTGTGGATAAAAAAAAAAATACCGAGATTTTAAATGAAATATTTAAATTTAAATTAAATTTTATTATAATAAAAATAAAAATGTTTATAACGTTTACATGAAAATTTGAGAATGTTATCATTTAGAATGAAGTGCTAGGTTTTTTTAAAGCGGTAAGTAGGGAGGTTTAAAATGTCTGTGGAGGAAGTTTTGGGACATCAAAACTTCTACATCAGATGTCATGGTGAAATCCAAATGGATTTCAAGTGGGAGGGTTAATGTTCGGCATAAGACCGGCCGAACTTGTATTTTTGAATGGACGACAGGGAGACTTGTGTTTGTGTTATTTTTTTGTTTTTTATTATTTTTGCTTTTGCGTCTTGCTTCGGGACTTGCAATTTTTTTATCGAACTTTTTAGAACCCTTTATTTTTTTTTTTTTACAGCTGGCATGATTTTGTTTTCTTGTTCTGTCAAGGTACAGATGTGTTGGCAAAGAACCACCCCGTCCGACGAGCTCTAGCCGAGCATAACGCGGGCATGCCAGCGATGCCAACGATCTGGCCACTTTTTAACTTTTTAACAACAGCTGACAGTACAGATAAAAAGAATATTTAGGCGATATATCTTTTAGGCAACATATCTTCCAAATGTTTCCAGGGTTTGCTTGTTTATATTGTGTATGTATTGTATTATTGCATTTATCTATGTACCCAGTCAGAAAAATACAAACTGTAAATCGGCAAAGGAAATGGGAAATGGCAAGTGCTGGCAAAAAAAAGCGCTTTCTCAAAATGAAAACATCAGTGGTTGTTTAAAAAGCGCCAGAAAACCACTGAGAAAGCATAATTTCCAACATTGAAATAACGCTGGCATAGCCGAAAAATAGGTGTTATAGGTGTTATAACTCCACAGTTAACCAGTGCTTGGTTTGTGTACCACTGACAATTTCCGACTGGGTATGGTCGTTTTTGTGCAATTTAATGCCAATGAAAGTTTTTCGAGTTGGCATCGATTAAAACAATGGTAATGAAATGTACACCAACGCCTCAAAGCAACCATTAATAATTGAAGACAAACAAAAACAAAAAACAATTGTTTTGGAAAAAAGAAAATTCTGCAAAAATGTAAAATTTCAAACTTACACCCAGAAAACAGGTTCGGTGCTGAAAACCCAATTTGTTGCCAATCGAATGGTTCAGTTGCATCAAATGAATTTTTAGGTTGCGACCACCGAGATTCAAACAATTGAAATCCCACATTTTCATAAATTTTTTCAACATTTGTTTTCAGCAATTAAAATGTTTACTTATTTCCAGTATATAATTAATTAAACTTCTTATAATATTAACGTAAATTTTGAATCTCAGTTTGCAAAGTTAAGTTCATTTGTTTAAATAATTACGTTTCATTTTTATTTTACTGTTTACATTATGTGTCCATAATGTGAACCATCACATATACCTACTATGGAGTACGGTAATAACGAATTGACAAAATCCAAACACATCTCAGAACAATTCCGTTATGGTAACGGAATTTTTTGCCAACCGAATTGATTCGGTTGCAGCAACGGAATTCAGTTGTGGCAACCGAATTCGATTTCATTTCGGTTGTGACAACCGCATTATCGGTTGCTACAACTGAATTCGGTTGGGGCAACCGAATTACGAGGTTGCAGCAACCGAATCAATTCGGTTGGAAAAAATTCGGTTGTCACAACGGAATTGTTTTGAGAGTGCATATGAATTATAAAGCATCTGTATAAAAATTTGTGAATTTCAAAACGTTCGTTATAACCAAAAATTTGATATATTGAGACTCGACATAAACTCGTTATATATAAACAACAATCTACTCAGCGCAGTAAAACTTGTGTAATATAGCAACACATCTGCACCACCTTTGTTGTAAAAATAGTAACAAAATGTCAATAAAAAATAAAATTATTTCAAAATGTAAAAAATAAGATTAAAACTACAATAACAACCACCACAAGTTTAGTAAATTCACGGTCTTGGACGTTAAGATTGGCTGTATGCCATATGGCATCATCATCTGCAGCAGCAATAACCCGGTGTCTTCAAATGCAATAAATTATATGATATGAAATGTCAAAACGTTTGCAGACAAACGTCAAAATGATATCAATTTCACTGTAGTGGAGAACACTTGACCATTTCATGGCTACGAAATATTATAGTTTTTTCTTCCAAAAACACTCAATTTTATCAACAATTAATTTGTTTCTAATTAAACTTTTCTCCGTTCTTGCTTAAGAAATTTATGTTGCCTTTTGATTGCTAAATTAAAATGAAAACTAAAAGTGACATTTTTACAGACCGATTAGTTTGTTGGTCACATTCTCCAAAATATTTGAAAGAATATTTATGAGAAGATTGTCGCCAATCTTGGGGAAATTCAACATCATACCTGAATACCAATTTGGTTTCAGGGAAAATCATGGTACTCCTGAGCAATGCCATCGTATTGTAAACTTTATAAGAGATACACTGGAAAAGAAAAAATATTGTTCTGGTGTCTTCTTAGATGTACAACAAGCGTTTGATAAAGTCTGGCATAGCGGATTACTCTTTAAGCTTAAAAAACTGCTTCCAACACCATACTATTTGCTACTTAAGTCATATTTAAGTGATCGTCATTTCTACGTTAAAGTAAACAACGAAACATCACAAATATATAATATAATGGCAGGCGTTCCTCAAGGCAGCGTTTTGGGACCAACACTCTATACTATATTTACATCAGATATGCCTATCAATGACAATGTTTTAGTTGCAACTTATGCAGATGATACAGCACTATTAGCTTCTAGCACATGCCCAATTGAAGCCTCAAATCTTGTCCAAAGAGCACTTAATCAAATTGAAATATGGTTGAACAAATGGAATATAAAAGTCAACACTGAAAAATCTGTTCATGTAGTATTCACATTACGTAAAGGTGTCTGTCCAAGTTTGTTTATCAACAATAGTGAAATTCCCCAAAAAGACAGTGTGAAATATCTAGGACTTCATATTGATAAAAGATTAACATGGAAGACTCACATTAAAGCTAAAAAGGAGCACTTAAAAATTAAAACAAAACGACTCTATTGGCTGTTAGGCCCGAAGTCCCAAGTTAATATTGAATCTAAAATAATAATATATAAAACTATACTTAAGCCAGTGTGGACGTATGGGATTCAACTATGGGGTACTGCCAGCCATTCGAATATTGAGATATTACAACGATATCAAAATAAAACATTAAGATCAATAATTAAAGCTCCATGGTTTGTTTCTAATAAAACTATACATAATGATTTATTTATTCCAAAGGTTAAAGATGAAATCAACAGATTCAGCACAAATTATCTCGAAAGATTAAGTAATCATTGCAACCCATTGGCCATTTCCCTACTTGATGATACTGAAGAAGTTAAAAGACTGAAACGGCATCATATTCTCGATTTACCATTTCGTTAATTAATTCATTATTTCTAAAATGTAATCTCACACTAATGTAACCATTCATTTATCTTTCTGTAAATACTCATTCATTTTAATCGTAATAGAAACATATTTAATTCATTTGTAAATAATTGTATAAAAACTAGAAACTTAGTTTGTTAAATGTTGTTGTACTTGCTGTAGTCCAACAACCAATGTAAATATTATTATATCAAATTTGCTTATTATCCTTAAATGGATAGATTGTAAATAAAATGTTTTATGAAAAAAAAAAAAAAAAAAGTGACATTTAATAGCAGGCATTATTGCAAGAGCCACATGCATGTCAGCGGTATCATGATATTGCAATAAATTGGAAATTAAGTGTCTTCACTTGAGATGAAATCATTTTGGGAATTGCTTGATATCATTTTATTGCATGTCAAGACACTAGGTAACAACATCATCATAACGTGCAATTATAAATAGCGAAATAATTATATATAGTGAGGAGCAAAAGTGTTACAGGATTTACCTCGTTCAGATATAATGCTGTAAATCAAATAATTTTTTTTTTATTTAAAAATCTGTCTTATTCTAAATCAAAAATAGAATTTTAATTATTTTATTTGACCATGGAAGTTATGGCAAATTCGGCGTTAACGTCCGCAAACCATAAAGCCCATAAACAAAAATGTCATATCTCCCAAAAACTTTGTGTAATTTGTTGTTGTTAATTTTAATGGATTTTTTGAGCAATATGGCATTGAATTTGGTCAGTATATCTTTTACCTTAATTAGCTCCCAAACATTCAATTCTTAAAACTGTTGTAATGCCCAAAACGAAGGAACATTAAGGAAATACTTTCAATAAGAAATTTTTCAAAATATATGGGCTTAAAGCCTAAATCAGGTATTTAAAAATTTCTTATTGCACTTTGTTTGAAGGCACCTCTTGTTTATTAAGAAAATTTTATAATTTCTGTCAAGAAATTTAATTGAAATAGTAAAATGTTAACGGTTTCACTGTCTTTTGTTCTCGTATATCACAAAAAATCTTTAGGTATTACGACATTGCATTTAGTTATTCGGACGTTTTTACCTAACGGCTGCTTTTTCTATGTAACCAGTAAATTACCTATAGATGTGACAGCGCATAGAGAAAGGGACCTAAGGGTAAAAAAATAATTTTTTTTTTTGATGTGGACAACATCTGAGCATCGAATGAGACTGATCCCATGCCCTCCTGAGAAAGGGACCTAAGGGGACCTTAGGTCCCTTTCTATTTTGCGCGTCACATATGTATATATGTATGTATATATGAACATGATGTGAACCTTCTTACACTATTTCTTCTCACTGTATACTCTATAGTAAACAATAATAGCAACTATTATGATGAATATACAGTGGTGGAAAATTAATATAAACAAAGTTTTTTATAATTTTGTTCTCATTGCCTTTATTTCTAAAGATAAAAATAGTGGCTAAATTCGCCCCCGAAAGGCGAGGTCCAGATAATTGAGCAGACTTTTAACGTAACGTTTGTTTTTTTATTTTGTTACCTGTTTTAAGTGGGCATGGCTTTCAATGAAAAATTAGCGATATCAACCTTTTAACATATTACATAGTAAAATTTCCGTGTTGTTAACTTTATTTTAAAATCGCCAAAAACAAAGCAAATTTTTTCATGTCTAAGGCACTGCCATGGTAAGTCTAGAGACCATTTGTGGATAAAAATAATGCAAGATTTAGGGAAATTTTATATGATTTCCAACAATGTATAAATCCTATCAGTACTCGATAAATTTTACTATGTAATTTGATAAAAGGTTGATATCGCTAATTTTTCATTAAAAGCCACGCTAACTTAAAACAAGTAACAAAATAAAGAAAAACCGACATTGCTTTAAGTTTGCACAATTTTCTGGACCATCTCCTCGTCTTTCGGGCGAACTTAGCGACTATTTTGATCTTCAAAAATAAAGACGAGAATAAAATTAGGAAAAACTTTGTTTCTATTCTATTTTCCACCACTGTGTGTATGTCTGTTGGTTTAGCAATAGCGGCTGACAACAACTGGTCATTGTCATCCACAACATTGGCAGTAACAATAAAACGTGTTGCAAAAACTTAAGCATTTGATATAGAGCATACAAGTAAAGTTTATCGTTGTTATTTACTTCTTTTATATACATATATATTTATTTTTTTTTTGTGTTCAATCATGTTGTTACTGTTCAATGAGTGTTCAATTAAAATATATTATAATGTCTGTCAGACAAACATGCTGCATGCTTTAAAAAGATTTTTTGTTAATTTTCTAAAAAACAAGTAAGAAAATTAAAGTAGTTCATGCCCACTATATGATACCCTTCACCACAATATGGTTCGAGCACTATTTCGAGAAGCGTATCAAATTCTGAGAAAGGAATATGGTACAATAATTATATTGAAAGATACAGTGATAGGCGTAACAAAAATGTACATTTTAACTTAAGCTCATACTTATTTTGTAAATCTTTTTTTTTTCACTGCAAACTTTTAAAAAATCACACCTTATCCCAGAAAAATCTCAGTAATACGTGCTCATTAATAATATACATTCGATTGGCAATAAATTCGGTTGTAAGCACGAATATGTTTTCTGGTTCCATCGGGAAAATTCAAAAAAAAAAGAAGTAATTTAATGGCAAATGCCGAAAAACATTTGCCCTGATTATAAGTATGGTTTAGATTATTGTGGTCTAAAATTTTATACAAAATTTCTCTTTTCGATCTCAAAATATACATATAGGCTGTATATATTTGCGCATCCCTAAATTGGATAATATTCCGTATTATGATTATGGGATAAATACCAAAAAACTTTTTTCTAGGGACTCAGTTCGCTACCCGAGTTTGATGTTGGCCTTTGTAGTGTATTTTGTTCGAATTTTTGAACAAAATAGGGCACAAACTTTTGGTAGTGCCAAAGAGGATCTAAAGGAAAGAGTTTTCTTCCCAAGAAATTATGTTAACTCGTGCTCAATTATTTATATGGATGCTCTGGCCTGTTAATTTCAGTGAAGAATGAGAAAAACAAAAGAAAAGTGAAAAACTTAATATTTTGTTTTTTGCGATTACTGATAAAAAAAAAAACACTAACAAAAACAACTTTAATAAGGTAATAAATAATAATTAGTTAATTTAAATAAATTTTTTTGCTTTTAACTTTTGTTTTTTTGTTGTATAAACGATTTTATTATTTTTTTGTTTTCCCGAATTCCTTCATTTTATCTCATTCGCTATTAATTTTCTTCATATTCCTTCTGTTATTCCTCTGTTTCTTGCGTGAAATTTTTTGGCTCATAAAGCATTTTTAAAAGCAGCTGATGGAAACCCCCTGGTAGTGCTGAGCATATTATGGGAATTTTTCCACAATCACCTCAATAATAAGCATCATTAGAGTGATTTTCGAAATTCGGAACAACTTATGTTTACGAATTTATAAGGGTTTAATTTTATTGTTTCGGTATGGATATTTGTGTAGTTCAGTTTTTTATAATATGTTAACAAAATCTATAATATTTTGTTTTTATTAAATGTGTAAATATTCTCTCATAATATCCTGTATTTATCACACTTTCTCGAGCAATTACTTAAAATACATTTAAACTCTACTTTAAAAAAAATCTCTTTTGAGAAAAATGGCTAACGGCAATTTAAAGCACATCAAGAAAAAATGGTCAATGTTATAAATTAAATGCAATATTTCTGGTTAGCACAAGCTAGCAACATTTTTCTTTACAAAGGAAATATACGTATGTCACACGGTCTATTAATTCGCATGTTTTATTTTACTCCAACCATTTGGGAATCTTAACATAAAAATGAAAATGGTTCTAAAACAAAAAAAGAAAACTACAACAGTTTTACAAATGAAATCAGCCTCAAGTTCTGAAACGACATACAAATACACAAAAAGATAAAAACGAAAACCGGAAACAAGGGAGAAAGAGAAACAGTTATAAACATACATATGTATGTGTAGCATAGCCACACATACATAGAACACTGCACACATACCTACCTATGAAACAATAAAGAGACAAATAAACGCAAAGTTAACATATGAAACAGAAGTAAATTTTATACATACTCATACTTCACATATTAGTGTGTATCAGGTATGATAAATAGGAATTTCAAAATAGTACCAACCAGCTGGAAAACTAGTATTATTTTAACACTCATAGTACCAAATAATAATTTTTAATTTGTTTGTTATAAATTAGCAAAAAAACGGATATGAAATTTCTTTTGTTTCTTTAAAACATAATTCTAAATATAATATACATACTAAATGGGTGTTCTCAACTGACTCTAAGTTAAAAAACTATCCAGCAAAGAAAATTGGAAGTCATGCTTTACAAATCACTTTTTTCATTACTTCCAAAGTATCCGTTTGTGTATTTTTACTAATTTTTTAGAAGTACTTCTGAACAACTTCAGTAAAATCACTTTTTTTATTGCTTTCAGAGCTTTTATATTTTTACAGCCTTTTTAGAAGTAATTTTGATTCCAAAATATTACTTAATTATTGGTGCTAAACAGGGACCGTAAAGGTTATGACTTTTATCATAAAGTCAGATTAAAAAAGTTATTTTTTGATTTTTATTTTTTTTTTGAGCAAAAATAAAAGTTATTTTTTGACCTTTATTTTTTTGAGCAAAAATAAAAGTTATTTTATGACTTTTATTTTTTCGAGCAAATATAAAAGTTATTTTTTCGAGCAAAAATAAAAGTTTTTTTGAATTTTTGAATAAATCTCCATACATTCATCATATATGTCCACACATGTGCATTAACGAAATTTGAGGTAATATCTACATGTGTGTACATGTATGAACACACATGAACACGCGTGAACATGCAGATCATACATGTAGATATTACCTCAAATTTCGTTAATGCACATGTGTGGACATATATGATGCATGTATGGGGATTTATGTATCCATGTATGGCCATGAATGCATGTTTATGAGCATGTATGAACATACATTTAACCTGTATGTATTCATATATGTCGATTTTTAGCTGGGTGATAATGAAAATAAGTTTGCATTACCAGTAAAGTTTTACTGATACCTGACAAAAAATGCAGTAATCAGTAAATTTGTACTGATAATGAAATTTAATTTCCATTACCAGTAAAATCTTACTGATTACTGAAATTTTTTTCAGTTATCAGTTGTTTGTGTACTAAACAGTAGTTGTTGTTTTTAACAATAATTGCAGTTGTTTTTCTATAGAAAAATGCAAAACAACTGTTATGATGGTTATTTAAGTGAAAAACTAAGGAAAAGTACTATAATTTCGTAACAGTTTTTTAAAACAGTTATTTTTAATATCATAAAAAATAACTACCAAAACTGAAATTCTACAGTAAACAGTTATTTATTTTTTATAAAAAATTTCGTTGAATTTTTTTGAATTTTAAAAATTCCTGTTTAGTTTATATTTGTTATTATTGATATATTTCTAGTTTGCAAATAAAAATCAGAAACTTGTATTGTATCTCCAATGCATAAAAGCATAATAACCATGGATGGGTAACCGAAACGATGCGGTTATCGGTAAGAGTAACGCTATTTGAGATTATTTCGGTAACGGTATTTTAAGGGTAACGCTATTTCATTTATTTCGGTATCGGTATTTTAAGGATAACGGTTTTTTAGTTATTTCGGTAACGGTATTTTAAGGATAACGGTAGTTAGCTATTTCGATGCATCCCTCAATTTTTTTACAAAAAACACTCTAGATTAAAAACAGAACCAATTTACCAACTTAAAGTACGAAAAACACTCAATAACCACGGGCAATGACCAAAAACAGAAAATTAAAAATAACGGCAACGGTATTCTAGGGGTAACGGTATTTTATGGTAACGGTATTTCATTTATTTCGGTAACGGTATTTTAAGGGTATCGATATTTCATTTATTTCGGTATCGGTATTTTAGGGATAACGGTATTTCAGTTATTTCGGTAACGGTATTTTAAGGATAACGGTATTTCGGTTACTTCGGTAACGGTATTTTAGGGGTAACGGTAGTCAGTTGAAAGGGTTTTGAATCGATAACGGTATTTTAGCGGTATTGCCTGCCAACCCTGATAATAACTGGAGAACGGTTTGGAATTTTTACTTCGAATCTTAAATAGGCTGAAGTAATAACACATATTTTTGTAATCGAAAGAAAAAAATACTTATTTTTATTAAAATATACTTTTATAAACAAAAAGAATTGACTGTAAAAAACAGTAGGTTTTACCGATTTTGTCAATTGTTTTGAAATTTTTGTAGTAAAAATTTATCAGTTAATTTTACGACATTGATAGTTATTTTTAATGCTTCGTTAGTTATTTTTCAACAGTTCAGAATAACAAAAGTTTTAGTTATTTTAAAGGTAAATACCTTTGTCGCCTATTTAAATGCATATACCTTTGTTTTAACTGTCATTTTCAGTTGATTCTACCGACAAACTTTTGCGGGTGTAATTTAGTAGGTAAATAACAAATCAAATTTGATATATATTAAGAAGCTGTTGGTTGTATTAAGTGCGTAAATGATTTAATTCCTGTGATGAGAGTAAATTAAATTTTCAGTAATCAGTAAGATTTTACTGGTAATGCAAATTAAATTTCAGTATTACTGATTACTGCATTTTTTTAGGTAATCGGTAAAAATTTACAAATACAAATTAAATTTCATTACCAGTAAACAATTACTGATTACTTAAATTTTTTCAGTGATCAGTAAAAATTTAATGGTAATGCAAATTAAATATCATTACCAGTAAAAATTAACTCATTATTTAAATTTTTTTCATTAATCAGTAAAAATATACTGGTAATGAAAATTAAATTGCAATAACAGTAAAAATTTATTTTTACTGATATTTTACTGGTACTGCAAAGTGCCCATCTATGATAAATACTAAGAAAAAATGTGTATTTTGTTTCTTCTCCTACATCACACATGAAAATTTTAATCAGATCACCGGGAACGCTCCCTTGTGGGTATCAGTTACCTCAAATTAAAAAAAAAAATAAACCAGCATCATAAAATTATTTGAAGCTAACTGAGAATTCGTTAGATTTTACTAAAAATTAACACAATAATTCAAATTAGCTAAAGCCATCTGAAAAAAACTAATTCCAATCAAATAAAATTCAGTGTATAGAAAAGGAGTGAGGAATTTTTCAGTGTATTATAAGTAAGTTTTTTCTTAAGTTCACCTAATTTTAAATAGTTTTCGAAATATTTTAAAAACTTGTAAAACTTTTTATTGAGAAAATTTAAAAATAGTACCAAATGAATCCAAGATAATACTTTTGAGGTTCCGATAGTACCACATTTATCATCCCTGGTGTGGATGTTTGCATGTATTTAACACACACAAAAATCTGTTTGATACACCCACACTTAGCAAAATATGTTGTTGGTAAAGAGTGTAAAGTACATTACTGGGAATATGTTTGTGTGTATGTGGTTCTTTGTTTACTTGTATGTTAGTGTGCAGAAATTGTGTGTGAGCTGCTGTGTTGGTATGTTTGGCTGTGGCAAATAAATCAGGATAAGTGAGCGGCAAATGCAGCGCCTTCATTAGTGAACGACAAATGAATATTAAATAGTCCTGTTCCAGCTACAACATCTCTACTGTGAGTTTTAAATATAGTTGTTTAATGTTTTTTGTGTAGTTCTTCTATCACAAACTCCTAAAATATTTAACATAACATGCACTATCGGTTAAAAAATTATATAGAAACCTCCTCTGTTCAAATTATATCTTTCACAAAAATATAATTATGTGCCATTGGGTCATATGAATAAAACTTAGCAATTACTTCGAAGTAATTACTTTGGGCTTAGGAATGGCTTTTAACTCCAAATTTACCAATTGGCTGGTAGAATAGCATGAAATGTAAACGAAAATTAAAAAATTAATTTTCTAGTCTACTCCCAAGCAGACTAGATTTGTGAAGTAATTGCTTAAAAAACCCTGTATTTCCCCCTATTAGTTATATCTATTTTTTATTCATATGAACCATTTATTGTAATTGTTAGTAATGTTAAATTGCGACGATTTTGGCTGCTTTAAAATTTAAAAATTTTAAGAAAAATCGACATATTTTATTTTGCTTTACAAAATACATTGAGAGAACTATCTGTGTAATGTTATTAAATTAGTCCATTGAATCTTTTCGCTAAATTAATTCAATTTCACATAAAGCTTTTTAAAAAATTTCATATTATTTATTAAAATTTTTATACACCCAATGAAAAAGTTTCACTAAAAATAGTTTCATAAAAATTATAAAGCTTTTTCATAAAATTTAAGAAATATTTCATTCACTTTGTGAAGGAAATTTCATTAGTTTGATGAAATTTTAATTCAAAAGCTTAAAGGTTTAATTAAAAAATATTACAGATTTTATTTTAAGACATTTGATTCAGCTTTGAAAATTTTAAAAACCTAATCTATTTTATTTCTCATTTGCTAAAATCATAATTTCATGCAAAATAATTTTGCCGAACATTAGCAGACTAAAAACGGCAAAATTTTTGTTTAAAGTTTTAGTAAAATTTCAATTACATACAAATAACAATCTACTTTTTTGGAATCAGCAGAGAAATGTGCTTAATATTTGGAAACTAACATACTCACTAAATCTTTTTGATGATTTCAGCAGAGCTATTTGTTATTTTCATTCAATAAAATATAGATACAGCAGCAGCGCATGTCTCCGTTTTGACGTGAAATTTGATGAAATGACAATTGAGATTTTTCAAAATTTCATATGTATATGAAAATTAAGGATTTTTTTTATAAAATATGCCTCTTTTAACTAAAGGTTTTTTGTAACTAAATTCGACTTTGACCAAAATATACATTTGGAAAATTTAAATAGTAAGAACGTATAATTTCAGGAAAAATAACACGAAAAATTAAACGGATTTTAAATATGTGACAGCGCATAGAGAAAGGGACCTAAGGGTAAAAAAATCAATTTTTTTTTTTTGTGGACAACATCTGAGCATCGAATGAGACCGATCCCATGCTCTCCTGACCTTAGGTCCCTTTCTATCCTTAGGTCCCTTTCTATTTTGCGCGTCACATATGTTTTTCTGGAGAGAATTCTAAAATTAAATACATGAAAATATACACACCAGGGATGATAAATTTGGTATTATAGTACTTTTTATGATACCACCGGAACCTCAAAAGTACTATGGTACTCCTTAAACTCATTTGGTACTACCCGACTAAAAAAGTAATCATATATAACCAAATATAAACCCATATATACGTCCATATCTAATTTTATCCGAATATTGGAATATATAATTATACCAAGCGAGATAAGCATGTTATCTAAACTGATACAATTTGATCCGAAAAATGCATCAAATTATATATAAATCATGGATGGTAACCGAAACTAATGCGGTTATCGTTAGGGTAACGATATTTTAGATTATTTCGGTAACGGTATTTTAAGGGTAACGCTATTTCATTTATTTCGGTATCGGTATTTTAAGGATAACGGTATTTGAGTTATTTCGGTAACGGTATTTTAAAGATAACGATATTTGGGTTATTTCGGTAAGGGTATTTTAAGGTAAACGGTATTTCAGTTATATCGGTAACGGTATTTTAAGGGTAACGGCAGTCAGTTATTTCGATGCATTCCGTAATTTTTTTTTACAAAAAACAAAGGAGATTAAAAACAGAACCAATTTATCAAATTAATGTACAAACGAGTAAAAAGGTTAAAGTCGGGCATGCCGACTATACAATGCCCTACACCAGTCTGGTTAAGAGCCAACTAATGTTTGGATCCGAAATTCGAATGGGTTAAAATGGGACTTGTGTCAAAATTTTCTATAAAATTATAAAAGAAGAGAAAATCGTAAATATAGCCCATATGGGCGATAGGTCCAAATATGGACCGATTCTATCTAGAATATATCGGCTTTTTTCTCTGGACCATGTGAGTCAGCAAACCCAATTTCGTTAAAATATCTTAATATTTGCGACCTGCAGCGTGTAACCAAGCCAATTTCGGGGGGACCCTTATATGGGCACTAGGTCTAAACATGGACCGGTGTTAACCAAAATCAACAGACTGCGTCCTTGGGCCGACATAGGTCGGTGTACCAAATTTAATCAAAATATCTTAATATCTGCGACCTGCAGCGTATAAACATTATAATTTTGGGGGGACCCTTATATGGGCACTAGGTCTAAACATTGACCGATGTTAACCAAAATCAATAGGCTTCGTCCTTGGGCCAACATAGGTCTGTGTACCAAATTTCATCAAAATATCTTAATATTTTCGACCTGCAGCGTATAAACAATATAATTTTGGGGGGGACCCTAATATGGGCACTAGGTCTAAATATGGACCGATTTCAACCAAAATCAATAGCGTCGTTATTTCATCAAAATATGTTAATATTTGCGACCTGTAGAGTGCGCACAAGAATGCATGGACAGACAGACGGACGGACGGACAGACGGACATCGTTAAATCGAAATAAAAAAAATTCTGAGCCGATCAGTATACTATAAGGTGGGTCTACGACCATTATTTTTTGGTGTTACAAACATCAGCACAAACTTATAATACCCTCTCCACGTAGTGGTGTAGGGTATAAAAATACTCAATAACCACGTGAAATTACCAAAAGCAGAAAATTAAAAATAACGGTAACGGTATTTTAGGGATAACAATATTTCATTTGTTTCGGTAACGGTATTTTAAGGGTATTGATATTTCATTTATTTCGGTATCGGTATTTTAAGGATAACGGTTACCCGGGTATTTTGGTAACGGTATTTTAGGGGTAACGGTAGTCAGTTGAAAGGGTTTTGAATCGATAACGGTATTTTAGCGGTATTGCCTGCCAACCCTGATATAAATACATATTATTTGCTGAAGATTTTAAAATAAAATTTTAGTAAATGTTGTTGAGATAACTAATTTTCATTCATATTAAATACTAATGCCAGACAAAACAGTTTGGCTAACAAAGTGTGTATTCGTCGATCTTTGGTATTTTGATGCAATACAAAAAAAAATTATTGATGGAAAGATGTTTGAAATGAGGACTGAATGCGATTTAGACCGGTTTTAGGACTCAGATTGTCGTTAAACTTAGAATAACGCAGTTTGTAACTGAAATCCTTTTTTTGAAATGTGGTTTATTTTGTTTTATTTCAATAAAGACAAAAATTCAAAACTAGAAAAAGTTGTTTAGAAAAATGTTTGCTAATAAACTAGGAAATAACTGACAAAATAAATTTTCGGTTTAACTCAACATTACAAAAACTTGTCGGAACAACTTTTTCTAATTTAGAGTTTTGGTCTTTCTTATAAAATGTTTGTCTTTCTTATAAAATAAGAAAATTATTTTTCGCAGAAAAAAAAACTGAACTTAAACATATGTTTGTCTAATTTTTATTTTTAAATTTAAAAATAAAAATATTTCTTTCGACCTTTAATTCCACAATGAACAAAAATTTTTTTTCCTTATTTATTTCTATAAAATTATTTTTATTTTAATAAAGAGTATTTTGCCAAATATTTGAAAAATATATCATCCCTGCGCCTAAGAAAATATGTAGCTATTTGTTTTCAAAATTATTTGTAGAGCACCTAAATTAAGTATTTATTTTGTGACTTTGCTATTTTTTTAGGAAGTAATTCTTTTATAAATGGAAAGTTTGGAGAGTTGTTTTTACATGTGTAAAAAAATAATTTCGAAAAAGTTTTTCGACAAATAGCTAGGGCGCAACGACGATATGTTAAATTCAATTTTAAACCTCAATTTATATGTCAAAGTGAAAAATTCAAAACCAGATCCACAATTTCTGAGTTTTTTTTTCTTAATTTTTATAGTGCAATTAAAGTTTATAAAATTTTGTATAATTAGATATCATGTCAGATATAATTATATATAAAACTAATACAATTTTCTATTAACTTTGCTTTATATTTTGATATAAGATTGTTTATGGAAACTTATACGCCATTATATATAAACTATATCGCAGATCTCTTAATATATGGCTGGAGACCAAATCGCATATGATTTTATATAACGTCATATCAAAGATATTAATAAAATCAAAGTGTTAATATAAATGTATATGGTTATATAAAGCCACGCATATAAACATTTATAATTATATCAAATCATATAAAATTATATGAAAAGTTTTTTAGGCGGAATTATTTCCATAATATTATTAACTGTGCATTGTATTAGCGACCGGTTGCGAAAAAATTTCTTGGGAAGTTTAAGGAAATCAGAGTGTTTAGTTTGGAATACCTTTCTTATCAGAAACAGGTATTTTATCCTTTTAAAAAACTAGGAATTTTACAAAAACATCCTTTCTCATAAAAGAAGCTAAATGGATTTTTGGACCATTGTTTGAATGTATACAAATTCATTCGTACATGCAAATACTCATATTTAGTTCGAAAAAGGATGTTGCTAGACAAAAGGATCCATAGTAGTAGGACTCAGTTTATAAATGTGTCCTTCTATATATGAGTTTATGCATGTATTTGTAAAGATATTTAATAAAAATGATAAAAACAAAATAAACAGACGGAATGGAAAAAAGAAGAAAAAGAAGTGGAAACCAACATCAGCACTCTGCACTACTAACACACATACAATAACAATTAAGTTGAGTTTATTATTGTCTTGGGACCTCTATTGTGGTATGGACGGACGTTTCGGTTGGTCGTTTGTTCGGCTGGCTGATTTGTTTAAAAAAATAAAAACAAAAACTTTTTCTTTTCAACAAGAGAATATACATTTTGTTCAAATACATTTTTTTTTTCAATCCTCTTCGTATTCTATAAAACACAAATACTTTTATATAGCAGTCTTGTGGACTTCTAGACTTTTAAGTTATAAATAGAAAAACAGAAAACACAACATTTAAAATGTAACATACCATTTGAAACTTTGTATATTAACTAGGGTATTCAATCGATTAATCGTTACTCGAATAATTTAAAATGTCCAAATTTCGAATAACGAATAATTCGAATAATTTCATACGATTAATCGATTAATCGAAATTGGTAGAAAATTACAAAAATGTTTAAAAAATATAAATTTTTTATTAAAGTAATGTGCTAAAAATTAAAAATTTTTTTTAAAAAATTGTGATAAATAACTTGCTGTAGGCTTATACCTATCCGGATTTCATTCTGGCCCTAGAAATTCTAAAAGGGACGACCTTTTAGAATTTCTAGAAATATTTGTTAAATTCAACTCAATGAGAATTTCATGTTCTAAGTAGGAGGGATAATAAACATCTTCAATCTCAAAGGAAAAACAGAAACAACATAAAATCATCACAGTTTGCTTTGTCATCTTCCGAATTACTACCCTGTTGTTGTGACTTATCTAGTAAAGTAGTGGTATCTATTTACGCATAATACATTTTTAATTATTTTTTACGACTTTTTAGACGTTGATATTAAATGAAAGCATTAAGATTTATTGTAATTAATGATTATTAGAATTATTAATTATAATTAATGCTCAATGTAGTAAAGCTTGTTTAGTGAGCACTCTGAATTAATAAAATAAAATAAAGGGATGGAGATACGGAAACGTAGAAGGAAAATCAATTCTCAACAAAATTCCTCACTACATTTACGTTTTTATTTATTCAATGCATACGAAAGAGATACAAATTAATGTACGGGGTCTTATATTCTTCTTTCGGGTGTGGTCCTCCACAATTTGGATAAAATTTTAATATGTAAAAGCGGGGACAGAAAAAATAAAAATATTGACAAAATCTGATTTCAATTATTACATTTTTTTTTAATTTTTATGAATTTCAGAAGAGTTACTAAATTTATTTTTGTTCCTTTATTTAAATAAAATTATTAAAAACACAACAAGTGTATGTATATTATTTTATATAAATTTTTTTCTATTAATCGATTAATTTTAAAATTTTGTTTGATTAACCGGTTAAGAAAAAAACCCAAATAATTATTTGCACGATTAATCGATTAAAATAAAAAGCCGATTAATTGAGTACCCTAATATTAACTCATATACATTCGAAAAAGTTTGTCAGTAGAATTGACTGAAAACGTAGTTGTTTTTAACTGTATAAAAATAACTAACAATTGCATTAAAAATAACTATCAATGTCGTACAATTAACCGACAAATTTTTACTATAAAAATCTGAAAACAAATGACAAAATTATATTTCATTTAAAAACAAAAATTACTGATTACTACACAAACAAATGTCATGTAGTAACTGTCATACTTTTTTGAGTGTATACTTACAATATTCAACTTTTATTATTTTGGTATATTGTTGAAAAAATCAAACCAAGCAGAATGAAATTGTAACATTTTCGGGTAAAACGTGTTAAAAATTTTAATTTTTCTCATACTCTTATGTATGTGCAAAAGTAGAAGGAATATATGAAGAATTGTCTCGAATAAGGGCCTACAGACCACATTCTGCAAATCGCGTTTTTTATAAATACCTATATAATAGTTTAGTACTATTACAACTAAAGGTGTTTGTGTACAAACTTTCTTATTTTTAGAATTTTATCTATATAGTGGTAAAATTGTTTTTACATAAATCTGAACAAAACTACTTTTATCCCTGTATATTTTGTCAACTATAATTTTTAATAATTAATGAATATTGATCACGAAGTTGGACAAAAAGTCCCACGACGCTGAACCCTTTCGAAGGTTTTCTGCAAGCGTGCCCGTGGTGGCCATGCAAAAGAGATCGATTTCCATACATAATGGCGTCGAACGTACTTTCACAGGAATAAAGAATTTCATTGATATCCAAAACCGTTTTTGTTTTATTTAAACTTTTTTACTTTTGTAGCGCTCTTATTGAAAAACCCTATAGAACCGCAAAGTTGTTCAATAATAGAAAAATAACGCAAAATCTTTTTTGCTGCAATTTCACGTTTGATATTCGTACGAAGTTCATCAATCGTCGCTGGCTTGTTGGCAAAGACCATAGATTTGACGTAGCCCCACGCTCAATTGTTGATCTGCTAGGATGATTATGACGACCATAAATTGGACGTAGCGCTCTTAACGTTCAGGCCACTGACTCCGAATTTCGGTAGTAAATTTTAATAATTTCGACTCGTTGTTGGCTCGTATATCTTTCCATCATGAAATGGCAAACCTTACTGAAGAGAAATGTCAAAAGAGCGGCAAGAAATATGGCGTCGTTTGCTGTCCCTGTCTTTCTACTTTTGTAGCGTCCCTGTTGAACAACCCTTTAATAATTTTTATTAAAGAAAAACTCTTATAGTCAATTTTATAATCAGAACTAAGATAGATTTGTTTCTTAAATATTTCTTATGTAAGAATTTTTCAAATAACATTTCTTATTTAAGAAATATTTAAAACAAAAATCGATCTTAGTTCTGACTATCGAACTGACCCTTAGATTTCCACAAATTATCTGCCTATGAAACCATTAGACATTTTCCCAAACCAAAAGCACAGGCTTAATTGATATTAAAAAGTAATATTGTGATACTTTTCGCCATCAAAATTATAGATAAAAGCATTGTAGGTAGATTTTTTAAAAATTCTGGGGTGGGCAAAAATCAGTCTAGGGTGGGCTTAGCCAAAAATTCAAAAAATTTACTACAAAAAAATCGATCGACGTCATCTAATAAGAGTAAAAATTCACTATATAGCGCAGAACTTTTTGCTAATGTTAAAGAAGTAAACAAAAGTAAAGTAAAGGTTTCTAAGATCTTTTTGTAATAATTTGTTTTCCAAAATTTACCATTAGAAATGAGAAATGTACTCTAAATAGTGTTGTTGTATACATACAACCAATGTATGTATACAACATTCGTGAACGAACTAGTTCAATTGAACTAGTCACTCAATTGATCGAAAGATCTAGTTCACTTTTAATCGCTTTTCTAGTTCAATCGTTCATTTTATTACCTTTGGCCGGGAATAATTATATTTCTTTTTATTAATTAAAAATATTTTCTACACTAAACATTTTTCTTTTTTTTCTTAAAATTCTTAATTTGTCTGATATTTTATATCATTGTTAACTAAAAGACGAGCTATATGAATTAGCTACCTATTCAAAATTGCCAAACGAACGATCGAAAAAATTGTTTTCTGAACGATTGAACGAAATAGTCAAAGAGCTGTTGAACTAGAAGAGCGAACTAGTTCTTTACAACAAATTAAGCTAGAAAGAGAATTACCAAAAATAACTAGAATGCCCAAGTCTACATGAAAGCGTTAAAATTTAATCATTTCGTTTGTTTCTTTTAACGAGATATTGACTGATTTAAGTAGGAAATAATTCAATCAATAAAATTAGTTTTACGTATGGTTTTACGAATCGATTTGTTCGAAATTGAACCAGTTTTAAAAATGGAATTAAAGAATTATATTTTTAAAGTCTACAGTATTTAATAGACAAACTTTAAAAAATTCGAATTTACGATTTTTTTAAAAAATTATTTCAAAATCTTGAAAATTAAAAAAAATATATTTTTACCCAGCAAAATATTGGTAATGACACCTCATTACTATCTGCATTACCAAAAATGATATATCATTACCTTTTGCATTATTTTATAATAAAAAATAATGACTTCCTAATAACGGCCTATTGTATTCATTGTTTCTAAATATAAAATAATGACTTACTCGTAATAGTTTAAATAAGTACTTTTTACACAGTTAAATTTTATACATTTTTATTTATTATATGTAAATATGTTTTATGTTTAAATTTTTATGACGAGTCCTAAAATTATACACTAGAGAAAACTTAAATTTTTCTGAATGTACTTCCTTAAGCTAATAGTATTTGCTTAACTCCTTATTTTTAAGAATCAAGTAAGCAATCGGATAACCACTTATAATTCAACTTTTTGTAAGCATGTGTGTAACCACTTATTATTCAAAATCTTATAACTACTTATTTCTCATTTTTTCGTAAGCGAGCGGGTAAGCGTGACTACTTATAAAAACGACCACGCCAAACAAAAATAATGAGTTTAGACGCCAAAAAATAAGTTGTGCGGAGCTATGAATTTCTATTATATAACCACTTATTTGGTAATGAAAGATTTTGCTGGGTAGTTTGGATAACGTAAATTTGCAAATTACCTTTTTCAACATTTTTTCTAGTTGGGGATATTTTTAGATGTGTTTGGGGATAATGAAAAAAGTATCTGGCAAGCCTGCGTGCAACCATCTCAACCAGGGCTACCAGGTGATTTTGATGAAAAATCGGCACATTTTCCCAAAAAAATCGGCATTTTCGGCACTTTGATTTTAAAAAATCGGCAAAAAATCGGCACTCATAAATACTCATTTATGTAATATTTAGGTTACTTTACATAAAAAATATGTGAAAAAGACATTTCGTGTAAAATAGTATGTTTTAAGTTTAACAATTAAATAAAAATAAAGGCTTAAGAGATAAAAGAAATGATAATAAAAAAATTTTGTAATTTTATGAATATTTTTATGATACATATTCGGATATTATCTGACCAATACTATGTACATAAATTAATTTTACAGCTTTTAAAAAAAGTTCTTTTCCGAACCTAAGGTACCCGTACACCTTGAAATATTGGCCCTTTTTTTAATCACTGGATTTATTTTATTTCGTTTAAATATTTACATTTTGTTTTTTAATTTTCAAAATTTAATATATTTATCAAAATCTAATACTTATTCGCTAATTTTTCTAATTTTATTCTCGTTGCCTTTATTTTTAAAAATCAAAATAGTGGCTAAACTTGCCCCCAAAGGCGAGAAGATGGTTCAGAAAATTGTACAGAATTTTAGTGTAGTTTGTTTTTTTTTTATTTTGTCACTTATTTTAAGTGGGCGTGGCTTTTAACGAAAAATTAGCCATATCGACCTTTTATCGAATTACATAGTAAAATTTAGAGAGTACTGATAGGTTCTGTACAATCTGTATATTTTTGGAAATCCTATAAAATTTCTTGAAGTCTTGCATTATTCTAAATTCTTTTTCAGCTAACGTTAACAAACATGAATTTACATTAAGTTTCGAAATGTCAAAGCATTGTAAATCACCAAAAATTAAAATTTCGTGTTTTTGAGTTTGAACAAAAAATCGGCATTTTTCGACCAAAAATCGGCAAATCGGCATTTTGCATATTTTTTAATAAAAAATCGGCAAAATGCCGAAAAATCGGCAATTTTGGCAGCCCTGATCTCAACTCCACACATTATTCGATTTTCTATCTCTGATTTAAATTAAACTCCGAATAATTCAGTGATACATACATATATTTCAGAACCCAGACCCTTTCGGTTTTCGATGTATGACGTCATGAAAACTGAAAAACACGAAGTATGTTAAATAAAATTTGAGATAAGCCTTTGTTTTTTTCTTTTTATTTTATTTTTTGTTTGTTATTATTTAAATTGAAATAAAAAAAATAAAGGTATCACTTTTCTGAACAAAGTGCCACCTAGTGATAACGATGGCGTTTTAACTTATTTTTTGGTGATGCCATACCCCTGGATACAATCGCTATATTGACAAATAAAATATAAATATTTTCGTTTATTTGTTTTTGGTGTTGAAAATTATTGATTGTGGTCTCAAAAAAAATTGTAACAGCCACAACTCATTACAACTGCGTGTAGTCAATTAATTACTTTACTGCATTTAGCTTATTTTTTTATTGTTAATGGCCCTTAGAATCTAAACAATTTGTACTTATTAAACCTTTATTTTTTAAACATTATCTTCTTTGCAATGAAAAAAAATCTTTAATTAAATTTTGTTTTATTTTTGTTTCATTGCAGACTGGGAGCGTGAGGCAGTCTCAAAAGCTGAAATTTTACGTCTCATTTATCAGGGTAGATTTTTACATTGTAATGTTACCTTGGGTGCACTGGGACTACCTTTGGGCAAAACGACTGTTATGCATTTAGTACCGCGTGATAACTTACCAGAACCTAATTCTCAAGGTGAGTTGTAGTTTACCAAACTATTTCCTTTGTTTATTCACAAATAAAGAACTTTTGCAATTAAAATATGTTTAAAAATTTTATTTTATTTCTTTTTTTTTGTTTCAGATCAAAGACAAAAAAGTAAAGGTGGTTCCAGTAGATGCTGTTCAACGACTTGCTGTATTTTGTAACTAAATTATAGACATTAGAATTTAGTTTGAATTAAATTTAAAATAAATTATAAAACAATTTTATAATTTATGAAAACAACAATAATAAAAAATTAATTTTAAAAATAATACAAAAAAACAACAAAAAAATTATGAAATGAAATTAAAATTTAGCAAATTATAAAACTAATTTAAAATTTGTTCTGTATTCATTACTACCAACTTACATACAAACATAAATATTTAAAATTACATAAATGTTTTTAAATAAAAAAAAAAAAAATGCGAAAAAACAATTAGAAATTAAACAACAGCAAAAAATACTAAAAAAAAGAAAAACAATGCAAATACAACAAACAAAAACTAAAAGCCAATGCTTTAACGGTTAAAACATTACAAACAAAATTAAAGCAAATAAATATTAATTTAGGTTTAAAATATTTCATTGTATGTACTATATTATATTAAGATATTTATGTGAATTTTTTTTATTTAAATTTTTTTCTGAAAAAAAACTAAATATGAAAAACAAAAGTATATAAAATAAATTATTAAAAAAATGTGTAATATTTAAAAAAATATATAAATATATATAAATTTTATGTAGATAATTATGTTGAAATTATTTTTAAATGTTTTAAGCCTTTTAAAAAAAATTAAATAGCTAAATTTAAAAAAAAATAAAATAAATATATTTAAATAATGCAATGAATAAAAATTATGTGAAAAGAAAACAAATTTGAATAATAAGTTATTGATTTAATGAGTTTATGGCGAAATTTTGTAAAAATTAATTACAAATATTAGATTATTTCAATTCGAAATCATTGGCGTTAAAATAGAAACATATTATATTAAATGTATAACATTGAAAAGTATTGAATTTTTAAATTTGAAATTATTATAATGAGTAAAAATAACACATGTGAATGACCATATAGATTAATATCTATAACTTTTTTTTATTTGAAATCTGTTATAAGAAAAGCTTTTCTTATTAAAAGCTGCCATGGCACAGTTTACTACCATAGAACAATTTCCGTTCGATACAACTTTTTATTGGATAACGTTATGCCAAGGTAGGGCATTTTGTTTCCCCAGTATTTTTCCCACGCTTTTTAACAGCCGGATCTTATAAATGATCAAATGATCTTATAATTTTGGTATTGGGAAATTTAAATTTTAATTAAAATTTAATTTCCGTTTTCCAACACTTGTACCATCTGTTAAAATGCCTTGTCAGAGCTTTCTTGTTTGTATTTTTCTGACTGTGTAATTTAAACCAATTAAAATTGGATGCAATAATTTAAAAGATCTAAAATAAATATTATTTCTTGGCACTTACAAGAATATACACAGATAAAAATATCAGCAAATTTTAAGTAACGAAATTAATTGTTAAAATTTAATTTCCATTTAAACAATATTTTTTTAATTCGAGGGTTCAAATCGTTCTTTTTGTTTTGTGATTTAAAAAAAATGATTTTGGTAAAATATTTGTTCTTTTTATGAATTTTGACTGGTTCTTCTTAATTTCGATCAGAAATATTTTTAATTTTCTAAAAAAACCATTTCAATTTAAACAATTTTTTGGAAATAGATACAAACAATTGTTTCAAGATTCAACAATGATGATCAGTTCATATCATTGAAATGGTGAATCGTTCAATTGAACTAGTTTGTTCATGAACGATACAACTCTATGAGACTCCGTAAATTAAATAAAATTAATTTTCTTGATCAAAATATCTTCGCGAAATATGTCAGGTTTCAAAATACATCGGTTTGTAAAATTTGAATGGGTTATTAGTTTATAATGGAGAATCAAAGGCAAATGCACAAACAAATTATGGAAACTATTCAAAGTAATCGATTGTGGACTTATACAAAATTGCAACATATGTAAGTACGCGTGACCAGGCAATGTGTTTACAGAGGGGTAAAAAAGTTCATCAAAAGTTATAGGCTCTTAAAAGTAGATGTGACTTTAAAGTCACATTGGTAAGCAATAGGTTAAATGTAATTCTTGTTTAGTTTATATTTGTTATTATTGATATATGTATTCTTAGTTTGCAAATAAAAATCAGAAAAGTGTACTGGGTATCCCATGCATAAAATGGTTATAACTGGAGAACTGTTTGACATTTTTGCTTTAAGTTTCAAGTAGGAAAAATTACATATTTTTTATAATCGAATAAAAAGGTTTTTTTTTTATTAAAATATACTTTAATATGAACAGAATTATGTGTATAAAATAATAGTTGTCAGTTGTTTTAAAATTTTTATAGTAAAAAGTTGGCAGTTAGTTTTACGACATTGTTAGTTATTTTTAATGCATTTGTTGGTTCTTTTTCGACAGTATAATAATTAAGTTTTTAGTTATTTTAAAGGCGACCTTTTTCGCCTGTTTAACTGCATATATCTTTGTTTTAACTGTCATTTTCAGTAAATTCAAACGACAAAGTTTTTTGAGTGCAGAAATCACACACTCACAAAAGTTTGTCGGTAGAATCTACTGAAAATGGCAGTTAAAACAAAGGTATATGCAGTTAAAAAGGCGACAAAGGTATTTACCTTTAAAATAACAAAACTTTTTTAATTTTTAACTGTTGAAAAATAACTAACAAATGCTTTAAAAATAACTACCAATGTCGAACAATTAACTCGTCGATTTCTACTACAAAAATTTTTACAGTCAATTATTTTTGTTTATAAATGTATATTTTAATAAGAAAAAATAATTTTTTTCTTTCGATTACAAAAATATGTGTTATTACTTCAGCCTATTTAAAATTCGAAATAAAAATTTCAAACCGTTCTCCAGTTATTATGCTTTTATGCATTAGAGATACAATACAAGTTTCTGATTTTTATTTGCAAACTAGAAATATATCAATAATAACAAATATAAACTAAACAAGGATTTTTAAAATTCAAAAAAAAATTCAACTCATTTTTTTTATTTTTAAATAACTACGAAAAATAACTGTTCACTGTAAAATTATTGTTTTGGTTTTTATGATAATAGAAATAACTGCTTTAAAAAACTGTTACGAAATTACAGTACTTTTCGTTAGTTGTTTTCTTAAATAACAGTCATAAAAGTTGTTTTGCATTTTTCTACAGAAAAACAACTGAAATTTCTTTTAAAAATAACAACTACTGGTTACTATACAAACAACTGTCATGTAGTAACTGTCAAACTTTTTGAGTGTACCGAGATCTACTACGTGAAAAGGGTATGAGTTTGTGCTGATATTTATATATATTCCTCTAACTCTCATTGGAGCATAGGGCGCCCCAGAAAAAAGTGCTGATAGTTGCAATACCAAAAATATATTGGACCTATGCCCACCTTTTAGTATACCCATCGGCTCAGCATCATCTGTCCATGTATGCTTCTGCACCCGTGTAAGTGGAAAATATTAAGATACTTTGATTAAATACGTTACACCGACTTATATCAGCCCACGGACGAAGCCTATTGCTTTTAGTCCAAATCGGTCCATTTTTAGACCTAGTGCCAACATAAAGGTCCTTCAAAAACTGGCTTATTCTCACGCTGCAGGTCGCAAATGTGAAGATCTTTTAAAGAAATTTTGTAGACTGATTCACATGGGCCCATTAACAAAGCATATGGCTTTTGTTTGGAATCGATCTATGTTTAGAGGTAGTGCTCGAATAAAGATCCGCCAAAAACGATTGTTCGCATGCTACAGGTCGTAAATATAAAGATAGTTTAATGAAATTTCGTACTCTAACTCATGGCCCAAGGACAAAGCCTATTGATTTTGTTTCTGACTTTGTCTTAGGTGATGTTTCTATATGACGTTTTGCTTCACACGAACGAAAATACAATAACAAAATACATGCAATATAAAAACAAAATACATGTACACCCAGAAAACAGATTCGGTGCTGACAACCCCATTTGTTGCCAATTGAATGGTTCAGTTGCATCAAATGAATTTTTCGGTTGCGGCTACCGAATTATTCTTGATACAACTGAAATTCCGTTGCCACCGTCAAATTAGTCCTGTCTCAATTGGATGTCTGTTGCCACAACTGAAAAATTCGGCTACCATAACCGAACCATGCGATTGGCTACAAATGCGGTTATCAGAACTGAATCTGTTTTCTGGGTGTAGTCACTCATTCGTGTGACAACGAACGTCTTCTAGAAACCCCATGTTAAATACACCTAACGTTAGGTAAAAACAAAATTTATTAGCAATTTACAGATAAATGTGGAAATTCATAAATGCTTTATAAAGTTATAGGAGTCTTACAAAACAAATTTTTCATACAAAGTTTGTTTCATAATCCTCCTATAATTTTATAAAGCATTTATGAATTTACACAATAATTTTTAACCATTTTATAAATTTTGACACAAGTCCGCTAATTGACTTTTAACCAGACTGGTGTAAGGTATCATATAGCTGCATGTCAGACTTTAACTTGGTTGTATTTCAAGCACTACGGGAATGGATTTCTTAAAAAATTACTGATCGAAATACATGTCAACATTTTGACAAAATTTGTTAATATAAAGGCCGTCGCAAAAATTTTTGCAAAACCACAGAAGTAAAACAATTTCTAACGTTTTTATATGATATTTTTTCAAAACCTCTACACTTTTACATTTGCAAAATCAGTCTTCGAAGCATTAATATAGAGATACAACCTTGCGGTTTGTTCTGCGTTTATTTTTTTTATACGGAGTCAAAATTTTCTCGCCTACGCCTTACATAATCAGGGGGATAATTTTTAAAACTCGGTTTTATGTTAAAAAATATTACAAAATTCGCATATTGATATTCCTTTATTATAAAACACAACTTTTTAAACGATTTTAGTAAAAAAACTTTCTAAAAAATACGCAATTCGATAAAATATGTATGCAGTTTTTCCCCGTACAATGCCCTCTATTTTCAATACTAATATTAATTCAATGAAAATCGGAATTCATCATTTGAAGCTTAATCGTAAAATTTTTAATTATATAAAACTTTATAACCCTTCTTATGAATATATTATTTAAATTTTTGAGTAAAAAAATTCCAACAATTATTTTAATTTTTGCATTAAAAAATACAAAAATTCCTTTAAGTACAATGTTTCAACAATATAGCGATAAAATCGCTAAATTTTGCACTGTTTATAAATCTAGTGATTTTCTAGCGATTTTTGGGTCTGATCTAGCCATTTATTTTGAAAATTTGTTGGCAACACTGTACGGAGTTTTAACAATTAAAAACGCACTGCGGATTCTCTCTAAATTAAAACTTAATTTAATTTCTCTGCGTTTTCCCTATTTTCATTCTCACTCTCACTACAGTGTTCCCATATTTTAAAAAAATAATCCCGATATTTGATGATTTTCAGATATGGAAAAGTTGAAACGATTGAACTTTTAATTTGAAAAATCATTGTTTTTCATGTTTATTACTAGTTTCGAACTTATTTAGCCTATCATTTTAATTTAATGATATTTGCCGAAGTTAAAATTAAAAAAACTATTTCTATACTGAAACAAAAACCTCATTTTCCATCTTTGGTGCTCTCCACACATACACTAAATGTACACATTAGGGATGCCGAACGGGACTGGTTTTTACAAATCCCGGGATTCGGGATTTTGAAAATTTCAATCCCGGGATCCCGGGATTTTTCGGGATCCCGGGATTTATCGGGATCCCGGGATTTTTCGGGATTTCGGGATTTTTCGGGGTTTCGGGATTTTCTTGTTTCATCATATTTTTAATTTTAAAAGTAAATAGCTGAAATAAACCCTAAAAATTTAAATAATTCATTATAAATCTACTTATTATTTCTTGCAGTATGAAGAAATAAACAAATTAAGCCGGATTCACAATGCTGGAGTACTCCACGCTGCAGAGTTGAGGGTATAAAATAGAGATAGCATGATACAAAAAATATATAAGTGCAAAAAAGAAAGGAACAAAATCCACTCAGAGTGGAGTACCACAGCATTGTGAATCTGACTTTAATAGCAGAAAAAGCTACCAAAAATTAGCAAAAAAGGCTCCGCGATAAAAACTAATGAAATCAACAGAACTTATTTACTAAATAATTGTTAAATTTCCGAAATATAAGAAATATACCAATGACTTAAATTTAAGCAAATTGCAGTTTACCTCTGAAGAAACTTTTTAACCAAAAGTAGCTAAAACACTGCTATATCTACAAATTTTTAGTTATATTTGGCTAAAATTAGTTGAATGCAAATACAAACTACTCTGCTGAAATCATCAGAAATATTTAGTGACTATTAGTTTTTTAAATCAACTAACAAAAATATTAAGAACATACCTCTGATGATTTCCGAAAGGCAGATTGTTAGATTTTTTAATTTAACAAAAATTTACTGCTTTTAGTCGACAAAATTATTTTGCATGAAGTTATGATTTTAGCAAATCATCAATAAAATAAATAAGAACATGTCCGTTAAAATAGCTAAAATACGATTTTCAAAAGTTTCACAACTGAATAAATTAATTTTAAATTATTAAGGTTTTTATTCAGATTTATTTAATCTCTAATCGATTTCAATCTGTTATTTATTAATGGGAAAAATTAGTTCTTTAATAACATTTAATAAGATATTAGATTTATGTGATTTAGGTCGAATATAACAATGAAAACAAATAAAAAAAGAGATAAAATATGCCAAATAATGAAATCGGAAATCCCGGTATTTTTTCAAGACCAATCCCGGGATTTCGGGATTTCTAAATCCCGAAAATCCCGGGATTTTCGGGATCGGGATTTCGGGATCGGTATCCCTAGTACACATACATGCATGTAAAGAAGTGTGAATGTATGTATAAAAACAACCGTCACCGCAGCCGCAGTAATTTAATTTGTTTTTTCTCTCCGCAGCAGAATCCACAGCCGCAAGTTTGTATCTCTACTCTTAGTTCAACTCTTAAACTTGTTATCTCAGAAACGGGTATTTTGAACTAATTAATTTCTTCTTCAGGCCTTTAAAAACCATCCTCGCAATGTATTTTTTATAAAAGGGAAAAGATAAAAATCTTCGGATGGCCGGTATTTACTATAAAGGGGGAGAATAGTTCAGAATTTAAATATTTTCTTGGTTTAAGTAATCAATTGTTAAAGCAGTCTCATAAGCAATAGCATCGTAGTGATATACATAGTATGATTCCAAGATTTGAATAAGGTTTTGTTATTTCGACTATGACTTCCGCCAAACAAATGGTTGTATACCAATCTAAATTAACAATCTTCGGATTCTTTAAGGGAATAATAGCAACATGGCCCGTTATTTCTTAGAAACACTCCTGCTACGAACAACTTTTTTTGTATTTGCTTCATTTTGAAACATCAACATTGTTGACTGATGCTAAGTTTCTGATTCTATGAATAAATTCCAGTTTTGCTGCCTTTGACAAAGTATAAACCAATTTTGAACTAGCAGCATTGAATTTTTTTATGATTTTTTTTGACAATCGACTCTAAAATAACTATTTATAGCAAAAATACTGTTTCGGTAGTTGTTTATTATAATTTTAAAAATAAAGGCTTTATTATTTTTTTTTTTAGCAAGTATAAAATTTAAAAATAATAAATGGGGGAAATGTTTTAGTTGATCTGTTATTGAAGTAAATGAATGTTATTATTTTAGTTTGACTCTAGATCATAAATTAATATCACTTTCTGTTTAAATTATTTTCAAATCAAAGAAAGATGATACAATTTTTACAAGTAAATTACAAAGAATAAAATTTTTTGAAATAATTCGATAAGATCAGCAAGGCAGAGAGGCAACTTAACTACCGAATTTTGTCGTTAAAAAGTTAGAAAATCCCACTACAGGTCTTAATTTTTTGAAGTTTTCAAACAAAAATTTTAGGGGGTAATTTTCTAAAACACTTCGGTGAAGTGTTGCGTTATTTCTATAGAAATTGTTTTTGTTACAAAAACAATTTACATTGAAAGTTCCCTTCACTTCAACCAAGTGTTTTACGAAATTAGGTAGTTAATGTTATATTTTAATAAATATATTTTATTATGACTTTGCAACAACAAATACATTGGAAATACAGTCATAACTAAGAGTCACAGACTTTTCGTAGGAATAGGCACTTAAAAGTGTCTATATATTTAGCAGTAAGCTAATAGAAAACGATTCCCAAGTTCACTAAAAATTCTGCTGGCGCAAATATGAGTACCATTTTCTGTTATCTTAGCAGCATCTTCAACAGTTTGTACGGGCTTTTTTTATGAGTGTATCCAATCTCAGTCTAAAATATATTCTTCTAATTTAATTTGTTTTAAGTTATAGTGATTTAAGCAATTTTAACCTACTTACTAACCAGGGTGGCAATTTATTAAAATTTGGGAAGCTTGAAACTGAATTTGGGTAAAATATTCTGTACACTCAAAAAAATAAGTTAGTAGAAAAATTAGTAAAACGTCTTGTATATCAAGTGTACTAGTTTTCAGCAATTTTTTTGCTTAAATTCCGTTTTCAGCAAAAGTTTTAGTTATATTTTTTTAGCACTAAACTAATTTTGAACTAATGTTTTACTAATTTATTTTGCTACAAAAATTGTGCTGCATTTATAGCGTGGACGACAACCAGATAGACAAGATATAGATGTCGCAGCTTGTCTGGATGTTGTACAGACAACGGAAATGATAAAAAAGGAAATCAACTCTACACAATTTCTGTATTTAAATTTTCAGCAAATAAATTAACTAAAGTAAAATTTTGCTACAAGTTTTTTAAGTTTTTTTTTAGTCTACTAATATTCAGCAAAAAGTTTAGTGATTTTAGCAAGGATTATTTTCATTTGCAATCGACTAAGTGTAAGCAAAAGTTTTGCTGAAGATTACTACTTTTGCTGAAATTACCAACTTTTTTGCAAGCACGCTCCTGACTAAAAATTTGCTGACGCAGCAACATTTTTTGCTGACTTTACTGATTTTTTTTTTGAGTGTAGGAGTGTCGAAAATCCAAAACAGTAGGTTTTCCCCCAAAATTGGACCAGTATTTAGGTACTATATTCTGTTATCTTAGCAGAATTTTCAACTATATGTACGTGTTTTTTTTATGAGTGTAGGCAACTTTAGTCTACAAGAAAGATAATATTTTGCTTCTATTCCCTGACAAAGATTTCATCAAGTTATCTTATTTGGTTTTTAAGTTATAGTGATTTAAGCGATCTTAACCAACTTATAAAGCAGGGTTGCAATTTCTTAAAATTTTGAATTAATACGGGGCAGCTTGAAACTAAATTTGGGTTAAATAATCTGAAAGAGCGTAGGAAGTCTAAAGCAGTAGGCTTTCCAACCAAATTGGACAAGTATTTCTAGAGAAAATCCAAAACTGGGTAAGTCGGAAAAAAATTGTTTTCGTTTTTTCTTATAATGTTCATTTCTTAAGTCTTTTATTCGAAGTTATGGAATTATACGTTTTGACTCGTGTCATTATTTCCGTTAAAGCATTTGTCGATTAACCGTTAATATTTTCGTCTAATTTCCTTGTTTTGTTGTCAGAAACTTTAAATTTAATTTTTATTATCGCTTTTAAATTAAAAATAATGCGAAATATTCGGGATTGAAATTTCAAAAACGATCGATTTGAAACCGATCGATTTTCATCACATGCAAGTATAAGTACACTCACATATGTTTGACGATAGAATCTACTGAAAATAACAGTTAAAACAAAGGTATATGCAGTTAAAAAGGCGACAAAGATATTTACCTTTAAAATAACTAAAACTTTTGTTATTTTTAACTGTTGAAAAATAACTAAAAAATGCATTAAAAATAACTACCAATGTCGTAAAATTAACTGATACATTTTTACTACAAAAATTTCAAAACAACTGACAAAATCGGTAAAAACTACTGTTTTTTACATTCAATTCTTTTTGTTTATAAAAGTATATCGTCGACCGGCCTGCAAAATGTGTTTTTTAATAGATTTTCAGGAGAGCGCAAAAACTGTTACAAAATCTACTTTTAAGATATTTTATTGTCATCATATGCCTTAATGATGATTTTACTAAATGAGGTCGTGAATCAAAAAAAAAAACACATGTGACATTTTGCATGCCGGTCGACGATATTTTAATTTAATACTTAAAAAAAAAATAATTTTTTTTCTCTCGATTACAATGAGAGCAACTTACGGTGCTTTAAACGGAAAAGGGCATTTTAGACTTTTAAAAGTATCTACACTCACAAAAGTTTGTCGGTAGAATCTACTGAAAATGAAAATGCAGTTAAAAAGGCGACAAAGTTATTTACCTTTAAAATAACAAAAAATTTTGTTATTTTTAACTGTTGAAAAATAACCAACAAACGTATTAAAAATAACTGTATGCCGTAAAATTAACCGACAAGTTTTTACTACAAAATCTTTAAAACAACTAACAAAACAGTAAAAACTACTGTTTTTGTACAGTTATATATTTTGGTATTATAAAAGTATATTTTAATAAAAAAAACATTTTTTTCTTTCGATTATTAAAATATATGTATGTAATTACTTCAGCCTATTTAAAATTTTAAGTAAAAGTCCAGACGGTTCTCCAGTTATTATGTTTCTGATTTTTATTTGCAAACTAGTAATACACTCAACAAAAAAAGTCAGTAAAGTCAGCAAAAAATGTTGCTGTGTCAGCAAATTTTTAGTCAGGAGTGTGCTTGCAAAGAAGTTGGTAATTTCAGCAAAAGGTTTGCTGAAAATCAGCTCGCTGATTTTTACCAAAAAAATAGTGATCTTCAGCAAAAGTTTTGCTAACACTTAGTCGACTGCAAATGAAAAAAATTCTTGCTGAAATCACTAAACTTTTTGCTGAATATTAGTAGACTGAAAAAAACTCAAAAAACTTGTAGCGAAATTTTACTTTAGTTAATTTATTTGCTGAAAATTTAAATATAGAATATGTGTAGTTGTTTTTCTTTTTTTGTGATTTCCGTTTCCAGACAAGCTGCGACATCTACATCTTGTCTATCTGGTTGTCGTCCACGCTGTGAATGCGGTTATCAGCACAATTTTTGTAGCAAAATAAATTAGTAAAACATTAGTTCAAAATTAGTTTAGTGCTAAACAAATATAACTAAAATTTTTGCTGAAAACGGAATTTCATCAAAAAAATTGCTGAAAACTCGTACACTTGATATACAAGACGTTTTACTAATTTTTCTACTAACTTATTTTTTTGAGTGTACACAATAAAAACAAATATAATCATTCAAAAAAACTCAACGAAAATTTTTTTTATTTTTTTAATAACTAGCAAAATAATTGTTTACTGTAAAAATACTGTTTTGGTAGTTGTTTCTGATATTAAAAATAACTGATTTAAACAACAGTTACGAAATTACAGTAATTTCCTCTAGTTGTTTTCTTAAATAACCGTCATAAAAGTTGTTTTGTATTTTTCCATAGAAAAACAACTGCAATTGAATTAAACAACTACTAATTATTACACAAACAACTGTCATGTAGTAACCCTCATACTTTTTTGAGTGTATTAAAAGAGTATATATTACCCTAAATTTGTGGAAAAAAATGTTAAGTAGTTAAGGAAGTTGTATAGGAAAAAGGCTGTAAAGATGTAAAAATTAATTGAAAATAATGTTGCAAAAAAGCTGATAAATTAGCAGATTTTTTTGCTAAATACTAATAAGAACAGCAAAAATAGAACTGTTAAATTTACAGAATTTTGGTTATATTTCAGTTAACTTTTAGTTAATTGAAAACGACAAGTTGTACTGCAAAATCTGCAGAAAATTTTGCTAAATATTAGTAGACTAAAAATAGCAAAAACGAATTATTATATCTACAAAATTCTTGTTATTTTTAAGCTAAATTTAGTTATATGCAAATAACAGTCTATACTGTTAAATTAACAGAAATATTTGCTAAAAAAATTGTAGACTGCCGTTTTCCAAAGACTCAATTTTAATTTGCATTTAAAAAAATCCAAAAAAAACTTCGAAAATTTTAAATCTTTTCGTGATTTTTTTAGGCTACTAATTATTTAGCAAAGTTTTTTGCTGATTTAACAGGTTAATTTGTTAATTTTTATTAACAAAAATTTAACTCAAATATAACTAAAAGTCGGTATATTTAATAGTTTTATTTTTGCTGTTATATAGCAAAAATAATCTGCGTATATTGGAATTATTTACCTTATGAATTGCGACTGTTCTCTCATTCTAACAATATTTTCAGACTAAAATTACTAAAATATTTTTCAAACACTATAACATATAATTAACCCATAATTCAGATAAAAAGAAAGTGAGTACTGCTTATGTTATTTTTTACTTCTTTATAATTTACGTATTTTTATTGAAATTTTGGCTTTCTAAATTGTAGCGTATTTTTTTTTATCCTATTTATTTGCTCTTATATCTTCAATCGAAGGGAAGAATATAGCTGCTTTATTCTTTAGGTCGAACTGTTTCTAATTATAACCGGGCTATGATTATAAATTCTTGACTTCTAACTCTATTGATTTCTTATTTTATATTTGACAGCTGGGCAGCCATAATAAAGTTAGGTTTGATATTGATAATATTATGCATATATTTTTATATTAGCTGTGTTTGTGCGGCAATCTATCAACGTTGGCTTATGTCAACCCATATAAATTTGACACTAGCCAACATTTAGTGTTAACTATTAAAGTCACTAATGTCAAATTTGTATGGGAATGACATAAGCCAACGTTGATAGCTTGCCGCACGAACACAGCTATTGTATGTATATATTTTAGTTTAAGTTCTTATTCAGAGATTTTTCTGCAACATCATTTTTAACGAATTTTTAGTAGTATTATTGCAACTAAATTTTTATAGACTTTTTTCTATTAGTGTAGGAAAAAATTATCAGAATGGGAGGGATAATTTATAGTCTTTAGAATATGAGTCCTTCATAGTCTATATAATATTTTCTGCAGGAAGTTTTCTACATTTAAGAAACATAAAATAGAATTATTTTAAAATTTGTACTAAATTTTATATTCTTCAGTGTTCTTAAATATTTTAATTACACCTACATTAGGTAATTGATACGTTAAAGAAGTTTAACGAAACATACGTCCTTCAACTTACTTGTAGTTGAAGTGAAGTTTAAACTAAATTTAAAAAAATAATTTATATTTCATCATTTAACTTCATTTATTAAATTCAATAACAAGAAAATATATTTAAAAAAAATCATGTTTTAATAGAAAAATTTTGTTAAAGAAAAGTTAAATAAAAAAATTGTCAAAAAATATCTGTTAAATATTTTAAACTTACAAAAGTAATTTAAAAAATCAAAAAAACTAATACTTAATCTTTTTTAATAAAAGATTGAACAAAGGTTAAAACAAATAATAATATAACAAAATAATAAAACCACAAATTAAAATACTAGCCACTTTAAACAAAGAAAATATACAGTTAATACAATTTGCTTTAAAACAAACACTACAATATTTGCTTGATAAATATTAAAATAAATTACAAATTACAAAAACAAAACGTAACATAATGTTGTAATATAAAAATCCTTTTTCGTAAAAAACTTCTTTAAAACATAAACTCATATTATATCAATAATATAAAATCATTTTTGAATTTTCATCTATTTAAGCAAAAACTAATAATATAAAAACGATATTTTATAATTTTCTGTATGTAAATTTATTTGATTTCTTCGGATCTGCGTATATTATTTCTTTTTAAATTCATAAATGTACTATAAAATTTATTAAATTTCGATTAGTTAAAATTTAGTTATATTAGTTTGTTAATTTTGGATTATCTTACTATGAAAAGAAAAAAATATATATTTAATAAACAAAACATATAAAAAATATAAAGAAGAAATATTAATTTATTACAAAATTTTAAGAGGAAGAACACCTGTTGGAGATGTCATAAAGCCTCTTTATGACGGCTCAACGACATGTCACTTTCACTGCTGACTTTCTGATCTGCTCACAATAAAAAGTACCTATCATCACCATAAGAATATTTAAAAACAGTTAAAAATATTTTCGCGTTTTTCTTATCCTCCCTTAAGCTGCCTACACACTAGGGAACATGGTTGAGGGAACAAAAAATATCAAAAAATTTTGTAAACACGAAATGCACGCTCTCAACACGCACACACACACAAACGCACTCACACATTCACAAAAAATGCTCTCTTTTTTTAAGTATGTTCCCTAGTGTGTAGGCAGCTTTACATTTAATACTAAATCATTCTTTCTTTTTTTCTTGTATTTAATTTTCTTCTAATAAAAAATCAAAGTTTTTTATTTTATTAGGTATCACACTCACCAAGAGTGTCTTCAAAATATTTCATGTTTTGATTATTAGAAATTATTTTTATTGATTAAAGGTACTTTTACAATGATCTGTAGCAAATTTAGTTTTTTTGTCTTTCATACCAACACATTTTTGTATTTTGTTATCTCCTTTTATTCCACTCCACAGCAGTGTTGCCACTTTTTGAATAATTATTCAAAAACGGGACTGTTTACACATTCGTTGGATAATTTTTGAATAATGACATTTTTGTGTAGTTTTTGTGTAATTTCGCCTTTTAGAGAAATTTCCGTAAATTCATTTCCAGAGCTTTTTTAATAATGAAATGAAAATTAGTCGATATTTCGATTAAATGAGTTTGTGAAATATTTACCACAAATTTCTATTTTCTGACGAATTATTTCGTAAATTTGTTCAAAAGTAAGCCCAATGAAGAAGAAATCAAAAACATTGTGCTATATTTAATTCATATTTTTAACCCCGTATATTGTTCATGTTTTCCGAACATATTTTTCAAACTTCATGTAAAAAAAGTACTTTTCTCGAGGGGGTCTGGTTTGGATGCCACACTGTGAGTTACGCCGAAAAAACTTAAGCTCAAAATTACTTTGACTCCGTTCCTGAGAAATTTCATAGTAATCCAACCAGCCGGTAAGAAATCACTACATTATTTCCAAAATATTTGGATTCTGCCCCACAACGCGCAGAAGAGTTGGTCTAAATGGCCTCATATATTTGGAAAAATACAAAAAAACAAATTATAAACATTTTTGTGTAATTTCATACAGTTTTGGATAATTTTTGACCTACAGTTGTGTAATTTTTTGTTTTACTGGTGGCAACACTGCTCCACAGTAAAGGTGCGTTTACAATGATGGAGTACTCCAATCTGTAGCAAATTTAGTTCTTTTCTCTTTCTTACTAATACATTTTTGTATTTTGCTATCTTTTTTTAGTCCACTCCAGAGTCAAATAAATTTGTTGCACTCTAGACCTGCAGCTTGTAACCAAGCCAATTTTGGGGGGACCCTTATATGGGCACTAGGTCTAAACATGGACCAGTGTTAACCAAAATTAATAGGCTTACAAGCATCAGCACAGACTTATAATACCCTCTCCACGTAGTGGTGTAGGGTATAAATATAAGAATTTTAAGCTACCTTTGTTGGTGCTTGTTATACCCTGCACCACTACGTGGAGAGGGTATTATAAGTTTGTGCTGATGTTTGTAACACCAAAAAATATTGGTCCTAGACCCACCTTATAGTATACCGATCGGCTCAGAATTTTTTTTTTTTTTATTTCGATTTAACGATGTCCGTCCGTCCGTCTGTCTGTCTGTCCATGCATTTTTGTGCGTACTCTACAGGTCGCAAATATTAAGATATTTTGACGAAATTTGGTACACCGACTTGCGTTGGCCAAAGAAAATATTGATTTTGGTTGAAATCGGTCCATGTTTAGACCTAGTGCCCATATAAGGGTACCCCCCAAAATTGCCTTTTTTACACGCTGCAGGTCGCAAATACGAAGATATTTCAATGAAATTTGGTACACAGACCTATGTCGGCCCAAGAACGGAGCCTATTGATTTTGGTTAAAATCGGTCCATGTTTAGACCTAGTGCCCATATAAGGGTACCCCAACCAAAATTGTCTTTTTTACACGTTGCAGGTCGCAGATACGAAGATATTTCAATGAAATTTGGTTCGCTGACTTACATGGTGCCAAGGAAAAAGCCTATTGATTGTAGATAGGATCGGTCCATATTTGGACCTATCGCCCGTATGGGCTATATTTTCGATTTTCTCTTCTTTTATGATTTTATAGAAAATTTTGGCACAAGTCCGTTTTAACCCATTCAGATTTCGGATCCAAACATTATTTGGCTTTAAGTCAGACTGGTGTAGGGTATTATATAGTCAGCATGCCCGACTTTAACCTGTTTACTCGTTTTTGTATATTTTGAAAATATTTGCCTTATTATTGCTTTTTTCTTTAAAAAGTTAAGCTGATTTTAGCTTTTTTCTTCAAAAATAGAATATTAAGAATAAATGAACGCACGAATTTTAATGACTGAAAATTTTCTGATCAAACTTCGTGGAAATGCCGATCTATGGCAAAGAAATATTTTTTATTACTTTTATGGCTTTCCAACATACCCTAGCGGAGATATTTGGAATTAATGTTTTTAAAATTATAATTTTAGTAAAGGAATGTTCTTTACACATATTAATATACAGATGTGTTACCAATGACAGGTGTCAAAAAAGTATTCTCGAACCGTATGGTTTTGTTTACATGGAAGTCATGTCAAGATGGAGATAACAATATAAAATCTCCATACATTTTGTATTGTGCATTTTTTGTATATATTTGTCTCTTTTTAGACTTTTGTGCTTTCTCTTTTGTGTTTTTCTTAAATTATTGCATTTCATTTTGCTCATTTTCTATCGGCCATATTGCCCAAAACAGCTGATTCATATCTGTGTATAATCTGTGGTTCTTTAGTTTGACTCTAGATCATATATTAATATCACTTTCTGTTTAAATTATTTTCAAATTAAAGAAAGATGATACAATTTTTACAAGTAAATTACAAAGAATAAAAATTTTTGAAAGAATTCGATAAAAACAAAAAAACTCATTCATTTTAATTTTATATTTTTTCTATTAGGTACTTTTTGAATTTTATTCCTCACATAATTCTTGAGACTAATTAGAAACTTTAAGGCTTCATTAGTCTAATCGTAAAGTAAAAAAGCGTATCTGTAATCAATTCAATGTGTTAAAATAATATAGAAATATATTTTTATCTTTTTTCTATGCATTGAAACAGCTGTCAAGTAAAATCGTAAAAAAGTTCTGTTGAAAATAGAAATTTTCTATTTTATTACTTGACATTTAATTCTATGCACAAGAAAAAGATAAAAAATACAATATTTTTATTTTTTATACTCTTTTTATTCATTATGAGAATGATACGTTACTTTTTTTACGATACTTCCAAACTAATTTGGGCTTTAGCCCTTATACATTCATAACCACAAAAAAATAGATCGCCTTGATCGAATGAAAAATTCTATATAAAGCACAAAACTTTTCACTAATGTTCAAGAAGAAAGCAAAAGGCAAGTAAAGGTTTCCAAGATCTTTTCGTAATAATTTATTTTGCAAAATTTACCATTATAAATGAGAAATTTACTCTCAAAAAGTGTTGTTGTATACATACAACCAGAGCTTCGAAGAATTAATTCCTTAATTCAATTTTTCAATTCTGAATTAAAAATTCGATGGATTAATTCACTAAGCACCATATATTGAATGGAATTAATTCATATTTGCTTTCATTCGATTTATTTTGTTACGAATTAATTCAATTGCATTAGTTCTTCAAATTTAGTTTTTATTTTTTCCAAATTGACGAACGATTTCAAAAAATTTGCTTTATCTTCCAAATGATACAAAGGTGATATTGCCGCAATATTGTCATAAAAAGTTATTACAAAAGATAAAATTTTTGAATTATTTTTTTCCAAATATCGCCGAATTATCTTCCAAATGATAAAAGGAAGGCAATTTCAAAGTAAATACTACTTGATTATTTTCATTCAAATGACAAATAGAAGATATCGCTTTAATATCTTCTTGGGAGATATCTTTCAAATGTTTGCAGGGTCATTATGTGCGCTCTTTGTATGACTCAAAACATTAATTGTAACCAGGGATGGAAAATAATAATTTAGTTATTATAAAAATCAAGAATGGAACCTTAATTTTAATATTCCAACAGTATTATAGCCCTACATTATGAATTTTAAAAAACCACATGTAAAAAATTGCAAAATAATGTCGGAATGCGAAAAAAGGCTTTGGGGTTCAAAAAATTAATTAAAAGACTTAATAAGCGATTTACATTCTGCAAACGATGCCAAAATTTTCTTTTTTTGCAACTAACCACCAAACTTTGTTTTATGAAATGGGCATTATACTCCGTAGATTATAAGTTTAAAAAACCGCACTTAAAAAATTGCAAAATAATAGCGGAACGCGAAAAAAGACTTTGTGGTAGAAAAAAATAATTAAAAACTTAATCACCGATTAACAATCTGCAAATGAATACAATGACGCAAAAATTTTCCTTTTTGCAAATATTTTTTTCGCGATTGTTTTTTTTTTTGCAAACTAAGCACCAAACTTTAGTGTATAAAATTGGTATTATAGCGAAAAAAGGCTTTATGGTACAAAAAATTAATTTAAAAACTTAATCAGTGATTTACATTCTGCAAACAAATATATTGATAAAAGAATTTTTCCTTTTTGCAAATTTTATTTTTCGCGATGTTTTTTTTGCAACTAGCCACCAAACTTTGTTGCATGAAATGTGTATTATAGTCCCTAGATTATAAATTAAAAAGAAACGTACTTAAAAAATTGCAAAAAAAAAGCGGAACGCGAAAAAAAGACTTTATGGTACAAAAATTTAATTAAAAAACTTAATCAGCGATTTACATTCGGTAAATAAGTACATTGATGCTAAAAATTTCCTTTATGGAATTTTTTCCCGTATATTTTTTGCAATCAACCAACAAACTTTATTGTATAAATGGGTATTATAGTGCCTAGGTTATATATTTAAAAAAAAACCGCACTTAAAAAGTTGCAAAATAACGACGGAATTCGGCAAAAGCTTTATGGTACAGAAAATGAATTAAAAGAGGTAATCAGCTATCGACATTCCGCAAACGAATATATTGTTGCAAAATTTTGCAAATGTTTTTTTTCGCAATTTTTGCTAATATTTGCTAATATCTAAATATTTAATTTTCCAACAATTATCCTAATTTTTGCATTAAAAATACAAAAATTGTTCTTTTGGACTTTCTATATTTTCATATATTTAGCTAGAATATTCTTCTACCTCAAGTCCAAATTCTAATATGATATTGTCATATTAGATTTTATTTGTTGTTTCAAAAAGGGGTTGATCATTTTCATGATAGACAATATAATTGTTTCGTAGGCATCACCCTACTCTTCAGTTGTCCACAATAAGAAAATGATAACTTTCTTACTCAAAACCGAGACATTACATAAGGTACAAAAAATCAACGTGACGAGAATTTTGTAGAAGAATATTCTAGCTAAATATATATTTAATTTTCTTCCAAAGAGGAAGCTATTTTTTAGTTACTTACATTTTTACATATATAAGAGCGATCTAACATTTTTTGGTATAAGAGCTCGATTGAGTGAGCCTTTTCCATCCCTGATTAACCAGTCGGAGTTCGTTCCTGTTCGAAGCCGCATAATATTTTTTCAAATAAAAAATATTGAGAGAGTTGCAAGGCCATTGGTGCTATTCTCAAATGTTGTATTTTTTTCAATTTAAATTCTAACAACTCTGTTTTTTGTTAGAACGATACAACGATACAACAAATAGCACACCCCTTGTGAACAACCTTAATATATATATTTAGTTAGAATATGATGACTGAAGATATAATGTTAAAAACATGTTATGCTCAATGTCCCTGGTGAAAGTTGAAATTCTTTTTATATTTCTTTATGAAGTCGATTAATACTGCCCTTTAGAATTCATTAAAAAATAATCTTCCAAGCTTTTATATACATAGAAAACATATTCTTAAAGGTACACACCAAATTCGATACTGGAAATCTCAGAAATGATACGGGATATCGTGAAACGGGTTACGGAATCAGAAAGAGGATATTTACATTATATGGAATCCATTGCTAACTAAATTTATTTCTAATATACTAAGCTGACGATATGTCAATATTGACTGAAAACGGATATAATTTTATTTATAATTATCTACTGGCAAACAGCATTCTCATAGAAATGGATTTTTATGAAAATTAGTGAAAATTTTAATTTAACAAAAAAAAAATATACTACAGTTTTTTTAAGTAATTTTAAAATTTACTATAAACTATTTACCAACGTGTCTTTAAAGACACATCAAAGTGTATTCCCACAAAAAAGTTATTATATTCCCTGCAAAACCTTGGTAATATGTTGGTATTACAGAACACATACCTGGTAATACCATACCCCTTACCATTGCATTATTTCATAACTAAAATGTAATGTCTTACGTATAATGTGCTGCATAACTACTGGGTAGTAATAGCAACTTATTACCAATGATATATTTAAACACCTCAAAGAAAAGAGTTACTTGTAATACACAATATTAGTTCTAAATAATAGCAGCGACTTATTACAGATGGGATATTTTAAAACCGTAAAATAAGGAGTTACTTTTAATGTGATACGTGATCACTTAATAAAAATAGCCACTTATTACCGGTGGTGTATTCAAATATCTCAAAATAAGGAGTTATTTGTAATGCGATACATGAGTGTTATTTTCTATTTAAAATATTCGATACAAATAATTTATATGTTTTATACATATTGACTGAAATATCTTTTATGTTTTATGTTAACTTTATATTAATCTGAGTAAATATTAATTAAATATGAATATGCTTCGTTTTAGCAGTTATAAAAACCAACACGATAACGTCTTATTTTAATTTTTTTTGTAAGAAGAAAGTGGTTACGTAACTCCTAACATGTAACATTAAAGTAACATGTTCTTATGTTGTTACCTAGCCCTTATTTGGAAAGTACATACCTCCAATGACATGCCCTTGTTAAAATAATAGCTGTTGGAATAGCAAAGTAAGAGGTTACATATCTTAATTTCTTCTTACAAACCTTATTACCAGGTAATAGAAAGTTTTGCTGGGTTGTTTCCATTTCGTGTCCACATTTTTGTGAAAATTTAAAACCATTTTTACTGCCTGTTTTTATAAAAAGAATCCGACGAATTCGTTAAAACATTTGTGTAAAAAACGCAAACTTAAAAAGAATTATATTTAAAATTTTTTAGCCGCATTTGTTCTAGATAGAAGTCCTAACAAATTTGTGCAAAAATTTTTAAAGAATAACGTTTTTAAATTAGTGTTTTTCACACAAATTTGTTAACGAATTGGTTTGATTCTTTTTATAAAAACACCCAGTTAATTCTTTTTTTATTTTTTGAAAAAGTCTCAAAAAAAATTAAAGTTATATTTTTAAGTAAATTTTTAATTTTTGTTTATAAAAAATATTAGATTTTGTGAATCAGCAACACTTATTATCAGGGCATCGACTTTCATGCAAACCCGTGTAAAAAAGTTTAGATCCGATCAGATCTTTTTGGATCTAAATAGATATGATTGAATCTAATTAGATCCTGTACCAGATCTCATCAAATATGATTAGATATGGCATATGTGACAATACCCTAGCAAGATCTGATCAGACCTAGTGCCAAATCTGTTCAAATCTAAAGTGATCTGGACAAATGCGCCAGATATGCCTAGATCTGGTAAGATCTACTGAGATCTGGCCAGATCTGAATTTTTTTACACGGGAATGCATGTTTGTAGTCATTACTCCAAAAATGATTTAAACCAAATACTTTTCCGAATCAAAGAATTTGGAATAAAATGTCATCGATTTGTTGTTGCATATTTTGTTATAAATGCATATTTTGCTTTTAAGTGCATATTTTTTGCATATTATTCATTAAATTGCATATTTTTTTTAATTAAGAGTAAGATTTAATGAAAAATTAAGAAAACGAAGAATTTGCAAACCTTAACGCAGCACTTAACGAAGGAAAACATCAAGTTCTCATCTACTTAGACATTTATATTGGATTTAATTTTGAACCAAACACTCGAATAATAAATACCCAATAAACAATTTTGCTGGAATTCAAGTTGAAATCAAGGGTAATTCCAGTCACATTTTCCAATTTCAAGCCTTGATTTATACTTGATTTACACTGTAATTCAATAGCATATTCCAGCAAAAGGGGCACTGGAATTCCAGTCGAGCATAACAGTGTAAATATGCTTCAATTCAAGCCTTGAATTACAGTTCAATTCAAGTTCAAACAACACACTAAAAACCCTTGTATTCAAGCCCTATCTTCAAGCATAAATCAAGCCCATTAAAACACGATACTTGTAATATTTGATGCAATTTATTTGCAGCTATATAATTATTTTGTCATACATACATTAATATTTTTATTTTTCTTTTAACATCCAACATTTCGAGGCGACGGAAACAAATTATTTGTAGTTTCTCCTTCCTTTTTCTGACAGCACAAGCTTTTTTTAGCTAAGGAGAAAAGAATAAAACAACAAATAAAAATCTAATATGACAATATCATATTAGAATTTGGACTTGAGGTAGAAGAATATTCTAACTAAATATATGAAAAGAAAAGAATAATGTTAGAATAAAGTTTAGGCTCAAAGAAAGATCAATTACTTACATATTTATTAAAATCCAAGGAAGAAATTCAGATTCCTTTTATATTTCCATATAAAAAACTGATTTTTAGTTTCTTTATTTTTCAGTATTGACAAGAATAGAAAAACAAATTATGTTAATTTGCATGACCTGGATTTTCACTGGAAAAAAAACACTTAAAATAAAGCTGAATTCAAGCATTTTATACAGCACTTGAATTTTTAGTTTTTCAGTGTTTATTGGGATATAATTTTTAAAAATCGATAAATTTGAAGTGCATTTTTTTTTTTGATTTTAAGCGTTTATTTTTGGATTTTAATTGCATATTTTTGGGTTTCTAATCGCATATTTTCAATTTTTAAGTGCATGAAAGTCGCTGCCCTGCTTATTATTAGGTGTCCACTTAGATTTTTGGCAGTTTTGTAAAGATAACGTGTCTTTAAAGACATGTTGGTAAAAATATGTTAAACCGGCTTTTTTAAATTTTTATTTTTCTTAAGATTTAAAAAAAAAACACATTTTATCAATGTTTCTTTAAAGACACGCCTCATTCCAACTAAACCAGATGTTTGTTTTAATTTTCATTTATTAAATTTTTAATTAATTTAAATTATTTTCAATTATTGATCCTTATAAAATTTTAAGCCGATATAGCGATGTCCGTCTGTCTCTCTCTCTGGAGCGAGTTTGTTCTTTTTTAGTTTGATTAATAGACATCCTCCCAAACAATTTCGTTTTGAAAATAAGCAAAGTCGCCCAGCGGTTACAAATTTGTAAGTGAAAAAGTAAAAATACCATCGAATTTTTTTATGCAAGTTGGAATATTTTAGTACAATTTTTATTTTTTAACATTTCAAGCTATTTCATGTATAAGCGCTCATTATAAAAAAGCGTATAAATAATTAAGGGTGAACACAAAAAAAAAAAATTTAATTTTATCCTTTTCAACTTTTAAATATATCAAAGCTCTTTAATTAAAAATATATATATATATATATATGAAAATTACCCTTTTTAATAAAAAATTCCTTTTAATTTATTCACTTATGTTGATAATTAATTGTAAAACAATCAAAATACGATATGTTTACTGCAAAGAAAAACAAATAGAATTTTTAATAATGTTTACACACAATAATCGTTCCGTTTTACAAAAACATAAAAAAGTAGGTATATAAACACCAAAAACCAATACTCACAAAAAGTATTTGTTTAATTTTCTTTAAAATGTTTAATCCTAAACCTGCGGAAGAACCTAAATATCACATACCACGCCAGTGTATTTGGTTAAAAATGAATGGTTCTTGGCCTTTCCGTTATAAGCCAAATATTGGCTTTTATACTTCAGATAATATATTTGGTTTATTATACACAATTTGGTCTTGGTATGTTATTTGTTCCGTGGGTATAACTATTGCTTTTCAGACAGCATTTCTAATCAATAATTTTGGTGATATTATGATGACTACGGAAAATTGTTGTACCACATTTATGGGAGCTTTAAATTTTATACGTTTGCTACATTTACGTTTACATCAGAAACAATTTCGAGAAGTGATCCAACAGTTTGTTGATGATATATGGATTGTAAGGTAAGTTAAACTGTTAAAAAAAAGAATTTGAGAAGAAAAATGTTTAGAAAGAAATAATCTGCGGTCAAATGAGCTTTTATATCGCCAGGTGAAATGCAAAACAATGTAACTAACAAAATTTTCATAACCAGTTTTATGGGTGATTATGACTTATTTGGCTAATAGAAATAAATATGTAAAAATAGCAGAAAGTTACTAAAAATTAGTTAAAAATGATGCTGCAGAAAAAACTGCTGAAATTAGCAGATTTTTTTTGCTAACTACTAGTAAAATAAGAACAGCAAAACTAAAACAGTTAAATATACAGAATTTTAGTTATATTTGAGTTAAATTTTTGTTAATGGAAAATAGCAAATTAACCTGCTAAAATCAGCAAAAAATTTTTCTAAATAATTTATAGCTTAGAAAATCACAAAAAAAATTTTAAATTTTCGAAGTTTTTTCGATTTTTTTTAAATGCAAATAAAAATCGAGCCTTTCGAAAACAGCAGTTTACAATTTTTTTAGCAAATATTTCTGCTGATTTTAGCAGGATGGACTGCTATTTGCATTCAACTAAATTTAGCTTAAAAATAGCAAAAATTTTGTAAATATAACAGTTTATTTTTGCTATTTATAGCAAAATTTTCAGCAGATTCTACAGTACAATTTGTTATTTTCAATTAACTTAAAGTTAACTTAAATATAATTACAAATTCTGTAAATTTAAAAGTTTTAATTTTGCTATTCTTATTTTACTAGTATTTAGCAAAAAAATCTTATAATTTCAGCAGTTTTTTCTGCAGCATAATTTTTAATTAACTTTTAGTATTTATTTCTGCTATTTTTACAGATTTATTTCAATGAGTGTACACAAAATGTTCGAATTCTCCCTCAAAAAATAGACGTTTTATAAAAAAAATATTTTTAATTTCCCTCATTTTTCTTGTTGCCCTGTAACAAATCAAATGGGGTTGAGTGATTATGAAGCATTGAATTGAACTACACTGAGAGAATTATCTGCATGATATTGATGCATTTTTACATAAAACCAATGAAGTTTCACTTGACCTCGTCCATTGAAATTTTTCATTGAATTAAAGGAATTTTTCGTAAAATGTTGTTAAAAAATTCAATTTATCAATTAGAGGTTTCATACACGCAATAAAAAAAGTCTCATTAAAAGTAGATTCATAAAATATATGAAGCTTTTTTATCAAATTTATGTAATTTTTCATTTACTTTTTGAAGAAAACTTTATTAGATTACTGAAAATGTTCATTAAAATTTGTCCAGAAAAATTCTCTCTGTGTAGATTTCTATACGTTCTACTTAAGTATTTTATGCCACATTTATATTTGAGCAAAAACCACCTAGTTTTTGTACAAAACTATTTTCCCCGTATTCAAAATGTAAAGTTATTAGCTTCTTATACATCGCACACAACGAGCTGTTAACTGGAATGTTTTTTAGGCATAGCAGCTTATTAACATAGAGTTTATTCAAAATGATTTCTTAGCACACCGATTAAGACCAACCCTGTGTTTGAAAATACAAGGCTTTTTTATTATTGTGAATGAAATTTGTTGTTTTTTTGGCGTTTGATAACAGAACATTAGAAGGAATTTAGCAACAATACTAGAATGAGTTTAACAACAGTATTTTGAATAAAACTCATGTTAACTCTATGCTAAATTTTCATTTTAAATACCGCTGCTACCCAGTGTTGAAACGGTAATGACATATCATTATTTTTTGGACTACCAGTAATGACACCCACTTACCTTCTGCATTATTTTAAAACATATAATAATGAGTTACTGATAATGACTTATTTTTATCATTATTTCAAATAGAAAATAATTTTCTAGATTTTTTTTTAAATTTTTTTAATTCTATTTTTAAACTCAATATTTTTTAAACACTGGTAAGAATATATGTAACCACATATTTTTTGATTTTTTGTATGTTGGCGAGTAAGCTTACTTGCGTAGCATGTCAATTATGTTTTTATCTATTAAATATTACATGTCGATATAGCTCAGATGGTAGGGCTATTGACTGGCAATCTGTAGACCCAGGTTCGATTCCCGCACCAGCAAATTTTATTTAAAAAAAAAATACAAATATAATTTTTTTTATGTAATTTATTTTTTTGAAATCTATTTTAAGACTCATTATTTTTGTCAGTCGTGGTAAGCACATAGGTAACGATATATTTTTTGATTTTTCGTATGCTGGTGTGTAACCATAACTCATTATTTTTCGCGACATCGCCATATAAAGGTAATAAGAAATGTAATAACAAAAGTAACTAGTTACCATTACCAAGTATGTACTTACATAACCATATATCTGGTAATGATTTTCTACACTGGGTAATTTTTGCTTGTTTTTTTGTATGCGTTTTGACAGGCTAAAAACTACAAGGGCCAAAAACCATGTAGTTTTTGTACAGGTATAAATGTGGTATTAAAAACAAAATTGTTCAAATGGTTATCGACGTTTTTTGCTTCTCCTGTAAAATTATGAAATGTTAGTTATGTTGTTTTGCATTTCTCCGGACAACATGATTATTCTTTTTTATTAAAAATTATGTTTTCTTACAGAAAACATCATCCCCACATTGCTGCTGAGTGCTCCCAAAGAATGCGCATTTTTCGCGTAATGACCGTCTTATTGAGCTGTTTAATATCAATGTATTGTGTGTTACCTCTAGTTATACTCTTGTTTGATGTGGATTTAGATGCTAATGAAAAACCGTTTCCTTATAAAATGTTATTTCCTTATAATGCTCATCAGGGTTGGCGTTATATAGCCACCTACATATTTACTTCGTATGCAGGAATATGTGTAGTTACCACACTGTTTGCAGAAGATTCAATATTTGGTTTCTTTATAACTTATACCTGTGGTCAGTTTCAAATACTACATGAACGTATCGATAATCTTTTAGTTGATGCTTATCAATTAGTTCGAAATAAAGATGAAAAGGAGATACATATACAGTATATAAGATTGCTAAATAAAATTGCTTACAATCATAATAAGTTGATAGAGTGAGTATGAACAAATTTTTGAAGGAAATTAATTTTTAGGTGTTAAGCACTGTAAGTTGTTTTTCACGTGGAAAAATTTCACTCGAACTTTAAATGCCTCAAATTGCAATTTAATTTAAACAAATGAACAATTTTTTTATTTTTATAACAAAGATACAATCATAATAAACTCAAAATGTCACTTTTTCCCAAGAAAACTAATAGTCTTGTACATTAAATTTGCGTGAAAACAAACTCTATACAATTTTCACGTGAAACTGGTTGTCGTGAAAAATCATTTTTTTATATGGAGTATAACAGTTTTTCACGTGAAACTCAAACAACTTACGGTGCTTTACTCTCAATAACGACTGCCCTTTTTGAGTACTCGAGTTATCGAGCAGCTCGAGCCTAACAAGTAAATCGAGTTGTAACACATCGGCTAAAACGTCCGTAGGTCAACCAATAAAACAACAATTTTTTTGGCAAAATTCGAATTTATTCATCAACGTAGTCTCCTTCAAGAGCGATACAATCTCTCCAACGCCTTTCTAACATTTCGATATATTTTTTATAGAATGATTTATCATTGTCCTCAAAATAGGCCTCTGTTTCGGCAATCACCTCTTTATTCGAACCAAATCTCTTTCCAGAGAGCATTTTTTTTAAGTCTTAAAACAGAAGCAATTGGAACACGACGCATTGTTATGGGGCCGTTTTTTTGCGATTTCCTCCTTCAGACGCAGTTGGGCCATGTTGCGATCGCTATTGATGGTCTGGACTTTTTCAAGATAATCAATAAACAAAATTCCAGCCGCATCCCAAAATACTGTTGCCATAACTTTACCATCTGACTGTTGCGTTTTTGGCTTCTTCGGGCGAGATTCGCCAGTTGCTGTCCACTCAGCTGACTGTCGATTCGACTCTGGAGTCAAGTGACAGATCCAAGTTTCATCCATTGTATCATACCGACGCAAAAAGTCCTTTTTATCTCGCCGAAACAGCTCCAAACAGCTCTCAGAATCATCGACGTAAGCAAACGCGGCACCCATTTCGAAAACAGCTTTCTCATGGACAAATGTTCATGCAAAATAAAGCAGACACGTTCCTTCGATATTTTTAAGGTATCAGCAATCTCCTGCAACTTCACATTACATTGGGCGCCCAGAACGTCCGGCGTCATCGGTGTTTGTACGGCCACGTTTAAAGTCAGCAAACCACTTTTATATCCTCTTATTACATGTCGATATAGCTCAGATGGTAGAGCTATAGACTGGCAAACCGTAGGCCCAGGTTCGATTCCCGCACCAGCAAATTTTATTAAAAAAAAATACAATAAAAAATATTTTTTTTATACATCCCATTGTAGAAAATCATTACCAGATATGTGGTTATGTAACTACATACTTGGTAATGGTAACTAGTTACTTTTGTTATTACATTTCTTATTACCTTTATATGGCGATGTCGCGAAAAATAATGAGTTATGGTTACACACCAGCATACGAAAAATCAAAAAATATATCGTTACCTATGTGCTTACCAGTACATACTGACAAAAATAATTAGTCTAAAAATATATTTTCAAAAAAATTAATTATATAAAACAAATGTTTTTTATTGTATTTTTTCTTTTTTTAATAAAATTTGCTGGTGCGGGAATCGAACCTAGGTCTACAGATTGCCAGTCAATAGCTCTACTATCTGAGCTATATCGACATGTAATATTTAATAGATAAAAACATAACTGACCTACTGCACACAAGTAAGCTTACTCGCCAACATACAAAAAATCAAAAAATATGTGGTTACATATATCCTTACCAGTGTTTAAAAAATATTGAGTCCAAAAATAGATTTCAAAAAATTTTCAAAAAAATCTAGAAAATTATTTTCTATTTGAAATAATGATAAAAATAAGTGATTATCAGTAACTCATTATTATATGTTTTCAAATAATGCAGAAGGTAATTGGGTGCCATTACTGGTAGTCCAAAATATAATGATATGTCATTACCGTTTCTACACTGGGCCCAGTTTAGAAAATCATTACCAGATATGTGGTTATGTAACTACATACTTGGTAATGGTAACTAGTTACTTTTGTTATTACATTTCTTATTACCTTTATATGGCGATGTCGCGAAAAATAATGAGTTATGGTTACACACCAGCATACGAAAAATCAAAAAATATATCGTTGCCTATGTGCTTACCAGTACTGACAAAAATAATGAGTCTAAAAATAGATTTTCAAAAGAATAAATTATATAAAAAAAATATTTTTTATTGTATTTTTTTTAATAAAATTTGCTGGTGCGGGAATCGAACCTGGGTCTACAGATTGCCCGTCTATACCCAGCAAAATATTGGTAATGACACCTCATTAGTATCTGCATTACCAAAAACGATATATCATTACCTTCTGCATTATTTTATAATATAAAATAATGACTTCCTAATAACAGCCTATTGTATTCAATATTTTTAAATATAAAATAATAACTTACGCGTAATAGTTTAAATAAGTACTTTTTACACAGCTAAATTTTATACATTTTTATTTATTATCCCAGTGTAGAAACGGTAATGACATATCATTATTTTTTGGACTACCTGTAATGACACCCACTTACCTTCTGCATTATTTTAAAACATATAGTAATGAGTTACTGATAATGACTTATTTTTATCATTATTTCATATAGAAAATAATTTTCTAGATTTTTTTGAAAATTTTTTGAAATCTATTTTTAGACTCAATATTTTTTAAACGCTGGTAAGGATATATGTAACCACATATTTTTTGATTTTTTGTATGTTGGCGAGTAAGCTTACTTGTGTGCAGCAGGTCAATTATGTTTTTATCTATTAAATATTACATGTCGATATAGCTCAGATGGTTGAGCTATTGACTGGCAATTTGTAGACCCAGGTTCGATATTCGCACCAGGAAATTTTATTTAAAAACAAAAATACAATAAAAAATATTTTTTTTTATATAATTTATTTTTTGAAAATCTATTTTTAGACTCATTATTTTTGTCAGTACTGGTAAGCACATAGGTAACGATACATTTTTTGATTTTTCGTATGCTGGTGTGTAACCATAACTCATTATTTTTCGCGATATCGCCATATAAAGGTTAAGAAATGTAATAACAAAAGTAACTAGTTACCATTACCAAGTATGTAGTTACATAACCACATATCTGGTAATGATTTTCTATACTGGGATATGTAAATATGTTTTATGTTCAAATTTTATGACGAGTCATAAAATTACATACTAGAGAAAACTAACTTTTTCTGAATATATTTCCTTAAGCTAATATTATTTGCCTAATTCCTTATTTTTAAGAATCAAGTAAGCAGTCGGATAACCACTTTTAATTCAACTTTTTGTAAGCATGTGTGTAACCACTTATTATTCAAAATATCATAACTACTTATTTCTCATTTTTTCGTAAGCGAGCGGGTAAGCGTGACTACTTATAAAAACGACCACGCCAAACAAAAATAATGAGTTTAGACGCCAAAAAATAAGTTGTGCGAAGCTACGAATTTCTATTATATAACCACTTATTTGGTAATGAAAGATTTTGCTGGGTAGCTCAACCATCTGAGCTATATCGACATGTAATATTTAATAGATAAAAACATAATTGACCTGCTGCACACAAGTAAGCTTACTCAAAAAAAAAATCAAAAAATATGTTGTTACCAGAGCCTACGGTCAATACCGGTATCCCGGGAATACCGGTATTCCCGGTTCTCGGTATTCCCGGGAAACGGTACCGGTTTCCCGGTTCATAGGCATATTCCCGGTATTCCCGGGAATATCGGTATTCCCGGTACCTGAAGTGTTCCCGGTTCTAACGGTATTCCCGGTTCTAACGGTATTCCCGGTTCTTGCGGTATTCCCGGAAAAACCGGTATATCCGGTCATCACATTACGAATTTTATTTATTTTTCAGTGAATTTTTATATAAGGTATTATATTAGTAAAATAAGATATATATGTAAATCTACATATAAGCATAACTTTTACACAGATCCAGGGCCGCCATTTTCATATCTCAGCTCCAAATTAGTCAATATTTCGAACACTTATTACTAATGCGTGTGAAAATATTTGTGAGAAATTTTAGTTCGCTTGGTGGAACGATGTAGAATTGTTTGTCCGGTACCGGAGTAAATTAATAATTTAATTTTAAAAAAAACTTCGGTACCGGACTCGTATTTCCACATGGTAGATCCGAATGAGTCCAAACTTTGCAAACTTATTACATATACAGCTAAGATTATTTGTGCCAAATTTCAGTTCATTTGGTTCAACTATGTGGATATTTTTGGTCCGGTACCGGAAAAAATAATAATTTTATTTTAAAAAAACTTTGGTACCGGACTCGTATTTCCACATGGTAGATCCGAATCAGTCCAAACTTCGTAAAGTTATTACACATACAGCCAAGATTATTCGCGCCAAATTTCAGTTCATTTGGTTCAACTATGTGGATATTTTTGGTCCGGAACCGGAAAAAATTAATAATTTTAATTAAAAAAATCTTCGGTACCGGACTCCTATTTCCACTTGCTAGCTCCGAATGAGTCCAAACTAAGTAAAGTTATTATATAGACAGCCAAGATTATTCGCGCTAAATTTCAGTTCATTTAGTTGAACTGTGTGGATATTTTTGGTCCGGTACCGGAAAAAATTAATAATTTTATTTAAAAAAAACTTCGGTACCGGACTCGTTATTCCACATGGTAGATCCAAATGGGTCCAAACTTAGTAAAGTTATTACATATATAGCCAAGATTATTCGTGCCAAATTTCAGTTCATTTAGTTGAACTGTGTGGATATTTTTGGTCCGGTACCGGAAAAAATTAATAATTTTATTTAAAAAAAACTTCGGTACCGGACTCGTATTTCCACATGTTAGCTCCGAATCAGTCCAAACTTTGTAAAGTTATTACTCATACAGCCAAGATTATTCGCGCCAAATTTCAGTTCATTTGGTTAAACTATGTGGATATTTTTGGTCTGGTACCGAAAAAAATTAATTATTTTATTTAAAAAAAAAACTTCGGTACCGGACTCGTATTTCCACATGGTAGATCCGAATGGGTCCAAACTTAGTAAAGTTATTATATAAAATTATTAATTTTTTCCGGTACCGGACCAAAAATATCCACACAGTTGAACCAAATCAACTGAAATTTGGCACGAATAAACTTGGCTATACAGTGATGTGCAATAAAATAGAGCCATTCAAATTTTTTTATAATTTTATTCTCGTAGAATTTATTTTTAAAGATCAAACTAGTGGATAGATTCGCCCAAAAATGCGAGGAGATTGTTCAGAAAATTATGTAGAATTTTAAGGTGATGTCTGTTTTTTTTATTTTGTTACTTGGTTTAAGTAGGCGTGGCTTTTAATGAAAAATAAGCGATATCGACTTTCTATCAAATTACATAGTAAAATTTTGCGAGTACTGATCAATTCTGAAAAAACTATATATTTTTGGAATTCCTATAAAGTTTCCTTAAGTCTAGCATTATTTTTTTCTACAAATGGTCGCCAGACTTAAAATGACAGTGCCTTAAACATGACCAAATTTTTATTTGTTTTTACCGATTTTAAAATAAAGTTAACAACACTGAAATTTAAACAGGGAATGTTTTATACTATAACGTAAAAAAAGGCCTGACCGATTTGTTATATCGCGGTAAGTATAAAATAAGCCCATTCCCTGCAAGCATTTGGAAGATAGTATTTTAAAATTGTCTTCCGTTTATTATTTGAAAGATAATTTGGTGATATTTGGAAAAAAAATAATTCAAAAATTTAATTTTTTGTCATAGGTTTTTATGATGATATTGCGGCAATATTACCTTCTTATCATCCGGAAGATAAAGAAAATTTGTTTGAAATTCTTTGTCATTTTGGAAAAAATTAAAACAAAATTTGTATAAAAACAATCAACAAACACATACATAGGAAAGAAATTCCTTGAAAAAATCAAGATCTAATGCGAGGAAAAAATCGGCTACGTTGAAATCAAGATAATTAATGTGTTGGTCAATGGATTATGTATGCAGATCTTCTTTTTCGGGCTTTAATTTAATAATTAAAAATTAAAACCTTTATATTGTACCGGGGAGTTTATTTGGCGATATCACCTTTTTATCTTCCAGATGATAACTTAGCGATATCGCCGATTTATCTTCCTGGGGTATTGCTTTCGTGTTGCCTGAAAGTATTGCTTTTGGGTAACAGTTATTCCCGACGGAAGAAACTTCCGCAATACGAAATTGATATTGCCGGCAATAAATGTTTTCTTCCTGGCAATATGATCGGGGAATCTTCTTCGTATTGCCATGCTTGCTGGGTTCACTTTAAAGTTTCAGTGTTATTACTTTATTCTAAAATCGCTAAAAACAATGAAAAATCTGGTCATATTTAAGGCACTGCCATTTTAAGTCTGGCGACCAATTGTAGAAGAAAATAATGCAAGACTTAAGGAAATTTTATAGGAATTCCAAAAATATACAGTTTTTTCAGAACTGATCAGTACTCGCAAAATTTTACTATGTAATTTGATAGAAGGTCGATATCGCTTATTTTTCATTAAAAGCCACGCCTACTTAAAACAAGTAACAAAATAAAAAAACAGACGTCACTTTAAAATTCTACATAATTTTCTGAACTATCTCCTCGCAACGAGAATAAAATTAGAAAAAAACTTGAATGGCTCTATTTTATGGCACATCACTGTATATGTAATAACTTTGCTGAGTTTGGACCCATTCGGATATACCATGTGGAAATACGAGTCCGGTACCCAAGTTTTTTTTAAATAAAATTATTAATTTTTTCCGGTACCGGACCAAAAATATCCACATAGTTTAACCAAATGAACTGAAATTTGGCGCGAATAATCTTGGCTGTATGAGTAATAACTTTACAAAGTTTGGACTGATTCGGAGCTAACATGTGGAAATACGAGTCCGGTACCGAAGTTTTTTTAAATAAAATTATTAATTTTTTCCGGTACCGGACCAAAAATATCCACACAGTTCAACTAAATGAACTGAAATTTGGCACGAATAATCTTGGCTATATATGTAATAACTTTACTAAGTTTGGACCCATTTGGATCTACCATGTGGAATAACGAGTCCGGTACCGAAGTTTTTTTTAAATAAAATTATTAATTTTTTCCGGTACCGGACCAAAAATATCCACATAGTTCAACCAAATGAACTGAAATTTGGCGCGAATAATCTTGGCTGTATATGTAATAACTTTACTTATGGTGTTTTCTTTTCTGACAAAATTTTCCACCTCATGATAGAAATCTTTCTAATGAGGAAATAGATTTCTACATAGAGCAGTTTCCAACTACAATTAATTTCATGTGCTCCCTAAATTCTAAGAAAGTTGATAATAAGAAATTTGTTTCTGATAATATAAAAAAGCTTTATATGATCAAATATGCTTGGCAAAAGGAATTAAGGAAAATTTATCGAAGAACTTTAAATCGAAATCATCCTGATTATCTGCTCATTTCAAAAGAAATTCAGCTTTTGAAAATTATTTTAAGGGAACAAGTAGAGATGGAACAATCAAAAATTCTTCATGAAAAATTGATTAAACCTATGCCAACGGTCTACAAACAAATTTACAGTATTTTAGGAAACAAAAAGAGATCGTCTTTCTCAGAGATAGCAGTCGATGAAGTTATAGTAAAGGACAGAACTCAAAAGCTGGAACTTCTTAAATCGCATTTTTCTTCCATATATAGTGGTTCCACTCCTAATGGAGATATTACTTATATCGTTAATTCAATTAATTGTTGTCTGTCTTCCCTCCCTGATGCGATGTGTACATTTAATCGGCATTTTTCAGCTCTTAATACTTATGGAAACTCAAAATTTACCACTTTAGACAATATGTTGGAATACTCAAAATCATTAAAAGCAAAAAATCTTTTGGTTTAGATAATATTTCTAATTTCATGATAAAAAAATTTCCCATTATTGCTTTTCAATATTTAACCATTATTTTTAATAACTGCCTTAATAATGCTTATTTTCCGAATGCGTTTAAAATTCTTAAAATTACACCAATTCCAAAGAAAAGTGGTAATTCTGAAATTGGCAATATAAGTAGGGTGACCATTAGTACTGAATTGATCAGTACATGTACTGATTTTTGGTCACGTGTACTGATGAAAAAGTCGTGTACTGATTTGTACTGATTTTTTAAAATTTGTACTGATTGTACTGATTTTTGGCATTTAAAAAAAATTAAATTTTTTTAGTAAAAAAAAGGCAAAATGGAAATACAATGTAGGTTTTTTTATTGGATAAATTTTTGTGAATGTGAGAGGTTTTCTCTACTAGAAAGCATTCAAAATGATTTTTCTACATGTAAATTTCTTAATCTAATATGTAGTTTCTGAAGGTGTTATTGTAAATTTACCAAAAAAAGGGGACCTAACAGCTCGTAAAAATTGGAGAGGCATTACGATTTTGAGTACCTATGATCAACAAGGTGATCGCACATATATTGAATAAAAGACTGTCAAGCTCTCTTCTTCCTGAGCTTAGAAAGGAACAAGCCGGTTTCCGTGCTCATAAATCCTGTGTCGATCATATTAACAGCTTAAGAGTGATCATAGAGCAATCTGTAGAATGGAGATCACCTTTGTACCTAACGTTTATAGACTTCGAGAAGGCTTTTGACACCCTAAATCACGCAGCCATATGGGACGCGTTGGAATGTAAAGGTATACCTACCAGGCTAATAAGACTTATTAAAGGTCTATATGAAAACGCTACCTTTCGAATTCTTCACGAAGGACAACTAAGCAATAAAATAAACATTAACTCCGGTGTACGTCAAGGCTGTGTATTATCACCATTGCTTTTTAACTGTTTGCTTGACGTAGTAATGAATAAGGCAACATCCCATAGAAGAGGAATTACTTGGGGTCTCCAAGGCAGACTGGAGGACCTTGACTATGCTGATGACATTTGTCTACTTACCCACACCTTTTCAGACATGCAATCTAAGTTATCACTAGTCCAGGAAACTGCATCACATGTTGGCTTAAGAATAAATATCGGCAAAACAAAAATAATGCGAGTAAATGTAAATAACGAGCAAACATTAACCGTTCAGAATCAATCGCTTGATGAAGTAGAATCATTCTGTTACCTGGGAAGCATATTGGACAAAAGTGGCGGATCCAAAGATATATCTAACCGTATAAACAAAAGCCCGGCAAGCTTTCGGCCAACTCAAGTCAGTGTGGAACTCTTCACATATATGAAGAAGGACGAAGCTAAGGATATTCAACTCCAATATAAAATCCACACTGTTGTATGGATGCGAGACGTGGAATGCAGCACCTCGCGACTTACATTCCATACAAGTTTTTGTGAATAAATGCTTAAGGAAGATTCTACACATATTCTGGCCTAGAACAATTTCAAATTGCCGACTCTGTTCAGAAACTGGTCAACAACCTATCCAAATTGAAATCCGCAAACGCAAATGGAATTGGATTGGACATACATTACGTAAACAACCCAATGATATTGCTAAACAAGCTATAGACTGGAACCCGCAAGGCAGTCGACGTATAGGAAGACCAGCACACACCTGGAAATGGCAAATTGAAACCGAAATATCCAACTTACACCTTCGTTGGAATGAAATCAAACAACGTGCATCAGATCGAACGTATTGGGATAATCTTGTTGCGGCCCTATGCTCCTTGCAGGAGTAAAAGGAACAAATATATATATGTAGTTTCATACACAGAGAAGATTCGTGGTGACAACCGAATTCATCAAATGGTTCCATTGCGATAATAGAAAATCAGTTGATACAACAGTTATTTGACTGTGATAAAAATATTTTAATTATCCGGTTCTCAGAATGTTTCTGTTTTCTGAGTGTAGGAAAGGACATTAAAAGCTGAAGATTTTTCTGTACAAAAATCCTTAAAATCTGAAGAAATATATGTGGGTATTTTCATGGAAAAATTTTCGAATCTGTGGGATTTTCAATAGAAAAAAGTACACAAAACCTCAAGATTTTCATTTTTAAAAACGTTACGTGTTTTTGTAGAAAAAAGTAGCCAAAATGTGAAGTTTTTCTATTTTAAAAATCATACAGAAATTAGTAAAGAGCAAAAAGATTTGTTGTGACAGCTAAATTGGTTAGTTTGTATCTACAGAAAATTAGTTTAGACAAGCAAATTTGCTCGTGACAAGAGAAATTCTTTGGCCTGAATAAAAATTCACGTTCATGCTATCCTGGGATCATATTTGACTCCATTCGTAGCATGGCAATATTTCATCAATCTGTTACAAAAAATAGAAAAGGAATAGTAACAGATCATTGAAATTTCTAAATAATGGGTGCGTTTCCTGTACTTAAAAAACTGGATTTTTTCATGGGAAAAAAATTTCTGTCTTGGGGTCTGTATAGGCAGAAATGTGTAAGGCTTTTTGGGATGGGTATGATGGTTAACCGAAAAATGTTGTTGCCTCAACCAAACCATTCTATTGACAACAAATTAGGTTGGCTGCATAATCATTTTTTTTTTTTTTGATGATAATATTTTTTAAAATTTGTACTGATTTGAAGTCAGAAAAAAATGGTCACCCTAAATATAAGGCCAATTTCGTTATTGTCAAATTTGGGCAAATTATTTGAAAAAGTAATTCGTGATAAAATGGATTTGAATATGAACAATAGTTATATTCCAAACTATCAGTTTGGGTTCAAGAATTGTCATTCTACAACACATGCTCTACTTAAATTTGAAGATGATATTATCCGTAATCTCAGACAAAGAAAATGCACTGTTGCTGTATCACTAGATATAGAATAAGCATTTGATTATGCTTATCATGATGGTATTTTATTTAAAATGATAAATTTGGGATTTGACCCTTCTATTATTAAAATTCTCAAAAGTTATTTTGAAAATAGGCAATTTCATGTTCAAATGGATAATATGATCTCCGATTCTGGAGTGGTAAATTGTGGCGTTCCTCAAGGATCAATACTAGCTCCTCACCTATATAATATATTTATTAACGATTTCCCTCATATAGTAGGGGAATCGACGGGAATTTTATATGCTGATGATTCTTTATTATATGCTAGTGATGAATCTCCTCAAAGGGCCTTAGAGAAGGTTTCTTTACATCTTTCTGTGGTGGATAATTTTTATAAAGATTGGGGAATAAGAATTAACTCTTCTAAAAGTGAGGCGATATGTCTAAGAAATGCATATGGGAAATGTAGAAGGTTTGTTGTTCCTGAGAGTAAACGGTTAAAACTTTTCCTGGATGATAGAGAAATCCCTTTTAGAGATAGTTTTAAATATTTGGGTGTCAACTTTAATAAATTAGTAAAATTTAATGACCATGCGAGAAATATGCTGAAAAGGGCAAATCGGATTAAAGGTTCATTTAACAAATTATTTTTGAGCAGATATTTAGCAGTAGCAACAAAGTTGCTAATTTATAAGGTCAGTATCAGGCCGGTCTTGGCTTATGCATTTCCTATTTGGTTTCAATTTCTCCTACGATAATGAAGCAATTTGAAATTCTGGAGCCAAAATTCTTCGTTTATGTGTGGGAAAACATTTTGAGGGCTATAACAAACGTTTTTCAAATCGTTACATTTATAACGAATCCCATGTAACTCCATTCGGAATGTATGCTTTAAATCTTATGAGACGGTTTTTGGATAAATTAATCTTACACAGTAACGAGATTTTAAGAAAAATTGTATTTGGAGAACGAGATATAAGTTGGTCTAATACGAATTACTCCTCTCCTTTTGGGTTACTACATGGGCGTAGTAATTCAATTACTGAATCGGAATCGTCGCTGATTCCTAGTTTCTTTGTCAGCATTACTCCCGGTACACTCGGTATCTTTTAAGTTAGTTTTAAGATATCTTTAAGTTTTAAGTTTAAATTTTTTTTTCTTCTTTTACAAAATTACATAGTAAAGTGCCGGGAGCAAGCACGAAATACTCACAAATTTCTGAACCAACATTTCATTTTAAACGTTAAGTACGTACTGAATACAATAATGTAATTAAATTAATACTCGAAATTTTTAAGTATTTACTTTTATAATGTTACTTAATTCCGTTTAAATTTTTCATGTTAAGACTCAATAAAATTAAAATTAAAAATTGCTAGTCGTTTTAAACAAAAGTTGTGGTGTAAGCATAAAGGCCTAATAGGTATTTGGATATATATTTCGGCTAGCATATTTACCTTTAAATTATAATAATAAAAATAATTTTTCTTTTAGATTTTCAAATCGTTTGGAAAATTTCTTTAGTCCTATTTTATTGCTTAATTTTACTATATCCTCGATATTAATATGCATGGTTGGCTTTCAATTGGTAACTGGCAAAGATATGTTTATCGGTGACTATGTCAAGTTTATTGTTTATATATCGTCTTCGTTATCACAACTCTATGTTTTATGTTGGAATGGTGGCTCGCTAATACAGCATGTAGGTGTAGATTTTGTAAATTATACTCGAAATTTTATTGAAAATTTAAAATATTTTCAGTCTATAGATACTGCAAATCATTTATATGGTTGCAATTGGGAAGGTGGAAATATTCAAATATCAAACACTAAAAACAAATATCAAAAACTCAAAGGAGCTGTTAAAAATGACAAAAAACTATATGAAAGTTTACAAGAAGAAAATAAATGGAAGGAATTACGGGAAAATTACTATTTTCCAGCAACTAAAAATTTTAGGCAAAATTTAAATATAATGATAATGTGCAGTCAAAGACCAGTGAAAATAACAGCTTTAAAATTTTCCACACTATCATTACAATCGTTTACAGCAATACTAAGTACATCAATGAGTTATTTTACTCTACTACAAACAGTTTATAACGAAAACCAGGAAGACACACAAAATTAAAGGTATAGCTAAAAACTTAATAAATTTATTAACCATGTACATTAATAACAATAATTTTTCCTATTCAGTTTGCTTTTTAGCTTGTAGTCAATTGTTGTATTTCTTTTATACGGGAGCGGCAGTTTCTTCTTTGGCTTCAGTTAAGGCTCGGGCTTGATGTGTAAAGACGGGTACATTTATACCCTTTTATATTGTTTTTTAATTATTAATTTTATTAAACAAAAATAAAATAAACTTAATTAAAATACAAACCTGCATTTTAGCTGATCTTATGAACGCTTTATTTGATGTTACCGTTACAGCTTTCATATGCATGCCAAAGGCAAAGATAAGTAAACTTCTTTCATTAATTTTTCCACTATATTTAATAGTAGCTAGTTCAGAGGGTATTGTATTGACGTCTGGTAAAATTTCTACACGTCTTGATAGTTCTTCAGCTCGTTGTTTTTCTAGGGGACCAGCGAGAAGGGCAACAATATCTTGAAAAGATTTATGAGCAGTTGAGCAGCATATTAAACGTTTATCTAAAAATGTGTAAAAAATAAATACAGAATTCTATGAATGTTTTTCACTTTAGAATTTAAATTTAACTCTTCCAAAAATGTGACTTTGTACCAATTTTTACTGGATGGCATTTGTCCAGTAACCTAGCCGGCTAGTTTTTACTTGATTTTACCGGAAAAGTACGCGAACACACTTTTTGGTGAAAAGAGAACTATGAAAATCTACCAATATATGATTTGTACCTACTATGCGTAATAGTTTTTCGTACCCATAAAAAGTTGATCTAAAACAGGTTTCAGTGGTGATTGCCTTTCCTTTTCCGCTTGTTCGGTTAGTATAGGTTCTTCAAAAGTCCAGTTACATCCACCATTACATACATTACTAATATAAGCCAATAAGGTTGTAATATCCAAATTTAAAGTACTAACATTACATAAATTTGAACTCTTATCAACTGCTAAAGGTTGTTCCAAAGATGCGATTTCTACTCCTTCATCTTGTAAAGCTATCATTAGTTCGTTTTCGATAGTTTGACTAAAATAGAATACCACCTTATAGGGTATACGGTTAACGAGCATTAAAACGAAAATTGTAATCAGATATTTGTACTTACCTTAGGACATTTAAACATACATAAATTCTGCGCAGATGCTTCCACAAACTCATGAGCTTGATCTAATATACTTCTAGCCCCGTAACTGGCTTCACCACGTGCTGCATCCGTTAATGACTTAGAGTTCCGTGCTATAGCTTTAATCCATTTTAATCCATTTTCACAAACGATATCAACTCTCAAAGGATTATCCCGATAATCTACTGCGAAGCCACAGTCGACATGTACGACATCTCTTTGTAATTTTAAAATTTTAACCAAGAATTCATAGTGGGTCAAGTTACTGCATTGCACATGATTTATTTTTAAAGTCTGATTTTTAATAACCTTTTTTATAAAACAGAATGGTTTATTGTAAAACTTTTGAAACAAATAAGGTTTACCGAAATGGTTACAAAATTGATAAAGTTTGTGTATCGACTAAAGTAGTCACGCTGACTTAAGTTTTTTGTCGCCCGTTCAAGTAGGCAATAAGAATTTACCCCAAAAATCCTCGCCGGTATTATGACATTTTAACCTCTGGGGTGTCCGAATCCAGCTTTGCTAAACTTCTTTAATTTTCGAGTGCTCGCCCAATTTATAGTGACCGTGGCCAAAATAAACCTGTGGCCGGCCACACGAGAATTTTTGTTATCCTTTCGAGTGGGCCTGTTGAAAAGTTTAAAGTGATATTTGCACCAAAGGAAAGGTCTCGAATATATTTTCTCATTTAGGTCAAAAATTACCTAATATTTTACACATTGTGGGCTAGTTAATTTTTTTCATGACTTTTTTTGTGAAAATCCGATTTATTCAAAATTATGCCTTTACAGTAAGTTTTCTATATTTCTGGGATTTCATTTAAGGTATGCATGACCCCACAGCTTTTTAAATGCCAATGCTTGGACTTTCCATCTTTTTTTTATTTTTTTTATTAGGTCTGTTCGATGTCGTTACCGCGGGTGCCCGCGGGAACCCAATTTACCCGAAACAACAACAATTTACACACAATTTTGACAATTTACACACAATTTCTGGTAAAATTGGGTACCCGGGGTAACGTACGTGCAACAGAGCTATTAAGTGGTGAACGGCAGTAAATATTACTCAGCGAAGCCATTAAACCCTACATATATCTCCTAGGCCCGTCCAGTGAATCCACTTTAAAAAACTTTGTTATTTAAAGAGCTAAGGTTTCATACCATACCTGAAATGAAAGCTTAGTATTAACTGTTCATTTTGGTAACAATTACTAACCGATATATACATAGGTCGAATTTTGACTAATTTTTACAAAAAAAAGTTACAAGAAAAAAAATCTTCAATTGTTACACAATAGGTGATATATTGGGTGATACTGGACATCAATATAAAGATATTTCAGAGACCTTTCTTTTGGTGTTTATTTAAAGCCCCGCCCACTCTGGTGACGTAAAAAACTATTTCTGAAATCACATCAAAATACATTGGAAATAGTTTAAAAAAATTGGGGCTATGCCTGTAAACCGCACTTGTTCCAAAATCTTCGCACCATTAAACTCAGCTTGGTGATTTTTATCAATTTCTGAGCCATTCGGTTAAGCTTTATTTAAACCAAACTTTATTTCCTATGTACCTTTTGCAAAAATTTAATTTCTTGGTATATTTTCCTTTGTACTTTCTGCACTCCTTGTATTTCTCTATAACCATCCAACAGTTTAATTAAATTGTTTCCCAACAAAATTTTTTCTTCCGCCTTTTCTATAAGCTCCTCGGAAGTTAAATCCTGCTCCATGTTTTTATTTTCAGTAGGAATAAAAACTGTTAGCAAAACAAAAAACAATTGCAAACAACGCTCAGCTGATTTGGAAGTTTTTTTGTTAGAAAAATTAGAGATTAAACACAACCGGGCCGACTACGGCAGCAACAATTGCGTTTTCTAACCACAGAATATAAATAGCAGGGATGGAAAATATGGTACAATTGTACTTTTTTGGTACATGTTGACCTACGTTTTGACATTTAAAAACTTTATATCAAAAAATATATACACACAGAAAAAAAACAGGTGGAACTTTATCTAAGCGCTATGTAATTATACAACTACATAAGTTCGAAGTAAGTTTTACAAATTTCTAGCAAAATATATGTAATTTTTCGGATACTTTACACTACACATGTATATATTTTGCAAGGATTGTATATATTTTCCAAAAATATGTGGATATTTTACTAGAACTTTGTAAAACTATCTAAAAAATTATGTAGTTGTATAATTACATATCTCTTAGGTAATATTCCCCCTGTTTTTTTCTGTGTGTATGTATATTAAGCAGAGCTTCGAAGGACTTAATTCAATTTAAGCTTAAATCACGAAAAATTGAATTCAGAATTTAAAAATGTTCAGATACCATTCCGTTAAACCATTGGTAAAGAATTCATTCAGGAACATTCGTGAAAATGCCCATTTTTTTGTGAATGTGTGTGAGTTTGTGTGTGTGCGTGTTGACATCGTGAAATTCGTGTTTACAAAATTTATTGATATTTTTTGTTCCCTACTCAATGTTGCGTAATGTATAAGCAGCATAAGCTTCATTCACAAAGCTTTAGTAAGTATTGAATGAATTCCCAACTTGAATCATTCAAATCGCATGTTCATTCACCATTTTATTAATTGAATGAAGAAATTTTATTATCATTCACTTAGAGCAGTGAACATAATAAATTAGTGCAGTGAACATATTAACACATAATCAAAACCAGCACACCAGCTATTACAAAGCATTATTTATGTTAGATGAATTTTAAATGTTTTTAATTTGTATTATGCTAATATTTCAGCATGTAACTGCAAATTAAAATTTTCCATTTGACTAAAATGAATGAAAAAAAATCACGTACCATTCACATTTTTACTAAATGAATTTAAATAAATTTGGTTTCATTCAATAATAAATTGATATAATTTAAAACTATCGGGAATTAAAGCTATAGAATTAATTCCATAAAGGCACATCTACCCGAGAGAGAAAATTGCTAGAGATAGAGCACCTCTAATTAGCTCTATTGTGAATTTAAGCTATTTAGAGGTATTTTTGCTCTATCTCTAGAATTTTTCTCTCTCGTGTAGATGTGCCTTAAGAATGCTATTACGGAATGAAATTTAACCCAAATTTCATTAATTTTTAAAAAGTGAATTAAAGAATTAATACTACATTCACAAGCAAGTTTTGTAGGCGATTTAGCAATTAGATTTGGAAAATAATAAAAACTGTTCACATACGGTTGAAGGGGTTTTCATTAACTCGTTAACAGCTGTTTGGTTATTTTTGTAAACAAAAAATATTTGCGACCTAACCAAAAATTTCAAAAATATTTCAAAACATATATTTTCCACTGCCGGAATAAAATATTTATTAACTTTGGATGAAATACAACTTTAATATTTATATATTAAACTTTTCGAACAGGGATGACTAGTTTAAGGATGAAACTCTTGATTTTTTGGTCGGAGGTAGACCGTAGCTATTAAAGATCTGTTTGTATACAATTTGTTGCCCGGAAGGATAATGCAGCTACATTTAACTCAACTGTCAATGAAATATACATATGTATAATTAATTTCATTTAAAAGCACAATTTGTTTTGTTTTTGTTGATTTTTATTAAACATTAAGATTTATTTTTTCTATTTGTTATAAAAGTATTAAGTATTTGGGTACTAAGTACTCAGTACCGTGTTCTTTTGTCCGAGTACTCAATGCCCAAACGAAACTCCCCAGTACATTCAAAGTTGTCTTTTTCCAAATATATGCATTAGTTTGCCATTAAAATACAACTATATGTAAATACAACTCGTTTAGAAAAGAAATATGAAAGACGGAGTATAGAGTAGTATCGAGTACTCAGTATTGAGTACTCAAAAAGCCTTTCTGAAACCCTGACTTTTTAAGAGATAATTGACGGGGTTTATAAATTATTTTGTCAAATTGAAGTGATTATTTATAGAAAATTTGTATGGAGAATCTCGAGATAATACATGAGATAATGCAATAATCTTCAAGATAACTGAAACCTCGTTCATGTGAATGGGGTATTACTCTCTGTAAGTTTGTACTGAGTAATTCTTACGGGACTTGACTGAGAAAAGTAATCGAATGGACCTATTGACATTCGTTTATTTTGACGAATCGAATTAGAAATTCTTCCTGATTATGTAAGTCGTTATAATAAATAGTTATTCAATATTTAACAGTCAAGACTAATATTTTATCAAAATTGCATTAGGTTCGCCATAAAATTTTGGGGGATTCTTTTTACAATAACAGATTGTTGAATTGTTTTTTCATCAATATTAAAGAAATTATTATTTGTATTTATTTTAATTCAAAAGGTGATACAAAAAGCCTTAAGTTAGAAAACAGGAATATATGGTACATAATATACCAATGTTATATATATTGTGATATTTTGTTTGCCACTACTATTGTTTATAGATAAAATGTATACACTTTATATCTTAGATACTGGTTTTAAACCCAAAATATTGAAACAACTTCTTAATACAGCTGCAGCAGCTTCACATAGTAAAATACGGCTATGATTGACTTTTACAATTGTGCCCTCCTTGTTCTTTTCAATACAATAACAGCTATCATAGAATTCCGAAAAGACAGTACACACTTCATAACAATATTCACACAAAATATGCAAAAATAAATCCTTTGAAATTTTTACCAAAATATCTGGGAATTTGAGTAAAGTTTTTGCCAATTTCCATTCCTTTTCATGATCCAATATAATTTGGGATTTTTGCAAAATTTTAGATAGATCTGAAAAATCTTCGCCACTATTACGAGAAATAGAACAAATACGTGTGTATGCATATAGAAGGTAAACAGCAGTATTGCCACGATCTTCTAACATTTTATCAAATGAAAAGACATATTCATTGGTACGATTATGACTTAAATCGGCATATTTTATGCAACCATAAGCTACAGATTCTTGAGCAGCCTTTAGTTCTTCGGGAGTCAATACCTTATCACGTTCTTTTTCAATGAGTTTATCTAATGATCTCTTTAAGCCTTCATCTAAAAGATCAGATAATTTAACGGTATCTCCAGACCGAGTCTTGAATTTTTTGCCATCTTCTCCAAGAACAACACCAAATTGTACATGATCAGCACGATGTTTTTTAGGATTTAATATACCACATCTTTCGGCAGCCAAGTAAATATTTTTCAAATGAGTGTTTTGACCAGCATCTACTACATATATTAACCATTCCGCCTTTTCTTCTTCTAAACGATAACGTATAGCAGCCATGTCAGAGGTATCGTATGTATAACCTCCATCAGATTTCACTATGGTTAAGGGTATTCCCTTCTTTTCTGCGGTAGGCCACATAATTTTACGACCCTCGTCTAGTTCCAAAAGATTTTTTGATTCCAAAAATTTAACCACTTCAATCATACGAGATTGGTAGAATGATTCACCTTTTTCGGTAAGGGAAACATCTAAACGATCATAGATTTTTTGTAATTCTCGTCGGGAAACGTCACATATCAGTTTCCAGGCTTTAGTCGAATTTGGGTCACCACTTTGCAGTTGTACGACATGATTATATGCACGTTTTTTAAAAACTTCGTCTTCGTCGAATCTTTTTAGAACATTGTAAAAAAATTTGTTCATTTTGATTTTTGTATTAATTTTAATATTTATATTATATTTTTTTTTTTCAATCACATACCTTTTTTTTGACTCTTTGTAGAAGGTCTGTAAATCGCCTATAGGAGGACTTTCATTGAGGAAATTGGGAAAACTATCTTCCAAGTGAGCGATTAACATTCCAAATTGTGTACCCCAATCACCTAAATGATTGACACGTAAAACATCGTGACCCATAAATTCCAGTAGACGACAAATCGATTCACCAATAATTGTAGAACGTAAATGACCGACATGCATTTGTTTGGCAATATTAGGCGAGGAGAAATCAACTAAAATACGTTGACGTTTAACACGAGGAGCTTTGACACCGGAGCACAACATATTTGCCAAAGCATGAATAGCATATGATCTATGTAGTTATTAAAAAGAAAAATTAGAAAGTTTAACACTCTCTAACAACTTACTCACTTCTTTAGAAAGACATTAATAAATCCAGCACCTGCTACTTCCATTTTTTCTACCAACGGTGAAACTTGACATTGTTTTAATACTTCTTGGGCAATCTCACGTGGAGATTTACTAATGCCACTAGCTTTAAGAGTTTTGGCCAAAGACATGGCACTGTTACATTGATAATCACCAAATTTAATAGCATTCGCACTAACAGGTGAAATTATAGCTGAAGTACCGGCCAACTGTGGAAAAGCCTTTGCTATGGCATTTGTAAACAAGTCCAACAAATGGTCACTAACTGACACCATTTCATTTACGTTTTCTGGTATTTCGGCAGAAATAAATGCTTCTGTTGGTGAATCACCACTGCCTTGTGCTTGCTGTTCAGCTTTTAAGGCCTAAAAGATTATTTAAATTTATTTTTAATTGGTAAATGAATGTTTTTTGTTAGATTTGACATCATACAAATAAACTACAGAGAACAAAAATTTAAAAAATTCCTTTAGTCCAGCAGGATAGAAACGTATTTTTAAAAGTTCATTGAACTGTTTGCTGACTAACTCTAAAAGTTTAAAACTGTTCGCAATTTAAGTTTTACTTACATGTTGCAAAACTGCAAAACGATGTTTTAACTTTATATTATCCAATTGCAATTTTGAAAGTTCCTCGTCATCTAAGCCCACACCTTGTTTTGTGTCTTCAATCTGGGCACGCAGCTCAGCCGTCAGTTGCTCCTTTTTATTTAAAATGTTTACATATTTATGTAAGATATACTAAATGTTAAACTTAAATATTTACCAATTCATATAAAGTATCAATTTCACGTTTTAAATTAGACATTTTGCTTATTTATATTTTACCAGCAATGTCGTCCAGCCGCCAGTGATACAAGTTGGGTGATACAAAATCGATTCGTCGCCGCCGCGTATTTTTTTTGGGAGTCGAGCGGCCGCCGAAGTGAGCGGCTAGTTTTGGCTTATATTTGTTAAGCGGCGAATACATCAAGGAACATTGAGTAGGGAACAAAAAATATCAAAAAATTTTGTAATCACGAATTGCACGAATGGAGCTTCGAAAGATCACGAAAAATTGAATTCAGATTTTATAAAATGTTCATGTATCATTCCTTTAAACCATAAGCTTCATTCACAAAGCTTTAATAAAAATTGAATGAATTCCCAACTTGAATCATTCAAATCGCATATTCATTCAACATTTTACAATTATTATTAAAATTGTTTTAAAATATAGTTATTATTAAAATTGTTTTAAAATATAGTTATTATTAAAATTGTTCTAAAATATAATCATTATTAAAATTGTTTTAAAATATAGTCATTATTAAAATTGTTTTAAATATAGTCTTTATTAATCTATATAATTATTTTTAGTGAACTATATATTATATTACTATGGTGTAATTTTGTACTATTTTATGTATATTTATATAATTCCCATTGTATTACTTTGTATTACTACTCTTTGTATTACTTTTCTTGCAATGTATGGTCTTTTAAGGCTCAGATTATGTTGAATAAATAAATATGAAATTTGTATGAAGAAATTTTATTCATTCATTTATAGTGCAGTGTAGTTTGAAACTAACAGATAATCAAAACTAAAGCACACAAGCCGTAACAAAGCATACGATACTATTTATGTTAGATGAATTTTAAACGTTTTTCATTTGTATTATGCTAATATTTCGGCCCTATGCTCCTTGCAGGAGTAAAAGGAACAAATAAAAAAAATATTTCAGCAATTACATCCAAATGTAAACGCAACATAAAAAGCCCATACATAAAGGAACATTCGTGAAAAATTGCCATTTTTTATGCTTTGGCGGAGTACATTTACATTGATGAAATTCACAGTTCATGCTATTTTTAGTAAATTAGCATTTATCGTAAATTTGCACAACTTTCTACTGATTAAACTTCAAAAATCATGCCATTTTACAATGTGCTAACGTTAGCACTTAAACTGTGAATTCTTTCACTAAGCGGAGAATACACTAAGGAACATTCGTGAAAAAATGCCCATTTTTTACGAATATTCATTTGTGTATGTTAATGTTCGTGTTGACATTCGTGTTTACAAAAGTTTTTGATATTTTTTGTTCCCTACTCAATGTTCCTTCATGTATTCTCCGCTTTATTTTATGTAAAAAGGTTAACCACGGTTTCGGTGAAGGTTAAAACCGAAATGCAAACTCTAATTCATCCAGCGCTGGTACCCACCGAAAAAAATCTTTTACCACCATGGCATATAAAACTAGTTGTGGTAAAAAACTTTGCGAAATGTTTGGACACAAATTCCATTTTCAAAACTTAGCGAAGCAAAGATAAAAGAAGCTTCAAGCTTTACTTTTGTCATAAGTTTGATATCAAATAAATTTAAAAAAATATGTCTTTTCGTTACAACAGCTGTTTTTGTTGGGCCTGATATAAAAAAGCTCATGAAAAGCACTGAGTTTGACCAATTGAGCTTGCTGCATGGAAAAGCATTAAAATTATTTGAAAATGTTGTAGGCAAAAATCGTTCTGCTATTGCTCGAACATACGTCGACAACATATTAAGTGCTTTTGAAAAACTATGTGTTCATATGCCTAAAAAAATAATTTTTTGAATTCTCATATGGACTCTCTCGAGCATCAGTTGGCAACAGAATCCGATGAACATGGCGAGCAGTTTCATCAGACATGTGCACGCACCTATCGAAGAACGATATAAAGGCAAGAGTATTCATTCTCTTATCGCTGCGATATATAGCACATTGTTTGATAACGACATATAATTCCCTAGGGATAGAAGAAAAATGTAATAAATAAATACCTGCTTAATTACCCAAATTTTCTGTCATATTTTTGTTAATATATATTCAGGGGTGTGATGAAAATCGAAAACGAAAAGTTTTTCAATCTAGAAAAAATAGTTTCGCGAAAACAAAATTGGCTTCAAAATATTATTTATCGTTTTATTTGACTCCGGACATCTAAATTAGGAAATAAAAAATAATTGGTATTGTACAGATCTTAAAATATTAACCATTGAAAATCAGGGGGCAAATTACCGCAGTCGTGCTCGAGTGTTATTTGATAGCAATCATTGTTACTTAAAACATTTAAAAATTAAAACTAGGTTAGAGGTGAAGCATTTAGTTCCTTTATTGCAAATATGAGTTAAAGTTGTAACGATAGTTGTTCGTGTTTTTTTATTTGCACTTTAAAAGCGTGATTTTTTAACAATTTCGAACGCTTACGACTGCGGGAGTCTGGCCCCTGATCGTTTTCGATAATCATCACATGCCTGATTATATCTATAGATAGCTTTTTTGTGAAGTAACTTATAGTGAAACTCTATGCAAAACATTTTTCTCATACAAACTAACCCCCTAAAATCCAGGTTTGTGGGATATTCTAAATAAGTACGAAATTACCACTTAAACACATTTTAAGTTTTGACTTATTTCTGGCATTGAAATTAAATTTTCAACTTCAATGTCTTCAGAGACTTACAGTAAAATTTCATGACGAATATATTAGCCAGACGTAAACTTTTAAAATGCCTATACACGTATATTTTTTGGGTCCCCTCTGCCAGAATCAGGGGGGTTACCGCGTAACACGATTCTAAAAAAATTTTCGAATTCGTAAATTTTGTACCTTTCGTAAAAAGAAAAGTTTTAACAAAATCTTACTTTTTGAATTTTTATGTCTAGTGCACAAGTTTTAGGATAAAAATAAATTAAAAAGTAAAATTTTTATACAGAATTATATTTTTATAAATAGGTATTTGCAAGAATTCGAAAATTCGAGTTACGCGGTTACCCTTCAGTTGTCAGAACCTTATTTTGGAAAAAATTTGATTTTTTTGTAGTGTTATTTTGTATGCATAAGAGATTAAAAGTTTACTACAAAAAGTGTCTTTATTAAAAATTTACACTGAAATATTTAAAAACAATGTTATATAATGGGGTATTTCATGTATGGCCTTGTATATCGTGTATATTATGTAAATTTACAAATATTAGTAAGTTTACAAATTTTATGTCCAAATTTATGCAAAAAAATAGAATTTACATAGTATACGAGTCGAATGGCTGTACATGAGACCGCCTAATTTTGTATTTTACAGTTATGCTTACTACTAATATACTTATTTAGTATGTAGATTGTTTTTCATAACTGAATAAAAAAAACCAATTTAAAATAAATTATTTAGTAGAAAACTGTGCTAAAAAACTCCTCTATAAACTCTATAATAGTGTTTGTATTATTAATCCACTAAGGAAATTGAGATTTTTATCGAATTAATTCGACGTGTAACCAGTCACTTTCATGTCCTTTCACTTTATTTTTACCAGTTTTAGTCTATTGCACAGTTTATTGCAATTTTTTTTAAATTGTTTTTAAGGCATACGCCTTAATATTAAACCTCTTTCCCTAATTGCTTCTGCGACAGCATCTTCATAAACCTCATAATACAAAGGCCTTAGACGTGGTCTTCTTGCGGGTGGATGTACGACAAACACATTATTGCCATCGTTATCATTGCCCTCACTTCTTCTTCGTCTTCTCTGTATACCATGTTGTTGTATGGCAGCATTTATAGCATAATTACTTAAATACTGAGCCCTTTCCTGTCTATCCGCTTCAATACGGCGATTAATAAAGTTATCACATTCGCATTCAAAAATGGCGTTATGTTGCCATAATATCAATTGTTCATCAGTCATTTGAACTGCGAGAGTGAAAACATAATTTAATTAAAAAAGCGAGGTGCAGGGCCAGACCTGGACACTTACAATTTGATGGTGGTAACAGTGCAAACAAAAAATCCATATTCATATCGAAATTTTGCATATTTACTTAGGGTTTATTTAAATGTAGTCGAATCGATTTTAATAATATAAAAACTGTTTAGAATTTCACTTTTTGTTATTGTTTTGATAAACAAAATGTACATTTTCTTATTACAATACCCATCCAGATACACTTTGTCTTCTGACAGTTGTTTCAAATTTTCTTGCCAATTTCCAGTGTTGCCAACAAATTTTCAAAATAAATGGCTAGATCAGACCCAATAATCGCTAGAAAATCACTAGATTTATAAACAGTGCAAGAATTTAGCGATTTTATCGCTAGATTGTTGAAAAATGGTACTTAAATGAGTTTTTTACTCAAAAATTTCTTTAATATGGTCATAAAAAGTGTTATAAACCTGTAAATAATAAAAAATTTTACGATTAAGCTGCAAATAATGAATCCCGATTTTCATTTAATTAATATTAATATTGAAAATATTCAAAAGAGTGCATTCTACGGTGAAAAACTACATACCCATATTTTATCGAAATGTGTATTTTTTTAGAAAGTTTTTTACTAAAATCGGTTAAAGTTGAGTTTAGTGGCACAGCTCCGATCAGGTCAAAATTTTTACCACTGGTAAAACTTTTTATTGGGATTCCACAACATTTTTTTTTGTCGGTCGGACCTTTCTCGGGAGTTATTTCGGTTCAAAGTTGGACTTGCTTATAACTCCGTTATTTGCGGAGATCGAGCGATTTTTTTTCTTTCCAAATATGGCTATTTTTTTGCGAAATTCTAAAGTCTCACCATGAAAAAGTCTCTTGAAAAGTTTATGTTTTCTCAATGGGTTAACTAATCGGTCTTATTTTTGGTCCTAGTGACCTTTTTTTTGTTTCCTTCCAAAAATGGCTATTTGTTTACGAAATTCTAAAGTCTCACCATATAAGTCTCTTGAAAATGTTTTTCTTGATACTCAATGGGTTAACTAATCGGTCTTATTTTTGGTCCTAGTGAATTTCTATAATCCACTTAAAATTTAAAACCTAAATTTAAAGAGGGTCTATTATAGCTTCATCTTCAGCCATATTATTGGCTAAATTTTAACAGAAAATGCGAAAATAGCGGTAAAAAAACAAAATAAGGAAAATAAAACTATTACTTTTATAATAAAAGAAAAAACACAAAAAATATTTTCCTATTTAACTACTTTTTTTTTCTTTCAATTTTTATTTAACAAAAAAAAAAATTAACTTTAACCCCTTACAACTTTGCCCGTATAAGGGTTAAAAGCAAAAGTTGTACCTCAAATTAAACCTTGTAATCTTACATACAATCTTGTGTAAACAAATCATACCATTATATAAGCACATTTTTGATATACAAAAGATTTTCTCGAAAAACTCTCTAAAAATTCAAAAAAACGGAACCGGTTCTTAATGGGTTAATAAATATCAATAGTTTTGACGGCATATTAAAGCCATTTCATTTACCTTTCCAATGATGCTCATATTGCCCAAATCCGATAATAAATAGCGAAGATACGGGCAAATCCATGTTTCAACTTTGACCCCAATTTAACACCCAAAATAGGGTCTCCTATTCAGCCCAGAAAGTACTATCTGGAGAAAAAAAATCAAAAAAATCGGAGCTGTGCCCCTAAACTCAACTTGTTCCAAATAAATAAAAGAAAACAAATATTTTTAGGAAATATATGCGTTTGCTAATTGCAATTCTCCTACATATCAGATCGTTGTAAAAAATGGAAGTTTTAGTTTTGCATAACAAAATAGACGAAGCCGAGAAGTTAAAATGTTTACCTACATACATGTAATGTAATATTTTCTTGCCTATTTTCTGGTACGTTAATTTTAAATCTGTTTTGTTTTTATTCCGAATTTTTTATTTGTATAGATTATTTCTTAATTTTTCTTTTAAAAACTTTCACATTTGAAAATGTCAAATATTTCTTTGCTTATGTAAAAAATTATACTAGCCCTATGGGCTAGTGAAATTTTATTCACCTCGAAACTGTCAAAAATTTACCATAAAGAATACTTTGCTACCGTTTCACACACCCCCTAAGAAGTTGTTTTTCTTTATAAAAAAAGAATATCAATATGCGAATTTTATATTTTCCAACATAAAACTGATTTTTAAAAATTATTTTACGGCTGATAAAAAATCGCTAGATTTTTGGCTAATATCTACAGGACAATTTTTACCGCTAGGGGCGAAATAAAATCGCTAGATCTGACGAGAAAATCGCCGTTATGGCGACACTGCCATTATCACAATTTCTCGTCGATATAAAAGCACAAATTATACCAGATATGAATCAGCTGATTTGAGCAATATGGCCGACAGAAAATGAGCACAACAAATCGCAAAAATTTAAGAAAAACACAATAGATAAAGCACAATAATCTAAAAAGAGACAGATGCAGTATTGTTCGAAACCTAAGCAACTTTTCCTAATAAAGTAATCAAAGTCCTACATATCCTTTTTAAATTGGTTTATACAAAAGAACACTTAATTTTTATTGTGTTATGTGCCTACATTCTAATAATAACAAGAAAAATTTAATTCCATTTCCTTGCCAGTAAAAAAAAAAAAAAAAATGAAATTGACTCCATATATTGCTGTTCGAAACTTAAGCAACTTTCAGTACTTCCTATGATACCCTTTCATGCAAATGATTTCCGCACATCGTTTTGCCATAGAATCTATTAGATTTGATAGTGTTGTGGTTGGTATTGATTCCCCCTCTGATTTTAAGCAATTTATCAGATACCGCTTATTACTAAAACGGCGAGTTCCGACCCTGCGCTTCAAAATGCCGAATAGGTTTTCTATGGGAGTCAATTCTGAAGATTGAGCTGGCCAATCCAATAATTGAATCCCATTAACAGGTAACCATTCTTTGACCCACTTTGACGAGAGTTTGGGTCATTATTACGCTGAAACACCCATCGAAGTGGCATTTCCAATTCGGCATATTGAAGCATGTGTTTGGCTAAAATATCCAAATAAACAAAGCGATCCATTTTTATTTGTATTTCAACAAAAGGCCAACTCCACTCGTCGAAAAGCAGGTACACACCATTACATTTCCGCTCCCATGCTTTATTGTTCCTTTACAATAACGCGGATGTAATCGTTTTCCCTTCGGTCTTCGAACGTGGCACACTTCATCTAAATTTAACAGGTTAAATTTAGACTTGTCGCTGAATAAAACTATTTTCCATTTCCCCACAGTCCAATTTGCGTGAGCTTTTGCAAAATCCAACCTTTTTTTCATAAAACTAATGAAAATTAACGAATACGTTGCAAAATCATTTCGGCAAACCTCTTTTTTAAATGTTTTTTTGTCAGTATAGGTTTCTTAGACGGCATGAAGCTTCTAAAATTATTTTCCAATGATCGTTTTCTCACACTGCTCGAACTAATATTGAGATTAAGCTCACTCACAACATTTTTGGAAGAAATAAAGGGTTTTTTTCTTAATCGGACAATTTTCAATCTGTTCGATTTGAAGTTTTTCGAGGTTGCCCTCTAGTATTGGCTTTCTCTACTATTCCAGTAGCTTTGTACTTTTTAATTAGTAGAGAAACTATTGATTTGTTAATGCTTAATTTGTTAGCTATAGAGACTTGCGATTGGCCCTTATTAAAGAGTTCAAAAATTTTAAGCTTAAAATCGATTCCGTAACGTTTACGCGCCATAGATTTGAAGTTTTTCGAGGTTGCCCTCTAGTATTGGCTTTCTCTACTATTCCAGTAGCTTTGTACTTTTTAATTAGTAGAGAAACTATTGATTTGTTAATGCTTAATTTGTTAGCTATAGAGACTTGCGATTGGCCCTTATTAAAGAGTTCAAAAATTTTAAGCTTAAAATCGATTCCGTAACGTTTACGCGCCATAGCTGCACTTCTAAGTAATTGATTCTACATCTACAGAAACAAAAAAAATTAAATTTTCTTTGTCAAACTAAACGGGAATTAAATAAACGTTTCAAAATTGTTGTTTATTTGTTGCAAAAAAATACAAAAACAAAATAGTTGCTTAAGTTTCGAACAGCAATATATGGAGTCAATTTCATTTTTGTTTTTTTTTTTTAGTGGCAAGGAAATGGAATTAAATTTTTCTTGTTATTATTAGAATGTAGGCACATAACATAATAAAAATTAAGTGTTATTTTGTATAAACCAATTTAAAAAGAATATGTAGGACTTTGATTACTTTATTAGGAAAAGTTGCTTAGGTTTCGAACAATACTGTATATACAAAAAATGCGCAATACAAAATGTATGGAGATTTTATATTGTTATCTCCCTCTTGACTTGACTTCCATGTAAACAAAACCATACGGTTCGAGAATACTTTTTTGACACCTGTCATTGGTTTCACATCTGGTATTAATCTGTGTATAAAAGTTTCAGCAGAGATACAAGGTGACTCAAAATTATCGGCGGCAGCTTTGCGAAACATTTTCGGCGTCCAAAGTTACCAATTTTTCAGTCTGGTGGAAAAGACTCAAATTAAAAAAGGAATATTTTTGCAATTGAATTGTAGTCAAACCATCGAGGTTAAAGAGTTCCCAACTCAAAAAAGCACACTCTTTGGTTCCCTTATATGAAAAGTCATTCTGTTAATTCCCGTGAAGAATAAGAGAAAGAAAAGGAAAACGAAAAAATTAACAGTGCACTTTTTTTTATTGTTGTAACGTTCCATGGCGGCATTAAAAACTTTTGGTAAAAATATCCTACATTTTTCTCACGGGGTAGAAAATCATGCCGGGCAATGCCATTGATTGCAACATGCTCGATACAACCCTGCATATAATGTCACTTTAGTATCATGAAGTTGGCTGCTGTTTTTGCGAGAAATCTGCCGTGGCAACACTAACGCATCGAAAATGGATGCTCGACCTTTTTCCGGTGGTGGCCATTACGAGTGAAAGTCAAAGGCGCAGAGCGGAGATATAATAAAATTTAATCAAGAAATATCTCCATACATCCATGAGTTTCGAGAAAAAAATGACCGTCTTAGTGCAACGCCACATTTATTAATTGCAAAATCTTGGATTGTGTGAAGCCACCATTTTGTGCCTCATAGTTATCCTAAATTATCGGCTAGATAATTTTATAAAACCACTATTTTCGGTCATACCGCAAGATAAAGGAAAGACTCAAATAGTTCCTTGAAAATTAAGGCAAAACTTTCCTCGAAACTTAAAGCCACGCATTTGTAGTCTTAATTTGCCTGATATCGTCATACACCGAACTGAAAAAAACGAAGCAAATCAAGACAACCAGCCAAATCCATCAATTAGACGTCTAAGCATCATTGGGCCAGGAAGGACTGCCGTTCGGCATCATGAAACCAGCAATCGAATGGTAATAAATTTGTCCACCACCAAACTTTGCCTTGCTGCATTTTAAAACACTAATTGGGTGCAATATTTAGTTGTCCCCTGGGTGGTATTAAAGTACACCGCAGCTCAACACTGATGAAAACAATATGATATTAAACAACTGTCAGAAAATTTATTTGCTTTTACACACTATAACTATTTGTGTTGCCGTCATGATTTTAAACGCAAAAGCGATAATAAAAGTGAACAGTCTACATTAAATTTGGCAAATATGGACAGGAAGATGTTCCAAATCGCTTAAGGGATACCCGCCAAACGTAAATGTGGAAAAAAAAAGAGGAAAAACTTCAAAGGGAATATACCTGAAACAAGCATGATCACCTGGAAGCCACTTTGCATATGCTAATCGTATCAACAGGTATGTTGCAACGCTATCAACAAAAGAAGTCGTCGACAGAGCTGCTTCTACAACGTGATAAATACCAATTACATTCATCTAAGTACAAGGGTAAAAAGTTCATGAATACAAAAGCCGCGAGAGTAATGCAATAATAGTGCCGCCTACGATTTGAATTATCGGACATCTTTACCATTAAGGCCACCTTTTTGTTCACGCAAAGATCTTTCATCTGTAATTTCATCATCGACCAAAGTATATCTAAGTCAGCAACGGTTTGTAAGTTACCAAATTGGGATAGGTGTTCTTCCAGTCATCAGAATACAACGGCCGGCTCATCGTCAGCACCAACAGCAGCTATAACAACTACGGGAAACAGAATACAACAGATAAGTAGTAGTAGTGTTTGATATTGAACTAAGTAGTGAGTAAATTAATCGGAAAAATTAATAATTTTGAATATCCCCGGTGAAGTTGAATTTTATCCCGTTTGCAAAATATAATTTGAAAGTGTCTGGTGTTAGGCGGTAGACACGGGTTCTCTTTTTAGGTGTTAATCTTGTAAGTGGCTAGTGAATGTAGTCGGTGTTAGCACCATATGTTGTTCTTGTTTCCACTGGAGCCTTAAACCAGAGATCTGAGTCGAACAATTTACGGCCGACTGAGTTGCCGTCAGATTTCATAACCGCCGCCAATTAATTTGGTCAGTGAGGATTTCCTCTTTAGACATTTATCAGCAGAACGTAATTTATCGTTTAATTTTAGGTACAATGGCTCCGCAAAGTTAAATTATTTTTTTGATTTTAGGCCTACCGGGAAAGCAATTTTTAGGTATTTTTGAACGTACTGGACACAGACTTTGTCCGTTTTAGTCACAATCGGTGTTATTTAGCAATCAGCCTTAAGCATATTTGTATCTTATAATATTTGAACGTAAAGTCGGCAAACCATCGATGTAAATCGCAAATAAGTTCATTGAAGACGTAGAAGAGGTACCGTAAGCTCTCCTGCGCACAAATTTTGAAATAATAGCAAATTCCTAAGTAGATATTTGAAAGGCACTTAGAGAATTTCATAAGTAAATTCCTAAGCAGATATTTGAAATACACTAAGAGAATTTCATAAGTAAATTCCTAAGTAGATGTTTGAAGTACACTTAGAGAATTTCATAAGTAAATTCCTAAGTGGACATTTGGAATACACTCAGAGGATTTCAGAAGTAAATTCCTAACTAGATATTGGGAATACACTTAGAGAATTTCATAAGCAAATTCATAAGTAGATATTTGGAATACACTTAGAGAATTTCATGGGGAAAGTTATTTAGCGGGTTTTTGGGATTACTACCTCTAGCTTTATATTAGTTTAGTTATTTTTAGATTAAATACTGCCATTAAAATATTAACTTTAAGTTTTATAATATAAATCATTTTGGTTGTATGCCTGATTTAGTGAGTAACCTCATATGTACATCGAAATTTTAGTTTTCCGAACACGTTTAATACGAAACCCCTTAGGTCACCTACCATAGCGCTATAGTAGACTGGTCTGTTCAAGTTTTGGAATCGAAAGTAAGGGTAGATCGGTTGCTACAAATTGGTTCTAAAGTTTCGATTTTTTTATAAATAAGTTTTCCATAATTTATGAATTGTTTAGATGAATACTTTATTATAGAATTGATATCCATGTAAGTTAATAATAAGTTTCACCAGTGTTTAATTTTCGAATAATAAACAAATACATTTATTTTGAATTTTATTAGTCGCATGAGTACAATGATTGTCAATATGAAGGGGTAAAGGAAAAGATAAGGTAGGTCGTTGGTCGTGAAAGGTTAAAGATAGGGATAATCAAATAATTGCTGGAAGATTATCATGGCTTTGGACACCTTTAGTGATCCGTGGGAGGGAATGAGATAGATGATGACATCTATATCTATCACCGGTAAGTGACTTGAACGACTTCGGAGCTTTTTTTTTATTTTCTGGTACACTGGTACAATTAGTAACTGCGATTATTGCCATGTTCCCGCAAACGAACACCCGCCCAAGCCCGACGAGCCCTAGCCGTGCATCCATCGAAAAGTTGCCAGTGTGGTGGGAACAGGCAGTGGTATCTCCTTGCCTAAATCGAGACGTGACAGTTATTTGGCGCCCAACGTGGGGCCCGAACGTCCGAAGAAAAAGTTTAAGTTACGGGAACTGAGCGAGGGTCTACAGACCGTGCTTTGAAGTGAAAATCGAAATTAGTTTAAAGTATATCATAAGTCGGGTTTAGTTAGTTTTGTGAGTCCCGGTCTGGCGGATAATTTCCAGAGCGTTGCAACATAACTTTTTAAACCGCCGAGTTTTCAGTTATCGTAAGTCTTAGGGGCCTAATACATAGCCACCCTAATCGCGACGATAGTTAAGGAACACGTTTAAGGTAGAAGGTCCGGTGTAAGTCCAGTAGGATACGGTTAGAATTATCCTTCTAAGCGACTCGGGCCTGGTGCCATTGATGATTCTCGATTTTCGCGGATGCACCGGAAAGTTTTTGCTCTTCTCGTCACGAATATTTTTTTGAACATTTTTTTTTAATTCAGGTCATTTATTTTTTTATTTCACGTACCAAATACCTACCAAACCTTATGACACAATATCGGTCGGAGAGAAAGGAAAATAAAATTTTAGAGTACTCATAGCGCTTCAGTTTTTATTGTGTGGAAGTATATATAGTATCAAGGATACAAATTTTAGACTGGTAAAATTCACCAATCTTGAATTACATTTAATTACAAGGTAACGTTATTTGAATTAGTAGAGCCCAAATAGGCTGGTTACGTTTGTCAATATTTAATTTTGAACAAAATCGAATTTTAGTATAAGATCTTGTGGTTTATTTTGGCCGTTGGAATATTGAAACTACAATTGCATTTCCTTGTAAGATTTGATTGTGGGGTTGCTCGTTTGATTGCGAGCTGCCATATTAACATTTAACTAATTTGTAGTAGGTGTACGAATCATTTTATTTATCCTAAAATTTATTGTTATTATCATTGTTATTAAAGCATTTTTTTTGACCCACGTTTTGTTTTCGGGCATTGTATTCGAGCGTCAAACGGGCATCTTGATTTTCGATACAATATACTCGGAGATAATTCTTGAAAGACGGTTGAACGAACGTCAGCTAATTGAAAATACGCCTTTGCGTTTAATACTGGTCTAGTTACCGCTGTATAATCTACATATCGACTTTTGGAGGTTAGGGCAGATTTATTTTTCGTATATTTTTATAATCGGGGATAGGGAACTATAGGACGAGTAGCGTGTTCAACGGTTCGTTGTAGCTTTTTCGATTTGCATTTTTGAAATTCTAAATACGATGATGACAAGAGGAAAGAAAGCAGAAGATAGTAGTGCTACCACTACGTCAACCACCACAACAGCAACCGCAACAGTACCAACGACAAGTACAGGTGCTAGGCCCAAAACCTCGAACACAACAGAAGCGACAAGCGCATCGGGATCGGTTCCGGTAGTAACACCTCCGCTGGGAGAAAATATTGAAATAGAAAGAGCTGAATATCTGGATGAGACGTTGTTAAGTACCTCAAGCGGCCAAAATACTATACGGTCACCTTCATTTAGCAGCCTTACCGCACTTGGAGTACGCGAGGAGTTTCTAGGTAACCACAACGAAACAACGGTAGAGAACAGGAGGCAAAATGAAAGAGCGGCGGCGGGTCTAATGCAGGCGGAAATAATGCGCAATGTGGAAAAACGCTTATCTGAGTTAATACCCGGTATTGTCCAACAAAGTTTAACGAATATTTCACAGCATACCTGTTTAAATTACGCTCCTCCTACGACACGAGTTTTACAAACGGCCGTTCCGCGACAGCAACATAATACACTAAATGCAAGCCAACAACAATTGCCTATTATAGGGGAACCACAGCTGCAGCAACTAAATTTCCAAAATAGCAGCCGACGACGACCTCTGGCGAATGGAAATCAACCTCGGCATGACAGTCATCGACAGTTGCAGGGTCCGAACATGACCCAACAACAAGGTCTTTTGAATCGTAGTCAGCAAGCACTAAACCTTAATCAACCTCCCGCAGGTAATTTTAATCACCAACTGCCACCAGATCCCAATCAACAGGTACCATCGAATGTAACTCGGCAGCAACAATTTTATTATGGGAACCACCAACATCCTCAAATGCGTCAAGCTGGTTTTAACCAGTGGTCGGCGAATCGCTATGTGCCACAAGGTTATAATTTTCCTCCACAGCTAGACCAACCACCTCCCATGTACATGTCAAATCAGAATGGAGATCATTCGGATGCGGCGAGGTGGATTCATAAATGGAATTTAAGGTTCGACGGGACGTTAAAGACTTCAAGCGTGGAAGATTTTGTTTTTCGCGTTGATACTTTACGGGTGGATTTTAATTGCTCTGAAGATGATATTGTACGTAACTTGCATCACTTTCTGCAAAGTCCAGCATTAGATTGGTTTTGGAATTATAGAAGACTTCTGAACAGAGTACCTCTGTGGAAAGATCTCAAGGAGGCATTAATTATACAATATCATCGGTATGAAAACGATTTCGAAATTCAAAAGAAAATATTAGATAGGCGTCAACTCCAGAACGAGTCGTTTGACGAGTTCTGTAACACGGTGCTGGCTCTAAGGAATCAACAAAATAATCCTATAAGTGAGCAGGATTTAGTGGACATAATGAAAGGAAACTTAAGACCAGCAATGTCACAGTTACTGTTTTCCATTCGAGTATCTGACTTATCAGCTTTTAAACAAGAAGGTAGGAGAGCCGAAAATCTTTTAAACAATCAGCGACAGTTTAATACTAAATATTCGGTAAGACAAGTGAATGAAGTAGCCTTTGAACCAGTTTATGCCGATGAACCAATAGAGGTAAACACAATTAGCAATGAGAGAAAATTAATCTGCTGGAATTGCAAAGCTGAGGGTCACACGTTCATGGATTGTTTTGAAGAAAAGATACGGGTATTTTGCTACAAATGTGGGTTAGATGACGTAGTAACTCCGAAATGCCCCACATGTCAGGGAAACAGGAAGGCGAACGGACCTCGAAATGGGGTGGAGGATCGTTCTCAGAATCCGGTGAACCACTTCCCGAAACCCCTACAGCAGTAAACCAAATCGCGACAATCCCTTTACTCGTAAACGACCATAACGACAACAAAGCAACCAACTATGAAAATAGGAAAAGCAATCTTTCAGCCGAAAGAAGCGAAAAGTTAGCAGAAAATTTTTTGGATTTTCTTAAATCTGTTTCTGATGGTTCTCGCAACCATACGCCCAATTTTGATAGTGATATTGTGAACACACCCAACGTCTCGACACAAGTTACAATTCTTAAAAAGAGTAAAGCTGATAAAGATGCCGGAACAGGGAAGATTTCAGAAGACCCAGATCCGGAGGATTTCCACGCAAATCGTAAGCCATGGCACTTAAGGATGAAGGAATATAATGAAGTGCGACAAAGAATCTTCGGGGAAACAACAACTAAAATTCAGAAAGCAAGACAAAGGTTTCGGAAAAGGAAACAGTTACGCAAAGAGATCGCGGCGTCTACCATATATGAGGGGCCGGATGGCCGAATCTACACAACAATTACAATTAATAATTTGCCAATTGAGGGTTTGCTCGACAGTGGAGCTTCGGTTTCATGTTTGGGCAAAGATTGTCTGGAGTTCGTGGAAGAAGTTTAGCTGATTGTATACCCTTTCCGAACGGTCATTAGTACGGCTGATGGCAATCCGAATAAGGTTATAGGTCGCGTTAGGTCGTTGATAGAGTTTAATGGCATGTCCAGGTATATAGATTTTTATTTGGTTCCAACGTTGAAGAATAAATTGTATTTAGGCGCAGAGTTTATGAAGCTTTTCAACCTGATACGTTTTGAGGTGCACGGTCTATCTACCAATGATATTTTCTTGGATGAGGACGCAGATTGCAGTTATCCTCGAATGCATTCTCTTGACAATGGTCAGCAGGGCATCTTGAACGACATTATTTCTTTGTTTCCATGCTTTACTAAGAAAGGTTTAGGCGGAACTTCGCTTGAAACCCATACAATTGAGACAGGTAATGCGGTACCTTTCAAGGAGCGCCACTATCCCGTTTCGCCGGCGGTTCAGAGCCTGATGTATGCGGAATTGGATAGGATGCTGTCACTTGGCGTCATTGAGCCGAGCGAAAGCCCTTGGAATAGTCGAGTTACATTTGTGCAGAAAGGGGACAAGGTTAGAATTTGTTTAGACGCTCGTCGACTCAATGATGTCACCGTGAAGGACGCTTATCCTCTTCCGCATATAGAGGGACTTCTGAGCCGGTTGGGGGATACCCATTTTATCTCGAGCATTGATTTAAAAGACGCATTTTGGCAGATACCGCTTGCAGTTCCAAGTAGGGAAAAGACTGCGTTCACGGTACCTGGAAGGCCTTTGTACCATTTCACCGTCATGCCTTTTGGGCTGTGTAATGCTGCTCAGAGGTTATGCCGGTTGATGGACAAAGTCATTCCAGGCCGCCTTCGCGAGAAAGTTTTTGTCTACTTGGATGACTTGTTGGTGGTGTCTTCCAATTTCGCCGAACACGTCGGGCTGTTGAGAGAGGTCGCGGGTTGTCTTGAGGGGGCTGGCTTGACCATAAATGTCTCGAAATCGAAATTCTGCTGTCGAGAACTGAAGTATTTAGGGTATATAATAGGAGAAGGCAAAGTTAGACCAGATCCGGAGAAGATTCAGGCGATAGTCAACTTTAAATATCCGACTACACCGAAACAAGTGCGGAGCTTCTTGGGTACCACCGGCTGGTACCGACGTTTTATAAACGACTATGCTACTATAACGGCACCGATTTGCGACGTACTCAAAAAGGGAAAGCGATTTGATTTCACTGATGATGCTAAAAAGGCATTTGATAGATTAAAAATTTGTTTGAGCTCGTGTCCGGTTTTAACGCATCCGGATTTTAGCAGGACATTCTTCGTCCAGTGTGACGCGTCTGATGTGGGAATAGGAGCGGTCTTGTTTCAGGAGGATGAAAGCGGGGGCGAACACCCAATAGCCTATTTCTCCAAGAAACTCACGTCTGCGCAAAAGAATTACTCGGTCACAGAACGCGAATGCCTGGCCGTCGTATCCGCTATTAAGCGTTTTCGCCCGTACATCGAGTTGATGCAATTTGTCGTTATTACCGACCATTCCAGCCTTAAGTGGTTAATGTCGCAACGTGATTTAAGCGGTCGATTGGCACGATGGAGCTTGCAGCTTCAGGCGTACGCGTTCGAAATTAAGCATCGAAAAGGATCACAAAACGTGGTCCCAGATGCGTTGTCAAGGTACGCAGTAGATGCTGTAGAGATTAAGTCGCTAGTAAATCTGTCCTCCAAGGAGTTCGAATCATTAGACTATAAGGAACTTATCAGGACTATCCAGAATGAGAAGGCAAACCTGCCAGATCTACGGGTCATGGACAATTTGGCGTATAAGCGCACCATTTTTTATAACGGTGATGCCTTAAACGAGGACCATGCCTGGAAGTTATGGGTGCCAGCCGCGCTTACCGAAGAAATCATTGAAAACGCGCATAAACCTCCAAACGCAGCTCACGGCGGCATCGCTAAGACCATTCGGAGAATCAGAGAGTATCTATACTGGCCACATATGAATGTTCAGGTTCGGGACTACGTAAACCGGTGTGACGTTTGTAAAGAATGTAAGCCTTCAAATATGATACTTAAACCACCGATGGGGAAGGAAACCGACGCGACAAGGCCGTTTCAAAGAATATTTGTTGATTTTCTTGGCCCATACACTCGCTCCAAGCGCGGCAACAGTTATATTTTTATTGTGCTCGATTATAGTACCAAATTTGTTTTACTTAAGGCCATGTCTAAGGCTAATTCGAAAAATGTTGTAGATTTCCTCGTTCGAGAAGTATTTTATAAATTCGGTTGTCCCGAAACACTTGTCTCCGATAACGGACCGCAATTCGTCGGCAAAGATTTTGCGCAACTCATAGACAATTTCGGAATAGAACATTTCCGAACGGGCGTCTATGCCCCGCAAGCTAACGCGTCGGAGCGCGTAAACCAGTCAATTTTGGCAGCTATACGATCATATTTAGACCAAAACCATGACGAGTGGGATTTGCACTTGTGCGAAATTGAATGCGCGCTACGCTCCTCAGTGCATTCAGCGATTGGTATGACTCCATATTTTGCATTGTTTGGTACCAATATGATCACGCACGCCTCAACGTATAAACTGGCGAGAAAGTTGAATCTAATGGAAGACCCGGAAAATCGTTTCGAAAACCGCCATGAATTTTTGGAGGTTGTTCGAGCTAGTGTGCGGAAAAGTCTGCATAATAAGTACGAGAACAATGCCAAGCGGTATAATCAAAGGTGCCGTGAGACACGTTTTAAGGTTGGTCAAGAAGTTTTTAGGAGAAACTTCCAGCTGTCCGATTTCTCAAAACAGGTTTCGGCGAAACTTTGCAAAAGATTCGTCAAGTGCAGAATTGCCAGAGTGGTGGGAAATAGTTTGTATGAGGTTGAAACGTTGCAGGGGAAGCTACTGGGAGTTTTTCATGCGAAAGATCTGAGGGCGTAGGGGAATGCTTAGAATTAACCCTTTATCATATTAGCAAATTGCAATTTGCTAATATGATAAACTGAACGCATCCAGGAAAGGGTGTGTGTAACGTTCCATGGCGGCATTAAAAACTTTTGGTAAAAATATCCTACATTTTTCTCACGGGGTAGAAAATCATGCCGGGCAATGCCATTGATTGCAACATGCTCGATACAACCCTGCATATAATGTCACTTTAGTATCATGAAGTTGGCTGCTGTTTTTGCGAGAAATCTGCCGTGGCAACACTAACGCATCGAAAATGGATGCTCGACCTTTTTCCGGTGGTGGCCATTACGAGTGAAAGTCAAAGGCGCAGAGCGGAGATATAATAAAATTTAATCAAGAAATATCTCCATACATCCATGAGTTTCGAGAAAAAAATGACCGTCTTAGTGCAACGCCACATTTATTAATTGCAAAATCTTGGATTGTGTGAAGCCACCATTTTGTGCCTCATAGTTATCCTAAATTATCGGCTAGATAATTTTATAAAACCACTATTTTCGGTCATACCGCAAGATAAAGGAAAGACTCAAATAGTTCCTTGAAAATTAAGGCAAAACTTTCCTCGAAACTTAAAGCCACGCATTTGTAGTCTTAATTTGCCTGATATCGTCATACACCGAACTGAAAAAAACGAAGCAAATCAAGACAACCAGCCAAATCCATCAATTAGACGTCTAAGCATCATTGGGCCAGGAAGGACTGCCGTTCGGCATCATGAAACCAGCAATCGAATGGTAATAAATTTGTCCACCACCAAACTTTGCCTTGCTGCATTTTAAAACACTAATTGGGTGCAATATTTAGTTGTCCCCTGGGTGGTATTAAAGTACACCGCAGCTCAACACTGATGAAAACAATATGATATTAAACAACTGTCAGAAAATTTATTTGCTTTTACACACTATAACTATTTGTGTTGCCGTCATGATTTTAAACGCAAAAGCGATAATAAAAGTGAACAGTCTACATTAAATTTGGCAAATATGGACAGGAAGATGTTCCAAATCGCTTAAGGGATACCCGCCAAACGTAAATGTGGAAAAAAAAAGAGGAAAAACTTCAAAGGGAATATACCTGAAACAAGCATGATCACCTGGAAGCCACTTTGCATATGCTAATCGTATCAACAGGTATGTTGCAACGCTATCAACAAAAGAAGTCGTCGACAGAGCTGCTTCTACAACGTGATAAATACCAATTACATTCATCTAAGTACAAGGGTAAAAAGTTCATGAATACAAAAGCCGCGAGAGTAATGCAATAATAGTGCCGCCTACGATTTGAATTATCGGACATCTTTACCATTAAGGCCACCTTTTTGTTCACGCAAAGATCTTTCATCTGTAATTTCATCATCGACCAAAGTATATCTAAGTCAGCAACGGTTTGTAAGTTACCAAATTGGGATAGGTGTTCTTCCAGTCATCAGAATACAACGGCCGGCTCATCGTCAGCACCAACAGCAGCTATAACAACTACGGGAAACAGAATACAACAGATAAGTAGTAGTAGTGTTTGATATTGAACTAAGTAGTGAGTAAATTAATCGGAAAAATTAATAATTTTGAATATCCCCGGTGAAGTTGAATTTTATCCCGTTTGCAAAATATAATTTGAAAGTGTCTGGTGTTAGGCGGTAGACACGGGTTCTCTTTTTAGGTGTTAATCTTGTAAGTGGCTAGTGAATGTAGTCGGTGTTAGCACCATATGTTGTTCTTGTTTCCACTGGAGCCTTAAACCAGAGATCTGAGTCGAACAATTTACGGCCGACTGAGTTGCCGTCAGATTTCATAACCGCCGCCAATTAATTTGGTCAGTGAGGATTTCCTCTTTAGACATTTATCAGCAGAACGTAATTTATCGTTTAATTTTAGGTACAATGGCTCCGCAAAGTTAAATTATTTTTTTGATTTTAGGCCTACCGGGAAAGCAATTTTTAGGTATTTTTGAACGTACTGGACACAGACTTTGTCCGTTTTAGTCACAATCGGTGTTATTTAGCAATCAGCCTTAAGCATATTTGTATCTTATAATATTTGAACGTAAAGTCGGCAAACCATCGATGTAAATCGCAAATAAGTTCATTGAAGACGTAGAAGAGGTACCGTAAGCTCTCCTGCGCACAAATTTTGAAATAATAGCAAATTCCTAAGTAGATATTTGAAAGGCACTTAGAGAATTTCATAAGTAAATTCCTAAGCAGATATTTGAAATACACTAAGAGAATTTCATAAGTAAATTCCTAAGTAGATGTTTGAAGTACACTTAGAGAATTTCATAAGTAAATTCCTAAGTGGACATTTGGAATACACTCAGAGGATTTCAGAAGTAAATTCCTAACTAGATATTGGGAATACACTTAGAGAATTTCATAAGCAAATTCATAAGTAGATATTTGGAATACACTTAGAGAATTTCATGGGGAAAGTTATTTAGCGGGTTTTTGGGATTACTACCTCTAGCTTTATATTAGTTTAGTTATTTTTAGATTAAATACTGCCATTAAAATATTAACTTTAAGTTTTATAATATAAATCATTTTGGTTGTATGCCTGATTTAGTGAGTAACCTCATATGTACATCGAAATTTTAGTTTTCCGAACACGTTTAATACGAAACCCCTTAGGTCACCTACCATAGCGCTATAGTAGACTGGTCTGTTCAAGTTTTGGAATCGAAAGTAAGGGTAGATCGGTTGCTACAAATTGGTTCTAAAGTTTCGATTTTTTTATAAATAAGTTTTCCATAATTTATGAATTGTTTAGATGAATACTTTATTATAGAATTGATATCCATGTAAGTTAATAATAAGTTTCACCAGTGTTTAATTTTCGAATAATAAACAAATACATTTATTTTGAATTTTATTAGTCGCATGAGTACAATGATTGTCAATATGAAGGGGTAAAGGAAAAGATAAGGTAGGTCGTTGGTCGTGAAAGGTTAAAGATAGGGATAATCAAATAATTGCTGGAAGATTATCATGGCTTTGGACACCTTTAGTGATCCGTGGGAGGGAATGAGATAGATGATGACATCTATATCTATCACCGGTAAGTGACTTGAACGACTTCGGAGCTTTTTTTTTATTTTCTGGTACACTGGTACAATTAGTAACTGCGATTATTGCCATGTTCCCGCAAACGAACACCCGCCCAAGCCCGACGAGCCCTAGCCGTGCATCCATCGAAAAGTTGCCAGTGTGGTGGGAACAGGCAGTGGTATCTCCTTGCCTAAATCGAGACGTGACATTGTTTATTATGATTATCGATTAAAGCGGTAACAAAAACAAGTTCAAGAACGAAATAAATAATTAATTTTAAATTGCAGTTATTTTTAATTGCAATTGTAGTTAAAATAACTGCAATATCAGTAAATTTTAAATTCATTTACAGTGTACACTTTTTTAACTACAATTGCAGTTAATTTTACCGCCATTATTCTCTTAGTGCAGAGGATAAAGATATCATTGTTAGAATTTCGTTGATGTTAGTTTAATTAAGTTGTTTCACATTCAATCAATAATTGTTAACCCATAAAGGCCTGAATGCTGAGAATGGGTTTGTAGTGAGAACCGAAAATACGTGGCAGTTAATTTTACCGACATAATTCTCTGAGTGTGTTATTACCGTTTTTTGTTGTGAACTTTAATTCTTAAAGTATCGTAGATTTATGAAAGACAACGAACCTTTAATTTCAAATGCATACAGAATTTAAAAAAAATTAAACGTAATTTTTTTTAAATAACGAACAAAAACAAATGTTTACTGTAAAATACTGTTTACTGTTTACACGCGAGGGAAAAGTGCTAGAGATAGAGCAAAAAACACCTCTAAATAGCTCTATTGTGAATGCTTTAACACAGAAAAGTTCTGCAGTTACTACATGACAGTTATTTGTGTAGTAATGCAGCTGTAGTTATTTTAACTGTAATTGCAATTATTTTACTTGTGAAAGATATTTTTAATGTTTTTGACAGTTATTTTTTTTCAACAACCCAAAAAAATACTGCATTTTTTGCTACAGTTACTTTATGCAGTTGTTAACACCTCTATTCTTAAGTGTGTGCGTGTTTGCTTCTCGTGCAAATACACACACAAAAAATATGGCGTTTAGAAATTTCTAGTAATAGTATGAAAGAATATTTTTTCTCTTGTATCCTTAGTCAAAGGACGGTGAAGAAAGCAAACTAAAAATTTCGCAGCAAGAAAATTTTATTAAAAATTATATTTATTTACGTAAATATTAGGAGTTTTCATATAAACTCGTAAACTCCTTGTAAACCTTGTATAAATACAAACCATATTTTTTATGTATGGAGTTTGACATTAAACTCATAAACTTACCAGGTTTAAACCGTTTACGAGTAGAATACGAGTTTATATGAATACCACTATTGTAAAATATTGTATTTCTTTTTGTTCGTCTACATTAATGTTTGTATTAAAACTGAAAAATTAACATTTATTTAAAACAAAATGAAATAAGTTGGTTTTTATTAAATTAATAATTGCTGTTAGTAAGATTAACTAACAAAAACAGTAGTTTTTACAGTGTTACAATATATTTTTGTCTGTTGTTTTAACTGCATATGTAGTTGTTTGAACAGTTTTAATAATTTTTATGATTGTTGTTTTAACTACATTTGTAGTTATTTGTACTACATTTGTCAGTTGATTTTTAATAGTTAAAAATAACTTCATATTGCAGTTTATTTAAATGCAAATGTAGTGACATTTGCAGTTCATTTTACTTACATAATTTGCTGAGTGAAGTACAAAATTTGAATTAAACTGTCAGCTAAATTTTAACTAGACATTCAGTAATCGGACCTTAAAAATTAATTAAAGCATCACCAGTACTTTTTATTAATTTTATTTGATTTTCTTAATTTACTTTTTCTTTTGTAGAAGCTTTTAGTTAAAATTTTTAAATTATATGTATTTTTCAAAAATTTAAATACTTTTATACTATATTTAGACAGAGCAAAAACTACCTAGTTATTGGTCGTTGCTAGTTTTTACTTGTCAAAACGCAAATATAAATACAAACAAAAACTAGTTTTGTACAAAAACTAGGTAGTTTTTACTCACCTAATTCAGTATTATACTGCATTTATACTTGAACAAAAACCACCTAGTTTTTGTACAAAACTAGTTTTGCTTATTTTTTTGTATGCGTTTTGACAAGTTAAAAACTACAAGACCCAAAAACCAGGTAGTTTTTGCTCAGGTATAAATTTAGTATCAAAGAACTTAAAAAAGCCTTTCCCTACAGGTTTAAGCGTTAACTAATAGTTAACCCAAAAATTTGTTGTTGTTTTGTATACAATTTTTTGACATTTTCTTTTGTTAAATAGTTAAGTTAAGCCTACAGTATGAGACCCACCGTTATAAATTTTACAAAAATTTAAATAAAAATCCTAAAAAATTCAAGGAAAAGTGCGAAAAAGCAAGTGTATGTACGAGTATAAATAATAAAATTCTTTTAAAACAAGTTTAAGTTTTTTAGAAAAGGGTTGATCTTTATTTTAACTTAAAATTGTTTACGTTTTATTCATATATAATATTTTGTTATTTAAATAATTTTTAATTTTTTTACAAGCACTTAATATTTGTAATTTTTTGTTTACACACTATTACATTTATTTTGTTAGACTTTAAAATGTATAGGCTGTCTCTGAAATTTACATAAAAGTAGCAATTTAACTTCATTATTTATTTTTAATTCCCGGATTTAATTAAATAAAAGGTGTATTTAGGTATATATTTTGTTAAGTATTTTAATTATCTTTTATATTACTTTTATATTGCTATTTCCTTTTTGTAAAATTTAGTTTTCAAAATAAAACTTATATTAATTTTATAATTAATTACGAATTTTTATTACAAAAAATGTATTTTAAGACTAAAAAATTGAACACGCGTTTATTTGTTAAATATGTGGTTTTATATTTTGCAAAAAAATTGTTATTAATTATAAAATTAAATTTAAGATTTGTGTATTTCGAAACAAAATCAATAGTACAAACAAAAATCAGTCATAACTTTTTTTTAAACTACATAATATTTTTGAACTTAAAAATTATTTTAAATAATATATTTGTTTAAAATGAGAATAAATTTATGATTTAAAATATATAGATGTTATTTAAATTCCATAATTTTTTATAAATGTATTTAATACACATTTACAATGACAATGACAATTATTTTCATTCTATCGGGTATATGAATATATTGTTGCTTTCAAAACAATAAGTATTAAAATATTAAAGTAAGTTCTTAAATAGACATTTATGAATGAAATCGTGATTCAATGTAGTTTTTTGTTATAGTAGTTTCTAGTTTGTGCATAGTTTTTATGTTTTTTAAGAATCTGATAACTAAAAAAGTAAATTTTTTAGAAATGCATTATTTAAATTCATTGACAAATATTAAATTGCTTATACGTAATCATTTTAAAACCTTATAACACGTTTATAAAATTTTTGTATGAAAAATTTGTTTTATAAGTCACTTATAAATTTTAAAAGTGATTATGCATATGATCCTAAAGTTTTATTAAATCTTAATTAATAGAAACTGTTAATACACCGATTATTTATGTCATCATTAATCCATTTTAAAGCAAATTCTTTCAAAATTGTCTCATTTTTATCGGATATTTAAAACAAAATCCATATCTATCTTAAATAAAATGCAAATGAATTTTCTGTTGGTATTCACAATCATAAAAAAGTTTTAAATCTATTGAAAATTGTGAGCTGTAGACAGACAAATTTGTTTAAGAATGCAAATTTTCTCAACTGTGCTGGCGGTCAAAAGTTCTGAGTGAAAATGCAAAAAGACATGAAAATGTCTATTTGCATTTTAGTACAATTTCATAAATCGTCTGGTAAAAAATTTATTGTAAATATTTTATATTCTTCTAGAAATTTGAAAATCATTTAAAAAATCGCTGGTTGTCATACTTATGGGTTATGAGTTAACTATCAGTTAACCCAAAAAATTGTTGTTTTGTATATATTTTTTTGAGAGCAACCTTCACCGTAAGTACCTACTTTCATAAAACAATTGAGTGAAGTGAATTTTCAATGTAAATTGTTTTTATAAAAACAATTTCTATAAAACTAACGCAGCACTGAGAAAATTATCCTGTTTTCTGATATTTGCCGCATTGAAGAAAGTTTGGAAGTTATGAACAATAAAAAATAATTTTCGCAAAATTTTGGTGAAAATAAAAAGAAAACGTTTTATTTTGTTGAAAATAAAAACAAGACCCAATTGAAAATGGTGGAGGATGAATTACATCCGGGTATTCGATTTGAATGTTAGGTTTTTTATCGAATTTTATATAAATATTCCATACAAATTTAAGCATTTATAAAAATTTTAAGTAAGTATAAATTTAGCTTCTTAAAAATTAACCCCTCAATTCATAAACGCTTTGTAAAGTTATAGGAGGTTTACAAAACGAAATTTTCATACAAAATTTCTTCAATAAACCTCCTACAATTTTACAAAGCGTTTATAAATATAGGGATATTTAGTTATAAAAATGCTGCCAAGTCTTGAAAACTCTTGGCTTTTCTCTTTGAAATAGGTCCATTCGATTACTGCACGCAGAAAAAAATAGGTGGAACTTTATCTAAGTGCTATGTAATTATACAACTACATAAGTTCGAAGTAAGTTTTACAATTTTCTAGCGAAATATATGTAATTTTTCCGATATTTTCCACTACACATGTATATATTTTGCAAGGATTGTATATATTTTACAAAAAAATATGCATATTTTGCTAGAACTTAGTAAAACTAACTTGACAATTATGTAGTTGTATAATTACATAGCTCTTAGGTAATATCCCCCCTGTTTTTTCTGTGTGTGGATAATTTGTACAAATTTTTACTGGATGGCGTTCGTTAACACAAATACTCAGTAAACAGAAAGAAAAAAAGAGAGAATAAAGTGACAGTTCTATGATGAGTTTCTTAGTCTTCTTCTTTTTCTTGCAAATTTTTACTGGATAAATTTTTGCCAGTAACGGTGGGTCTCATACTGCAGGTTTAACTTTAACTTAACTATAAACAAAAGAAAATGTCAAAAAAGTGTACACAAAACAACAACAAATTTTTGGGTCAACTATTAACTACAGTTTAAACCTGCAGTATGAGACCCACCGTAAGAATTTGCAAGCAGAAAAATTTTAACGGTGGGTCTCATACTGTAGGTTTAACTTTAACTTAACTATAAACAAAAGAAAATATCAAAAAAATGTACACAAAACAACAACAAATTTTTGGGTTAACTATTAACTAAAGTTTAAACCTGTGGTATGAGACCGAGCGTTAAAATTTGGAAACATTTTTCTTTAACAACCCAGCAAAAATATGATTATCACTTGTAATTTGAAAACGATAAAATGTTTTTTCTAAAATGTACCTTTTCTAACGATATCGTTTCTGCAAGGAATTATGATACCGTTTTCGCTATCGAAATTCGAAATGTTTTTCCTAAAACGTAGTGCAAACCATTTACGTTGTTTTTATGATATCAATTAAAAGGATTAAACAATTTTTCAGTTTCTTCTTAAAAATTTAAAATATTTTGTGAATAATGAAAGATTTCTATCCGGCATCGAAACAGCTGATTGATTTTAGTCGGAAAAAATATGAAATTAATAAAGAAAATTGATTCAAACAACAAATAAGGAATAAAAATTAACAAATAAATGGAAAAATTTAGAATAAAATATAAAACCACATGAAATAGATGCTAAATAGTAATTTCGTTTACGATAATCTATAAGTGTACTTTTTAGCTACATCACATACAGTTACATCACATTTACGGTCCCATAATCCGCCCTTAAGTTACTTAAAATATGTAACGTGCTATTAATGAATGATAAATTTTATTTTCAGAATAGTACCAACCAGTTTAAAAATAGTACATTTTCGACCCCTATAGTACCAAAACTTGCATTTTTTTTATAAAATACCAAGCAAGAACTTTCATTAAAATTCATTGTGGATTATATTTTATCCCTGATAATAGCTTATTTGATTCATTCAATCATTAAATTAGTTTATGCCTAATTTAATTTATTTGTGAATTTTATCGATTTTTATTTACTTATTTTGTTTAATTTTCAAATATAATATTTTATGTGTTGGTTTTAAACAAAAGTTTTTGTATGAAAATTAAAAAAAATTTTTATTGTTTTTGTCAATTAATTTCTCTTAAATAAACTGGATTTCTATAGAATTTTGGAAATAACCAAAATGTGCCAGTGTACCAATCAAACTTTGATTGTGCCAAACATGGTACAATTGTGCCACAAATCCCATCACTGATATGCAACTAACAACAGCTGTTTTGCTCTCTCACGTAAAAACGGAGAAAAATGATGTTTTCAACAGAAATGTCCGGCACGTTACGACTCGTTTACGTCTAGTACTCAGCACTATGTGTTTCTCATTAAGCAGGTTGAATCAGTTGATTCGTCACGTTACATTTACGTTCAAGTAATTTGGGCTTGATTTCAACAGAATGATGCGGCAAGTACGTTTACATTTACGTGTTAGTAACCTAGTGTCTTCAAATGCAATGAAATGTGCAAAGAAATTTGAAAATAACACACAAAACAACAACAACGAAAATAATTTTGTTGTTGCTTTGTGTGTTAAATTTCTATCTTTAAGTCTGTGTGCCAAATTTCTATCTTTATCTTAATATTTGCGACTTGTAGAGTGCGCACAAGAATGCATGGACAGATAGACAGACGGACGGAGGGACGGACAGACGGACATCGTTAAATCGAAATAAAAAAATTCTGAGCCGATCGGTATACTATAAGGTGGGTCTAGGACCAATATTTTTTGGTGTTACAAACATTAGCACAAACTTATAATACCCTCTCCACGTAGTGGTGTAGGGTATAATAAAACATATTTACATATAATAAATAAAAATGTATAAAATTTAACTGTGTAAACAGTACTTATTTAAAATATTACGAGTAAGTCATTATTTTATATTTAAAAACAATTACTACAATAGGGCGTTATTAAGAAGTCATTATTTTATATTATAAAATAATGCAAAAGATAATGATATATCATTTTTGGTAATGCATATAGTAATGAGGTGTCATTACCAATATTTTGCTGGGTTGTAAAATAAAGCGAAAATGCTGAAACCGGTTTACATTATTGCAATTTAACCCGCAAAAGTAATTTTAAGTGGAGTAATGAATGTATTTGTAATTAATTACAGTCTTCTTTAATGCTTGACATTTAAAATCGGCATATTTCCAGTGATTTTGCGTAAAAAGTTTGTTTAAATTGCTTGGTTAGCTTAAATATTGTTTTTATAAAAAAATAATTGTAATAAATTCTGCAAAAATATTTAAAAATGTTATAAGTAAACCTAAATGAACTGAACTGAACTGAACTAGTAAAAATTTGTTTAATATGTACAACTTTAATAACTGAAAAATAAATTTGAAAGAACAAAATAAAACTGTCTATAATAAAGAGTTTAGTCTTCATTTTCAAATACATAAACTGGGAATATGATGATACTAAAGATGAATTACAAATGGCTGAAAAAATTTTTGTTGATACGGAAAGTGTGTGCTTAATAAAATGATTGGTGTTTTTTTATTAACAAAGATGCAATTTTTCATCTGATAGTTCAATATCAGTTGTCATGAAATCGGCTGTATTAAAAAATGGATTCGGTTAAAAGGATAAAAGGGTATTGTGGTCGTAGGTAATTGATATTTCAACATATGTAGTTAAGTGTGTCTGGTTTTTTAACAAACACCATAGTATATTTTTTTTGGTTTTTAAAAAACTTTGATTTTGAAAATTTTGTTTAAATTCCAAGACTGCAATAGAAAAGAAAATAGAAAGAAAAAATATGAAATTATACAGTAGTTCACAAAAAAAAAGTTTATTATGTGATATATTATGTATTTGGTATGATGAAATAAAGCCAGCAATGGTATATTAGTTACAAAATACTTATATCTACTAAGTAGATTTCGTCTTTTACAAATAATTTTTTATGAATATAACGTATTTGGATATTATGGTTAAAATATACAATGATTATTTCGTCTTGTTTTTTTTAATTTTTAAATAAAAACGTTTTAACAAAAAATAATCTCCTTTGAATCTTGTAAAATATTAAAAAAAACTTGAAAGGTAAACATTTTGAAATGTTGAAAATAAAAAATATCAGCAGTATCCAAAATGAAAATTTAGCATAGAGTTAAAATGAGTTTTATTCATAATACTTTTGTTAAACTCATTCTAGTATTGTTGCTAAATTCCTTCTAATGTTCTGTTATCAAACGCCAAAAAAACAAAAAATTCCATTCACAATAATAAAAAAGCCTTGTATTTTCAAACACACGGTTGCTCTTAATCGGTGTGCTAAGAAATCATTTTGAATAAACTCTATTCTAACAAGCTGTTAGGCCTAAAAACATTGTAGTTAACAGCTCGTTGTGTGCGATGTATAAGAAGCTACTAACTTTTCATTTTGAATACGGGGGTAAGTTTTTAAGCAAAAATCTTACATGCGAGAGCCTTTTTGTTGCAGTACTTTTGCTCTATCGTTTAGTTCAAGTTCACGACCGCTTGATGTGCCACATTCCTTGGAAACAACACAAAGGAATTCATTATTATCAAATGCACCATAATTTGATTGATACTGTGTGCCAACACTGATCAGTTGTTCAAATCGCCAGCCATCAGAGAGTGTTGAGATCATCTATTAAGGAAAAACACCAAAAATAAATTGTTTATTACAGAAAAATAATTTAACAGCAATGCAAGTCTAACAAACCTGTGTCAATTCTTGTTCACGACATTGAAGTACACGATATACTCGTTTTTTGTCTGTATGTGGTCTCTGTTACAAAAAGAAAATATTGTGTTAAATAAATCTAATTTTAATTTAATTTCTTAATTTATTGCAATAACCTGGCTTAAGGGATATTATCAGTTACAAGTTTCAACTAAAAGTTTACAAAGCAAACAATAAAATCCCAGAAAATTGTTTAGAACACGTTCTAAAATTCCTAGTCCCAAAACTACCCAGGTAGAAATTATGTGTGATAACAAAAAATAAGCACTGGCAAAGCACAAGTAGACCGCGGTCTTACAAAAAGAAGTACTGACAAACCACTAAATTTGGACGCTTTACCAACGCTTATGGTGACTTTTCAGCGCTTGTTTTTCTAAAGCATTATTTTATTTTTGAAAAAGAAACTCCAAAAAAGAGTGGATATTTAAATAATTTTTGACTTTTGAAGCACTTTATTTTTTTTTTTTTTTTTTTTTTTTTTTTAATTTAATTTTATCGGGATATACATTAATTGCATCAAAGGAATTAAATATGCTAAAAATCCCAAACGTATTTAACAAATTGTGAAAAATATTCCGCTGCAGGCATGTCCCTATCCGGATTTCATTCTTGCCTAAGGAAATCGTCAGGGGACGACGTTTTTAGAATTTCTGGAAATATTTGTTAAGTTAAATTACAAACTCAATGAGAATTTTTTGTTCTCGTCTAGGAGCATTATTAAACATTTAAAATATCAAAGAAAAAACAAAAACAACAACAGAAAATTTCCCACAATTTGCTTTGTCATCTTCCAATGTACTACTCTGTTGTTTTGACAGATCTAGCAATGTAGTGACATCCATTCATGTAGAAACAACAATAGAGAACAATGTTTTCTAAAGTGTCAGTAACATTTAAATTTGCACAAGCAATTGCATATTAGTTTTTTAATTTTATTTTATCGGGATATACATTAATTGCATCAAAGGAATTAAATATGCTAAAAATCCCAAACGTATTTAACAAATTGTGAAAAATATTCCGCTGCAGGCATGTCCCTATCCGGATTTCATTCTTGCCTAAGGAAATCGTCAGGGGACGACGTTTTTAGAATTTCTGGAAATATTTGTTAAGTTAAATTACAAACTCAATGAGAATTTTTTGTTCTCGTCTAGGAGCATTATTAAACATTTAAAATATCAAAGAAAAAACAAAAACAACAACAGAAAATTTTCCACAATTTGCTTTGTCATCTTCCAATGTACTACTCTGTTGTTTTGACAGATCTAGCAATGTAGTGACATCCATTCATGTAGAAACAACAATAGAGAACAATGTTTTCTAAAGTGTAAGTAACATTTAAATTTGCACAAGCAATTGCATATTAGTTTTTTAATTTTATTTTATCGGGATATACATTAATTGCATCAAAGGAATTAAATATGCTAAAAATCCCAAACGTATTTAACAAATTGTGAAATTATTTGGGCGTTGGCAAAGCATTTGTTTTTTGTTTCTGTGCCCTGGGTGCTTTTCCAGGGCTTTGCAAAGCATTGGCACTACCGTGGAATGGTGTTATCATTTGAGCGTTGGGAAAGCACTGTTAACAAGCACTCATATCATCCATTTCGGTGCTTTGCCAGTGCTGGCCCTTTTGTAATTTTCTACCTAGAACTAATTCATATTTGTTTTCGTTCGATTTCTTTTGTTACGAATTAATGGTAACCGAAACCAATGCACACACAAAGGTAATAAGAAATTTAATAATAAAAGTAACTAGTTACCATTACCAGGTATGTAGTTACATAACCACATATCTAGTAATCATTTTCTACACTGGGGTGTAGAAAATCATTACCAGATATGTGGTTATGTAGCTACATACTTGGTAATGGTAACTAGTTACTTTTGTTATTACATTTCTTATTACCTTCATATGGCGATGTCGCGAAAAATAATGAGTTATGGTTACACACCAGCATACGAAAAATCAAAAAATATATCGTTACCTATGTGCTTACCAGTACTCTCAAAAATAATGAGTCTAAAAATAGATTTTCAAAAAAATAAATTATATAAAAGAAATATTCTTTATTGTATTTTTTTTTTTAATAAAATTTGCTGGTGCGGGAATCGAACGTGGGTCTACAGATTGCCAATCAATAGCTCTACTATCTGAGCTATATCGACATGTAATATTTAATAGATAAATTGACCTGCTGCACACAAGAAAGCTTACTCGCCAACATACAAAAAATATGTGATTACATACAGTGGTGGCCACGAATTTAACACAATTCAAGTTTTTTCTAATTTTATTGTTGTTGCCTTTATTTTTAAAGATTAAAATAGTGGCTAAATTCGACACGAAAGGCAAGGAGATGGTTCAGAAAATTGTGCAGAATTTTAACGTAATGTTTGTTTTTTCATTTTGGCACTTGTTTTAAGTGGGCGTGGCTTTTAACGAAAAATTAGCGATATCAACCTTTTATCAAATTACATAGTAAAATTTAGGCAGTACTGATCGGTTCTGTACAAACTGTATAATTTTGGAAATCCTATAAAATTTTCTTAAGTCTTGCATTATTTTTATCTACAAATAGTCACCAGACTTAAAATTGCATCACTTTAAACATGACCAAATTTTCCTTTGTTTTTAGCCAGACTTTTAGACATGGGCCTTAAATGTATCGATGTTAAAATTGTTACTAGAGCCTATGCTGGAGCTAGGGACAGTAACAACGAACAAATTATATTTATTGTCTACTTTGAAAAAAAGTCAATCACATTAAGAGAATTAAGGCAAAACTACTCAGCCATCAACTACATAAAAGTCAGGTGGGAATACCAAAAACCCAACAAAACAAAACTGACCCAATGTTATAATTGTCAGATGTATGGACACGGTGCCAGCAGATGCAATGTCAAAACATTTTGTGCCCATTGCGCCGGGAATCACAAAATTGAAGAATGCAAGTCAACCATTGTAAAATGTGCTAATTGTAAAGGCCCCCATAAGGATATGTCCCCTGACTGCCCTAATAGGGAAACATATATGCAAATAAGGCAACGTGCTCAACCAAAGAGTACCAGACAAAGAAACCAACAATTCAACAACCAATCAAATTACAACGTTAATTTTCCAAATGCTTTAAATCAGAGCGACACACCAAATCCATCTAGAACAGGTTATAACTAACCATTCACCCAAAAAAACGACAATTTGTTCTCTTTAGAGGAATTAAAAAATCTTACGTTTGAATTAATTTCAAATTTAAAAAAATGCAGGTCTCGTGAAGAGCAATTCGAGGTTGTTACAAACCTTGCATGCAAATTTTTGTACCAATGAACAGCAACATAACGTTATTACAATGGAATGCTCGTAGCATTCGTACTAAAAAAGACGAATTATTCCATTTCTTGGAAAAAACCAATATTGACATTTGTTTACTTTGTGAAACCTGGCTAAATAAGAAAATTACAATAAAACATCAGAACTTCTACTGCTACAGATACGATCGTCACCGTGGTGGAGGAGGTGGAGTAGCTATTTTAATTAAAAAACACATTCAGCATCAACTTATACCTCCTATTAACACAGAACTAAGGTAAAATCTGGTAATGACTTTATAAATATTTATTCTTGCTATTATCCTGGTGGGTCAACAAACAGGGACCCTAGAAGAAAACAAACATTTGCGAAAGATATTCGTAAACTAACGAGCTCAAATAAATACATATTAGGAGGAGATTTTAACTGCAGATATAGTTATTGGGGATGTCAAAGAAGTAATGGCTGGGGTAACATATTATATGAGAAACTCCAACTAAACCAAACACAAGTTTCCCCATGAATATACTTATATTCCGGCTGATCCAAGTAAACAACCGTCAACTCTAGATTTTTTTCTAACTAACATATCTCAAAATATGTCCGCAGTAAAAGGTATAAATGACTTGAGTTCTGACCACCTACCATTCATTAGTACAATTAATTTAAATTATGAAATGGTAGACAATTTATGCTACGCTTTCAGCAAGGCAAACTGGCCGCATTTTATGAAATTCATAAACAGGAATCTTCCTGTGGTGGATAGCTTTAATGAAATAAACAACAGCACTCAAATTGACAACATGATAAATGTTTTTAATAATGTAGTAAAAATGGGAATAGATGAAAGTGTGCCCAAACGTATAATTGCACCAACCTCTAAACCAGAGATCGGCATTTCTATCAGTGTTACCATATATTTTTTTAGAAAAACTGTAAAGAAAAACTGTTTCTTTATAGAAAAACTGTTTTTCGAAAAAATTTTAAAATTCAGAAGAAATTCTGGGATTTCGAAGTATCTTCGGACTAAAATATTATCCCAGGGTCTCAATTTTCAAAATATCGAGATTTCAATAATTTATGCCTAAATAGTAGGCATTTATAGTAATCGACTTTTTGCACAGCTTCCTAATTAAAGTTTTTTTTAAAGAATTTTGGTCTCCTAGGCCCGAATCTGAAGTTAAAAAAAGTTCATCGAATCCGAGATGTGAACCTTTTCCAATTTCAGCATTTTTTGATAAGACATTGTTTTAAAAATTTTTTAAAAAAAATATAAATTTCTAAATTATCCTTCATTTAGAAGTGATCTGAAAAGTTCGGCTAAAAATGTCCGTCGGATCTATGACGTGTCAGATATGGTTTAGCCAATTTTATTCCGTACTAATTTTTGATGAAATTAGTTATAAAAACTTTTCATTTTTCCATTTATGTTTCGATTTGTACCAAATTTTTTATCATAAAACAAATTCAGATTATTATGCATAAGCACTTTTATATTTTAATTCTTAAATTTTAGTTAAAAAAATAATAAAAAAAATTGTAAATGAAACAAATGTGCCGATTTAATATGAAAAAACTGTAAAAAATCCATGAATTAAAAAAAAACTGTTTTTTACATGAAGAAACTGGAAAACTGTTAGGCATCCCAAAAAACTGTAAAAAACAGTTAAAACTGGCTATATGGCAACGCTGATTTCTATGAACGCGTGCAACTCACTCACACCAACATACGCTCACACATTTAATAAAAACACACAAATTTATTCAGTCTCGCTTAAGCATTCGTTGTTCGATGAGGTTGTGTCGACGCATGTTGCTAGCGTTACACTGCACGAAATGTTTGACGAAGAATGGGAATTCGATTTCTCGTTTACTGAAATTTTTTTCGGTAAACGGAAATAGGTTATTTTTGTTGAAAAAAAGACAATTGTTGTGTTTCGCCATCTATGAACCGAGTTTAATTATATATACCTTTATCGCCATGCTCAATAGCACAATAAAATTAAAATTTTTAACTACAAATTTGCCAAGAATTCTAAAACAAGTTTTTCTTTCAAAATCTCATTTTTAAATTATTTTCTATTTTGTTCTATTTTATTTATATATTCTAATTGCACATAAATAAGTATGAGAAAATTATACAGAAATTTCTTTCAGTGCATTGAGAGAGGGAAAGTACATCTCACTCATACCAGGGGGTATCCATTAAGGTGTTTTAAGATTTCTGAAAAAAATTCACACGCGAATGAGAAGAAAAACACAAAGAATTTGAAGAAATATAACAGCGAACGAGAGAAAATGAAGGACGTCACGAAAACAATAAATTTAATAAAAACGTGTTTACAAGCAAAAAAATCATTAAAAACAATTAAAAAAAATAATTAAAATTTATTATTTATTTCACTCTTAAAGTTGTTTTTGTTACCGCGTTAATCAATAATCATAAGAAACAATAAAAACAGTGCCCTGTTAACTTTTTCGATTTTCCTTTTGTTTCTCTCCATATAAATTTTAAAGGAACCAAAGAGTGCACTTTTTTCTTATGGGAACTCTTTAGTCTATATCCTCGTTGCTCATACCCAATAAGCATTTGGAAGATATATCACCCTGAAGATATTACGGCAAAATCATTCATTTATCATTTGGAAGAAAATCAAAGTAGTATTTTGATCATATCTTCTTTTTATCAGTTGGAAGATATATCGGTGATATTTAAAAAAAAATGTCAGAAAATATATTTTTCTTTCATTTTAAAAAAATACATCACAAGCGTTCAAATAAAATATCGATAATATCAAAACGTCTAATTTTGGAAAATTTTCGAAAATAAATTTGCAAAAATTAAGGTAAGCATAATTGTACTTCATTTATTTAATTACGTATTGCATATAAAACATATAATGTGTGGCAAAGTAAATGCAAATACACAGAAGGGTAGTTGATGCGGTCAATTATATAAAACCAGCATTAAGAAATTGTAAGATATGTAAATTAATGAGAAAGTTTTGTATGTTTTTGTTATTTATAATAAAATAAAAACAAAATATGTTGGTATTAGGGATACCGATCCCGAAATCCCGATCCCGAAAATCCCGGGATTTTCGGGATTTAGGAATCCCGAAATCCCGGGATTGGTTTTGAAAAAATCCCGGGATTTCCGATTTCATTATTTGCCATATTGTATCTCTTTTTGTATTTTTTTTATTGTTATATTCGACCTAAATCACATAAATATAATATCTTATTAAATGTCATTAAAGAACTAATTTTTCCCATTCATAAATGAATGCTTCACTTGCCAAATCGATTAACTCCATTTTCTGAACTTTATAAAATTTTAATTTCAAACCCCTTTATTGACTAACTGTGAAATATTCAAAACAAATTTCTCTGATAAGAAATATTAACACTACTAAATTACAAAATCTATAATTTAACGGGAATTTTAAAAAACAGTATATAATATTTTTGCACTTTTCTCACTAATACTCATTTATTTTTCTATATGGAGTTAATCGATTTGGCAATTGAATCATTCAAATAATTGATTATAGATTAAATAAATCTGAATAAAATTATTAATAATTTAAAAACTTTTATTCAGCTGTGAAACTTTTGAAAATAATAATTCAGGTTTATTTAATCTCTTAACGGACATGTTTTTATTTTATTGATGATTTGCTAAAATCGTAACTTCATGCAAAATAATTTTGCCGACTAAAAACAGCAAAGTCTTGTTAAATTAGAAAAATCTAACAATCTGCCTTTCTGAAATCAGCGGAGGTATGTGCTTAATATTTTATGTTAGTTGATTTAAAAAAACTAATAGTCACTAAATATTTCTGATGATTTCAGCAGAGTAGTTTGTATTTGCATTGAATTAATTTTAGCCAAATATAACTAAAAATTTGAAGTGTTTTAGTAAAAACTTTTAGTTAAAAAGTTTCTTCAGAGGTAAATTGTAATTTGTAATTTGCTTAAATTTAACTCATAAGTATAGTTTTAATCGCGGAACATTTTTGCTTATTTTTAGTAGCTTTTTCTGCTATTTTTACATACTTATTTCTATGAGTGTAGTTTCTGTTTAAAGCCAGATTCACAATGTTGTAGTACTCCACTCTGAGTGGATTTTGTTCCTTTCTTTTTTGCATTTACATATTTTTTATCTCTATTTTACACACTGCACTTTGCAGCGTAGAGTACTCCAGCATTGTGAATCCGGCTTAATTTGTTTATTTTTTTTTTCATACTTCAAGAAATAATAAGTACATTTTAAATGAATTATTTTAATTTGTAGGATTTATTTCAGCTATTTATTTTTAAACTTAGAAATATGATGAAATAAAAAATATCCCGAAACCCCGAAAAATCCCGAAATCCCGAAAAATCCCGGGATCCCGATAAATCCCGGGATCCCGATAAATCCCGGGATCCCGAAAAATCCCGGGATCCCGGGATTTCAATTTTCAAAATCCCGAATCCCGGGATTTGTAAAAACCAGTCCCGTTCGGCATCCCTAGTTGGTATAAAACTCTTATTTTTATTATCTGGGTGATTTTCTAGCGATATCTTCTTTTTATCTTCCAGAAGATATATCGGCGATATTTCGAACACATTTTTATATCATCTAGGTGATAATTTAGCAATATCGCCTATTTATCTTCCAGAAGAATTGCTTTCGTATTGCTGTGAAGTATTGCATTCGGGACACGTTTTCTACCAAATGGGGTATCTTCCGCAATAGGAAAACGATTATTGCCGCAATAAAATTTTTCTTCCAGGCAATACTATTGAGGAATCGTATTCGTATTGCCATGTTTACTGGGTACAAGCACAAAACTAAACCCTTACCAATCAACATAAAAATTATGATACAATTAAGGAACGTATTTAAAAGAAACTGGAAACGTTACAGAGATGTTAATGATCGTCGAGCTATGACACGTTTAAATAAAAAGATTGCGAATGAAATAAACCACTTCAGAAACCAAACTTGGAATAACATGTTGTCCAATTTGGACAAAGCATCTTCCCCTTTTTGGAAAGTTTCAAAAATGTTAAAGAAGAAATTTAGCAATATTCCAATTTTAAAACACAACAATGTAGTATGTTTCACCCGGCAAGAAAAGGCTGAAATATTGGCTCACAACTTTAATTTGAACCACTGTATTTCATCAAATTTAAGTGATACTACTACGATTACTGAGGTTAATGGCGTTGCAAACCTTATTCGTAATATTAACCCAATCCCACAAAACTGTTACTTCACTACTACTGAAAAAGTTGGTGTAATTATAAAAAAAATTGAAAAACAAAAAACTCCAGGTTTAGACGGTATCAATAATAAATGTCTAAAAAATTTACCTAATAAAGGTATCAACTATCTAACGAACATCTTTAATGCTTGCCTTAAATTATGCTACATCCCCAGTGATTGGAAAACCTCAAAAACCATACCAATACTCAAGCCAAATAAATCTCCTGATTCTCCACTTTCTTATAGACCAATAAGTCTGCTCTCTTCTATAAGTAAAATCTTGGAAAAAATTATTAAGGAAAAGCTTATTAATTTTATCGATGCAAACAATATACTTCCATCGCAACAATTCGGGTTAAGAAGTGAACATAATACGTCTAAACCCCTACTAAAAATCAGAAAATTAGTTAAAACTAATTTTCAAAACGGCAAATCAAATGGAATGATATTATTGCTAGACATAAAAGCTGCGTTTGACTCCGTTTGGCATAATGAACTTATTTTTAAATTGAAAAAATTCAACTTTCCAATTGAACTCATAAAAATTATTCAAAACTTTCTTCAAAATAGATCGTTCAGCGTTTACTTGGGTAAAACCTGTTCACAACAAGTTAATATCATTGCAGGATGTCCACAAGGTTCTTGCCTGTCGCCAGTTCTTTACAACATCTTTACTGCTGACATTCCAACATTTTCCAATTGCATTACGTCTATATTTGCAGATGATACATCAATTCTTAGTTCTGATGTTTATTCAGCTGATATTATTACAAACTTGCAGTCTGCTCTTACTGGGTTGAGTAATTATTTTGATAAATGGAAGAATTTGGTTAACCCTGAAAAAACGCAGGCTATTTATTTTACAAGAAAACGTAAGTCTTGTTTTATACCCCAGAGTTTACCTCGTTTCATGAACCATGATATTCCATGGGAAAACAACGTCAAATACTTGGGCGTAATGCTTGATACAAAGCTTAATTTTAATAATCATATTCCCTATGTAGTGGACAAAATTAACAAAAATATTAGAATAATGTACCCAATTATAAACAGAAAGTCGGAAATGAACATAGACAATAAAAAAAACTCATCATCAAATCTATATTCCACCCCGTATTGTTTTACTGTGCTCCAGTTTGGTACACGTCTGCAAAATGTCATATAAAAAAACTCCAAGTAGCACAAAATAAGCTACTTAAAATGATATTTAAACTACCATGATATTTAAACTACCACTCGACGCCTACATAGTCTCGCTGGCTTCGAACTCGTTCTGGATAAAATCGAAAGATTGACTCTAAATTTTAATGGAAGATGCCAACTCTCACAACATGTACATATCAATGAACTGATCTCATCATAATTTTATCTACTTTATTTTTTTTTCTCATTTTTATCTTATACCTCTGCTTCATAAAGGTTTTTGTAAATTGTTTCCTTCCGTTTAATAATAATGTACATAAATTTCATAAAGTAAAAAAATATATTTATATATCTAAGTAGAAAAGGAACGAAGTTCCTAAACTCTTTGCTTCTAAGTCAAATGTAAATAATATAAATATTATAAGAAAAAAAAAAAAAAAATGAACATTTGAAAATTGTATGATTTTTTTAAAGTTTTGAAACATATTACTTACTTGATCTCTATGACGGATGCATTCTTTGAGCAATGCTATCAGTTGTGTGACATTATAAAATTCAGCCTCTTCTAAAACTCCCTCCTCGGATACACCATCGAGGACTAATTTACCATGCCGCAAATAGTTTAAAACTGGTGCAAAATATTTTGGATCTCTGTCTATTAAATAGGCACCAGTTTCATCCTTAAAAAACAAAATAAAAACACAAATATATTGTTACAAATATGGGTTAAACTAAATTATTAGTAACTGCATTTCTAAGTAATATTTATTTATGGGGGGTATGTAATTTAAGTGTCAAATTAACACATCTTAAGCTCTGGTCGATTTAAGTGAATACGTGTTTCAGATTTTTTTTAATTACCCGATTAAAAAAGATGATATGGTGACATATCTAATTTGATGAAATACAATAACTAATCAGATACAATTTAATCCGAATACAATTGTATCTACGTGGATCAAATTGGATTTAATTACTTTAAATTATATACAATTTAATCCGAATTTTGACCAGACATTATTGTATTAAATAATATCTTAATAGTTAAAATTAGGTCCAATTTGATCAAAATTTTGGAATTTTTGTTTTTATTAAATATTGCACTGAAAAACAATGTGGGATTCACGTAAGGTTTCGTGTATTGTGTAAACTAAGCAAATCTAGTAACTTTTAGAGTCTTTATGTGAAACTGCATACATAAAAAGTATCTACTTATTAATGAGTACTTATAGGAGCTATAAGCTGTATTTTGTCTCATGCCTACCAACGTTAAGTCTTTAAAGCAAATCTACGTTAAACCGATTGTAGTATAAAAATTTTTTAAACAGGTTATGTTTATAATTTTTCCGTTATAATCGAACGTACGTCAGCAAAAGTTCCTAGGAAGTAACGCGAATAAGTTACGTTAGATGTATATATATATTCCTCTAACTCCCACTGGAGCACAGGTCGCCTAAATGTATAATGTGAAAATGTATAAACGTTGAGTTTTCAACGTTGATAATTATCCGTGTTGAAAGTTAACGTGCATACGAAAAGTAATGTGTTAGTTTTTGTCTTAAAAGCGTTTTTATGCACTTTGAGGTTTTTTATGAGTTAACGGATATAGTTAAGTCGAAAACACAGCTATAGTATAGTTCAAGAATAATCCATAAAATAAAAATATTCTAAATAAAATGAAATTTCAAATAATTTTCCATAAAACATTACTGGATTTTTCACTGAAGGTGATATTTTTATTTTGAAAGTGAGAAAGTTCAAATGAAGCTTTAATTTATGGGCTACTCATTTTAAAATGAGAAAAATACATTAAAATTGTGATAACAAATTTGACATGAGTTTTTAATAAAATTAAATGTCTTGAAATAATCGTTTAAAAATTTTTTGTTTTAATTTACATTTGTATTTCATGATATCCTTCAAGCCTATTAATAAATTTGGTGCTACGTTATTCCTAAACCAAAATAATTACTTCGAAGAATTGGCTAACTTTTATTAATATGCACTCAGAAAAGTTCTGCAGTTACTACATGACATTTATTTGTGTACTAATGCGGTTGTAGTTATTTTAACTGCAATTGTAGTCAATTTACTTAGAGCAACATTTTTCAATGTTTTTGACAGTTATTTTTTTTAAACAAACTGTAAAAACTACTACATTGTAGTAACATTTATTTTATGCAGTTATTTTGAATTTTTTTTACAAATACTTAAATTTTCAAGTGTGTGTACACACACACGAAGCAAACAGGAGCATGTGTATGAATCGCTTGTTTAGAAATTTCTAGTGAAAGAATATGAGAAGAACATGTTTTCTATTGTCTTAGTCATAAAACAATGTAGAGTTGGGCTTAATCGTTCTTTTTGGTGACTCGGTCATATCGTTCAATAAAATTCATTGAACTAGTTCGTTCAAATCGTTCAATCGTTCTTTTTTGTTATCGTTCTTTTTTGTCATGAGCTGTGTCTGAACAGTGATTCGTGAACGGTGTCGTTCATTCGACAATTTATTGGCGCACTACATGTTACATGTTTATATTAATTTTATTGTACATAGACTAATAGTGTTAGAAAATTACAATTTTATTAAAAATTTGAAATTATTAAGAAAAATATTTAATTATGTAATAAAATTAATAAGAAAGGTATACAAACTTTTTATGACTACAAAAAAGAACGAAATGAACGATGAACGAAAAGAACGAATAATGGTGAACGATGTCATATCGTTCAATGAACTGAACCGTTCAAATGAACTAGTTCGTTCATGAACGACACAACTCTAAAACAATGCCAAAGAGTGAGGACGCGTAATACGGAAAAGGTTATATATTTTTTTATTAAATTATTAAAATAATAAGGTAAGTTTTATAATATAAAATTTAAATTTATTTACGGGAATGTTAAAAAAATATTGTACTTATTTTCTTTCAGTTCTTTTATATTCTCATCCCTTTCTACCTGGAGAAAAAAAGGAAGAAAAACAACACCATATTTCATCCCTCACAGACGGGCATCTAGAACAATATCTTAATAGTGAAAAATAAAAGTGACATTAAGTGTAAATTTTGATTTCTTAATTTTAAATTTATTATAGAATAAAATTAAGTTAAGAGTGTTTACTAGGGTTTGGGATTTCCCGGACTTTTTTATTTCCCGGGAAACGGGAATGAAAAAATTTGATTCCCGGGATTCCCGGGAATCCCGGGAAATATTTTTGAACAAAATTGTTAATGAAAACCACCTATATAAGTAATTTTTGTTAAAAAAAAAACACTATTTCAGTACAAATTCAGTCTGTGTAGTGAGAATTCAAAGTAAAAATATCAGAATGTTGAACATTTTATTTCACATAAATTACTCTAAGCACTGCCAATGAATTGCATGATTACAGCAGAAAGCACCCACTACTGGACTGTCGGAAACAAACCGTTTCATCGCATTTGGCCCATTAGATATGGTCGCCACAATGTTATTTTCCAAAGACAAATAAAACTCTTCTAGTCTTATTTCCACAATTCTTCTTATTTTATCAGCATTACATCTTCCTGATATATAAACCAACCCCAGGTTATAAAATTAATTATTTCCGTTTATACATATGTTCAAATATCTCTTTTGTGATATTCTTGTCCATTCAGCTAAGATTATAGTAAATCTCATATTGTTGGAAATATTGCTCGATATTTCTATTATCATGATAAAAGATATGATTATAGTAATTTAATACAATGTTCTTTACATCAGTTTAATTTTTTGGCAATGCCAGGTTTTTATTATAAAAACTTTCTCGAATAAACGAAGATCTAGCTATGGTGCGGATTGACATTCCGTCGACTGCGGCTAATTTGGATACCATTTCAGGAAATGTTTGCCCTCCCATAAAACGTTCAATGCCTATTCAGCTTACACTGTTTTCTTCGGGTACTTTGCAAATTTTAGCTGGAACGTTATTCTTGTTGTTGTTTTCTTCAAGAGAAGTTGCATGACCATAATTTTTTTTTTTAACCAAATTTAGATGTCGGATAACCAAATTTAGATACAATTAGTCTTTTAGGGCAAATATTGCACTGCGCTGCTTTGTTCTTTTTTGTGAAGTATTTCCATACTCCTTACATTTTATTCTTTAATATAAAAGAATATATTAGTTTGAAAGCAGATGTAATAAAATAAAGTAAACTTATTTGAAAATATCACATTTATTAATGAAAACGTTACTTGTAAAATTATTGGCCCTTAATATAAAGAAGTATTTTAAATTTAAAGTCGACTTTATTTTTAATCATACGGTTTTATTAATTTTCTGTATGAAAATTCTACAAAAATATTTATATTTTTAAACATTTTGATTGGTTGAAAATAAATTAACCAATCAGAATGCTCCAAAAATAAACCAAGTCAAGGTATACTGCCACCCAATATTTTAACTAAAGTCGACTTTAACTAAAATATACATTTGAAAAATGTAAATAGTAAGGGCGATTATTTGTAAGAAACAAAACTTTTTTTCACATTTCTTTTAAACATTTACCAAGTTTTTAGGTTTTACTACTAAAATTTTGAATAAGTTATGCGAAAAATCTTTATTAGTTGAAATTACTTGGCAAACATTTTTTTGTGTGTGTCAAATAAATTGATTCCCTTTTAAAAGATTTTAACAATGACATTTCTGTTTTGATGTTTAAAATGTTTTTTATGACTAAAATAAAAAAATCCTATTCCAGACAAAAAGAATTTAAAAAATTTAATATTTTTAAAATTTCCCGTTTTCCCGGGAAAAATATATTATTTTCCCGGGAATTCCCGGCAAACTTTTCCCGGGATTTCCCGGGAATTCCCGAACCCCAAACCCTAGTGTTTACATAAATTTGATTTTATTAAATTAATAATTATACCCTTACACCACTATGTGGTCAGGGTATTATAAGTTTGTGCTGATGTTTGTAACACCAAAAAATATTTGTCCTATACCCACCTTATAGTATACCGATCGGCTCAGAATTTTTTTTTATTTCGATTTAACGATGTCCGTCTGTCTGTCCGTCCGTCCGTCTGTCTGTCCATGCATTCTTGTGCGCACTCTACAAGTCGCAAATATTAAGATATTTTGATGAAACTTGGTACACTGACTTATGTCGGCCCAAGGACGACGCCTATTGATTTTAGTTAAAATCGGTCCATGTTTAGACCTAGTGCCCATATAAGGGTCCCACCAAAATTATATTGTTTATACGCTGCAGGTCGCAAATATTGAGATATTTTGATGAAATTTGGTACATAGACCTATGTTGGCCCAAGGACGAATCCTATTGATTTGGTGAACATCGGTCCATGTTTAGACCTAGTGCCAATATAAGGGTCCCACCAAAATTATATTGTTTATACGCTGCAGGTAGCAAATATTAAGATATTTTGATGAAATTTGGTACACAGACCTATGTTGGCCCAATAACGCAGCCTATTGATTTTGGTGAACATAGGTCCATGTTTAGACCTAGTGCCCATATAAGGGTCCTACCAAAATTATACTGTTTATACGCTGCAGGTCGCAAATATTAAGATATTTTGATGAAATTTGGTACACAGACCTATATTGGCCCAATAACGCAGACTATTGATTTTGGTGAACATCGGTCCATGTTCAGACCTAGTGCCCATATAAGGGTCCTACCAAAATTATACTGTTTATACGCTGCAGGTCGCAAATATTAAGATATTTTGATGAAATTTTGTACGCAGACCTATATTGGCCCAATAACGCAGCCTATTGATTTTGGTGAATATCGGTCCATGTTCAGACCTAGTGCCCATATAAGGGTCCTACCAAAATTATACTGTTTATACGCTGCAGGTCGCAAATATTAAGATATTTTGATGAAATTTTGTACACAGACCTATATTGGCCCAATAACGCAGCCTATTGATTTTGGTGAACATCGGTCCATGTTCAGACCTAGTGCCCATATAAGGGTCCTACCAAAATTATACTGTTTATACGCTGCAGGTCGCAAATATTAAGATATTTTGATGAAATTTTGTACACAGACCTATATTGGCCCAATAACGCAGCCTATTGATTTTGGTGAACATCGGTCTATGTTTAGACCTAGTGCCGATATAAGGGTCCTACCAAAATTATACTATTTATACGCTGCAGGTCGCAAATATTAAGATATTTTGATGAAATTTGGTACACCGACCTATGTCAGCCCAAGGATGAAGCCTATTGATTTTGGTTAACACCGGTCCATGTTTAGAGCTAGTGCCCATATAAGGGTCCCCCCAAAATGATATTGTTTATACGCTGCAGGTCGCAAATATTAAGATATTTTGATGAAATTTGGTACACAGACCTATGTTGGCCCAAGGACGAAGCCTATTGATTTTGGTGAACATCGGTCCATGTTTAGACCTAGTGCCCATATAAGGGTCCCCTCAAAATTATATTTTTTATACGCTGCAGGTCGCAAATATTAAGATATTTTGATGAAATTTGGTACACCGACCTATGTCAGCCCAAGGATGAAGCCTATTGATTTGGGTTAACACCGGTCCATGTTTAGACCTAGTGCCCATATAAGGGTCCCCCCAAAATTGGCTTGGTTACAAACTGCAGGTCGCAAATATTAAGATATTTGAATGAAATTTGGTGCGCTGACTCACATAGAAAATTTTGACACAAGCCCCATTTTAACCCATTCGAATTTCGGATCCAATCATTAGTTGGCTTTTAACCAGACTGGTGTAGGGTATTATATAGTCGGCATGCCCGACTTTAACCTTTTTACTCGTTTTTAAAATAATTTTTATTTATGTTATTTTAACTACATTTGCTGTTGTTTGTACAGTTTTACAATAATTTGCATGTATGTTGTTTTAATTGCATTTGTAGTTATTTTTACTACATTTATCAGTTGATTTTTAACAGTTAAAAATAACTTTATATTGCAGTTGATTTAAATGAAAATGTAGTCTACACCTTTTTAAGTGCAAATGCAGTTATTTTAACTGTCATTTGCAGTTGATTTTACCTACATAATTCCCTGAGTGTGGCCCAATATTCAATTTCAAAATAAAATAATCTGTTGTTTCGATGTAAATTTATAACATTTTAAATGGAAATGAATTTCAATTTCAATTTACTAAGATATTAAGAGTTCATTTAAAACAAGAATATACCATATAGGGAAAATAAATGTTTCTTTTTTAAATCAATAGGTATGATTTGTTGCTATACATATCTGGTACAAAATCCTATACAAAGTCTGACTGCGTATGTTAAGTATTAACTCTTTAACATAATATTTTCAACGTCGATAATGTATGGATCATCTGTCAGATAATATCACTCAGATTCTATTCAAAAATATTTTACCGGCTTTTCGTTTTCATGTTATTATTTTTTAAATCACTTGAACTTTATATCAAAATTTGTTTTTGTAAAATAATATTTTCCAATTAAAAATGGATTGTAATTGATTTCGATAAAATCTTAAATAAAATTTAAATTGAACATGAAACTGGGCTATATTTGGTCTTACAATTTAAATTCCATGGTCGAGATCTGATTAAATATGACAACATATGTAAAAAGATATATTTAGATATTCGGTCATATAAAAATTTTTCGAAAGACGAAAATTACGTCTTATTATATATAGTGCCATACAAAGCAATTTATAACGAGACATAACCCTACGGGAAATTTTAACAAACTGTCACCGAACTGGCCCCCTTTATTATTATTATTATTATTATTCTTTATTCAGTCTATGGAACATCATTTCCTTACAGACTATGATTAAAATATAAAATAATTATAAATATTAATTAATATTATACATGTTTTAAGATATAGGCTTTTGAAAGAACAAGAACGGACGCACTTTTACATTAGTAGGCCACAAGGAAGGCTCAAATAGATTATCATATAATTCAGCGGAGATCCCAATTATAAAAGAAACACTCCTCAATGTGTTCTGCTCAATTTCCTTTCTAACCAATTTAAAACATTTTAGATGGGTTTTGGAAATATTAGCACCTTTTGCAACATAACTCAGGATTTGTTCTGCTGTTACGCTGGGCTTAAATGAGGAAATATGCACCCATTTTTGATTAGCGATAACTTCTAAGTCTTTGGAATTATTATCTCCAAACACCACATGCTTACGTTTCTTTTTTTTGTAGTTAACTTTAGTCCATCCAGTATTGTTAACTGGGATATTACTTTCTACTTGAGAGTACGCAGTTGAAGCTGAGCTAACAGTATTGTCAGAGTTTTGAGAACAACAAATGCTAGCTCTTCGTTTAGAATTTAAAACGGCATTTGGCTCAGTAGCAGCAATAACATCATTTGGTTTAATAGTAGCAATAACAGCATTATGAATATCATCATCATCATGTAAAGAAAGACAAAGACTAGCTCTACGTATTCGCATATTAGAATTTAAAACATTATTACTTGGTTCAGTAGTATTATCAACATTTTTACGAAAAGCATAATTAGCAGAACTTGAAGAAAAGGAATCACTCAGAGTTGAACGACCTTTTAGTTGTAAATCATTATTTTTTGAATTTAAGCTTGACTCAGCATTCAGCATGTATGTTTTTATTTTTAAAAGAAGCACTCTCAACTGCATTGTTGTTGTATATACAAGCATTGAATAACTTTTTTAATTCTCTTACTTCATTTGACAAAATTGTTATCATAGCAATTAAATTATTAGATCCTTTAGCGCATTTATTGCAATTATAAACAATATTATTTGATGAAATTAAAACATTAAAATCACGATCACTATTGACACCAGAACACCCTTTATGGAATAGACCACTGCATGTTATGCATCTAATAAATATACTACCAACAGCTCTAAAGCAACTAACACAAGCAGTATTAGACTGCATTAGGAAGAAAAAATAAAAATGAACTTGTTTAAACGACAATCACTACTGAACTGAAATAGACTGGTCACTTTTACATGGCGTTGTCATAGGAGGGGGAAATTGACCCCTTGTGACATGTCACAAGACAAATCGTAGGACAGGTTACTGAACTCTTATAAAAAAAAAGTTCAGGGACCTGTCCTGGGATTTGTCACAAGGGGTCAATTTCCCCCTCCTATGACAAATGTGACCACTCTATTTCATATAAAGGGGCCAGTTCGGTGACAGTTTGTTAAAATTTCCCGTAGGGCGGTTAAACGTAGATTTGCTTTAAATACTAAACGTTGATAGTTATGACCGAAAATACAGCTATTTTTTTTAATACAAAAATTATGAGTTTTCAAATTCAATGTGAAGATTTTTTGACCCATCTACACAAGAACTTTATGAGGAAGAATTTCATGTAGCCACCAAGTATTATATGTCACGTTAACTCAGTTGTTAGAGCTCTCGTCTATCAATCTGACGGCCTGGGTTCAAATCACAGCAGGGCAAAGAAAAATACATATGATTTTAACTGTCATTTTTTATTTTAGAAAATGTATTTCCAGACCAGCTATTTATTGCTTTTACCAACTTTGAAAATTTATTTCCCTGGAGTTTTCCGGCACGTTTTGAACAGCCGGTGCCTTTGTTTAGCTATGTTATCATTTTGAGAGTGGAAAGCATCTTTTGCCAGTACTTGTACCATTACTTTACTAAAATTCACACTTTTTTTTAGAAAACAAGCAATAAAAATAGTGAATTTGACAAATCAGTGAAATTTTATCAAATTCTTGGCGCATCACTTTAAATATCGGGCGATAATTTATAAAGAGTTTAGATCGCCACTTGAACAAAAAAAAAATATTAACATTAAGCGTATTTTTTAATCACTTGCCATTAGCTTTTTTCATACAAAAAGTGGATTTATTAAATCTAAAAAAAAAGTTGGATTTATTTATCCGGGTTTAAATATAACAATAAAAATACAAATATATGAAACATTCTGTTAAATTAATGTCAGAAAAAAATACGAATGAAAATTAAAAGAGAAACAAAAAAATTGTAAAACTAGAAAACAAAAGCATTTTCTTTAAATTTTTTTTTTTAATAAATTTAGAAATGAAAAACTACACTTCCCCAGATACATGGAGAAATAGCTGAAATCGAAATGGCAATTTTTCATGTATGTATTTTTTTGTAAAAAATAACTAAAAGTTACATCCAAAAGACAAAAAAAGTTAGTAAAAACTGATTTTTCAATCCACTTACTCAGGCATGCTTTCAAACTGAAAATACTAAAGCTATTGAATGACCCGTATATTTTCGGGATAAGGGCCGAATTTAGAATACCTACGGAATTTTGTTATGTAATTCTTTTGCAGAAAATCGATGGTATTAAACAGTTTTTGATCTTAAAAGTGCAGAAACTCGTGTTTGAAGACCAATGAATGAACAAAATTGGTGGACAGTGGACAATAGTGGATGCCAAATCGGATTTTTTTATTATTAAATAAAATCAGGTCGACTTTAAATTAATCTACGTTAAAAAAATTTTTTTTTTTGTAATTTCAGATTTTAATATTAAACTCTTACAAAAATCTGGTTTTCAATGTATTATAATCTAACTGCAACCGCGTAATTTTTTATCCGGTTACGGTTAAATAGTGTTGTTAACCACGGTTTCGGTTAAAACCGAAATACAAACTCAGATGGGACCAGCCTATACGGTCACGGTTCAGTAATACTTAAAATTGTGATCTGAACTTTTAGTGTGATATTTTTGGGGAGAAGTGCTATCGGTTTATTAAAAGGACATCAATTATTTTAAGGTTCTAATTCAGACTGCCCTCTTAAGCTTTATTGTATAGGTATGTATAAGGCGCAATATTGGCGACACTAAAATCTCTTGTTTTTATATTCAATGTAGATATTTTGTTATTGTGACAAAACGCACTCTACTGCTCTCATTTTTTTTTTTTTGAAATTTCACAGCCTGTATAAAATTTTAATAAGAACAAAATAACGAACCGATAACAGTAAATGAATAGCGCTTTGGTTAAAATTCAAATCAGTGACGAGTTGATGAAGTCGACGTACATTATAATGTACGCCACTCGCCAAAGGGTTAAAATAATTACTTACTTGTAATTGATTAAATAACTACCGATTTAATATTTTTCTATTTTAATACATTTATTAACCCTTTCACTACCGACTTTTTGTTTGCGGATGTAACGTTATTTTGACTTCGGATTCTTGTTAAGAGTCCTCAAATTAGAAAAAAATATGTAAAATGTTTGCCCCCCTCCTCCTCCTAGCCAGTAAAATTGACGTACCCCTTAAACATTCGAATAGCCAAAAATCCTTTAATTGTTTTTCTTCTCGTCATAAAACGAAGCTACTATATGCCAAATTTCAATTATCTATTTTCATTAGTTTATAAGAAACACCAAAACCCCCTTTTCTTCGAGATTACGATATATTCAAAAAATTAGACTTCATTAACAAATATCGCGACTATATTGTCATGTTGAATTGCTTATACATATAATAATTTTTCTTTGAAGGTCAAGAGTTTAATAAACTTATTTAAAAAAAAATATAAGGTTTTTTAAATTACCCAGCCAGCAATTTCGGAGCGCTCATAAATAAGATTCTTAAATAGCTCATAGAAATGATTGTTTTTTTGAAAACACTCTTTTTTTGGTAGAAAATATGAACCCTCAGAAAACAATCCAAAAAGTTGTCTCTACAATCTAAAAAGCTGTCTCAAAACGAGGGTTCATTTTTCGGACTCAAAGAAGATTCCAAAATTATTTAAATTTATGAGGAAAATTTCGATTTTATTCTTTTTTCTGAGTCATTTCTGAGTACACAGGGGGCTCTTTTGGTCGGACCACTTTCATAGGAAAAAGTGGAAAAATGTTTATGTTTTTGGAGCTCATTTCTGAGTCATTAATGATCATCTTTGTTTGCTGGGAAGGAAAAAGAAAATTTTCACAGGAAGAAATAGTTTTGAAAAAATCTAAAGATTTTAAAGGATACTTTAAAAAGCTAAAGTTTTTAGATGTTTTTATTTATTTTAGATTTAATTATTTAAAGAGCTAAGCATATTTCTCCACGAAGTTCTAGCAACAAATTATATTACAATGTAGAGTAACCACTTATTCACTAACTTCTGGGTAACCAATTATTTCCTGACTTTTGGGTAACTACTTTCACTATGGGTAACCATACTGGTAAATTGTTAATCGAACTTTGTTTGCGAGAAGGTAATGACCACCCATGAATTTTAGGGCATCGCGAACAAAAGTAATTAACCCTCTGTGACTGACGTGGTAGTCTAACAGACACCAATAACATGAAGTTGTATTGTCAAGTTAATCCACGTCAGTCGTAAGAAGTGAAACCTTTTGTACTTTTTGGAGTTATTGACGAGTTATTCTCGAAAATTGATGAAAAAGGGGGAAAATTACAATTTTTTGACGATTTCATTTGTGAAATTAGTAAAACTTGATTTTTTACATGGATATATGTATTAATAAAAATGATTTATTTAAGCCTTAGCTACAATTTTGCTGAAGAATAAAATAATCGCAAGATTTTTTTTTTCTTTCCAAATATGGTTATTTTTTTTGCAAAATTCTAAAGCTTCCCCATGAAAAAGTCTCTTAAAAAGTTTCTTATTTCTCAATGGGTTAACTAATCGGTCTTATTTTTTATCCTAGTGAAAGATATAACCTTTTAACTGACATGAATTTTTTTGAGTTAATGTAAGAGAAAAAAGTAATAGTTTGAGCCCTAATAACTTTGCTGTTTGATGGGATGTTAGAGATATATCTTGAATGAAAGGTGTAAATTTCGACAAAAACATATAAAGTACAAATTATATTGTTATATGAGCAATCTTCTAAAAAATACCTTTTCATTTAAATGAACCTTCTAAAAATTAAAATTTTTAAACTGGGTCGTAATGGGTTAATTGGTATAAAAATAATTAATGTCATATGAAAATTATTTTAAATACCTACCTGGTGAAAAATGTTCATATACGCTCAAACATGTTCATATATGGTTTATGTATGGACACATATGAACAAATATGGATTTTTTATGAACATATATGGATTTTATATGAACATATATAGAAGTATATGTGATTACATATATGGAAAAAATTTCATATACAGACATATATGGAAGCATCTGTTATTTCATATATGGAAATGGCACTCGTATATGGACAAATATGAAAGTATATGTTATTCAATTTATGCAAAAGGAACTTGTATATGAACATATTTCGAAGAATACATTTTTCCATATATGTAAAAGGAACTCATATTTGGATAAATATGGAATTATATTTAATGCCATGAATAAAAAAGGAACATATGTAGCGCCTAATTTGAATGTCATACATAAATTTATATCTATCGTACAACCTTATAATAAAGGACAGCAACGTTCGCATGTATTCGCATATATTTAATAAATGTATATGACATATATATGTCCATATATGTCATATATGTCCATATATGAACATATACTTAGGTGTTACCTCATTTTTCGGATCCATACATATATGGTTGAACCATAAATGTTCATATATGGACATTTTTCATCGGGTATATAATGGTGGCCCTTTGTTCCTAATGAAACCATAGGAGATAATATATACATATACATTAGAGCGTACGACCTTACAGGCAAAAAAAAAAAGTTCGCCGTACACCCTCCAATATGAAGTATTTTTGCAAGGAGGTTTCAAAAAATGTTTTTTATTTTCTTTTGCCGAATGTAGGGGTCGCCATTTTACATTTTTCGTTATATCTTTGGCATTTACAGTCGGATCTTAAAGTATGATACATCGATATTTTTCTCTCGAGGAGACCAGTGTTTTTGCTCTAAGGGTCATTGACCTCAAATATCCCGTTCTAGTAGTTACCTACCAGAACTCAGTTGCTACCACCCTAATGTCAGAAATTTAAACCTTGCAAAAAATTATTAAACTTTTGCTAAGGAAGTTTTTCGATAAACCCAGTAGAATTTTTTTTTATATATTGGTTACCGAACGTAGGGGTCGCCTTTTAAAATTTTTTTTAATTGGATTTTTCCTTTATAGCGAAACACTGGTCTCCTCGAGGCAAAAAAATCGATATATCACACTTTAAAATCCGATTTTAAGTGCCGAAGCTATAACGAAAAATTGAAAAAGGCCAATAAAAATTTTTTTTTTGAAATTGCCTTGCAAAAATACTTCATATTGGAGGGTGTACGGCGAACTTTTTTTTAGAGTTCGTCATAAAAATTTGATTTTCGGATAACATCACCTTTTTTAAAGTTTTTGCATAGAAAAAAAGAATGGCTTTTTTTTCTTTTTTATTTCAACTCCTTCCACTGGCGCAAGTGGGCCAAAAATGCTGATTTTAAGAACCTTTTCCTCCAGAGCAAAAACAGCTGCATTTATAGGAAATCTGACTTTACCATTCGATTCTACAATAAAATTTAATATAAAAAACTTTTTTTTCATTTTCAAAATACACCAGATAGCGATTAGAGTGGTTCGAAAATCCACTAATTAAAATGCAGCTTTCAATGCTCGCTGCCGAATTATAAATTTATTTTTTAGTAAAGAAAAAATAATTTGTAAGTTTTGTAATGTTTTTATTAAACATATTTGAATACTAAATAACTTTTTAACGGGTCGCGGTATATCAACAATATTTGTACCAATGTTCTCAGCAGGGAATACATTTTCATTGTGTGTAATGAAAAAGTAATTTGACAAAAGGTTGATATCGCTAATTTTTCGTTAAAAGCCACGCCCACTTAAAACAAGTGACAAGATGAAAAAACAAACATTACGTTAAAATTCTGTATAATTTTCTGAACCATCTCCTTGCCTTTCGTGACGAATTTAGCCACTATTTTGATCTTTAAAAATAAAGGCAACAACAATAAAATTAAAAAAAAAACTTGAATTGACTTAATTTCGTGAGCACGAGGGTATATACATTAGACCGACTCACCTTATATGGACAGAAAAAAAGTAAAAAAAAGTGCCCCCCTCAAAATAAACATTGGTTTGTTTTATGATGATTCCCAAAATATTTCGGGTCTAGCAATGAGATCTCACGAGCTGGACCATTTTTAAAAAAGGTATTTTTTTAGTTTTTGTAAGAAATTTGCATCTTAGCTGAAGACAACATACTCAATATGCGTCCAGCGATATATATAACATGTTCAAGCATATCGTGACATGTCCTATTTTCAAGGATATTCTATAAAAAAAACTAATTTTTGACTCTTGTACGGAGATATTTGTGATTGAATTGTCAAACTTACATATCATAATCTATAGACGATTTAAGTGAACACGTGTTTCAGATTTTGTTGAAATTCGCGATTTTTCGCGTTTTATCATAAATTCAATATGGTGGAAACAATATGTTCTAAATAGGGTGAACCAAAATAATTGACCGACAAAAAAAAATTGTTTTAGAATCGCAATAAAAAGTTTTACCTGTGGCAAAAATTTGGACCCGATCGGAGCTGTGACCCTAGACTCAATTTTAACCATATACATATATCGAGGGCTTATATTCAATAAGGGCCTACTAATTCTTACAAATACATTTTTTTAAGTTTCATATTTTTCGCGACCTTCTTGTAGATAGCCCTAATTGCCTTCCGATATGTTATAATATTTTGATATAAAAATTTGTGGATTACGCTTTTATGATTGGTAAATTTTCTTTAAAATGTTATTAAAGCGGGCCATACATTTGCAACATTATGGCACAACTTTCCAAGTGCAACATTGACCGTGTATGCATTAAATTGAATGTTGAGCAATATTATGTCGTGAATCACAACACTTTTGATTTTTATTGGGCAACTTGAAATATTGATTATCTATTAACAACACTGTGCAATTTTAGTTTTGCGCTGTTTATTTTTGTGTTCATTTTGAGGTTATATTGAAATCATATATTGCATAAAATATTGTGTCGATCTTTTATTACATATATGTTGCAATTTATTGTATGGTGTGTGGCAAAACGAGAAATATACTGCGCCATTATATTGGACATAATATTGCAAATGTATGGGTGGGCTTAAAAGGAGTTTTTCGTTAAACGGCATTCACACCTAAATCTTAAACACGTGTTTAGCTAAAACGAGTGTAAAAGAATAAAGAACGGTTTTAGTAGAATAAAGAGCTAAAATACGTGTTTTAGCTAAACACGTGTTTAAGAATTAAGTGTGAATGCAGCCTTAATATTTCTGTGTTATTGGAATACATGTAATCTGTCATTCACATGGACGAGATTACTAATCTCTTCGTTTTTGATTCGTTATTCTATTACCATATAATGTTAAAATATTATGTTATATGGTAATAGAATAAATAACACAAATGAGGAAATTTAGTTATCTTCTTCATGATTAAGTTTTTTTTTGAAATTGTTGCATCATAAAGTATTTTTTCGCGTTCCGCGATTATTTTGCAGTTTTTGAAGCGCTGTTTTTAAACAATTATGCACTATTATCCAGAACCCATATCTTATACCAAAATTTTGCGACTTAGTTGATGCCAGCAGTAATATGATTTTGTCTTAATTCGCGCTACCAAAGAATTAAAAGTGCTCCGATTTCAACTAAAACCAATAATTGGCTATTGGCGTCTTCGTATACATTTTTTATACTATCTTGTTTCAAAATTCGTTAATTTACGGAATTCGGATGACTTTCAAATTAATTTTCAATTTTTAAGAAATCGCTAATTTAAAAAGATATTATCATGTATATTGGTAGAACAATTGCAAAATGTTTTTCACAAATTATAAATAAATGTCTAAAAGAATTCTTTTGTGCGTGCACGGACATTCAAAAATGAGAAAAACAAGAATTTCAACTGGTTCAGTCCAAAATTAATATTGTAGATAACAGATGAACACCTGAAGTGTTTGCTGACAAAAAACCAATTTTCTCTAATACTGCAGATGTCTTCTATTGAATATACGCCCTCAATATACATAAAAAAAAGTTGGAATTTTCACGCTCGACAACCCTAAAAATATGCCATTTTGAAAAAAATGTGGTCTGATCAAAAAAATCACCAAAAAAGTTTTGTTTAGAGGTAGCACATCGCAATTGAAATTTCGAGGTTGTACTTGTTCTATTATTTTTAATTAAAAATAATGCAAAAATGAGAAAAATTAAATATAAATATTACCATCGCGACATATCAAATCTAATACATTTTTAGGTGTGCATTACGAATATGAAATCAATATTGAAATCGGAGTCGCGGATTTCGCGAAATTTGAAAATTTCATACAAAAAATTTTCAACTTTGATCAGGATGTTTTCTTATATTTACGACTATGGAATTTTCTTTTTTGTATTAATGTACCCAGCAAAAATATGTGTAAGTCATTCAAAACAAACAACTTTTAAATTGGTTACAATGGAGCGATAAGTGCTCTTTTTCTGTTTCGAATGTATGTGCTTTAAAACAACTTTCAAAATTGTATATATAATGTTGTTTTTTCTTTGTAGATGCATTTGTTTGTAAATTACGAATTTATTAGAGATTTCATTTTTTTCTCTAAAAAAAACAAAAAAATGAATAAAATTTCACGTACTTTATTAATTTACGATTATTTACATATTTTTTAATTATTCATACATATTTTAAAAAATACTTCAATTGCAGTTCCCATTGAAAAAGGGAAGGAAATAAAGAATTGGATCCCATTGAATATCCTGGACTATGACCCAAATATGAATTCTTCTTTTCACTAAATGCAAATATATAAAACTTAACAATTAAAATGTATTGTTAAGGCTCTATGTAAGTCGCTCGCGTACACCAAAGAAATATGTTAATAAAATTTGTTGCAATGTTAACACATTTTATCATTTAAAACAGACCCGTCAAGAGTTTGGTTAACAGAGGTTGAGTATCCTACAATCCTTTACTCGTTGCTTGTACACAAAAAGATTTATAAATGTCACCTGCTTTAAATGTCGATATGCTTTAATTGACTCTACACCTTGAAATTCGTAAAATAAAACTAAATAAATAATTCTATAGTGACAAAAAATATATTATTTCTTCAACTCAAAAATAGATCTTTAAAAAATGACTGCCGTCAACTTTAAAATGTCAAGAGGATTTTGCCAATTAGAGTTACAAATTTTAATTAAAGTTAAAAATTGGTAAATGAACTTCTTTAACATAAGAATTTAACTAATATCGTATTGCAAATTATGGCATTGAAACTTAATGCATCGTTTTCTAAAAACGTTGATTTTCAGCTTACGATTTTGCCTTGCAAAATTCAAATAACGACATGGTATTCGCCTTCGAAATATGTCTTGGAAAAAACTGTTCTCCAACGGTTTTCGGATTCTTTAATGAATTTAAAGCTAAAATTTCAATCATAGATCTGCGGCTTGAGCAAATTTATAATGATGTCCTTATTACTGTAGCGTTTTTAAAATATACATTTTTTTTTCCTTTATTTGTTAAAATGAAAAAAAAAGAAATATGAAAAAATAGTTTCATAGTACGCTTTAATATTCTGAAAATTCCTTGAGTAATGTTTTTAAAAAATTTAATCAGAGTAGGTTATATATAACTTTTAGGCCCAGTTTTTAGAATGTAGATTATCTTTAAACTTAGTTTATAACTGGAATACTGCTTCTAAAATGTGATATATTTTATTTTCTTTCAATGAAGACCGAAATTCTAAACGAGAAAAAGTTGTTCAGGAAAATTTTTCTTAATAAAATTTAAATGGCTGATATAATTAGTTTTTGGTTTAACTAAACCAAGTTTAACTGACATCCCAAAAACTCGGCCTTAGTGTATTAATCTTATTTAATTCAATATCGTATCCTTTTTGAATTTAAAGACTGAAGAAAACATGTTACAAACTTATTTAAAAAAAACTGTAGAACAAAAACTAAACAAAAATTTTGGTTTTGTCTGATTTTGACTTAATCGAATTGATTCTGATGCAAAAGAAGTATTTCCTTAATACTACAAATAATAATAAATTGAAGCTTTTGTTACACAATAGGTTCAGAAATGGGCTCTGTAAAGGCTAAACAATATCCCAGCAAAAAAATCCATTACAAAAAAGTTATTTTAAAAGCACTCCGAATAGCATCAACTGATTGTGAAGTAGTTACAATTTAGCTTTAACACTGATTTATTTTACACGTGATGTCCCATGTTGTCAGTAGTTCAATTTAAGCATTTTGTTAGTAATTTAAAAGTGATTACATGATGTTAATAAAAGTATGGTTTTTAGATACACATTTTCATCACATCAATACGAGTACATTTTGTTTGTATTTTTAGAGTGATTTAGAAGTACTCTTTATAATATAAAGGGTTTTTCAATAAGAGCGCTACAAAAGTTTTTTTAAATAAAACAAAAACGGTTTTGGATATCAATGAAATTCTTTATTCCTGTGAAAGTACGTTCGATGCCATTATGTATGGAAATTGATTTCTTTTGCATGGCCACCACGGGCACGCTTGCAGAAGTCCAGACGCTGAACCCAATTTTCGACGTTTTTCAAGCATAAATCGGCCAATACTGCTGCAATTTCACGTTCGATATTCGTACGAAGTCCATCAATCGTCGCTGGCTTGTTGGCATAGACCATAGATTTGACGTAGCCCCACAGGAAATAGTCCAACGGCGTCAAATCGCACGACCCAGGCTGCCAATCGACTGGACCATTTCGTGAGATAACACGTTCTCCAAACTTGGTTTGCAATAAATTGATTGTGACATTCGCTGTGTGGCTTGTGGCGCCGTCCTGTTGGAACCACATGCCCTCCAAGTCCATATCATCCAATTGGGGCCAAAAATATTCGGTTATCATTGAACGGTAGCGGTTCCCATTCACAGTAACGTGCCGGTCTTGATCATCACGGAAGAAGTACGGCCCAATGACGCCGCCGGCCCATAAACCGCACCAAACCGTAATTTTTTCGAATGCAATGATGACTCATGGAGTACGTGGGGATTGCTGTCTGACCAATAAGGCATATTTTGTTTATTGACGAAGCCATTCAGCCAGAAATGAGCCTCATCGCTGAAGATGATTTTTCGATGAAAATCCGAATCATTTTCAAGTTGTTGCTCAGCCCAATTCACGAACATACGACGCTTCTGGTGGTCAAGCGGCTTCTGTTCTTGCGTCAATTTGATCTTGTAAGGATGTAGGCCAAGATCTTTTCGCAAAATTCGCCACAACGACGTCACAGAAATGCCCAACGCTTGAGAACGACGTGTGAGAGACACATTTGGGCTTTCTTCAAGTGAAGCCTCAACGGCAGCTATATTCTCGACACTACGGTCTCACTGGCACGGGAACATTTTGTACTGTGCCTGTGGATTCAAATTTTTCCACTGGACGCTCAATTGTTGATCTGCTAGGACGATTATGACGACCATAAATTGGACGTAGCGCTATTAACGATGAGGCCACTGACTCCGAATTTCGGTAGTAAATTTTAATAATTTCGACTCGTTGTTGGCTCGTATATCTTTCCATCATGAAATGGCAAACCTTACTGAAGAGAAATGTCAAAAGAGCGGCAAGAAATATGGCGTCGTTTGCTGTCCCTGTCTTTCTACTTTTGTAGCGTCCCTGTTGAAAAACCTTTTATAATATAATACATTTTTCAAAGTGATTTAAATATGCTTTTTACAATGTCTAAAATAGCATATTTTAGGGGCAATTTTAATGTTTAGCCTTTACAGAGCCCATTTCTGAACCTATTGTGTAACAAAAGCTTCAATTTTATATTATTTTTAGGGCAATATTAAGGAAACACTTATTTTGCATCTGAATCAATTCGATTAAGTCAACATCAGACAAAACCATTTTTTTTTTAATTTTTGTTCAACAATTTTTTAAATAATTTTGTAACATGTTTCTTATCTATAGATCTTTGGTGAACAGCACAAAAGATCTATATTGGTCGCGGTGCGTAGTGCCTTCGTATCTAATCTAAACATGTTTACTTCAGTCGTTAAATTCGAAAAAGCTACGATATTGAATCATATTTGATTAATACATTAAGACCGAGTTTTTGGGATGTCAGTTAAACTTGGTTTAGTTCAACCGAAAACGAAAAATAAAATAGATTTTAGAAGCAGTATTCCAGTTATAAACTGCGTTAAACTAAGTTTAAAGATAATCTACATCCTAAAAGCTGGGCCTAAAAGTTATATGTAACCCTCTGATTGATTATTTTTTTTAAAAACATTACTCAAGGAATTTTCAGAATATTAAAGCGTACTAGGAAACAATTTTTTCATATATTTTTTTTTCATTTTAACAAATAAAGGAAAGAAAAGCATCGAAATTTTACAACTCTACAGTAATAAGGCCATCATTATAAATTTGCTGAAGCCACAGATCTATGATTAAAATTTTAGCTTTAAACTCATAATAGAATCCGAGAACCGTTGGTGGACAGTTTTTCCCCAGACATATTTCGAAGCCGAATACCATGTCGTCATTTGGATTTTGCAAGTCAACCATCTAGCTAAAATCAACGTTTTCATTAAACGATGCATTAAGTTCCAATGCTATAATTTGCAATCGTGATTATTTAAATTCTTATGTTGAAGAAGTTCATTTAGCAAAATTTTAACTTTAATTAAAATTTGGAACTTTAATGGACATTTTAAAGTTGACAATCAGTTATTTTTTTAAATCTATTTTTGAGTTGAAGAAATAATAATTTTTTTGTCACTATAGAATTATTAATTTAGTTTGATTTTACGACTTTTAAGTTGTAATAGCCAGGGGTATGGCATCACCAAAAAAATAAGTAATAAAAAAATCGTTATCACTAGAGGGCACTTTGTAAAAATTTTGACAATTTTCTTTTTTTATTTAAATTTAAATAATAACAAACAACAAAGGAAAAAATACAAACAAATATTTCAAATTTTATTATTTGAATATATTCCGCGATTGTTTCTTCCTTATATTGAGCAGTTTTCAGCAGTTTTTGAGTTTTTAAATATAGGCTCAACTGATACTAAATAGTTGCTCAGGTAACACTAAATTTCAGCGCCATCTATCGGTGAGTAGTTTAAGTTTTGATTTCCTATCTCTATAATTAATTGTCTCTGGTAATAGCAATTAAAGCATATCGACATTTAAAACAGGTGACATTTATAGAACTTTTTATGTATAAGCAAAGGTAAGGGACCAACCTCTGTTAACGAACCTCTTGATTGGTCTGTTTTAAACGATAAATTGTGTTAACATTGCAACAAATTTTATTAACATATTTCTTTGGTGCACGCGAGCGACTTACATAGAGCCTTAACAATACATTTTAATTGTTAAGTTTTATATATTTGCATTTAGGTAAAAAAAAGAATTCATATTTGGGTCATAGTCCAGGACAATGGAATCCAATTCTTTATTTCCTTCCCTTTTTCAATGGGAACTGTAATTGAAGTATCTTTTAAAATATGTACGAATAATTAAAAAAATATGTAAATAATCGTAAATTAATAAAGTACGTTAATAAAATTAACTATTTCTTTAAGAGATAAAAAATGGAATCTCTAATAAATTCGTAATTTACAAACAAATGCATTTACAAAGAAAAAAAACAACAATATATATTTATTTTTGGAAGTTGTTTTAAAGCACATACATACGAAACAGAAAAAGAGCACTTATCGCTCCATTGTAACCAATTTAAAAGTTGTTTGTTTTGAATGACTTACACATATTTTTGCTGGGTATGCTATTTCACACATTATAAAAAGCACATTTAAATCACTTTGAAAAATGTATTATATTATATATTATAAAGAGTACTTCTAAATCACTCTAAAAATGCAAACAAAATGCACTCGTATTGATGTGATGAAAATGTATACCTAAAAACCATACTTTTATTAACATCATGTAATCACTTTTAAATTACTAACAAAATGCTTAAATTGAACTACTGACAACATGGGACATCACATGTAAAATAAATCAGTGTTAGAGCTAAATTGTAACTACTTCACAATCAGTTGATGCTATTCGGAGTGCTTTTAAAATAACTTTTTTGTAATGACTTTTTTTGCTGGGTATATCTGTGGAATGTCTTATTATGTAAGATAGGGTTTTTGGTAGCAATAAAATTATAGCAAACTAAATAATAGCGAAATATTAAAAAAGTAAAATTTCAAGTTAATTTGCAAGGATATCTATTATCCTTTTTTAAATTAAAATCAGTGTTATATATGTGACCTTCTCTAAGAAAAGGGACCTAGTGTGTGAAAATGAAGTTTTGAGAAGAACGCATTTAAAGTTTTAAATTTTAATGTTTTTCTCATTTTTATCGATTTTCCCAAGTTCCCGTTTTTTGACACACTAGGTCCCTTTTCTTGGAGAAGGTCACATATAATGAAGGCCCTTGGTAAGTAAATTGTAAAACTATAACAAATTGGATTTTTCGATAACACCTTTTACAGGTAATTAGGAAAATACCTCAAAAAACTTGAGTTTTTTAAAATTTTCAAAAATGGCGAATAATTTATAAACTGCAATTTTTTTTAATTTTGATTGCTGATTCATAATCTTCGTTAAAATGAAGATCAGATTTGAGAAATTTCCGCATACAAGGCAAAAACAAGTTGAATTTTTAATTACATCTTTTCGGAAAATTTAAAAATTTTAACTAAAATATGTATTTTTTTGTATAATTTAAAAAAAAACCGCGAATTACTTAAAAGTTACTTAATTATTTTAAGTTTTGATTTCAAATTCCTTTTACTCACATTAATTAAGACCAGATTTAAAAAAATGTTAAATAATATCGCACAGGTTAAGAAATAATTAAAGTTAAAGTCAACCCTACTTTTTGTATAAATTACTCTAGAGATAAATTACTAATTCTTAAAAGATAACTTTTTGTGCTACCTCTAAATAAAAGCGGATTTAGCTGAAACTTGGCAGTTTTTAGACATTAAGGAATAGGGGCAACATTGTGGAGATTGCGAATTCCAACTTTCATGTTATTTTGGACAACTCTAATGTTAGGCTATGGACATAGAAATAGGACACTTCCCAGCTAAAAATCGACATATGTATATGAATCCATACAGGTTAAATGTATGTGCGTGCATGCTCATAAACATGCATTCATGACCATACATGGATACATAAATCTCCACACATGAATCATATATGACCATACGTGTGCATTAACTAAATTTGAGGTAATATCTACATGTATGATCATGCATGCTCATGCGTCTTCATGTATGTTCATGCACTCGTATGGTCATATATGATTCATGTATGGAGATTTATGTATCCATGTACCGTCATGAATGCATGTTTATGAGCATGCACGCACATACATTTAACCTGTATGGATCCATAATATTTTTCCTGGCGTGGTGTTGGGCCTATAGAAAAGTTGAGGACAAAATGGACAGGTTTCAATATTTGAGCATTCTTAAGAATGTTATGGAGTCATTTGCATATAAAAATATGCCAGTTAAGAGAACATTTATGCAAGACAATGATCCGAAGCATTCGTCAAACATAGTGAAGGATTGGTTTTTACAAGAACAAATTAAGGTTTTGGACTGGCCAGCCCAAAGTCCGGACCTTAATCCAATAGAAAATCTATGGAATGATGTAAAAACAAAAGTTTCGCAAAACAATTACAAAAATTCCACCGAACTTTGGGCTGGTATTCAAGAAGCCTGTTATTCTATACCAAAAGAAAGATGTCAGAGATTAGTTGAGAGTATGCAAATAAGATGCGAAGCGGTTATTGATAATAATGGATACAGCACAAAATATTAGTGTAATATTAACGCTAAAAAATAATAATTGTTTTAAAAACCCAAAAAATGTACGGTTTTTTGTAAAAATATAAAATGTGTTCTATTTAGAATTCCAGGTATTTTTATTAGTTTATACATATTTACCAATATATGAATATAAAATAGTTGAAGGATTTTTATTTAGATAAAGAATGAATTATAATCATCAATAATAACACTTCCCGTATATGAAACAAAAAAATTTATTTTTGTTTTATTTTTCAAAATAAATAATTATGTTTTTTAACATATAAAAGTGTCCTATTTCCATGTCCATAGCTGTATTTAAAATAATTGAAGGATTTTTTTTTTTTAATAAAGAATGAATTACAATCATCAATAATAACACTTCCCGTATATGAAATAAAAAATTTTATTTTTGTTTTATTTTTCAAAATAAATAAATATGTTTCTTAACACATAAAAGTGTCCTATTTCTATGTACATAGCTGTATATATTTTCCTTAACTCAAAAAGCCTCGCGCACAAGTGGTACGCGTACCACTGTTCGGAGACCCCTGCTCTAAATTAAAAAATTACATACTATAAAAATTAGTTAACTAATTCTTCCGAAGCTCTGTCTACATATACCCAGCAAAATCTCAGTAACCCAGCAAAATATTGGTAATGACACTTCATTACTATCTGCATTACCAAAAATGATATATCATTATCTTTTGCATTATTTTATAATATAAAATAATGACTTCCTAATAACGCCCTATTGTAGTAATTGTTTTTAAATTTAAAATAATGACTTACTCGTAATAGTTTAAATAAGTACTGTTTACACAAGGTTTGTTTTTTTCGAATTTTATATCTATATCTATAAATTCTTGTAAAAAAACGACTATCCGAACTTACGTAAATTGTTTTTATTTTTTGTAAATAAATAAAAATTAAACATTTGGGGCTGCCTACTTAAAATTTTTATAAATGCTTAAATTTGTATGGAATATTTATATAAAATTCGAAAAAAACAAACCTATGGAAATATGTTTTATATTTAAATTTTTATGACGATTCCTAAAATTACACACTAGAAAAACTTGAATTTTTCTGAATGTATTTTTTAAGCCAATAGTATTTGTGTAACTCCTTATTTTTAATAATCAAGTAAGCAATCGGATAACTACTTATAATTCAACTTTTTGTAAGCAGGTGTGTAACCACTTATTATTCAAAATCTCATAACTACTTCTAATTTTTTCATAAGCGAGCGGGTAAGCGTGACTACTTATAAAAACGACCACGCCAAACAAAAATAATTATTCTTTATTCAGTCTATGGAACATAATTTCCTTACAGACTATGATTAAACTATAAAATAATTATAAATATTAATTAATATTATACATGTTTTAAGATATAGGCTTTTGAAAGAACAAGAACGGACGCACTTTTACATTAGTAGGCCACAAGGAAGGCTCAAATAGATTATCATATAATTCAGCGGAGATCCCAATTTTAAAAGAAACACTCCTCAATGTGTTCTGCTCAATTTCCTTTCTAACCAATTTAAAACATTTTAGATGGGTTTTGGAAATATTAGCACCTTTTGCAACATAACTCAGGATTTGTTCTGCTGTTACGCTGGGCTTAAATAAGGAAATATGCACCCATTTTTGATTAGCGATAACTTCTAAGTCTTTGGAATTATTATCTCCAAACACCACATGCTTACGTATGATATAATAATAATATTTTGGTAACTACTTATATCAAATAAGTAGTTACCAAAATAATTAGTTATTCGGGCGCTAATAAGCAGTTAAAAAATGAGTGGTTACAAGTTGTTAAAAATAAGGCTTACTCATATACTTATTAGTGGTTAAAAAATAAGTAGTTACCAATATCAAATTATTTTTGTAATTAAATTAGTCGCGCGTAAGCTAGACTGCTTACAAACACGTCTTGGTCTAACAAAAATAACTAGTACTGACGCCGAATTATAAGCAGTAAAAAATTTTAGTTTCATTATATAACCACTTATTTGGTAATGAAAGATTTTGCTGGGTAGGTAAACAAAATGTTTAAGGTGGTTCTTTAATAGGTTGGTTGCATGATAATCTGCATATACCAACATTGGACCAGAGTGACTGACAATGATAATACATATAACGATGACGGGGTAGTAAATGGCAAATATAAGAAATACAAAATATATTCCTATATGATTCATTTCATTTAACTGACATAAACACAAAAGAACGGGGGAAGGAAACAATGACGATTGATTAGATTACAATTGTCATTTAAATGACAGTAAATTAACCATTAAACACTGTTATCATCATATTAATAATTATCTAATTTTGCTAAATGAGGAAGAGTGTGTTACTAAAGTATAAAATAATTACAGTTACAGTAACTTTGTTTTTATAAGGCCTTGGGTGAGCTGTTTCCACTTTTGTGCAGAAAAAATTCTCGTGATGAGGAAACCGTGTATAATGATGTAAACAATACTTACCCGATCTGTCATTAAATCACTGTCCTCCTGTATTAAACGTGACAGGAATGAATTTGGATCCCGGGAGAGTGTTGTTTTTGTGGTGAGAAAATATTGCCCACCCACATTCAATTTCACCCACTGGTCAGTGCCCTGTTTTTTTAAAACGTTGGGACTTTTACGCGTATTGATATTTACTGTGGTCATATTGTAGCTATTGATTTCTGTTTTAATTTGTCGTTAAATATATTTATACAAAACAGATTTAAATTGCTTTTTCTGCACTTTATTAAAAGAAAAAAATGGCTTTAACACTACGATGCTGTCATACAACAAAAGCAAGTAAATATTTATCACTTTGCAGGTTTTTTTAGCGCTTATAACTTTATTATTATTTAAAAACGTTAATTAAATATTTTTTTAAAGTATTCACATGAAATAAATTTATTTATTATAATAATCAAAATGCTGAAAAAATGCTTCTTTTATATGGTTTTTTATTTTCTTTTTTGTTTCCTATTTTCAGTAATGACTACTTGGCGTTTTTCGACCGGAGTTATAAAAGTTAAAGGTAGAATTAAGGGCGGATTATGGGACCGTAAACGTAAATGTCATGTAACTGTACCGTGCCGTAACTAAAAAGTACACTTATAGATTACCGTAAACGACATTACTATTTAGCATCTATTTCATGTGGTTTTATATTTTATTCTAAATTTTTCCATTTATTTGTTAATTCTTATTTGTTGTTTGAATCAATTTTCTTTATTCATTTCATATTTTTTCCGACTAAAATCATTCAGCTGTTTCAATGCCGGATAGAAAATTCTGATTTCAAAAGAATGATCCGGCAATTACGTTTACATTTACGTGTTAGTAACCATTCGTATACATTTCTTCTTGTGGTTTCGAAACAGCTGATTCGTTACAGATACGTTTACGGTTGGGAAACTCAGCCTTTAGTCATACATAAACGTAACCTGACGAATAAGCTGATTCAACCTATCTTAAGTGGAGAATACATGAACGAACATTGAGTAGGGAACAAAAAATATCAAAAAATTTAGATAACACGAATTGCACGAATGTCAACGTGATAAAATTAAAAATTATGCAAAACTAATAGTATATTTAGACTGTGCAAAAACTAGAATTTTTTGGCCATTTTTAGTTTTTTATCCGAAAAGTATTTTAGTTTTTCCCATACAATTTTCATACAAATTGAAAACCAGATTCTACATGTTTTTTGCTAAAAACCAACTTTTCTTTAAATATTTCAGTTTTAGTTTAAAATTGTGTATATTTTCAAATGTGTTAATAACTTTTTTAATTTAATTTAACCATAAAAACATAAAGAAAAGTGTTTAATAAAAAAGTGATGTGACAAAGAAAAACCAAATAACCAGTGTAAATGACTTGGCTTTTGTAATTTAGTTTTGTTCAAAAACCACCTGGTTTTGCTCAGTCTAAATTCAGTATAATAATGAATAACAATGAAATTTAAGTTTTTTATAACTGCACATTTTCTGCCCCGTCCCGTTACATTAGGGTACGTTTCGTCTACGTATGGCTAACGAGCCCTTGAAGTATTTGATCATGGAGTACCACAGTCCACACTAGTCTGGAAACAGAGTTGATTTCCTGGTATTTTAGAATAGTATTAACTCAATGGCTGAATTCATGTATTTACTGAATGTCGATGTATTTGACATCGCACCGTGGGATGCCATTAATACATAGAAATGGCAAAGGAAAATCTGTTTTAAGACTACACCGATAAAATTTCTCAGTTATTCAGTTAGAGAATTTCTTAGTTAAAACCGAAAAAATTTTAATTAACTGAAATTGATTAAATACAATTTTGTTCTAGTACCCTGTATGTACAAATAATTAAATTTAAAATTGTCAAATATTTATGAAAATTAAAAGAAAACAAATTCGAAATTCATTACGAAAAACGCACATTTGGCCATTAAGGAAAGGAAATCATATAAATTTTTCAATAATAAATTTGCAAAATTAAAGCGGATTGTTCAAAAAATGTAAAACTAATTTTTTTAAATATATGTGTATAACAAAATCTTAAATTTTTTTAGATCATGTAAAAACAATTTAAATGAAATTATGAATGCAATTTAACAAGATTTGAACAGATTGGCGAGCTAGCAAGAACAAGGGAGTATATAAGCAAAAATTATAAAAACAATCAATTTTATTTAAATTATTTCTATAATAAAATAAAAATGTTGGGTTTTAATTTTTATTCAAAAAAATAAAAATTGTTTTTTCGACCTTTTTATTAATTAATTAGAAATTTATTAATTCAGTTCGAGGCCAATTTCCGTTAACTCATAATAAGGAAATTGGCCTCGAACTGAATTAATAAATTTCTAATTAATAAAATAAAAATTTTAAAATGACAGGAATTTTTTATTCTTTTTGATGGCTTTTGGTTGTTTATTACTAAAATTCCATATTTATTTATTTTAACGAATAGTTAGGTTTCCAGCAACTGAGATCTCAGTTATTTTTTTCATTTGGAAGAATTGGTTATTTTTAATTAATTTAAGCAACTGAGGCTCAGTAAGGGGTATTTCACCTGAGACTCAGTTGAAAATTTAGTAGCCAGTAACTGAGGAATTTTTTCGGTGTAGTTGGTGGACTGTGCTCTTACTTTCATTTAATTTTTTGTCGTTTTTTAAGGCATTTTTACACTGTAATATTCAGTAAAATCCGTAAAAAAATCATGAACGCAAAAAAATATATATAGTTACCCAAGGAACTTTTTTACGGATTGTCCGGCAGGTACGGGATCACAAATCCGGCTTTTACGGCAAGTTAACGGTCCGTATGCCCAATACGAACACAATACGTTTTAACTCCGTTTTGGTGTATCCACTTCTGTTTAGTTGCTGAAAATAATATTGGGACTAAAAATAAGTCGCAATACCGTTAACCCATCCGAATAATCCATCAATCAAAGAACCAGATGGTAACCCAAGAAACAATTTTACGGACTCTCCGACATGTACGGAATCATGAATCAGGCTTTTACGGCGTTTACGGACTGTTAAAAATGTATCCGTTAGGTTGTACGTAAACGGAACATTAACGGAACGTATAAGCGGTTTTTTGGAGACATTACGTTTTGATTCCGTTTTGGTGTATCCGTTTCCGTGCAGTTAAATACATGCTTCCGTTTTTCATCATTTTGATTCATAAATATAAAAATATTTAAATGGCAAAAAAATAATTAAATAAAAGTGATCACTAATATCGCGCGATCCTTCCGTTAGCTTTAGAAATGGGTGAATTTTACACGGTTGATGGAAAAGTAAAGTAAATGCTTGCATCAATTCGATACCACCAACATACAGCAGTAACGTAAAAACGAGTTCATTTATTAGATGCAAGTATTTCTGAAATCTAAAAAATGTTTTCACGATGCAGGCAAATAAATGTCATGGTGCAAAAAGAAATACTTGCTGACTGCCAACAGTAGGTTTGGATAGAAGGAGTATGCAAATTTGTATCATGCTGTAGGCTTGAATAAAAGAAAACCCACGACCGTTTGTTTTAATGGCATTTATTCAACTATATCAAACGCCTAGTCTAGATTAGCAATAAATATCTCAAACATTTTTTACGCTATCAAAATATGACAGCGCTACCTGAGCGCTCAGACTGAGCGGTTAGTGATCAGGTCGTTCAGCAGATAGTTGTACAACTGTTGTAAAACTGTTGACTATTAAATCGTATCTGCCGAACGCACCCAATGTTATGATTGTGTCGATACCACGTCTTAATTTTTTTGAAGTTTTCAAACAAAAATTTGAATATAATTTATTTTGACTTTGCAACAACAAATATATATTTGAGGGAATATATATATCAGGTATGGGCACACAAATGGCTTGACGGGCCAAATTTAGGATTTCACAAACTTACCGAGGGCCGCACCAATTAATACATTACTCGACAAAAATGAATTTTTTGTACAGCCTTCTGCTAAAATCTTTTTTTGAGTATTTTGGTTTCCTAAGCCCGGATCTAAAGTCAAAAACGGTCCACTGAATAGCCTTCGAGTTGTGGGTCTTTCTTTTTTATTCCCTCACCCAGGAAAATACTTTACGAGTCAATGTTGCGGAGAAGTACATCAAAATATTTTATATTTTTGTAATTTTTTATATTTTTGATCCAAATATATTTAAAAATATAAGGCACAGACTCAATAAATGTTTTTAAAATATTTTGCCCTCCATAATACGAATCTGAAATCAAAAAACTTTGTCGAATTAATCTTCGAAAATATAGTTTTCGTTATTTCAAAAAATTTGGTTTAAGGTTTTTACCAATTTTTCAAATATTTTTAAATTTACTTATTGGATTTTGATCCCTTGACTGATAACCCCGGCAGAAAATTTTGATACTTTTGTGAGGGTCTTATTTAGCAAGTCAAAAGAAAATTATTTAAGCAAAGCACATATTTTTTTATATTTTAAACTTCTTTCTCAAAAATTACGCATTTTTTGGATGAAAATATTACTCTTAGTAAAATGAATCATGAAAGCCACAACAATTTGAGGCAAATTTTTAAATCCAAAGATGATTCAGAAACGACCCAGAAATGTAAATAAATTTTAATATTTTGTCAACAATTCAAAAATGACTCAAAAAAGATTAATTTTTTAGCCCAAGGAATTTTTTAAAATATTTCTTTGAGCCATTTTTGAATCAAAAAGAAGGCTTTTTTGGATGCACCACTTTAATACAAGTGAAAGTTTAATAATATATTTTGAGCACTTTTCTGATTCATTTTTGGGCTCGTTTGTTGGCTGAGAGCTCTAGAAAAAATTAATTATAAAAACTTTATTCAAAAGTTTAATATCATATTAAAAAATTGGGGTAATGCGGAATTGTTTGCTTTAAAAGCGAGATAAAAATTCGATTATACCGCTATAAAAAGCGGTATAATCCTTTCAAAAGCGGAGTGGTTGTTCAGGTTAAGTACACTAATAGAAAAAAGCCTGTAAAAAGTTTTGCTAAAGCTGCTAAAAATTAGTTAAAAATTACCTTGAATAGAAAACTGCTAAAATAAGCAGATTTTCTTTGCTAAGATAAGAATAGCAAAAATAAAGCTGTTAAATATATGGAATTTTAGTTTTATTTGAGCTAAATTTTAGTTAATTGAAATAAAAATTTACTCTGCTAGAATCAGCAACCAATTTTGCTAAATATTAGTAGAATCAAAAAAACTCCAAAAATTTTTAATTGTTTTAAGAGAATAAAAATCTATTTGCGAAATCAGCAGTCTACTATTTTTCACCAATATTTCTATTGATTTTAACAGGATGACTATTAGTATGTTTAAGAGTTTATTTTTGCTCTTATAATCTTACTAACATTTAGCAAAAACCTGCAAAAATTTTGCTGCAAAGTTACTTTTAAATAATAAACATGTAAAAATAGCAGAAAAAGCTACTAATTGTTTTGCTATTTTCCCAGGTTTATTTCCGTTAGTGTATAAATAAAATTTTATTGTGTCTAAGTGTTTTACCAAATTTAAGTGCTTAAAGGACAATTCTCACAAGTAGACTTTAGAGATCCTTACGAGGCCTGTAGAACAGCCTTAAACATTTCCTTAAATGAAAGTTAATTTTTTTGAATTCAAACTCATAAAAAATTAGAGAGTATTTCTACGTCATATTGAGCCATAAAGTATTTTTCCCAGGCTTAAGGTTTAAATAAAGAAGAAGGAATTTTCCGCTTAATATTCGTATATTGGAGGCGAAAATACTTTAAAAAGTTTTATAGGACGGCTGTGCAAAAAAGTCGATATTTGTTGATTTAAATTCTAATTTTTTTTTTTTTTAATTAATATTTTTTTTAATTAAAAAAAATTTTTTTTATTGTTTTAAAATTAATGAACGGCCGCACGAAATTGGCTGACGGGCTGCATTTGCCCATGTATGATATATATCCTTTATTTATTTAAATTACGTAGTAAAAAAAGAGATTACACATAATACTTAAATAAAAAGTTCACGAAGAACATAGGGCGTCAACGAATTCTCTCCATTTATTTTTGTCTCGGGCAAGTGATTTAATTTGGTTCCAGGTTTTACGAGCTGTTTCATATTATTTTTTGGTACAGCGTATCCATGTATTACGTGGCCTTCCTTGTCTTCGTTGTCCCTGGGGATTCCACTCAAGCGCCGCTCTAGCGATTTCAGTTTGTGGTCGTCTGAGGATATGACCGATCCATGTCTATTTCCTTTTACGAATATCTAATTCGATTGGACAACAGTTTGCCTTTTGCCAAAGAGCTTCGTTTGAGATCCAATTCGGCCAGTATATTTGAAGGATTTTTCTCAAACATCGATTAATAAACGTTTGGATGGGGAATACAGTCACATCTAAGAGTCACAGACTTTTCGTAGGAATAGTCACCTAAGACTACTTCTTCGTATTTGTGTGGTCTTGTGCTTCGAGTCAAATCTTCTTTTCCAAATCTTTCTAGCATATTCGATATTACGAATTGCATCTTCATGTTTATTATTTATCATTGAAGTTTCAATATCAAAAGTAACGTCTTGGACTTCTGCTATGATTTTATTACCCGAAATATCTCTAAGAGGAAAATCAAAGACCAGTTGTCGACGTTGGAGCCAGACTGATCTACGGCACAAAAGTAAGTTTCTGAGAAAATTAAGGAAACGCGTTACGCATTGTTGAGAGATACCTATGGGGTTTTTATTATTTTTCCAAGTTAAATACTTCTGATGAGTATGAAATATATTAGGAACAAGTTTTATCTATATACTTTATTTAATGAAGCAAATATTCGCATTTTTGCGAAGAACAAATTACTTAGATCACTATGGCATTACACAAATTTGAAAAATATATTTAAAATCATAAGATAAACCACATCTCAATCATCACCTAACACAGCAGGCAATAAGTTTTCATCATCTAGTACTTCCTGATTGCCACTTCTTCCAGGAGCATGTGGTAATGTCAAGTAAAACTGATGATGGATGGGACGCACGAATTTTAGAATTTTTCTTATATCTTGCATTTTTTGATGCGGTATTAGTCTGGTTGTGGGGGCTTTTTAAGGTATATAATTCTTCAGGTTTAAAAAAAGTTTCGGATTCCATATCATTTGGTTTCAGATCAACCGTTTAACCTTCGCACTCCTAAAGCTTTTTACATACGTAGTATACTGAAACCCACCCGGGTTGGTTCTTCATATTTTACACACATTTTAAATTAAAAAAATGCATTTACTCCAACATATAATGGGTTAATGAAGAAGAGATGAAAAAAAAGAATAATAAAAAAAAACTAGAAAGTATGGCTTACAATACATACCGTGAAGCATAAGCATAAATATGCATAATTTCTTGTTCAAACTTCTTGCAATTTGTATCAACAAAGTATTTAAAAAAGGACTAACAATTAATAATAAATTTTAGATAAATTTGTCAAAATATAAATATACCCCTAAATTCATAAACGCTTTGTAAAATTATAGGAGGTTTATTGAACAAATTTTGTATGAAAATGACGTTTTGTAAACCTGCTATAACTTTACAAAGCATTTATGAATTGAGGGGATATAATATAAATGAATAAAAACAATATTTTTAAAAAGTAATTATGCTTTCTGTACTATTTTTATACTAAATAGTGATACAAAACTAGGGATGCCAATCGGGATTGATATTTGAAAATCCCGGGATTCGAGATTTTGTACGAAATCCCGGGATACCGACCTCGGGATCCCGGGATTTTCGGGACTACAGAATTTTTCGGGATCCCGGGATTTTACGGGATTTTTCTTTATTTGTAAAAATTTTTATGTTATGTAACTAATTTTTTTATAGAATAAAGCGTTTTATAATTATTTAATAGTTGTTAATTAATAATGTGGTACATTTTATGAATATTGCAACATCTCAGTCAGAAATTGACAGTGGTACAAAAATCAAGTACTTGGATACCACTGGGTAACCGCGATGTTAAAAATAAATAACTGGCAGAACACTCATTTGGGACGCTTTGCCAGCATTTGCAAAAATCGTTTTGCCAGTATTTGTTTTACAAAACATCACGGCAGGGCAAAAAAAAGATACATATGAACTTTTTTTAAATTTTATTTTGGAAAATATAATTTCAAACCACCTATTTGTTTTGGCAGCGTTTTGCCAAAGTAAAAATTTTGTTTCTCCAGTACTTTTCCGGCGCTTTTTGAACTGCCGGTCCTTTTGTCTATTGACGTTATCATATTGGAAATGGGAAAGCAATTTTTGTCAGTACTTGTACCTGTTAAAATACCTTGCCATCGCTTTCCCGTTTGTATTTTTCTGGCTGGGATATTATATGAAGGCCGGTCATTAAGTACACTTGCGACCAGTATTTTGTAAGTAGATTTTAAAACAGATTCGTTGCGATAACCTTGCCCACTAAATCGTGTAATTACTGCAACAAAGTTATTTGGTTATCGTTATCAAATGTTTTCATGTAAGAATTCAAATTTACAGTCCCAGCAAAATCTTACAGTCCCAGTTTCAGAAATCGAATTTCGCTTGGAAGAATAAATCGGTAAAATAACAAACAAACTTGATTTTTCGCATGTATTACTCAAAAACTTAATATTGTTTATCAAAATTTCATATTTTTCTGCAAAGTCTTTGCATAGTTTACTCGAATAATCTACTTAATTTATAATTTTACCAATATCTTGGCATCAATTTCTTGTCAATATGAGAAAATTCAAAAAAACGTAGGTAATCTAAAATTGCTCACTTTGTTTATTTGCGTTTATATTAATATTAAAAAATAAGAAAATTCCGGGATTTTTTAGAAATAATCCCGGGATTCGGGATTTTGCCAATCCCGAAAATCCCGGGATTTCGGGATTCGGGATTTCCCGTTTGGCATCCCTATACAAAACCCAATATTCTGAAACAAGTCCCCTGGGTGGGTTTCAGGCGACGACGTAGAAAAATTGAAAAACGAAAGAAAAAAATTATAAAGAATATTCGAATCTTGAATAATTTAACAGTTTCTGATAAAAGTAAAAAAATTAGTCACTGAGCAGAAAGCATTTTTTGTTTTGACCCAAAATCGTAAAGTTATCGATTGTTGAAAATCTAAAAAACCCACCCGGGTGGGTTTCAGCAGTGCGAAGGTTAATATGTTTCTTATGTGCATTAAGTGCACTTCATTACTTAGATCAGTATGGCATGCTTTACTTTGCAGACCGCACTAATTCTATAGTGAGATGTTGGGATTTCTCAAGAAGGAAAGCGCTGAAGAGCAATTACATAAGTGGGGCATGGACGAATTATGAGTTTTCTGTGCCATTGTGTAATAATATCATTTTTCCATTGTAGATTCCTTATGCTCCTTGCAGGAGTAAAAGGAACAAATATTCCGCATCTCGGTATCCCAATCTTTCGCATCATTCACTGTTGACCTTCGATATGATAAGATTGACTGATTAAACCTCTCAGCAAGTCCATTGGCTCGTGGAGTTCGGACAGCAACTTTGATGTGCTGGAAATTATTTTCTGAGCAATAATTTTCAGAGTTAGATTATGTGAACGCTGTACCATGGTCGGTAACCAACACCTTTGGCATACCAAAATATAACGACAACTGATTCACTGCATCTAGCACGGGTTTTTTCTTGGTTGACTTAACAGGGAACAAGATGACATATCTTCTCAGTGCATCTACTATAACTAGAAGATGTGCCTTACCAATACTTTCGATGAATGGACCGAGATGGCCCATGTGAATGACATCGAAAGGGATCCTTGGTATATCCATACCAAACAGCTCACACTCTTTCCGTTGTGGTTCTTTACAATAAAAGCATTCTACGCATGCTCTCAGATAATTCTTCACGAAGTTCTTACTCTTGGAAACCGAAAATGTTTTGTCAAACGTTTCAAAGTGTTTTCAAGAGCAGGGTGACCTACCTCGTCATGGCACAATTTCACAATACGCCATCTTGTGTTGTTGTATTTGTTTTATTTTTGCATTATCTTATTTTGAATGTAGAGAAAAAAGTCATGCATTAGTAAGCCGAAGGAAAATGCTAAATGTTTCATTTATGATAAACTTGCTTAATGGTGACATTTCTTCTGATTTCCTGCTTAGTAATGTTCAACTCCATGTTCCTTAAAGCGCTACTCGCTCTTATATCCCGTTATATTTACAAGTCTTTCAATCAAACTACGCTAATGCTGATCCCTTTCGAAGAATATGTAAACACTACAATGAAATGAATGAATTGATAGATTTTTTTTTCAAATGTGTCATTAAACGTAATATAATTTTGTTCTTAAATACGTAGGCTATAATTTGTATTTGTTAATCATGTTTTTCTTTTTAATATTATAGTCTGTAAGGATTTTTATACATAGACTTAACTAAATAAATAAATAAAATAAAAAAAAATAAAAAATGCGGTGAGAATCCGCAAGCGGAACAGCGATCTTCAATATTATTATCGATGGGATTTAAATAGTGGTTTAGCACCCTGGACCAGCCTGATCTTAGTTGCGCTAGGGTAGAACGCGTACTTCTGAGCAATAGACTTTCGCTTGGGTCGATAGATGGCCGGCGACCTCCGAGAACTATATTGCTGCTATGTCTGCTGATGGCGGTTGACGCTACATCCTGGTGGATGCTGTTGAGTGCTAGTTTATAGTTTCGGATATCCAATGGCGTGTGGAACGATCAACATATTTTAGAAAGCAGCGGAAATCTAGGCGAGTGCGGTGGGGAAGTTGGTCAACAGTAGTAACAGGATAAAAGAAATTGCATAGTACGCAATTCGTTGTACTCCTGAATCTTTAACATCGTTGTCTCATCGTGAATGCGGCCTTCATGAGATATACGATGGCAGCCAGTGATGATACGAAGGGCAGCATTTTGAGCAACCTGAAGTAATCTCCAATGGGATTGGCTCAACTGTGGGGTCCAGATTGGGGCCGTGTAATTAAGAATCTGTCTATACCTTGGTAGGTGACCAGGAGCGTCTCTTTATCCTTACCCCATTTGCTACCAGCAAGGGATTTCAGTACATTGTTCTTGCTTCTAACACGCTTGTTGATGTTCTTGGCGTGTGAGGAAAAAATAAGGAGGTTGTCGTATGTAACCCCCAGGATTCTAGGCCGCTTAACTGTAGGAACAGTTGTATTGCCAATAGAGATATTTAATACCGTATTGACCTCCCTTCGAAAGGATGTAAACAGGGTGGCTGACGACTTACCAGATGAGAGTTTCATGTTTCTGTCTATGAAAAATTCAGATAATTCGGACAGATATGAGTTGATATTCCGACTAATGGTGTCGATGGCGCAACCTGATGAAAAATCAGTGTAATCATCAGAATAACTTACCACTCTTACTCCAGGGGGAGGCGTGGGGAGTTTTAAAATTGTATAATAGTTGAAGAAAATTGGTGCCCAACTTGAGGCACTCCTTGATTCAGCCTCCTGTAGTGTGAACGGGAATTCCTAAACTCTACAAAAGAGTTTCTGTGGCAGATATACATAATTGGCGAGCTATCTTTTGGTAGAGTTGAAAAGCTGCGAATTGTAGATATCCAGTAGTAGGATACTATGATTGTGTGAAAAGCTTTCGACAAATGGAGGGCAACGTGGATGGTTCGTTAAAAATGTTGTTGCTTTACGGCCAACGCTGTTGTTGTACTTCGTTGTTTGCGAAACCCGTGTTGATGGTCTGCTAAATAAGGTGATCTTTAAGCGTTGATAGGATAAGTGCTTCGAGGATTTTGGCTACCGGTGACAATAGTGATATTGGCCGGTAGGAACTACCAGGATCTGTTGCCTTATTTGGCTTGGGTAGCGGAATAATGGGTCCGACCTTCCAATGGTCCTGTATGTCTAATGCAAAAGTAAATTTAGAATATGCGTCAAATAGATAATACCTGTTCGGCCAATATGATCAAGAATGATCATGGATAGAGCTTTTGACTTTTTTGCTGATTTTATTGCTGCTTCTACTTCAGTGGGTTGCAGAATTCGGGGAGTTGCACCGGGACTAAGTTGAAGCAGCACGTTTAGGTTTGTCCTGGGAGGTAGGATGGTCTATGAACTGTAGAACGAGGCAGCACATTTGCGAGGGCTGTTTGCAGGAGTACCATCAAAGGTAATAAGAGTTCTCCAAATTCGCGTTCGTTCGCCAAATTGGGTCTAAGCTATGGGTATATGCCTGCTGGTATGTGACGGGAGGCTGCATTTGTAATGGCTGTGCGAAAATTTTTTTCTCCAGAGAGTACGTTTGTTGGAGGAGGAAGCTCCACCAGTTGTTGGTGAATAAAACTTTCAAAGCTGGTCCAATCGGCTTTCGCGTAGTTGACAAAAGTACGATTATCTGCAGTCATAAAATTGTCTGTTCTGTCCAGGGTAATAATAATTGGAATATGATCAGAGAGCTATTTCTGCCTTCCACTATGAATATGTTAGTATAAATGTACTCGCATCCGGGGAACTAGAACAGTTTGCGCTCATTCTTTTTGGAAATTCTTCATTGATGACCCCAAAAAAAGAATCATGGATTTTCTCAGCTATGTGTATCCCACGACGGTCAAGATTAGAGTGCCAACTTTCGTGATGAGCGTTTAAATCGCCAAGAACTAACCTATTGTCACCATTAAATATGTTAGCAATTGATGGTAGGTAGTCGGGGGAACAACTATTTGTCGGTGGGATGTATGTTGCATATCTCAGTTAAAGAGAGCTCCGGCTCAATGGCTAGTCCTTGGATTTCAAGATGATTATCAGGATGAACGGGAGCAGGTGGTATTAATGGTCTGAAGTTAACTGACCTATGCACGATACACACAAGACCGCCTCCGTTTGTATCTCTATCCCTTCTGATGATGTTGCAATTAGCACATCTGTTTCAGAGACAAGATGCGGAGAGCTTAGTCTATGGAATAGCAGCGATTAAGATATGGGTTTCCATGAAATTTGTTATTTTAACGACTTTGCCCCTTAGGTCATTGCAATTGAGTTGCATCACATTAAATGCCGAGGGATGTACACCAGAGAAAGACAAAATGATCATTTTGGGTACTTTTAAAATTTTAGTGGTGAAACAAGTATGAGTGATGTTAAAAATCAAACCATACACATACACAACATATTCACCCGAAGCGTAAATTCAATAACTACAAGTGTAGGTAGTCGATGAGTATATACATACACATGCAATATTTCATTCTGACCGACTGGTTGTAAGTAGAAGTAAAGTATGTTACTTTCCATAAATATAATCATACATGACATGCACATACGGCGCATATACTTTGAGCACTCTAAACAGGCGGTTTTCATCGCCTCTTTCGAACATTAACATTTTGTATCGAAAAATGTTAGCCTTTACAGACATGTGTAATTCATATGGTAACATTTTTCGATACAAAATAAGAAGAGAGTGATTTAACAGAAGTTGTGTGAGTTGGTAGCTCTTTTAATTATATGCTCGTTGCTCTAAATATATTTCGAGTATAATTTTCAAAAAATATTTTTTTAATCGCTGTGTAACAGTGAATAAAAGTGCTGTTTTAGATTAATAGCTGTTGTAATAGCATAATTTTATTGTGATGTTGGCTTTTTTCGGAACTTTTGCAAAGGGTTAAAGGTATATTTAAAATTTCTTGATAATCCGCACATGTATACTCTATGATGTCTGTAAGTAATCTGCGTTTTATGTGCACACAAATTGCAAATGCAATTATCTAATTTACGATTTCTCAAAATTTCTCTCAAAACCACCCACCAGTTTTTTGTTGGTTGTTTGATTCGATCATTTTCCGTTATTTTTTTTTCAATACATTTCATGTCAATAAAATACTTAATGTGTTATAGTTACATTTTCATGCCTATAAAACACTCATACACGAAAGTATGGATATTATACTCACCCAAGTATTTATATACATACAATCAGTTGCATTCATGCATGCATGTTATTTGATTTCTTTAAGTTTGTGTGTATCTCCACACGTCTGCTATAAGTATGAAGTATACATACAATTGTTGAATCACAAATAAGTATTGGTAAATATTATCGGTGTTGTATGCATGCGTACACATAATAACGAAAAGCATGGTTAAATACTTAAGTAACTTTTTTTCTGAGTACATTTGTCAGTCTCTGATGTACACCTGCTGTAGAAACCTTTTCAATGGTGCCCATATTGTCCAAATTCGGCTATATATGGCGGAGATATCCTATTTAGCTCTAAAAGTGCTATCTTGGACAAAAAAAAATCGGAGAATGCACCTAAACTCATCTTGTTAAAAAATAATATCCACGGTGTTGTTGATTTTCTAGGAAGTTTTTATTGTAGTTTTTCTAAAAAGATAGAAAATTATTAAAACGAACAAAATTGCTAAGAGTTTAAAGCAGAGGTCGGCATCACCTATGCCCATGGGCGCTCTCTCACACCTTCATAAGCTCACACATAGAACAAAAAAATAATCAGTCGCATACAAGATTACAATGAAGTAGGTTGTCACATCGCTTGTTTGCCAGATTTTTTACACTCTGCATAATGTTTATTGATACATTTTTTTGGTAATTTAATTTTTTTTGTTTTTATTTTTTTTTTGTGTTTTTGTTTTTTGATATTTGTTTTCGTAGTTGTTGTTTGCTTTTAAATTTTTATTTTATATTCCCATTATAAAATTTAAAATTTTCGAATTATTATACAAACATTATTTTACATTTGTCAGTGCATTGAGAGTGAGAGGCTGCAACTCCTCATACAAGCACGAAATAAGGTTGTATGTTTGCCGATCCCTGGTTTAAAGTGTTAAGAGAAAATGTGCTTTTTTTTGTAGCACTTACAAAACGGTTAATACGTCTAACAGAATATGGATAATAGACATCTTTAACAATTTTATTTATATTTTATAAACTCAATTCAAAAAATAGTTTAATAAATAAATTAATACAAAGTATAAGTTATTTGAGTGGCTTTCTTCTTGTTTCTATTTACCGCAACCAAATCCAAAAACGATATGTCACAAATCCAAGTAAAACGAATACAACGAACGCCTTGAACACAAACATAAGTCAAGACCGTCGCAAATCAGTCAAAGGAACATACATAACGCCCATCAAACGTGTATGACTTACATTACCATCTTTGTCTTTATCGTACTGAAAATAAAATCATATACATTAAAAAATACCAATACAATGAGGGATTCATGTAAAGACTCGTATAACGTACATAGGTGTGTTCGCATACTTTTTGGGTAAAGTTCGGTAAAAATGAGAGTTAACAAAAAGTAATATCACAAAGTGACAAAAATGTACAAAGTACGCGAACGAGAAAAACCATATTTCAATCCCAAAATACAAACGTCAATAGAATTGTAAAAGTAATCTCACAAAGTGACAAAAATGTACAAAGTACGCGAAAGCGAAAAACAATATTTCAATCCCAAAATACAAATGTCAATAGAATTGTGCGTTATAGTTCGTTTTCGTGAGCGCTCTTTCTTAAACCCCTATTTAAATTAAAAATTTTAATAAAAACGACTTCCCAAGCATTTTTATTTACAAAAAGGAATATATAGTTTATTAAACCTGGAAAAGATTTTAATATTAAACAAAAGCTTCGATTTATTTACATATTTATTTCTTTACACATTTAAATATGCGTCTTCAAAAACTTGTCGGTAATTTTATCTAGTTTTAATATTATTGAGAAACTTTGGGAACTTTTTTACTTATTTTTGTAAATGATACACATATTTTTTTGAATGAATAAAGTGAGCGATTGAACTAAATGAGAGCTATTAGTTGTGAACTAGGTCTTTGGTTCAAATAAGTGAATAGTTCAATTGAACTAGTTGAACCCAGCTGATGATATTCCCGTGGGATCCCAATGTTGACTACGCGAACACAGCTACTGTGTTTGCATACTCATAAATTTGTACAAATTTGTAAAAGTTTTACTGGAAGGTGTTTGTTTACACAATTACTCCCCAGCAAAAATATGTGTAAGTCATTCAAAACAAACAACTTTTAAATTGGTCCCAGCAAAAAAATACCTGACCAAGATCCGTAAAATCACCTATATTGCTCGGCACGAATGCGTTCAAATTGAGGTGAAAAAGGCATTTTTTAACATTGGCTTGTCATAGGAGAGAAGGTGTTTATGCTACTTTAAGTCTGCTTTGCACGTCATAAAAATGAGTGCTTGGATGTTCTTTTTTATATAGGAAAGCAATTCATTTTTTTACTATCTAAGGAGAGATGTAAAGTAACTTCTTGGGAATGCATTCAAAAGTCATAAATATCACTTCTTAAATATATATTTTAATGCATTCCCAAGAAGTTACATTTCATCTCTCCTTAGATTATAACAAAAATGAATTGCTTTCCTATATAAAAAAGAACATCCAATCATTCATTTTTATGACGTGCAAAGCAGACTTAAAGTAGCATAAACACCTTCTCTCCTATGACAAGCCAATCTTAAAAAAATGCCTTTTTCACCTCAAGCCGAACAGTATAGGTGCTTTTACGGATCTTGGTCAGGTATTTTTTTGCTGGGAAGTAAAAAGTTTTTAATTAATGGGATTTTGGAAGTCATTTAAAATACGTTTATTGGAAGTAAGAAATCAGCATATATAGCTACTTTATATGCAGTGAAAAATGCATTCTTGTAGAATGCATTCGGTTTTTTTTTTGCTGGGGTTACAATGGAGCGATAAGTGCTATTTTTCTGTTTCGAATGTATGTGCTTTAAAACAACTTTCAAAAATGTATATATAATGTTGTTTTTTCTTTGTAAATGCATTTGTTTGGTAATTACGAATTTATTAGAGATTCCATTTTTTATCTCTAAGAAAACAAAACAGTTAATTTTATTAACGTACTTTATTAATTTACGATTATTTACATATTTTTTAATTATTCGTACATATTTTAAAAAATACTTCAATTACAGTTCCCATTGAAAAAGGGAAGGAAATAAAGAATTGGATCCCATTGAATCTCCTGGAATATGAGCCAAATATGAATTCTTCTTTTCACTAAATCAATTTTAAAATGTCCATTAAAGTTCCAAATTTTAATAAAAGTTAAAATTTTGCTAAATGAACTTCTTCAACAGAAGAATTTAGCTAATCATGATTGCAAATTATAGCATTGGAACTTATTGCATCGTTTAATAAAAAACATTGATTTTAAGCTAACGATGGTTGACTTGCAAAATTTAAATAACGACATGTTATTCGCCTTCGAAATATGTCTGGGGAAACTGTCCTCCAACGGTTGTCGGATTCTTTAATGGATTTAAAGCTAAAATTTCAATCATAGATCTGCGGCTTCAGCAAATTTATAATGATTGTCTTATTACTGTAGAGTTGTAAAATGTCGATGCTTTTCTTTCCTTTATTTGTTAAAATGAAAAAAAAAAAAAATATATGAAAAAATAGTTTCCTAGTACGCTTTAATATTCTGAAAATTCCTTGAGTAATGTTTTTAAAAAAATTAATCAGAGAGTTACATAAAACTTTTAGGCCCAGCTTTTAGGATGTAGATTATCTTTAAACTTAGTTTAACGCAGTTTATAACTGGAATACTGCTTCTAAAATTTATTTTATTTTCTTTCAATGAAGACATAAATTCTAAATGAGAAAAAGTTGTTCGGGCAAATTGAAATGGCTGATATAATTCGTTTTCGGTTTAACTAAACCAAGTTTAACTGACATCCCAAAAACTCGATCTTAGTGTATTAATCTTATTTAATTCAATATCGTATCTTTTTTGAATTTAAAGACTGAAGTATACATGCTACAAACTTATTAAAAAAAAAACTGTTGAACAAAAATTAAAAAAAATTTTGGTGTTGTCTGATTTTGACTTAATCGAATTGATTCAGATGCAAAAGAAGTGTTTCCTTAATATTGTCCTACAAATAATAATAAATTGAAGCTTTTGTTACACAATAGGTTCAGAAATGGGCTCTGTAAAGGCTAAACATTAAAATTGCCTCTAAAATATGCTATTTCAGACATTATAAAAAGCACATTTAAATCACTTTGAAAAATGTATTATATTATAAAGAGTACTTCTAAATCACTCTAAAAATGCAAACAAAATGTACTCGTATTGATGTGATGAAAATGTATACCTAAAAACCATACTTTTATTAACATCATGTAATCACTTCTAAATTACAAACAAAATGCTTAAATTGAACTACTGACAACATGGGACATCACGTGTAAAATAAATCAGTGTTAGAGCTACATTGTAACTACTTCACAATCAGTTGATGCCAGGCACGTAGCCAGGGGGGGGGGGGGGGGGGGGGGCTCGAGCCCCCAAATGATTTGACAAATTTTGAAACGTAACAAAATATGTCGAAAGCAACAACATTTTTTCAAAAATGTAATAAAAAATATTTATTTTTTGTTGAAATCAAATACCAAATGGCCAAGTTTCTTAAGTTTTCATAAATAAAATAACCTTCAGTTTTCCTTAAAAATTACAGGTTTCCTGCTTGCAGGCACAAGCTGGTACTATAGGTTGATAATTTGGCATAATTCGACATTTTACAACTTTTTTCCACCCTAACCCAGCAATAAAAGTTATTTTAAAAGCACTCCGAATAGCATCAACTGATTGTGGAGTAGTTACAATTTAGCTCTAACACTGAATTATTTTACACGTGGTGTCCCATGTTGTCAGTAGTTTAACTTGATCATTTTGTTAGTAATTTTAGGTTTTTTAGGTATACATTTTCATCACATCAATACGAGTACATTTTGTTTGCATTTTTAGAGTGATTTAGAAGTACTCTTTATAATAATACATTTTTAAAAGTGATTTAATTTGCTTTTTATAATGTATGAAATAGCATATTTTAGAGGTAATTTTAATGTTTAGCCCTTACAGAACCGATTTCTGAACCTATTGTGTAACAAAAGCTTCAATTTATTATTATTTGTAGGGCAATATTAAGGGAACACTTCTTTTGCATCTGATTCTATTCGATTAAGTCAAAATCAGACAAAACCGAAATTTTTTAAAATTTTTGTTCAAAAGTTTTTTTTTAAAGAAGTTTGTAACATGTTTACTTTAGTCTTTAAATTCAAAAAAGATACGATATTGAATTAAATAAGATTAATAGACTAAGAACGAGTTTTTGGGATGTTAGTTAAACTTGGTTTACACTGAACCAAAAGTCGTAAGTGAAATCAACATAAAAATTTTGTTACTTTTTGGATGAAACGAATTGTTAAAACAATATATTTTTAATTCAAATTAATGTGTGTTTTTTTTAAATCAACTACTTTTTTTTTAAATGAACATACTTATTTCCGTCAGTAATTCTCTACAAAACAATTGTTGTTTTGATAATTTTTTGTCCATTTTTTAACAAAATTTAATTTGTTAACTCTAAAAAGGCAGTAACGTAAATTTGATATAATTTTTCTTCAATTTGAGTATTAAATCTGTGGAAAAAAGTTTAGTGAGGTTAGTTTTGTCGCGTCATTACTCGTGCTAGCATGGGTATTTATAATTGTCAATAAATTGACATTAAGTGTTTTTGTTTTACAAAGCATAGATAATTAACAAATTCAGTGACTTGAAGTGAATTGCTAATTGAAGATTTATTAATTTAAACAAATTTATATAATATATCATTAATTTTGATATTATCTATCTTTTTGTTATTTTAGCTGCGTTTGTGCGGCATTCCTATCAATGATATCTCGAACAATTTTGACAGTAGAAAGCCGGAATACGTTGAAAAACTGCCAAAATCGTTCTTGAAAACACTGATAGAGAGTCACACAAACACAGCTTTTGTTTAAGGCAAATTATTAATGAAAGTTATATAATGTATTTGAATTATTAATTTAAATAAAGTTATATGTTTTTGTATATAAAATGGTACATGTGTTTTAAATAAAGAGTTTTCAGTATGTGCATTATAATTTCAAGTTTATATTTCATTATTTTTTATATTTTATCAAATTAATTATAAAAAGACATTGTATGTACATTAGACCGTACCTCAAAAAAAAAGTTCGCCGTGCACCCTCCAATATAATGTATTTTTGGAAGGCGATTTCAAAAAAAAAATTTTTTTGCCGACCGTAGGGGTCGCCTTTTTTAATTTTTTGTTATAGCTTTGGCATTTAAAATCGGATTTTAAAGTGTGATATATCGATTTTTTTGCCTCGAAGAGACCAGTGTTTTGCTATATAGTAAAAATCCAATTAAAAAAAATTTAAAAAGGCGACCCTTACGTTCGGCAACCGTACACCCTCCAATATAATGTATTTTTGGAAGGCGATTTCAAAAAAAAATTTTTTTGCCGACCGTAGGGGTCGCCTTTTTTAATTTTTTGTTATAGCTTTGGCATTTAAAATCGGATTTTAAAGTGTGATATATCGATTTTTTTGCCTCGAAGAGACCAGTGTTTTGCTATATAGTAAAAATCCAATTAAAAAAAATTTAAAAAGGCGACTCCTACGTTCGGCAACCAATATATAAAAAAAATTCTACTGGTTTTAGCGAAAAACTTCCTTAGCAAAAGTTTACTGATTTTTTGCGAGTTTTAATTTTCTGACATTAGGGTTGTACATTAGGGTGGTAGCAACTGAGATCTGGTGGGTAACTACTAGAACGGGATACTTGAGGTCAAAATGTCCTTAGAGCAAAACACTGGTCTCCTCGAGAGAAAAACATCGATGTATCATACTTTAAGATCCGACTGTAAATACCAAAGATATAACGAAAAATGTAAAATGGCGACCCCTACGTTCGGCAAAAAAAAAATAAAAAAATTTTTTGAAACCTCCTTGCAAAAATACTTCATATTGGAGGGTGTAGGGCGTACTTTTTTTTTGCCTGTAAGGTGGTACGCTCTAATGTACATATGTATGTATATTGCTTAAAAAAAATTGAAATTGGTGAAATATAAAAAATAATGAAATATAAGTCTAAAAATTAATAATAAGTTAGTTTTTTTTCGAATTTTATACCTATATCTATAACGACTTGTATAAAAACGACTATCCGTACTTACCTGATTTTCTTTTATTTTTTGTAAACAAACCAAATTTAAACATTTGGGGTCACCATTGTACAAAAGCTGTTTTCGTACAAAGACTTCGCCGGAACTCAAAATGGAACAATAATCTTGTGTGCCCTGCTGTACCTTTACCAACAAACGCATAATTCATTTGTTAACTTTTGTTGTTTCAGATATTTTATGAAATAAAAAATTCTAAAATTTCAAATATTTTTATGACAAATATTTTTGTTTACATTTGAAAGAGAAAAGCCAAGAATTTTTAAAACTTGGTAGCATTTTTATAACTGGTAGCTTGGTAGCATTTTTCATACTGTAGGTTTAACTTTAACTTAACTAAAAACAAAATAAAATGTCAAAAAAATGTACACAAAACAACAACAAATTTTTAGGTTAACTATTAACCTAAGTTTAAACCTGCAGTATGAGACCCACCGTAAGAAGCTAAATTTATATCTACTTAAAAGTTTTATAAATGCTTAAATTTGTATGGAATATTTAGACAAAATTCGAAAAAAACAAACCTAATAAATCGATAAAAAATTATATAAATAAAATGCATTGTTGAATTTAATAAAATGCATTGGTAAAACAACAAAATTATTATGCAATTTAATTAAATATAATTGTTAAGGCAACGTATTTTTGTTAATACATTTGACGATATTTTGTCAAAATAATAGCACATAAAATAGTTAAACGTCAAAATATAAATCTACTAAACAATGCGTTAAATTGATGGGCAGGTTTTGTTAGTTGTATAGTGATCACCCATTCATCAATTTAATATGGATTTTAGTTGATTTCACAGCTGTTTTTGGTTCAGTGTAGTTAAACCGAAAACGAATTATATCAGCCATTTCAAGTTTATTAACAAAAATTTGCCTGAAGAACTTTTTCTCGTTCAGAATTTATGTCCTCATTGAAAGAAAATAAAATAGATTTTAGTAGCAGTATTCCAGTTATAAACTGCGTTAAACTAAGTTAAAAGATAATCTACATCCTAAAAACTGGGCATATTTAAGTTATATGTAAACCCTCTGATTAATTTTTTTAAAAACATTACTCAAGGAATTTTCAGAATATTAAAGTTTCCTATAGGAAACTATTTTTTCATATATATATATTTTTTTTTTTTCATTTTAACAAATAAAGGAAAGAAAAGCATCGACATTTTACAACTCTACAGTAATAAGGGCATCATTATAAATTTGCTGAAGCCGCATATCTATGATTAAAATTTTAGCCTTAAATTCATTAAAGAATCCGAGCACCGTTGGAGGACAGTTTTTCCCCAGACATATTTCGAAGGCGACATTTATAGAACTTTTTATGTATAATCAAAGGTAAGGGACCAACCTCTGTTAACGAACCTCTTAATTGGTCTGTTTTAAACGATAAAATATGTTAACATTGCCACAAATTTTATTAACATATTTATTTGGTGCACGGTGCAAAAGCACGCGAGCGACTTCATAGAGCCTTAACAATACATTTTAATTGTTAACTTTTATATATTTGCATTTAGTGAAAAGAATTAATATTTGGGTCATAGTCCAGGAGATTCAATGGGATCCAATTCTTTATTTCCTTCCCTTTTTAAATGGGAACTGTAATTGAAGTATTTATTTTTAAATATGTACGAATAATTAAAAAATATGTAAATAATCGTAAATTAATAAATTACGTTAATAAAATTAACTATTTTGTTGTTTTTTTAGAGATAAAAAATGGAATCTCTAATAAATTCGTAATTTACAAATGGATTTACAAAGAAAAAAACAACATTATATATACATTTTTGGAAGTTGTTTTAAAGCACATACATTCGAAACAGAAAAATAGCACTTATCGCTCCATTGTAACCAATTGAAAAGTTGTTTGTTTTGAATGACTTACACATATTTTTGCTGGGAAGTTAAGCATTTGTTGGATTTTCATATTTTTTTTTAATTAAAATTATTAGATGTCCATGAAAAAGCGTACTTTAGGAGAAAGAAGAAATTTATTCTGGAAGTGACTGTAAATTAAATACATATATAAATTCGGATTTGTCCCAAGAAGCTTCTTGCAGTATATTTAACAAAACTATATTCTGCGGTTTTAGAAGATCTTGCAAAATGATCATCGCGGTCAGAATCAATGTTTGAAACCCGAAATGAAAGTACGCTGTTGCTAAAATAAAACCCTCGAAGTGTTTTGCAAATCTAGCTCGGTTTTTAATTTGATGGCCTCTTGAAACATGTGTCTATTTTAATCACAATCTCGTCACAAAGACGCACTATCAGTTGCTTTTTATACATATTTAGGCCTTTTTCTAATCACTGTATTTATTTTTAGATTTATTTTAGCTTCTCAAAAAATTCACATTTTGTCTTTTAATTTTCAAAATTTCATATTTTTATCCAAATCTAACACTTATTCCCTAATATAATGTGAAAGAAAAAATTTAAACTTTGCGAAAATGCAATTTCTGGAATAAAATTAAGCTAAATCCGAAACCGATTTATTTATTTTTTAAATCCATTTTAGATTTAGCTTATTTCAATTCATGTGTTCACATTTTTACAAAATTTAATGAATTTCTTGTACATTATATCGGCGCGTAAATCCAGTGATTAAAAAAAGGCCTAATTGTTTATTATTAGCAGTTTGGTGTTAAAAATTGTCGAAATCTATTCTATTTTCCTAATTCTATCACAATTCACTAGCATAAGTAGGGGGTATTGCCTGAGTGTTAGTCTATCGTGAAAAAAAACGAGTAAAAAGGTTAAAGTAGGGCATGCCGACTATACAATACCCTACACCAGTCTGATTAAAAGCCAACTAATGTTTGAATCCCAAATTCGAATGGGTTAAAATGGGACTTGTGTCAAATTTTTCTATAATGTGAGTCAGCGAACCAAATTTCATTAAAATATCTTAATATTTGCGACCTGCAGTTTGTAACCAAGCCAATTTTGGGGGGACCCTTATATGGGCACTAGGTCTAAACATGGACCGGTGTTAACCAAAATCAATAGGCTTCGTCCTTGGGCTGACATAGGTCAGAGTACCAAATTTCATCAAAATATCTTAATATTTGCGACCTGCAGTGTATAAACAATATAATTTTGGGGGACCCTTATATGGGCACTAGGTCTAAACATGGGCCGATGTTCACCAAAATCAATAGGCTACGTCCTTGGGCCAACATAGGTCTGTGTACCAAGTTTCATCAAAATATCTAAATATTTGCGACCTGCAGCGTATAAAAAATATAATTTTTTGGGGACCCTTATATGGGCACTAGGTCTAAACATGGACCGGTGTTAACCAAAATCAATAGGCTTCGTCCTTGGGCTGACATAGGTCGGTGTACCCAATTTCATCAAAATATCTCAATATTTGCGACCTGCAGCGTATAAACAGTATAATTTTGGTAGGACCCTTATATGGGCACTAGGTCTAAACATGAACCGATGTTCACCAAAATCAATAGACTGCGTTATTGCACCAATATAGGTCTGTGTACCAAACTTCATCAAAATATCTTAATATTTGCGACCTGCAGCGTATAAACAATATAATTTTGGGGGGACCCTTATATGGGCACTAGGTCTAAACATGGACCGGTGTTAACCCAAATCAATAGGCTTCGTCCTTGGGCTGGTATAAATCGGTGTACCAAATTTCATCAAAATATCTTAACATTTGCGACCTGCAGGTCGCAATATCATGTATTCATATGTATACATTGAACTATGCATGTACGTATATGACAATGTATGCCCATGCATGATCATATACAAGTCAATGTATGATCATGTGTGTTCATATATATTTCGATTTTCACATGGGTAGGTAAAAATTTTATAACAATCGGATAACGCGTTCAAAAGTTGTAATCATTTGAACATCATGTATTTTTCAAAAATTTACTCAAAAAAATCAATTAAAAACAGCGAAATAAGACTAATTTTACAAAAATTTAAAAACAGTAAATTTCGTGATAGTCATGAGGATCTACAAACAGAATTTTGTCTAAATCCAGAGACCTTCTTCCGATAAGTGTCCCGGTTCCCTTTGGAATGATTGTATATACATAATTTTAAAAATTAAAAAAAATATTGAATTTAAGCAAATTAATTATAAATATTAAAAAAAATTAACAGAATAAGAAAAAATGGGGAAAAAAATAAAATACATTGGTCCCGCCGGGAATCGAACCCGCGATCCTCTGTTTGGAAATGCCAAATGATATGAAAATCACTATTTACGATCACTTTTAGCGCAATTACTCTTTAGAAGCAATACTTAAGTGTTTTTTTTTTTTGATATTGTTCAGAAGTAATTCTAAAAAGCTGTAAAAATATACTAACGGATACTTTAGAAGCAATGAAAGAAGTGATTTGTTGATGTTGTTCAGATTAACTTCTAAAAATGCAGTAAAAATACACTAACAGATACTTGTGAAGCAGTGGAAGAAGTAGTTTGTAGAGCACTATATCCGAATTTTTTTGCTGGGATCTTTTAAAACTAATATCGAACAAGGAAACCGCACAAATAAATTAAAAATATGTCCCAAAAGTATGAAAATATAATTTCACTGTTAAAATCAAGTAGCAAAACTATCAGATACAGTATTTAAATTGTTTAATCCATTTGTTACCAACATATCTCTAAAGACACGTCTACCTATCCTTCTACGTAGTTTTGGCAGAAAATTCGCACGGCATCCATGCTTGGCAGAAAATGGGTAAAACAATATACTCCATATCACAAACGGATTGCACAAAATTTTAAATATTGACAAAAAACTGAAATTTTTGAAAATTGAAATCACCTAGAAATCAAATTACACTTGAAATATATCGATACCATAGATTCAATACTCTATATCTGCAAAAATACAATTGTTCAGGGGAGCAATAAAACTATTTTACTTGCTTATAAGATTTTTTTGAATCAATCCGTCTTCTAGAATATTATTTAAAAATGGCAACTTATTCCTATATATACTTATTTTGAAATTATTTGCGTTATTTACGTCGCTAATGCAGATATAGAGTTCTGAAATAAAATTTTTATATAATTTTATGATAATACTAGCAGATATGTAGTTTTGATAAATATAAAAAATATGCATTATTAGGAACAAATGACCATGTAAATCTCTCTATACTTTTTGTGGAAAACAATATTATGTGCCTCCAAACATCAACGAACACAGAATTGTTAATCAGGGATGGAAAAGTCTCGTTTTATTGAAATTAATAATCCAAGAACTATTATATCCATATCTTTTCCAAAAGCTAATGGTTAGTTTGGAAAAAAATTGCGAAAAAATATTTTACAAAAACGAATAAGTTTTCATTATTATATTTGTTTGCAAAATGTTAATCGCTGATTAACTTTCTTAATTCATTTTCTGCGGCATAAATCCTTTTATTCAAAATCCGCCATTATTTGGAATTTTTTTCAATGCGGTGTATTTTAATCCATAATCCAAGACTATTTAGTTTGCAAAAACAAAATCCGAAAAAAAGTTTGCGAAAAGGATAATTTTACACCAATATATTCGTTTGCAGAATGTCAATAGTTGATTAGCTCTTCTAAGTCATTTTCTACGCTTTTTTGCATTCCGCCGTTATTTAGCAATTTTTTAAGTGCGATTTCTTAAAATTTATAATCTGGGGATTGCAAAAAAAATCACGAAAAAAACACAAAAAGGAAATTTTTTGCATTAATATATTTTTTTACAGAATGTATATCGCTGACTAAGATTTTTAATACAATTTTTGTACCATAAAGGCTTTTTTCGCGTTCCGCTATTATTTTGCAAATTTTCGAGTGCGGTTTTTTAAATTTATAATCTAGGGACTATAATATACATTTCATAAAACAAAGTTTGGTGGTTAGTTGCAAAAAAGAAAAAATCGCGAAAAATAAAATTTGCAAAAAGCTAAATTTTTGTATCAATATATTTGTTTGCAGAATGTAAATCGCTAATTAATTTTTTGAATTCATTTTTTGCACCATAAAGCCTTTTTCGCCCTTTTCCGCTATTATTTTGCAATTTTTTAAGAGTGGTTTTTTTACATCTTTAACCCTCTAATCGGCATGCCCGCCTCCAGGCGGGGTATATTAAATTGACCAGAAATGCGCCAAAGGGGTATTTTATAATAAGAAATTATACTTTTTCAACAGAAAACAAAATTTATAAAATTTTTTGTGAAGAATTTTTTTGTATACAATGCACGGTTTGGAAGCGAAAAAGTGTCAAAGATAAAATTTCGTAAAATTTCAAAAATTAAATATTTTAAAATAAGCAAAAGTTTCAAAAATCTTAAAAACATATTTAAATTGACTAAAACAATTGATAGTGACCATGAAGTGACATTGGAGCTTAAGCTATTCAAAAAGTTCCTTACTTTGGTCCAAGGACGCACAGGATTCCATAAGGACACCTTTAAAGGACATCGCCTTAACTTCAAAGCGAATGGACGGATTTTTTTGAAATTTGGTAAAAAGAATATATTTGGTATAGGTAGCAAAGCTTATAAATTTGAATAATATATATTGAAGTTTTGGTGCATTTTCGCTCAATTTCGCATTTTTCAAAAAACGAAAATCGCTACATCCTCTTAAGTAACAGCACAAAAAATGTAATTTTTTTATTGCAATTATATCTTGGTAAGAGAAATAATTTGTGCCTAAGCCTAGTAATTTTTATTCGCTAGTTTTCGAGATTCACCCTTAAACTGTTTTGGCCCATATCGCCTAAAGTAGGCAACGAAAAAAAATTTTCTAGAAGAACTTATTTGGCCTTTTTTTTAATCACTGGATTTATTTTTGGATTTATTTTATTTTTTTAAAAAATCCACATTTTGTTTTTTAATTTTTAAAATTTTATATTTTTATCCAAATCTAACACTTGTTCCCTAATATAATGTGAAAGAAAAAATTTTAATTTTGCGAAAATGAAATTTCTGGAAGAAAATTAAGTTAAATCCAAAACGGATTTATTTATTTTTTAAATCCATTTTGGATTTAGCTTATTTCAATTCCTGTGTTCACATTTTTAAAAAATTTAATGATTTTCTTGCACAATTTATTGGCAAATAAGTATTAGATTTTAATAAAAATTATAAATTTTGAAAATTAAAAACCAAAATATGGATTATTTAACAAAATAAAATAAATCCAAAAATAAATCCGGTGATTAAAAAAAAGGCCTATTGTTTATTTTTCGTGAGGAACACATGGTATAAATTTCATTGCAAAAAAGCTTAGGCCGTTTAGAGGGCAATCTTGGCAATATGATACCAATTTCCACACCAAAGTTTGGTTCTTAGTTTGCAAAAAAGAAATCGCGAAAATATTTAGCAAAAGGAAAATTGCATCATTATATTCGTTTGCCGAATGTTAATCGCCGATTGAGCTTTTAAATTATTTTTTTCTATCATAAAAGCTTTTTTAGCTTTCCGATATTATGTTGCAATTTTTTAAGTGCGGTTTTTTTAAGTTTATAATCTAGGGACTATAATGCACATCTCCTAAAATAAAGTTTAGTGGTTAGTTGCAAAAAAAAAAAATTCCGGAAAAAGATATTCTCAAAAAACTTTAATGTATACCTTATAGAATTCAAATAATTTAAATTTATATGCAGATATAGACTTCTATATTTAAAAATAAATTTGTTTGTAGATATGAGAAAATGTAAAATGTTCAAAAAAAGTGGCAAAGAATGGGTATTTCGCTTCCAAATTGATATCATAGATGGATATAATATCAACAGTGATTTTGCCATCAAAAACTGATTTTGGCCAAAATTGCAGATATAGAGATTTGAATATAGTGTCTCGATATAATTTAGTTTAGAACTTAGAAAATGCGTTAGATATTAAATTTTACTTTATGGTTATTAGCCACTCTTAGTTGTAATATTATACAAGTTTTAAAAACCTTTAGGCCCTTACAGATATTTTTGGGTTCTTACGGATATTTTTATAAAATTGTCTGCCTGTCTACTATTAACTTCTCTTTTTACTATTAACAAAAATTGTAAAAGGGACAGCTGGTGCAATTATAAACAAATAACACCATTGTGAAAATTCTAAATTTTAATTAAGCAAAGAAATACAAAAAATAAAACTTCTGTATATAAAAACGAGTAAAAAGGTTAAAGTCGGGCATGCCGACTATACAATACCCTACACCAGTCTGGTGTATTGTTTGGATCCGAAATTCGAATGGGTTAAAATGGGGCTTGTGTCAAAATTTTCTATAATGTGAGTCAGCGCACCAAATTTCATTAAAATATCTTAATATTTGCGACCTGCAGTTTGTAACCAAGCCAATTTTGGGGGGACCCTTATATGGGCACTAGTTCTAAATATGGACCAATGTTCACCAAAATCAATAGGCTTCGTCCTTGGGCCAACATAGGTCTATGTACCAAATTTCATCAAAATATCTAAATATTTGCGACCTGCAGCGTATAAACAATATAATTTTGGTGGGACCCTTATATGGGCACTAGGTCTAAACATGGACCGATGTTCACCAAAATCAATAGGCTGCGTTATTGGCCCGACATAGGTCTGTGTACCAAATTTCATCAAAATATCTTAATATTTGCGACCTGCAGCGTATAAACAGTATAATTTTGGTAGGACCCTTATGTGGGCACTAGGTCTAAACATAGACCGATGTTCACCAAAGTCAATAGGCTGCGTTATTGGGCCAATATAGGTCTGTGTACCAAATTTCATCAAAATATCTTAATATTTACGACCTGCAGCGTATAAACAGTATAATTTTGGTAGGACCCTTATATGGGCACTAGGTCTAAACATGGACCGATATTCACCAAAATCAATAGGCTACGTTATTGGGCTAACATAGGTCTGTGTACCAAATTTCATCAAAATATCTTAATATTTGCGACCTGCAGCGTATAAACAGTATAATTTTGGTAGGACCCTTATATGGGCACTAGGTCTAAACATGGACCGATGTTCACCAAAATCAAACTTGTTCGTCCTTGGGCCAATATAGGTCTGTGTACCAAATTTCATCAAAATATCTTAATATTTGCGACCTGCAGCGTATAAACAGTATAATTTTGGTAGGACCCTTATATGGGCACTAGGTCTAAACATGGACCGATGTTCACCAAAATCAATAGGCTGCGTTATTGGGCCAATATAGGTCTGTGTACCAAATTTCATCAAAATATCTTAATATTTACGACCTGCAGCGTATAAACAGTATAATTTTGGTAGGACCCTTATATGGGCACTAGGTCTAAACATGGACCGATGTTCACCAAAATCAATAGGCTGCGTTGTTGGGCTAACATAGGTTTGTGTACCAAATTTTGTCAAAATATCTTAATATTTACGACCTGCAGCGTATAAACAATATAATTTTGGTAGGACCCTTATATGGGCACTAGGTCTAAACATGGACCGATGTTCACCAAAATCAAACTTGTTCGTCCTTGGGCCAACATAGGTCTGTGTACCAAATTTCATCAAAATATCTTAATATTTGTGACCTGTAGAGTGCGCACAAGATTGCATGGACAGACAGACAGACGGACAGACAGACGGACATCGTTAAATCGAAATAAAAAAAAATTCTGAACCGATCGGTATACTATAAGGTGGGTCTACGACCAATAGTTTTTGGTGTTACAAACATCAGCACAAACTTATAATACCCTGACCACATAGTGGTGTAGGGTATAATTAACTGAATTTCTTTCTGTGCGATTTTTGAGGTTAAAACTATACGCATTTTAAATTTTTTTGTTAATAGTTTTGGGTTAGAAAAGTGATTTTGTGCGTTCCCGTACTTTTGGGTAATTTTGTCTTTTAGATAGAGGATTTTGTGATTACTCTCATTTTATTGAAATCTACACAAAAAGCAAAGGAACACACTAAGCTTCCTCAGTAAACAAAAAAAAAAGCGGGAAAAATTGAACAAAAAAATTTTTTTTTGTTCACTGCTGCTAACTTTTTTCCTAAAAATATCGCTAAATCAAACTAAAAATCACTAGAAAATAGCTGAAAATGCTAAAATATCGCTAGATTTGATGAGAAAATAGCTAAATTGGCAACAGTGATTTTGTTTACGTCAAAAGTAAAAATAAATCGTATTTTTTAGAAAATTTGTGAATCATAAAAATAATAATAAAATAAAAAATAAAAAAAATTTTATGTAAAAAAATCACAAACAATTTTTTTATTTAATATCTTATCATAATACGGCGGCTGATATGTTAAAAACAGATATTTTGTTTTATTTGCAACTTAGCTTATATGCAAAGTGATTTTTGCTAAAGGTTTTTTTTATTGCAAATGAAGAAAAATAAAGCAAATTGCAAATACATACATTTTGTTGTTGTGTTGATGCAAACGTTGTTTTTTTGCAATCATTTGCAACGTTTGCATCGTTTGCAATACCCATCGTGAGTCCCCTTATTACTTATTATTAAGTAGTAAACAAAGGGATTAATATTCTTCTATACTAATCCTCTGCTGTTACAGCAGAATGGATAGTAGCAGCGAGTCTACTGAAGAAAGTGATATTGTCTGGTAGACAGTCGCTGAAAACAAAACAACGAAACGACGACAAAATCGATCACCAGGATTAGTTAAGCATGCAATCAAAATAAAAAAACTACCAACAATGATGATTAGGGCAAGGAATTCCATGCAAATGTATGTTATTTCTCGATAGTCCAAAACTAATATAGACTAAACATTTATCCGAATCATCAAATTTAGAACAAACTGGCATCGATTTGTAGTTGCATATTTTGACATAAATGCATGTTTTTGAATATTTCGACTTTAAATGCATATTTGGTGGCTTTCTAATGCATATTTTGTGCTTTTTAATGCATATTTGTTCATATTTTTCATTTTTAGTAGCATTTTTTATTTTGTAAAAAAATATAAAAAATTGATACGTTTTCATATTTTGATTCAATCAAAATAAACATTTTTAAAACTTTATTGACCTATGGGAAATCTTCGAGTTCTGTGTCTGTTTGCAAAATAACTAACTTAAATATATTTTTAAGTTTTAAAGTGCATTATTTTTGCAAAAATTATAGTTTTTAGTGCATATTTTTTATATTGTTAGTGCATATTTTTCTTTTTTAACCGCATATTTTAGGCGCATATTTTTAATTTTTAAGTGCATGAAATTCCTTGCCCTAATGATGATATACCAAGTACCTACTAGCAACAACATGTTTGCTGCACTTGATGTAGACAATGGTAGCATTCGGCAGAGAAACCTTAAACTGATACCGGTGACTTGTAGCGCTTTGTGATTACTTACTCTGCTGAACGATGTTTTCTTTGTTTTGTTTTTAAATACTTTTTTTCTATATTTTCCTTTGATTTTATAAATTTTTTGTTTTTGGATTATATTTGTATTCATTTTATTTGTCAATCATACAAAACAAAAATTTTTTAAAATCAACAACAACAAATGTATCACTATTTGATCAAAAGTAGCAAACATTTTTTACGCTACCAAAATATGACAGCGCTCAGACTGAGCGCTTAGTGATCAGGTCGTTCAGCAGATAGTTGCACAACTGTTGTAGAACTGTTGACTGTCAAATTGTATCTGCCGAACGCACCCAACAATGATGATGTTAATTATATTAACGATAATGCTAACAAAGAGCTGTGTGAAGAAAAACCGCCTCCAATAATTATTCCAAATGTTTCAGATATAAGAGCGATGATGAATAACTTTTCAAAAATAGTAAACCTTGAAGATTATTCGTACAAATCCTTGAGAGGTGGACAGGTAAGAGTAATGGCAAAAAACGTAAAGGCATATAGAGTGATAGTAAAATATCTATCTTTCGTAAAAAAACTTAAACGTTTTCAAATCACATTACAAAATGTTGTTTTCAGCCGATCAAGCCGCCGCCGCCGCCGATTATTTGGTTGCGCCGCCGCCGCCGATTTTTATCCGGCTCAACCTCAATCGCCGCCGCCGCCGCCGATTTTTTGCTTGCGCCGCCGCCGCCGATTATTTTGGTCGGCTTGTTTCTCTGATTCGGAGTGCTTTTAAAATAACTCTTTTGTAATGACTTTTTTTGCTGGGTTTGTAATGACTTTTTTTGCTGGGTCATTAAGGAGAGAGGAAAAAAAGAGAGTAAATTGACAGTTCGATGCTAGAGAACTTTTTACTGGACAAATTTTGGCTTAAGTTTATGGGGTTTCGTCAAAAAAAATATTTATGGGTGAAATCAGAAAATGTGATAATTTTTTGTCCCAAATTTGTGAGAAGCAAAAAGTGTTAATATTTCGATTTTTTCTTAATGGAATCAGTAAGTTTAGTCATTATAAACCTAATTGCAAAAATCTCTTCTGCAAGTTGCCGCAATAACTTTTTTTGCACAATTTTAATTTTTTTTGTGGTAACGGAGTTTGCATTTCCACAAGCAAAAGATCCCTACGGGGAAAGGGACCGGTCCCAGATGACACGCAGGATAGGTCCCAAGGGAGCGGAGACCGGTCGCTGATCGGTCTTTTTGTTTGCAAGAGACATATCACTTTAACATGGCGTTGTCATTGGAAATGACCAATTTCCACAGTTTAGACACATTGTGGCAGTAAGGTGGTGTGTCTAAAAATATCTTTTCAAATAAACTAATAAAAAATTAAGAATTAAAAATAATCTACTTGGCGTTGAAGTAGGGCTCGATAACACAACCTTCTGCTTGTAAGGCAAACGCTCTACCGTCTGAGCTAACGTTGCTTATGCGTGATGCCTGGCTGATGGTTATGTTATATGTTTTTCGTTTCTGTTCAAATAAAAAAGAGAAAGAAAAACAAACACACACAGCAAATAAAAAACATGGAAAAGAAAAAAATAGAAAATAAAACAACATTAACACACACACAAATATGGTGAAGTGTCTTGAATATGCCCCCGATTGACCGGTCATGGGATAGGTCCCTTAATGGCAGTTGACTTGTTTTTTGCGTTGGCCATAATTAAATTAAAAAAATCAATTAAAAATTAGAAAACTACCTCAAAACCTCTGATAATATAAATAAAAATTTAAAAAATTCCCCTTAAGTTACAAAGAAAAGTTAAATGAAATACCAATTGCTAAAACTAAAACAGCTTTAACATTAAAAAAAACGTTGAAAATACATAACTTAAAATGTCTTAGCAAAACATTATAGAAATTTAAAATAAGAGCTAAAATAAGCAAATCGTGAAAAAATAAAGTTAAAAATAAATAAAAGAGTAAAATAAATAAAAAATATTTTTAAAAATATGCCGCGAATTTTGTTTTTATTTAGGTATCGGTCAAGTTTTTTTAAAAGCAACAGTGAAAATAACGGATCAGAAAATACTTAGAAAATTAATTCATTTTTTATTGTTCATATTTGTACTAATTTAGTAATATGCCTTCGGTTGACCGGTCACGGGATAGGTCCTTGGAGGGCAATTGACTCCTCATTCCCCGTAGGGTATATAACAAAAAAATTGCGTACGAATTTTCTTCAATTTATTAATTTTTTGTATTTGGGTTTTCAACATGCTTCTTAATAATATACAATTTGTGTTTATCAGATTGGCGGTTTAGCGAATAAAAATACAATTCATTCCGCGAAAAAAATTTTTATTTTTTTTAATTCTGAATTTTTGGTCCTTTTCAATGTTTTTCAACAATATAAAATTTTTAAAATCCAATCACCGGTTACGAAGTTACAAAATAATATATTAAAAACATAACATTTCGCGATCAAAAAATTCTTAAATTATGTGAAACAAATTAAATTTGTAAAACTAATGTCAGAAATGGCTCGAAATATCGATTCCAAACCAATGAAATGCAAAATCAATCGTTTTTCGCTCCAGTAGTTTAGGATAAAAAAACTGATAACTTTTTTTGATTTGACGCAAGTTGTCAGTTGAATCATCTTTTGACGCACAAATATTAGTTTAATCACCTCTGTTTATGCTTACCCGTGAAAAAACGATTAGATTTGATCACGTTAGGTTTGATCCAATTGTATCTATTTATATTAGAGAGTGAATAACAACGTATAAAATTAAATATGAGTTTACCTGCGATTTCTATTTTCAAAATTTTCTTATTCGTTACCTTATATAATCATATCTTAAAATATCTTTTCTCTTATATCATTTTATATGCCATATACAAATACATATACAATATAATATATTGCTTCGAACAACACTTTATAAAACTAAATGTGACCCAAGAATATTTTAGATAAAATTATTTACTATCTCGAATCGAACAAAATTTATTTGGATTTAAATACAATTATATACTTAGGGCTGGTATCTTATCTCCAATGATTATTTTACCTTAATTAATTGATTAAGAAATCATTGATTAAACCTTAAACTTACTTAAAATAATATCGGTAACTTATTACAATTTAATCAATGATTTGTTAATTTTAGATATTTTCATTAGACAATACGAATAAGTAATAAAAGAAAATAAAAAAGTTTTGAAATCTCGCGAAATACGAGTTTTTTATTGAATTTTTCGCATGACACGGGGTGATAAAATTATACAATAGATGACTAAATTATTATTTGTTAAATCTGCAATCACTAAATGCCTCAAATAGGAAGTGTCTTTTTGCATGCTACATGCATATCTTAATTTTTTTCATTGGGTAAGTGTGTATAATTATAAATTTTATTTTAGTCCAGGAAGGTGTTGTTAAGAAATATTTATGAAGGATAAGATGATTTTTGATGTTTATTACTGCATTCAATCCAAACTTTATAGTTTGAAATAATTAGGAAACTAGGTTTAAAAGGAAACAAATCAACCTATGCCTGTACATTATTTGTTATTGGTTTAGGAAAACATCTTGATCAAATTTAATATACACACGCAGTGACAACTCCCAAAGAATGATTGCTAAAATTTAAATATTTTGTGTAGAATAAAAGATATGAATCCAAAAATAAACCTTGGTGGAAAAATATATGACGTCTTTAAAAATTCTCATTACATTAGAATCTCAAGAGTATGCATAAATCTTAACTTCTGTTAACTGGCTCTGTCCGACATTTCAAGATATGGTCACCTACACTGAGAGAATTATCCTTCATTATATTAATGATATAATTTCATAGAATTTTTTTCGTAGAACCAATGAAGAATTTCATTATGTATATAATATTTAATTAATATTATGAAATTTTTGATAACTTTTCTTTCATAAAATTTCATAATTTCATTAAAAAAATTCATTGAATTTCATAAATTAGATATCCATGAATTTAATGAAAATGTTCTTTATACATATGAAATTGTAATAGTATTTACTTTTTTTTTTTTAATTTTTTTTATAAAATATCGTCATCTCCTGAGAGAATAATCTTTCCCGGTGAAAAATGTTCATATACGCTCAAACATGTTCATATATGGTTTATGTATGGATACATATAAACAAATATGGATTTTTTATGAACATATATGGATTTTACATGAACATATATGGAAGTATATGTGATTCCATATATGGAAAAATTTCATATACAGACATATATGGAAGCATCTGTTATTTCATATATGGAAATGGCACTCATATATGGACAAATATGAAAGTATATGTTATTCAATTTATGCAAAAGGGACTTGTATATGAACATATTTCGAAGAATACATTTTTCCATATATGTAAAAGGAACTCATATTTGGATAAATATGGAATTATATTTAATGCCATGAATAAAAAAAGGAACATATGTAGCGCCTAATATGAATGTCATACATAAATTTATATCTATCGTTCAACCTTATAATAAAGGAGAGCAACGTTCGCATGTATTCGCATATTTAATCAATGTATATGTTCATATATGTCCATATATGAACATATACTTAGGTGTTACCTCATTTTTCGGATCCATACATATATGGTTGAACCATAAATGTTCATATATGGACATTTTTCATCGGGTTTATAATTTTTTTTTAAATTAATTTTTTATTATTAATTTTAGACTATGAATTTTTTTTATAAATCATATTAATTTTTTCGAAACTTTTTTTTAATGAAACTTTTTAATTTAATGAATTTTCTCTTTAGATATATTTTGTACATCGGTAAAATATGCTACGATTTTATTACGCCTTTTGCATTTGCTAAGTACTTTTTATTTATCCACTCCAGCTTAGCAACGACAACAACTAACTATAATAAATAATAGTAAATGAAATTGCTTCATAGATTTTATGAAGCTCTTCATTAGATGAATGATTTATTCATTGGACGAGTGGCCTATTAATATTATGAAGTTTCATTAATTTTATGAACTTTTCATAAACATTGACTTTAACGAAATCTGTTTCATAGATTCTATGAAAAGTTTCAATGGACGAGTTGCAATGACAATTTTCATTGAAACTATGAAGAAATTCATTATTGGAGTGAAGATAATTCTCTCAGTGTATGGACATGTGGTAAGTTAAGTTTTATGAGTAAATTTTGATAAATAGTAAAAATTGGTTCAATAATTGTGAAAAAATATAATAAAAAAAATTATACTTATTAGCTGAAATTTGGCAGAACTGCAAAATTGTTCTGAGACACCTTAAATACATGCAGAAGAAAATATTTGTTTTCACTTTTTTGGGTCAAATTTTTTTGGAAAAATTTTACTCGAAATTTTTCAAAAAAAAATTTTTGCTGCGCCGTAATTTATCTAATATTTAAAAAAATTTTTTGGAGTAATCGTTTAAAATTTTACATAATGGCTCTAATTCGATTCACGTTCAACGGATTAGAAAAAATCTCATTTTTGAAATCGTGGGAAACGTGACACAATTTCCTTTGAGAACCCACACTTACATGTTACTATGTTCCCCATTTTTTACCCCCACGGGCCTCCTGGGTCCAAGCCCCTCCCAAAATTAATTTCGGTATTTTTTTCATCCCAGAGAGGGTCATCTTTTTTTTTATTTTTTTTGACAAAACCCCATAAAGTGCACTTTTGCCCTAATTTTTACTAGAATGTCTGTTCCCGTACTTAACTGCAGTTAACCAAACTATCCCAAAAGCGTTCCCGTACTCAAAATTGCCTGTAAATTGTTGTTGTTTGGCCTGCGAAAAGAAAGAATTTGTAAGCAAAAAAAAAAGTTTGAAAAACATGCTTGTATTTTTGTAAACAAAACATACATATGTATATTATGAGGTTAAAAGAATCTTTACAATGTTTCTTGGCAACATTTTTCATCAAGTTTTAACATTTCCATATTGGTCAGATGAATATTTTTTACATTTGGTATTTATAATCAATTCTTTCAACTATTTTATTAATTCTTACAATTTTTCTGTTTGCGTACTTTGGTAGACATTTTTGTTTCTGAGAGTAAAGTTTGTCTTAATCTCTATAAATTTTTTACTGAGTAATTTTTACTGGACTTTACTGAAAAAAGAACCAAACAGACTTACTATGTAACACTAGAAAGTTAAGGAATTTTATCTTAAACTTTATGCATAAAAAAACTTCGATCGGTA